>OZ020620.1:26716564-27916564 GCA_963971575.1 Liopterus haemorrhoidalis
ACTCCACTTAGGAGTATCTTATAAACGATTTCAGTGACTTGAAGGAGGTTCTATGATCACTCAGTTTGTCCAGCTAAATATCATGTACCTATGTAACGATTGACGATTGTAAAAAATGTAATATTTTTAGAACAGAATAAATATTATTATTTGGGGTTTGTCAGGTCTTGACAAGCGTCCACTAATCTCAAACTTCAGCAACCTTTTGAGCCGCGTCATACTAGAGACTATGACACGGCTATAATAATAATAATAATAATAATAATTATTATTATTATTATTATTATCATTATTATTATGGGGTTTGTCAGGTCTTGACAAGCGTCCACTATTATTATTATTATTGAAGGGGGGTTTGTAGTCTCGCCAGTACCGTTCAGGTTTGCCCGCAACGTGTTCGGCACAGACGAGACGCTCTTCTCTAACCTTCACGAGAAGGTCGAGAGAGCTTTTTCCCAGCAATCGGTCGCATCCCAAATCCTGGCGATATGCGACCGATGGGCTCACACCAGATCCAGCGTCCGCACAAAGCGAAGCGATCCGAGCAGCACTGCTTTTTGCAATCTGCAGACCAGAGAGGTAGCAGATGGTCTGCAGACGGGAATGATCTCGATTTCCCTCTTAAAAACAGCTTTAAGGCCACCCAATACACCCAAAATCAAGACTACGAGCTTTACAGAATAACCCGGGTACATTTTTCTTAGCGGTCCAGGTACTTGGTTCTCTTCTCGTCCTCTTTGAGATTGATATTTTTCTCAGCTGGACAGGATAATTCGATGACAAAAATGTCTTTTGTCTCGAAATCCAGCAGGACGATGTCCGGTTTATTGGCTGAGAGAAGCTTAGTGGTAGAAAATGCATAATTCCAGTAAATACGACATCTGGAATTTTCCACCACTGCTTCAATGTCAGTGGGAGCGTAAGGTAAGACAGGTATTGTGTCAATACCATATTTCTGTCTCAAAAAGAAGTAAAAAACTCGAAGAGCAGAATTGTGTCGTGATATATAGCTGGATTGAGCTAAAACGGGACACGCAGAAAGTACGTGCATAAGCGTTTCAGGGTGACGTTTACATAGTCTACATTGTGTAGACATCGCCGTCTTTGATATTATGTGGCGATAAACTAAAGTGTTCATGACGCCATCCTGGCACGCAAGCACAAAACCTTCCGTCTCGGACTTGAGACCTGCAGACCTGAGAAAAGTAAAGGTTAGTTCCCGTGACAAACCGGTGGTCTCAATATGCTTGTAGAACACGGAGTGCATGTTTTTCTCCATGTGTTCTTTAACAAGCATATCGTGCTCTGCTTTTCGTATGCGGGAACACACTTATTATTATTATTATGGGGTTTGTCAGGTCTTGACAAGCGTCCACTAATCTCAAACTTCAGCAACCTTTTGAGCCGCGTCATACTAGAGACTAGTGGAGCTAAATACACACGACTGCATCCCAAACCCTGGCGATATGCAGCCGCGGAAATTACGCCAGATCCAGTGCCCGCACAATGCGGAGCGACCCGAGCAGCACTGCTTTCTGCATCCTGCAGATCAAAGAGTTGGCAGAAGATCTACACAGGCGGGAATGGACTCGATTTCCCTTCGATAGGAGGCTTTCATGCCACCCAAAACACCAACTATCAGGACTACAAGCTTAACTTTATACCCGGGATACAGCTTTCTAAGCTCGGACAAGAGGTCCATATACTTAGACCTCTTTTTCCTCCTCCTTGAGAGAGATATTCTTCTCAGCTGGACTGAGAATTCGATCACAAACATCTGTTTGGTCTCGATATCCAGGAGGGTTATGTCCGGCTTAGTGGCTGTCAGTACCTCGAGGTGGGGAAGGAGTAATTCCAATAAATTCGGCACTTGGAATTTTCCACCACCGATTCTATGTCAGAAGGGACGTACGGTATAACCGGTATTTGGTCAATACCATAGGCATGTCTAAGATGATAGTAGAGCACGCGGAGAGCAGCATTATGTCGAGACACGTAGCTCGACGCTGCAAGAGATGGACAAGCAGACAGAATGTGCATTATCGTTTCAGAATGGTGGTGGCACAACCTACAGAATGTGGACTCCGCTATTTGGAATATGCGGGCCCTGTATGCCAAAGTATTTATAACACCATCCTGACACGCAAACACAAAACCTTCTGTTTCCGATCTCAAACCAGCAGACTTAAGAAACGAGAACGTGAGTTCGGTGGACAACTCTAGACTTTTAATATGTTTGAAGAACACAGAGTGCATACTTTTACTCATGTGTTCTTTTGTCAACATGTCTGTCTCGCCTCGTTTCACCGAACCGGTAACTCTGTTGTACTCCTCCCGAGAGAGTTGTACTCCAGCGTTTTCCCTGACGGGACTCAAGTCTGCCAGGTTAAATCTCGTTGCTGCTCTTCGCGCTGCCTGGTAAAGAAACGCCCCTTTGCCACTAAATTCGTGCTCACTAACGAATTTTAATAGTGGGTCCTGACTTCTGAGGATACTGTTAGCTGTAACCAGGACGAGTCGATCGTGCAAGCACTCCAGATTTAGTAATCCCCGACCCCCATTTTGACGAGGGAGGTAAATGCGCTGCACAGAAGATTTCGGGTGAAGACTTCGGTTGATGTTCATGATCTTTCTGGTTCTTCTGTCGAGATCCTTAAGATCATCAACATTCCATTTCATTACACCAAAAGTGTATGAAATTAATGGGACAGCAAGCATGTTTGTGGCAGCGATCTTGTTCTTGCCAGACAGACATGATCTCCATATCTACCTAAGTCGTGCCATATACTTGCTGCGAAGGGCCTGCTTAATAAGAGTGACATCTTGGACACCTCTCTCACTGATGCCTAAAAATGTGTAAGACCCTTCGGCATTAAGATGTTTTATAATGCTCCCATCAACCAATTGAACGTCTTCACCGTTGTCTAAACCTTTTCCTCTGTAGATATGAAAAACAGCGCATTTTTCCAACCCGAATTGCATACCTATCGCGGCAGTGTACTCAGTAACAGTATCTAAGGCGGTCTGCAGATTCCTCTCGTTCGAGGCGTAGAGCTTCAAATCATCCATGTAAAAGAGATGGGTAATTTTGTGCTTACGCTTCGACGGGGGACCCGCCATGTAGCCACTGCCGCGCCTAAGCTCGATCGATAGAGGAAGAAGTGAGATGCAAAATAGTAGCGGGCTTAGGGATCTCCCTGGAAAACCCCACGCTTGAAATATATCCACTCTGTCGACACTGCAGTTGATCCGCTTGGGACAACAAATTGTGTCTTCCAGAGGGTCATAAGTTGCTCAATGCATCTCTCTATCTCCGGGTGGACTCGTAACATGCGCAATAATGTTAAAATGAGAGCGTGTGACGTAGTGTCATAAGCTTTTGCGTAGTCCACCCAAGCCATTGACAGGTTGCGTTTGAAATACGACGCGTCATGACAGACTGACCGATCGATAATAAGATTTTCTTTGCAACCTGCTTGGCCCCTCTTCGATCCCCTCTGTTCGTAGATGTCTGACCAAACAGAGGCAATGGAGCTCAGTACCCGCTCGTTTAATACGCTGGTGAAGATCTTATACAGCGTATTGAGACAAGTAATAGGTCTGTAGTTCTTCGGGTTGGTTAAATCACCTTTTTTGGGGATTAATACTGTACGCCCCTCTGGTAACCAAGATGGTATTGGTATTTCTCCACGGATAAAAGAAGTAAAATTTCGTGCAAGATGGCCGTGCACGCTTGTGAATGACTTCCACCAGAAAGCAATAATACCATCAACTCCTGGTGCAGCGAAATTGCGCGCTTTCGAAATAGCACGTGTAACTTCTTCCGTTGTAACAGGGGGGCATGCCTAAGGATCTGTCAGGTGTTGTGAACAGAATTCCTCAAATCTCTCCAAAACTGGAGTGTCCTGCACGATCGCCTCGTGTTCATAAAGTTCCCTCCAGAAAGTCTCTGTCCTGTCGACTGATAATGACGGTTCAGAAACCTCAGGTTTGGCCATGAAAAGGCGTGACGGGCTCGTGAGGAACATAGTATTTTCCTCCATGGTCCTAACCCGGTTGACCAGTTTCTTTCTTGCCAGGGCTAGTGCTCTCAATTTGTCCACCGCTTTCTGCTTTAGCAGAGAGAGAGTGGACAAATTCAGTGTGTGATGCTTTATGCGCAATTGATATAATATGCGCTTAGTATTCGCACTTAGCGGTTTAATACTTCGTAAAGCATCAATACCACACTGAATATGAGAAGCTTCCTGACGTGAACGCGTCATTTTCTTCTCTAATTGCTGTATACGCAGTTTGCCGTTAAAAGCCTTAGCCCGCTTTGGCGTCAGCACAGCTGCTGCAGCGTATACAGCACAGTCGATATCCCAGAGACTACTCTGAGGGGAAATTTGCTTGTCGATAAGTTCATGAAGTCGCGTGAGGTCATCAGCACGAACTTTGAACTTATTGTGTCCGAGTCGGGTACGTTCAGAATGAGGCGAGAGAAGGGCTAGAAAATCCTCGCGGAGATTTTTTTCCGGTGAAGAGGATGTTATTCCTGCATAAACTGGGGAAGACCCAGTGGCTATGTGCCCACCTCCCGTTGGTGGGCTTGCAGGTGTCGATGGCTGTACCGGTATTTGGGACAACCTTCTCGACTCTCTTCGTCTCGATCGCCTCATCCTGCGTCGCAGGCGTGCTACTTGGTCGCGCAGATTTTGTTGCGTCATGAAGTCCAGCTCAGGATGATTTTCACACCATTGTGAGTGGACTCTGACCATGTAGCCCCTGCGATGGGGTGACGCTGCCTCGTAAACCTGAAGCAGGTCTTCCTGCTCCTCGGGTGTCCACCTGTGGCGGGCCCGGCTAGCGGAATTGTAGCTTCGCCCAACTGTTTGTGGGTCCCCATCCGAGAAGGACTCGTTGTGGGAAGCTCTATGGTTTCTTATATTATCTTGAACCATTTATACGTTTCATGGGAAGGTTGGCCCCATGAAACGGTGGCAGCATTCATCGACCAGATGATAGGGTCGACGTTACCCCCAATTGGTTCCTGCCGTGGTAACAGTGTGGTAGCGATCCGGGGGGAAAGGGCGCTGAGCCTTTTCGGTCAAAAGACCACCGTACCCCGATTATTATTATTATTATTCAGGATACGTGGGATCATCAGGCCCAAAAGCTCGATATGGTCAGATGTTGCGACCATTGCGAACTTTCCTTGCGTGATTCAGGGTTCGCGGGATCATCAGGCCCGAAAGCTTAGCAAATAGCCAGGTGTTATGGCCATTTAGAACTTCCCCTGCGAAATTATTATTATTATTATTATTATTATTATTATTATTATTATTATTATTTGTAATCAAAAACCAAGTCAATATCTCATTGGTCGTAAGGTATATTGAGGAATCCTTCAAATCACATTTCACCCCTTAGTGCATTCACATTCCCTCGTGCTTACATCACGGAAGGAATATATTTCCCGAATTTCATGTCTCAATATCCAAGGGAAGTTCTATCGAAGATAAATACTCCCCCCCCCCATTTACATTAAGAGGTGAAATTGTAAAAGACTGTCAAAACTATTTAGAGATACAGTAATACCCCGCCACTCGACTGCCTCTTAGCTCGACGTTTTCGTCATTCGACATAAATGTCGAGAGTGAGAGTCGACGGAAGCAACGCTATCCGACGCGTGATCGAGTACCGATCACGTGATACATATCTTGATACATATTTTGCGAAATGAACGCATGGCCAGCAGTGCGCGCCTAGATATCTATCTACATTACAGTACAGTATAGTGTATGACTACTGTACATTATTGATTTATGCATGCTTATATTGTCATTACTCAAAATTTTAAACATTGTATGATCTCTATTTTTTTTTTTTTCGAAGAGAGACAATACACTTGTCTCTCTAAAAAGCAGTGTAAATATTATTTATATCATATAAAAATTAAGTACCCAGGTGAGCCACTTTTCACTTATATATATCCATGGATAGACCAAAAACATCCTATATAAATATAATATAACTAATTCCTAATATATATTAATAATAAAGCATTTTTTTCCAAATATTATGCATAACCCTAAATACAAAATATTCTGTTTCTATTACGTGAGCAAAACAAAATATCGTACGGTAAATTAACAACCAATCAACGCGGGCGGCCAACAGTGACGTTGGCCTCCTGCCACAGTGTGAACGATGGAACTCCCCACCAACTAAAATGCAAACAGAATCTGTTTTGCTCAAGCAGCGAAACGGAATGTGTCTCAAAAACGTATATTACCAACAAAAGAACAAGGTATTATCTTAGATTTTGATGACTCAATACAAATTGAAGAATATATATACGCTTTACGATCTATCACTGATCAACAGAACATAAAATATGCAGCCAAACTCTCAAAAAAACGTATCTGTGTCTACTTAAAAGACAAACAAATTACAGAAAATATAATAAAAAATATAAATCAATTACCATACAAAACATACAAATACCAATAGACCACTCATCACCCATAACTCGTAACTCCACAAACAGGAAACCTAGTGAGAAAAATAGGGAACCAAATAACAAACACAACCCAGAAGAATCAACAAACACTATAATAAACACCGAGATTAATCTAACTATAAAAAACTCACAAACGTGTAATAACGAAAATCCCAAAAGCGACACCAACATAGTATTAGAAGAATGTCAAAAATCAAACAAAAGAGAAACCGAATCCATTAGTAGTCTTGACAGTTTAACAGACGCCACAAATAAATCTGCTAAAAAACTCTAACAAACAGAACATCTAGAAGGCCACATACAAAACAAAACAAATCCAGAACCCACAGTAAATCTCGATCCACTAGCCCACGTACGCCTACAGAAAAGTGGCTTCTCCCGGCAGCGGAACTGTTCGAACCAGAAAATTATTAATAAGATTACACTGAAGACGTAGATCAAATTATAAATAAGATGAACGAGCTGCACCATTTTACCAAAAACAGATCAGCAAGAATAAGATTATCGAAAATTATAAATAATCTGGAAATTCAATTAGATGAACTACAATCCCCAGAAACAGAAGAAGAAGAAAGAAAAAGTACGGAAACATAATGGCGGTAATTATACAGTGGAACAGTGACGGCTATTTTAGCCATGTAGAAGAAATTCAACAAATTATATTTTCCCAACAACCCAATTTTATTTGTATGCAAGAAACTAGATTCGCCCCAAACAACAACGTCAACCGTAGCAACAAATTGCCAGTGGCGGAGTTGCCATATTCACTAGAAATTCTAACTACGCTGAAGAAATCAACATAAACACTGACCTAGAAGTCGTAGCAGTCAAAACATACTTACCGACACAAATCACTATCTGTAATATATATTTGCCTCCAAACATAAATATCTCATCCAACAAACTACAGAATCTTCTGGACCAGCTACCTACCCCTTTTATATTACTTGGAGACTTCAACTCGAAGTATCAAGAAAGACATAAAAGTATGGGACCTGGAAAAAGGACGAAAAATACAGACATTAATGACAAGACTGCGCATTGGACACTCAAGACTCACCCACAGCTACCTATTCAACAGAGAAAAATCTAATTAGATCTAATTATTACTATATTAAAATTGTGTAATACAATTATAAGTCAATTATAAGTGTTTAATGTTAAAATTTATAAGTTAATTATAAGTGTTTAATATGCTTTTATTTAAAATTATAATATGTCATAATTATAATATAAAAGACGCTAAAAGCCTAGCAGTTGAAGCGTCTCTAAATAAAAATTAAATTAACAAAAAAAAAAAAACAGTGTATTAAAAAATTATACATATATGTATTTCCTTATAGGTATATGTACATATGATTCGTTTTTTCATACGCTTTTTCGGAACGAATTAACGTCGAGTGGCGGGGTATTACTGTATTTGAAAATGACACCGGTGTGCCAAAAAGGAATGTTATAACTTAATAAACACAGGAAATACGACGGGTTGTATAATTCACCCCGATTATAGATTTACCCTATAGATTTAGATTTAGGGGTTGATTAGGAAAGAATCCAGAAATAAAAATTTCGGCATTTGTATGGTTAATCTTTATAAGCAAAAGTCGATATCTTATTGGTACTAAGAGATATTAAGGAATCCTTGACATCACATTTCAGCCGTTAGGGGTTGAATTTCTAAAACTACCGTCTTAGTGGGTACTTACGTCATACAGGGAATATACTGTACGAATTTCATGTATCTTGTCCAGAGAACGTTCTATCGAGTAAAAACTACCCATTTACCCGTTTAGGGCTGAAATTTTTAGAAACTGTCAAAACCATTTCGAGATATTTTAAAAAGACACTGATATGCCAAAAAAGAATGTTGTAACTCAATAAACACAGGAAATACGAGGGGTTGTATAATTCACCCCGATTGTAGATTTACCCCTATAGGGGTTGATTCGGACAAAATCCTGAAATAAGTTTTTCGGCATTTGTATGGGTAATATTTGTAAGCAATATCCTAGACGATATCTTATTGGTCCTAAGAGGTATGAGGAATCCTTGAAATCACATTTCAACCCTTTTCAATTCTTAAGAGTGGCAGGGTCGAAAAATCCCGTTTTAGTGGGTACTTACGTCATGGAGGGAATATACTTCACGAATTTTATTTATCTATGTCCAAGGGATGTTCAATCGAATACAAAATTCCCATTTACTCCTTAAGGGTGAAATTTTAAAAACTGTCAATACCATTTCGAGATATTTTGAAGACACCCGCCAAAAGGAATTTTATAACTCAACAAACACAGGGAATATGGCGGGTTGTATAATTTACCCTGTTCAGAAATTCACCACTTTAGGGGTTGATACGAAGAAAATCCTGAAATAAGTTTTTCAGCATTTATATGGGTAATCTTTGTAAGTAAAAACCAAGTCGATATCTTATTGGTCCGTAGAGATATTTAGGAATCCTTGAAATTACATTTCACCCCTCAGGGGTTGAATTTCGAAAAATCCCGTCTTAGTATATGCTTACCTCATGGAGGGAATATACTTTGCGAATATCATGTATAGTGTATGGGGGTTATTGTCCAAGGGATGTTCTATCATATAAAGAATATCCTTTTACCCCTTTAGGGGTGAAATTTTGAAAAACTGTCAAAACCATTTCGAGATATTTTTAAAAGAATCTATATGCCAAATAGGAATTTAATAACTCAAGAAACACAGGAAATACGTCGGGTTCTATAATTCTCCCTGATTGTAGATTCACCCTTTTAGGGGATGATTAGGACAAAATCCTGAACTAAGTTTTTCAACATTCATATGGATAATATTTATAAGTAAAAACGAAGGCGATATATTATTGGATCTGTGAGATATTAAGGTATCCGTGAAAACACATTTTACCCCATTTCACCCCTTAGGGGTTGAATTTCCAAAAATCATTTCGTAGGGGATTGTTAAGTCATAAAAGGGATATACCCTCCGAATTTTATGTTTCTCTGTCTAGACGACATTCTATCGAATATAAAATACCAAGTTACCCCTTTAGAGGTGAAATTTAAAAAAACGGTCAAAATACTTTCTAAATATTTTAAAAAGACACCTATATGCCTAAAAGAAATAATATAACACAACAAACACAGAAGATGCGAAGGGTTCTATAATTCACCCTGATTGTAGATTCACCCCTTTAGGGGTTGATTAGTACAAAATTCTGAAAAATAAGTTTTTCAACTTTTATGTGTGTAGTCTTTGCATGCAAAAGCTAGGCGATATATGATTGACCTAAGAGATACTGAGGAATCCGTGAAACCACATTTCACCCCTTTTCACCCCTGAGAGGTCGAATATCGAAAAATCATTTCTTAGTGGGTCCTTAAGTCATAAAAGGGATATACTCCCCGAATTTTGTTTCTTTGTCAAGACGACATCCTATCGAATAAAAAATACCAATTTACCCCTTTAGGGTTGAAATTTAAAAAAACGGTTAAAAGATTTTTTTAATATTTTAAAAAGATACCTATATTATATGCCAAAAAGGAATGTTAAAACACAATAAACACAGAAGATGCGAAGGGTTCTATAAATCACCCTGATTGTAGATTCACCCCTTTAGGGGTTGATTAGGACAAAATCATGAAATAAGTTTTTTAATATTTACATGAGTAATCTTTGTAAGCAACAACCAAGTTTACTAATAAGGGAAAGAACAATATTACCTAAAGTTGAAGAATACAATTTATATTACCTACACGTAAGTGCGGTTTTTGGCACATTCTCGTATCTGTTTGGGAAAACTAACTATTATAACGCCTTTTGGCTGTTATTATTATTAAAGATTATCTTTTCGTTTGTTTTCTGGTCCGGAACATTTTCATAAAAGGATTACTCAAATAATTGATGACAAATGTAAGTGGAGTAGTGTATCATACTTTTGATATTTTGGTATCTGGCAGGACTTTTGAAGAACAAAAGAGGATTTTTTTGGATATGATGTATTAAAAAAAGATAAATTGGAAAGAATTTTAAATATTAAATCTCCTAAAAATCAAACTTAACTAAAAAGGTTTATAGACATGTATAATTGATTCGTTAAATTTGTTCTAAAGTTAGTTAATTATAATAAACCATTTAGAGCACTTTTGAGAAATAATGTAAAATTTGTTTAGAATGAAATGCACGGAGTAACATTTCTAAAGTTAAAAACATTATTAACAAAATCTCCAGTATCAACTCATTACTAACTTAATTAAGATACAAGATTTCCAGCTTATGCATCAAGTTTTGGTCTAGGCCCAAATTTAGAACAAAAAAGGTATGATGTATATATCCCGATTATTGACGAAAACTGAATGAGTTGTAATAAATTGAAAAGGTGCCCCATAGCTCCCTAAAAATTTATTTTACTAAAAATATATTGAACATTGATGAATCGAGTATTCTAAACAACTTTTCTTTTACACATTTTTGCTGTAGTGGAAATAATAGGGGAAGTATTTCCAGACTTTATTGAACATTTAGTTGCTGTCTTCCCATAACTCCATATAAAAATATATATATATATATATATATATAGAACAAATGACTTGTTTTCTAACATGCTTAAATTCTACACTTATTCCACGCGTATTTTGGTTAGGATTTAAAAGGATACAAGATTTATTTGCCTCATTACCTGTCCTTTAATGCAATTATTTTGTAAATGTTCCTGGGTTAGTTTTACGTCAGAATGAACATTGTTTGCCTTGTGTGAGTTTTGACATTTTGAAGTTTACACTTGTTAGATTAGTGCGCCTATACCTTTTATACTTTTAGTGGTCTGTTCGTTGCTACGCCCTGCGGTGAAAGATGTAAACTACGTGACTTTGCGTTCTTCATTTTGTTCTCCCACCGGTACTTTGTCTTGTTTTCTGTCCTACCAGTGGATATGGGACCTACATAATTAATATAATGGGTTCCGCGGAAACGTTCTTCCCTTTTGCCGGAAGGCAAAACCGATGCCCGGAAGGCAAGTAGTTTATGACCTTGTAAACTGCAGATAATTAGAACTACAATTTGAGATTTTGTTAAAATATTTGGAAGAGAATGTTGAATATTGCACTCTGTGTCGCGTATAGGGGAGACCTGGTTCTAGGAAAGTTTAAGATTTACAATCATAACAGCTCTGTGATATCGGAAATAAACCTAGCACGTGGTCTGGAATTTTTTGAAATTAAACTGGCAGTTAATATAATTTTTTCGTTTTTTTTTTTACGTACGGAGTTATATTGATTTGTGGATAAACAGGTTTTGTGGATAACTAGATTTTTGTGGATACATTGGTTTACGTCTGATACATTTTTACCTACGTTGCAAGGTTTTCAGTTGGAATACTTATTATTATGGATACTTTTTGTACGGTACATGGTACCAAGTTTTGGGGTTATGACGCCATGTGTTCTTGTGAATCTTTATTTGGGAAACCTATGTTGTAACTGAGTTTTTTTTATCAGGAAACATCTGAGCCTTTCTTGTAATAGACGTTTTAGGAAGTTATTTATGTGGTCGTGGAAGATATTGTTACTGTATAAGCTGTTCATAGACGGATATTTAGGAATGTGAAGTGCAAGTTAGCCCCGTACACATAAGTTGATAATTGTATGTGTTTTTGAGGTTATGTGGCCCTTTGTATTATGGTACTTGTTCGTAACTCATTTAGTGATGCTGTGAGCTGTTTCGAATTCTAGTTTTAGACGTTTATATCCTTGAAGTTGCAACTAAATGATATATGTCTAAATATTTTGTCATAAACAAATGTCTGTGTGTCGGACAGCACATCTGTTTATTAGAGAACTATTTATATGCAACAACAGGTTATATGGCAACGTATATTAAATACAATGATGTAAACGCATTTCAGTGTGTGCTAAAAAAATTACTTAGTACTGACTATATTACTCCTGAATGTACACAGATTGAAAATGTAGCTATGAAACCTGGAAACACGATACCCAGGCTCACCTTGGGTTGTCGCGCCTATGATGTTGACGATGATGATAATGATGATCATACATATATCACTGTCTGAAATTACTTTTTTTCTTTCTTTTTCAGGTTCGGTTGTCCATTTTGTTGCATCTAATTTCATATTATTTTGTCGTTGATTGGAAACATTGTATACTGTATTGTTTGTCTTAGTTACTTCGAATAAATAGAACTATTATCTGTACGTGATCCCGTATGAGATCACTGTCTAGATATACTGTCATTCACATGAGAGATGGATGGTGGCTTAAAGAAATTCGGCTGTTTTAGGGTGTAAGTATTTGTGTCGAAACTACCTGCTAATCTCATTACTTCTACCTGAACTAGCGGCACTGTGTTTGACAGGTATAACATGTAATAATTGAATTTCCACCTCGCTATTATTACCGTATTTGTCAATTTCCCTACCCTGTTTTGTGAATGAGTTCGCCTTGCTCCAACAGAGTGCCACAAAGCCACTACACCAACTTTATGTGACAACGGAATCTGGCCGAAAGCTATGTTGTTAAATTACCAAAAAAATTAAAACATAAAATTTAATTTAATTTTTAATCATATGTATTACATTACAAAAATGAAACTATGCAACATTCCAAAGTGACGTCAATGATGTTCCAATTAATATTGACGTCATATATTATGATTAATTTGTACTTAATAGCAATAATTTTAATAATATTTATATTAACAGTTTTGTATATATATTGTATTTATTTACGAATAAAATTAGTATCAAACAAACTGTGTTTTTACTCCCACAACTGCTCTAGACATCCTTGAACCAAGCCTCAGGATACGGTGAGTCTGCCCTACTGGTTGTGCGTAATTCGATCTACAGGGTACGCTGTACCCCATCAACAACATAAGCATGCTGTGCTTATATCCGACACCGGGCCATTCGGCCACCACGACGTTCGTCACTCAGGTGTCAACAACTACGCGGCTCACCGCCGCATCAGGTATCCGGCACGCGGATACAAACCACTACGTGGCTACCGAGGAAGTCGCCAACAGCACGATCACGCCGCCAAACAGGTACTTCGAGCCCAGGCTCAACCGCCTCTCAGGTACCTCCTACTACAGGCCAGCCGCAGCCTAGGTTAGGTTAGGTTAGGTTAGGATAAAATACCTAACTACACAGCAGCATCTTCACAGAATCAAACAGCATTCTGTTCATATGTTATAAGATAGACAAATAATTTTTGAGAGGATATCTATTATATAATTATACTAGATCACTTTTCCCTCTGCTGCTCTACTTCCCTTGCGTATCATCGGCTGCTATGATAATTAGGTAGAGTTCTCAACATTGATGTTTTTTTAGGGATTTTTTCTATATAATTTTAACGTTTTCGCTTGATTGTAATTGTTAAAAGAATTCGGGTACCCTGAGAGTAATATAAACAGGTCTATTTTACCATAAATGATGCCATGGACACGCTGATGTATTTTTTCTTTTCTTTTTTAATCGGTGAAGGCTTTCTTTTGTCTTGAAATAAAATACATACACACAAATGAACTAATTTATATATTACTACAGATTTTATGCGTGTGAAGAATAATGAAAATATTGTATGAAATACCTAATCATCTTCATGTCAAAAAAAAAAAAAAACAGCTCAAGTTTGATTACGCTTATTGTCACCACCATAAACTTCACTTCCAAGCTAGACTACGATCAATTAGTGTAAGTACACTATATACTTGTACGTTTGTTCGACTATATATTTTCAGAAGGAATAGTAGTGGTACAGAATATAATAATTAGCATCAACAATTATAAACTATTATTTTTTAGGAATACAGGCGAGAAAGCCATAATTAACGTGGGCTACCCTACGTCCCTAAACTTTGACCTCCCTCCAAAACAGGTCTGGATTTCCAATAGAAACCATTAATTTCTCACTGGAAGTAACTGTAGAAACCGGATTTTCTTCTTTATTCATCCAAAAATAATCATTTGAAAACAAATTTTTCTTTGATGTGCAATAAATTTAAATAAAAAATCTATTTTTATTAATTAAAAATCAAAAAGTGTTTATGTATTTGAAACCAAAGATATAAAATCAAATGGATCTTAATATCATAGAAACCAACAAGTGTGTGATTACCAAAACATTCCATAGTAATTTCAACTAGTCGTAGTGTTGATTACTACTCGTCTATATATATATATATATATATATAAGGAGAAATAAAAATTCTTATTTACTCGTCAAAATTTATTAATTAAATTAATTAAAATATACTAAGAGACGTTTCGACTGTGAAATCCAGTCATCTTCAGTCTATAAATAAAATACAAGGTTTTACAATTTTTATAAAAACAGTCATAAAAATAAAATGAAACATTAAATGTGAAAAATATATAAAAAATCAAGTTAAAAAATATAAAAAAGAACATACTAAGTAAACAAAGAAGAATTTGTAACAATAAATAGATAAAAACTTGAAATTATAAAAAAATTTAAAAAATGTAAAAAATGGCGCCTAGCACCATTTTGTAAGTCAAAAATTAAAAATATGAATACTATTAAAAAAAGATCTTAGAATCATAGAAAAACCATATACATACAAAAATATGACGAAAAAGGAAGCGTTCTTAACTGGAAAAACTTACCTAAAGCAAATTGAACTATAAAATAAAAAACTTCAACATTGCCAAAACTAGACCACTGGAAATACGTGGTGGTGCGACATGTTGTATCTGACAGACAATCCGTTACTAACACGACACCTAGACAGCCATACGTCATATGCTGATAAGCCAAAGACAAAATGTAACAAGAAAATGACAATCAGCTGATGACTAGGAAATAAGTTTAAAATATGATTTATCTAACCCGACCGTGTCTGTTTTCTTGTTAACACATTTATCTTTGGCGGCATGAATGTGCAGCATCTCTGAGATCATTCTTTTTTGCAAGTGACTTTCTTTATCTAAAATTTTTACATTCTCATAATTAAAAATGTGACCTGTGCTGTTAGTATGTACTGCTAAAGCTGTGGAATTAGGTTTAAGTCTAACGTCACTTTTGTGCTGGTACAGGCGTTTTTTCAAAATTTGTTGTGTCGTTCCTATGTAGCTTTTATCACATACATTACACGGTATTTCGTAAACAACATTGGGCGTTTCAAGTATGGGAATGTTGGTTTTAAGTTTAGAAAAATTACGATTGTTATTATTATCGGAGCTGAAGGCTAACTTAATATCAAATGTTTTAAAAATGTTTTTGTAATGCAAGAACTCAGTATTGTGATATGGAAAGCTAAGGTAGTTGTTAGGATTGGGATTATTATTAGTTAGATTTGTGTTATAAGCTTTCCATATTCTTTTTTTGATACAGTTGTTGATAATATTTGCAGGGTTTTGCAAGGGGGGTTTGCAGGGGTTTGCAAGTATTTATCTATTTATTGTTTATAATTATTGTTTCAAATTCTTCTTTGTTTACTTAGTATGTTCTTTTTTATATTTTTTAACTTGATTTTTTATATATTTTTCACATTTAATGTTTCATTTTAATTTTAATGACTATTTTTATAAAAATTGTAAAACTTGTATTTTATTTATAGACTGAAGATGACTGGATTTCACAGTCGAAACGTCTCTTAGTATATTTTAATTAATTTAATTAATAAATTTTGACGAGTAAATAAGAATTTTTATTTCTCCTTATACTATTTTCGTCAAGAACTACATTCAACTATATATATATATATATATATATATATATATATGGGATTTTTAATTGAAACATAAGTTTATACTAATAAAAATTTATTGGTAATATTAAAGCAAATTTTAGTAACATTAAATTTAATTAAATTGTAAAAAATTTGACACGTCTGCCTTCGTTGCCGGCTGAACTCACACTGCACGTGTGAAACCGGGGTTCACAGTCGGGGATGCAGGGACTGAACACGCCATACACGTGGTTACTTGGGGTTCACAGTCGGTGATGCAGGGACTTCTTCAGAAATCTTCTCATTTGAGCGGGTAATACGATTGGTCAGTCCCACAGCTCGGCCTTCCTGAAAGTCATCCGGCTCGGATGACAACTCGTCTTCATCTACTTTCGGACACCATGGTTTCATGTTGTCAGCACTTGAAGAGGTGCGAAGGGGACCTTCGCTGATGCCTACCTTGACAACATCATAGCGGTCCCGGCCCAGCACTGTAACTACCTTGTATGGACCTAGAAATTTGGGTCTTATCTTTCCTGCGGTAACAAATTGAGTACGTTTAATTGCAATAATATCATCAATTTGATATTTACGCGCTACTTTACTTTTCCTGGCGTAATTTTTCTTATTTTCTTTCTGTATCTTTACTATGTTTTTCTTCGCTTCCATTCTAATTTCTTCTCGCTCTTCCTCAAACATTTTCAGACTTTCATCCTCAATTATTTCTTGAATTCTAACATCTTTAGAGGTTCTCATTTTGACACCAATCATGACTTCAAACGGCGTTTTGCCAATAGCTCGCTGGTATGTATTGTTAAGTGATATTTGTAACTGGCCAACATGCTTATACCAATTATTTTCATTTCCAAGAGATAATTTCGTAAGGGCTGGTATAATTATACGATTGACTCTCTCGATTTGCCCATTTCCTCTTGGGACGCCGGTTGTGATCTGAACATGTCTAATATTACGCTCGTTACAATAATCTCGAAAACTAGATGAAGTGAAGGCGGTACCTCGATCCGATATTAAACGTTGTGGATTACCAAAAACTTCAGCTTGAATTTCTAATTTATCTAGGGTTTCTTGCGTAGTAGTGGACTTTGTAGCGTACAGCCATACAAACTTTGTAAACGCATCTACTACGGCTAAGATATACTTATAGCCTTTCTTTGTGGTCGATAACGGTCCTAAGTGGTCTAAATGATAAGTGGCTAGTGGTACGTCTTCCTTATCAAGAGGGTTTAAAAAACCTTCCTGCTTGCCAGATTTCTTTTCAGCTAGGATACAATGGACGCAGTTTCTTATAACTGAATTTATTTTCTCTTTTATTTTGGGAATCCAAAACTCTCTTTTGACTAGATCCTCAGTTTTCTTTATGCTGAAATGTCCATTTTCATGTGCTCTTCTGATAATCTCGTTTTGAATACGTCGTGGAACGCATATTAAATTCCTTCCTTCAATTTCTTTATATATTATTCCGTGTTCTTCTTTATAATCTTTATAAGAAATCGTCTTAAGCAATTCTTTGATCACTTTTATTTCTTCATCTTCATTTTGTGCTTGTCTGATTCTTTCCGTGACACTATCTTGTATAACCATCGCTATTGGGTTCCGGCTTAAAGCATCAACATGTTTCATACGAACTCCAGGACGATGTTCTAGTACATAATCAAATTCCTCAAGTAGCAACGCCCATCTTGCTACTCTTGTAGTCAATTCCTTTTTCCGCATTGTCATTTCAAATGCAGAGCAATCGGTTACTATCTTGAAATTAATACCAAGTAAGTATACTCTGAATCTTTTCAATGATTCTATTATTGCTAGTACTTCTAACTCGTAACTAGAATAATTTTGTTCTGCGGTTGACGTCTTTCTACTAAAATACAGAACAGGGTGCAGTTTTCTATCTTGACTGTCCTCTTGGAGCAATATTGAACCGTATCCATATTTGCAAGCATCAGTATGCAGTTCTGTCCTGTTTGTAGGTGAATATATTCGTAGAACTGGCGCTGATACTAAACTGTCTTTAAGTACTTGAAAAGAAGTTTCTTGCTCTTCATCGAAAACAAATTTGTTATTTTTCTTCAACAGGTCGCTTAACGGTCTTGCCTTTTGAGAATAATTATCTATAAATTTTCGGAAATATCCGGTCAAACCTAGAAAGCTCTGAACTTGTTTCAGGTTGGTTGGTTTAGGGAATTTCTTCACTGCATTGGTCTTCACTCTTGATAGACTGACTGTATTATTTTCTATCGAATATCCCAAATATTCTATTCTTGTTTGAAGAAATTGACACTTCTTCCAATTTATTTCTAAACCGAACTCCTGTGCACGACCTAGCACAACTTTCAGTCTGTTTATTCCTTCTTCGCGCGTCTTTGATGGAATAATGAGATCATCTAGATATGTTAATA
This sequence comes from Liopterus haemorrhoidalis, assembly GCA_963971575.1. Taxonomy (NCBI): domain Eukaryota; kingdom Metazoa; phylum Arthropoda; class Insecta; order Coleoptera; family Dytiscidae; genus Liopterus; species Liopterus haemorrhoidalis. The sequence goes on from OZ020620.1 coordinate 26,735,189, forward strand.
GAATTCCTTGATTGATCAGATCTTTGAAAATATGATTTACATACCGTTGAAATACAGCTGGCGAGTTACACAAGCCAAATGGTGTTCTTAGGAACTCAAACTGTCCACTAGGAGTGACGAATGCAGTGTATTTGATGCTGTCTTCTTCCACGGGAACATGGAAGAAACCATTTTTTAAATCCAACGTCGTAAATATGCATGCACCTTGTAGTCTGTCTATCTGGTCATCAATGAGTGGCAGAGGGTACCTATCTTTGATTATGTTCTTATTTACTTTCCTGTAATCTATGCATATTCTTGTATCTCCATTTTTTTTCTTCACAAGGACTATTGGACTTGCAAAGTCCGATGAGCTTGGTTGAATAATTTTTTTCTGAAGCCATTCTTCAATTTGTCTATCCACTTCTCTTTTGTCTGGAATCGACAGTCTTCTTGGGTGTTGGTAGATGGGTCTATCATCACTCAAGATAATTTTCATTTTCACGGCTGTAGTTCTTACTTCTTTAGGATGGTAGTTATTAACAATCTCTTTGACATCTTCAGGTAATCCCATTAGAGTTTCTTCTTCTAAACTTGTCTCAATCATTAAGAAATCTTTTTCTTCTTCATTCTTATGGTATTTTTTAATCTCTAGACCGTCGGCATTAATTTTAAGTTCTGCATCATTTAATAATTCTCTACCTATTATCATGTCTGTTGGAATTGCATTGTCAGGGACTATGTGAATTATCATTTCGTATTCTTCTCCGTCAATTTTTATATTGGTTTCGATCTTTCCCAAAGTTTCGACCTTTTTTGAGCCTAGCCCTTGCAGTGTAATTTTCTTATCAATGGTTGGTTGGACATCCAGATATAACAGCTGATCTTGAGTCATAACATTGACTTCACTGCCAGTGTCAATTAGAGCGACTACTTGACGATTTTTTATCTCAACCATTTTACACATCTTGTTGAATGGATCAATTCGCTTTATTAACATGCTACTTGATTCTTGGTGAGACACCGTTGTATTGGTTTTCTTTTCAGGGCATTTTGGGGCAATATGTCCGTACTTATTACAACTAAAACATTTTGGGCCCTGTGTCTTCTTCGTGCAGTCTCTAGACAAATGTCCTTTGCCTCCACAATTAAAGCATACTTTTTCAGTTTTATTATTTGTTTTTAACGTGGACTTTTCAGGAGTACTTCTGCTTTTCATCTTCATCGTTTCATAAATCTTTAGTTTCTGCTTAAATTCGGGGAAAGTCAAAGCACCATAAAGTATCGATTTGTTGGATTCGTAGTCTGAGATGCCGTCTATTATGTACTCAATTATGACAGTGTCGTCCATGGAAGCTCTCTTCCCTAATTCCTTCATATGAAGCAAATACTCTTGGTACGTTTCCGTTGCGAGTTTCTTCCTTTTTGAAAGTAATTGATGGATTGTCTTACTGTCTACTTTGAGACCAAATTCTTCTATAATTGCAACTCTAAATTCAGTCCAAGTTTTAAATATCGGTTCTGATTTTAGCCATAGCTTGGCTAATCCGTCCAACGATTTGCGCGCAGCAACCAGAGTTTGCAAATCTGACCAATGAAACATTTGAGAATTATCTTCGACATCTTTGATCCAACTGTTTACAGAGTAAGACAGATCGGAACCATTAAATTTGGGTACAATGCCTTCAATGTCTTTAAAATTAAACATACCTGAAGAGCCACTGTTGTTATGCTTAATGTTCTCAAGTCTCTGATTAAGAGATTGTATTTCTCTTTCAAGCGTTTCTTTTTCTTCAGTCTTTTGAAGAGAAAGTTGCTCGAGGGATCTCTCCAACTCTTCTACCTTTCTTGGCACTCCTTTCGGCATTTTTGTTAATAAAAAAATGATTTTGCTTACCGTATTTTCTCTTCTTACTAACTTCTTGCTTTATTTTTGTTTTCACGTGTCGTTTTCCTTTGGTTTTCGTCTTGGTGAGTCTTCCTTTTTTCTTTGCTATCGTCTAAGCACGTCTTCTTTCTTCTTTGGTTTCGTCTTGGCACGTCTTCTTTCTTCTTTGGTTTCGTCTTGGCACGTCTTCTTTCTTCTTTGATTTCGTCTTAGCACGTCTTCTTTCTTCTTTGATTTCGTATTAGTACGTCTTCTTTCTTCTTTAGTTTCGTCTTAGCACGTCTTCTTTCTTCTTTGATTTCGTCTTAGCACGTCTTCTTTCTTCTTTAGTTTCGTTTTGGCACGTCTTCTTTCTTCTTTGATTTCGTCTTCAACTCTTTTAACTAACGTCTTTTGCCGGCGTATTCAAGTTTATTTCGTCGTTTTACACTTTTTTTTAATTCGGATTTAGCCGTTTGTTTATTTAATTTTTGTAAATAAATCACTTGTCTTAAACCGTCTTTATAATTTAACCTATTTTTATCGTTAACACCTCTTTGAATTAATTATTTTAACTCAAAAATTAAAATATTATCTTAACTTTCAGACAACAGATGCAATAACGTCTTTTAAGACGAATTAAACAACGCTCGGCGAGTGGAGTACAGCGGGCACAATACAAAATAACGTCACACATCACACACACCCCTCAACATTATTAAAATTTAACTGTTCACTCTTTTTATACACTAAAATCACTTTGTTAACAACTTTTAGCTTTAATTAAATTCACTTTTCACTTTTGTTTATCACCAGATGTTAATAATTATGTTTCGAATCCCGGACGAGCCCCCAATTTTGTGGGATTTTTAATTGAAACATAAGTTTATACTAATAAAAATTTATTGGTAATATTAAAGCAAATTTTAGTAACATTAAATTTAATTAAATTGTAAAAAATTTGACACGTCTGCCTTCGTTGCCGGCTGAACTCACACTGCACGTGTGAAACCGGGGTTCACAGTCGGGGATGCAGGGACTGAACACGCCATACACGTGGTTACTTGGGGTTCACAGTCGGTGATGCAGGGACTTCTTCAGAAATCTTCTCATTTGAGCGGGTAATACGATTGGTCAGTCCCACATATATATATATATATATATATATATATATATATATATATGACTATCGACGTGGCCCTGCCATGTTTGCATAAATTATTTTTCTGTGATTTTTACGTGGTAAGCATTTGTTCTCATATTAACCTGTTCCTTTGTTTCTGTTCAATTTGTAAAATTATGTTTTTTATTTTTTATTAATTTTTGACAAGTATTTATATATTTTCAACATTTTTGGGTACTATTCTACTTTAGCAAACCCACCTTACTGCGCATGCGTGCAGTGTTGGCAATAGTAAAATGTAATATATCAATTTTAATAATTTAAATTTAATATCAATTTATTAAATGAGTTTATTTATAAGAAATATAGAAATAAGTAATATTCCCTTAATTTCTACTGTGATTAGAGTTTTAATATATAAATGTAGTTTAAATTTAATTTAATATTATTTATTTTCACTTTTTTCTGTTGCAGTTATTTATTATGCATTGTATCGATATTTTAAAAAAAATTAATTCAGGTGGACAATGAACTGGCCCTCTGCACCACCATGTTATAAACGTATGCACAATGATACACAATTTTAATTAGGCTAATGTGGGGGAAAAATTAAGTACTGTGCACCTAAAAACAAGGTAATTAGATTAGGTTTAGTTAGTAAAAATCTAGGGGAACAGAAGCCAAAAGACCCAAAATAACCTTAAAGGAGTTCGTGTGAAAAAAAAAAAAAAATATATATATATATATAAAGAATGTATACACTTTACAAAATATAACAACAACAAGATAAAGGTATAACTACTGAATTACATCCTACACCGCAAAACGTTTTTTACACAAACTTTTTTTAAGTTTACTTTGAGCTTTTCGGCTTCTGCTGTCCTAGACTTTTACTAACTAAACCTAACCTAATCATCCAGTTTTTAGGTGCACTAAATTATGTTTCCCCTTTTTTAATCTTTAATCGGCTGTGAATGTAATATTATTATTTATTCTTATTATAAAATACCGGAATATTAATTTATTTAGATTTATTTAACTGAAAGTTAAGCATTATTATACAAATAATTTTAATTCTATTTTGATTTTAGTTTAAATTTACTTGTTTTAATTTTACTATAGTTGGCAACATTGTCTAGTGGGTTTGCTAAAGTAGAATAGTGCCCATTTTTGTATAGTTTGACAGTTTTATTTTTTATTAATATTTTTTATCTTGTGTAAACTTCATTTTAATTTTTTTTTTAATTTGTTAATATTTGTGTATTTTAAATACCTGTTTATATTCATATTTTTATATATGTAAACAAATAAGGGATTTATTGTCGCTTCTTCATACTCAGTGCCTTCACAAAGCAAAAACGACCAGTGTGTCTTGCGGTACTCAACAAGCTCAGTGACTGTCGCTGCTACATAATCAAACTAATAAAACTTCTCTTACCATTTTACTCATGTTCTAACCATTACCTTCATACAATTTGTCCATAAACTAAATACCGCTCGTCCCTTCTGACCATTTTTTTTTTGTATTTCTACTTCATTACTGGAACCATTTTATTCATCATCTAAAGATTTTCCTGTATGTAAGTTGTCTGTCCCTAAATAAAGCAACGCTTGTCCATTTTTATAATTTTCATCAATACATTTGCTATTTCGTCTTAACTGCACCTCAATCTGTTGTCAATCGCTAAGTATAAATTCCATTAGGAAATAGCTTTACCAGACGTAACTAGTTTGATAGCACGAATAATACCTGAAAAATTATAGCCTGAAAAGTGTTTCATCTGAAAACGTCGGAAAACGTTTTCAAACGTTTCGTTTTCCTTCCACGGTGGAAGTTCCACCAATGTGTTCCACCATAATCACTTATTATTTGCAATAATTGAAACGTATCACTTGCGTTTTTCACTTTCAAACTACTATCTTAGACAAACAGTATTATTTTTCCCATTCACAGCCAGATATGGTTTCGAACTGTTCAATCACACAAACTTAAATTCAATAATATCCGAAACAACGCAGACAGGTAATAATTTGTCACATCACTATTTGTCACTTTCATCAAATTCATAATTTAAACAAAACACTGTAAAAATGCAACAAAGCAAGATCCCCAATAAAATAACAAAATATTATTAAGACGTGCATGAATCCCATTCACAAGCAGAAACGTTGACTCGATCCCACTTCTGATGTAAACAAATAAGGGATTTATTGTTTAAATAAAACTCAAGTTGTTCACAGACTATTTTATTCTAAGTATTCACTCTTACAACGTAAGAAAACATCTGATCTCTCTATCAAATTCTATGTGTGTTTTATAAAAACCAATTAGTGTAATGAGCCGTCATCATTATCGTTAATGAGTCGTCATCATTAGGATTGCATCTAGATAACATTTTATGGTGACGTAACAGGGGTTCGTGGAAGGCTAGTTGCTAACATATATTTTTGATTTTTATATTTTTTTACTTTTTCTATACGTTATTGTGGATATTTTTTAGCCTTTTTACAAATTTTATTCATTGCTTATTAACGTTTTTAAATATTTTTTTTTAAATATATTTGTTTAGTTCTTTTTAATGGTACCATTTTCTATTTTAATTATTGATACATTGTTACAGTTTTTATTCCTAATGACTTGTTCAGTGCATTTAAACATGTTTTTATTGTTAATATCTTTAGTCTTTTTATATTTTTTCATGTTTTTATTCTTAATAATTTTGTTTATAGTTTTTACCTTTATGTTCATTTGTACAAAACTTTTTGTGATTCTGTATTCACGCGTGCATTGTTACGTAATGTTGCACGACGTTCTTATTTACTGATTTCATTCTCTTTGCAGACTGAAGATGTGCAACTTTATGCAAGAAACGTATCTGTAATGTTTTAATTACTGGTTTTAATAAATTGACGAATATACAAGATAGTGTTTTATTTATATATATATATAATGAATGAATGAGTGCATGCCTTGACACATCTATTAATGAATTACAAAAGGCAGTGACAACCATCTGCCAATGGCCCAAAATGTGGAATATTTTGATTAATAGTAAGATACCTAGGAGTGCATCGCGACGGACGACTTACATGGACATCTCATATTAAAATGAAACTTGAGCTTTCTCATCAAAGACTACACCAGTTCTTCCCCTTGATTAACAGAAAATCGAAGCTCAAAGTAAAATGTGCCTTGCTACTTTATAAATCGTTAATTCGACCACTGTTTATGTACGCTTGCGAAGTCTGGAGAAACACCTCCAAAACCAATATCCTCAAACTCCAAGCCCTGCAAAACAAAATTCTAAGAATAGCAGTCAACGCCCCATGGTTCATCCGGAATGATCAACTTCACCAAGAATTAAATATGCCAACTATAGAATCATTTATTAGAAAAGTAACCAAATGTTTTATAAACATTGTAAAAAATTTTGAAGGTGCGATAACCTATAACATTGGCCAAAAAGGTATGCACGTTAGACTGAAAAGACAGCTACCTCTAGACATATACAACAGCAGCAATGACAGTGACAGTGCCAGTGACAGTGACGTGACTTAATTTAAGATTAAATATTAGCACAGATATTAGACATACAACAGACATAAGTGATACATTATAAGTTACATTTTAAGTACTTTTAGGAAAGTTCAGTTTGTCCCATGTTATTAAGCTAGTTTCTTTTACTTGTTACCACTGCTGTGAATATCATTTCTTTTTGTTGAACCAGCAATAAATAGATTTAAAAAAAGAATAACAAACGCAATTCGACTCACCAAACATGACTTAGCGATTTAGCAATAATTGCCATGGAACAAGAAGTGGCCAAACTGGACTTGTATTAATAATAATCATTAATGATTTTTGCGTCGCTAAAGCGAGACATCGGACAATGTGATTTTCTCCTCTGTTTGCAATGTATTAATATAACTTTTGTAATAATTAAAATACAAATTTAACCTCTTGTATTTTTTTATTAAATAAATTACAAGCATTTTATTTATGTTATTTTTATCCTATACTCCATAGTGAAATTTAAAAAAAGTATTATTTTATGAATTTAAAATAAATTCTTGTTCGCGCCACTCTTCAGTGCGATATTTTATTCTTTAAGTGGGGGGTTTTTAGCTTTTACACATTTTTGTAGATAGTATCGAACAAGCTGGCTCTGATATCAGCTCGTTACAGCCTCGTGTTACCACAAAACATCCGTTTTCGGTCTCTACAGAAGACGCCCCCGTCTTTTATTATTCGCGATTGTGGACTTATATTTAGTGTATAAACGCGGCTGTGTGTCCCATTTTTTCTCTCTCCAGAGTGGACCAGACTATAGCAGTTCAAAGGGCCCTTTGATACAACCACACATCAGTACGAGGTAAGTCCATTAACCAGTATTTCTCCCATCCTATCTTCAACATTCTACAATCGCGTAGATTACGCATAATACAGTCCACCCCGCTTATTTTAGTACTCTTCTGAGCAGGAACATGGTCAGTGTCCCAATCCGGGACCACTGCTGGATCACGCACTTAACAATTCTTATTTGCTGACTAAAGTACTTTATCTTTCAATTTTTTTTTCCTCCGTATGTCTTTTAATAAAGAATTAACAATACTTCAACAGATACCGCTAACACTCTGTATAACTAACTCATCATCTATTGTAACTCTAAATTCGCTCCCTTTGTGAAAAATAAAAACAAAATCATATCCTCTATATAAATTTTTTGTATAAACAAATACCATGTACTTACTTTTTCCCCTCTAGAATCCTTGTATATGACCCACTGATCCAAAGCAGCTCTCCAGTATTCTATAAGGAATGCTTCGGCATATTCCTGACCTTGACCGTTGCCAAAACGCCCTTGTGTTTCTGTCCACGTTATCAAATGGTTCTTTATCAGATCTACTTCTAGATATTCTCGAACCTCACTACTAATCTGAGCTTTTGGACACCAAGCGCCTCCATTTTTCTCTTGTCTTATCCTGAAATTAAGAAATAAGTATTAATGTTTGTAATAATAATAAAAATTAAATTAAATTTCTACAAACTGCTAGATTAAATGATACACATCTGTCATTGTAACTTCAAGTAGGTCAACTTATAATGCAGATAGTATAGTAATAAAGCGAGAGATTTTTTAGGGTGATACATTAACTCCATACTGATTTTGTTTATCATTGAATACCAGTTTATTGAATAATGGCAATGTTTCTTTGAAATTGCAATGGTGGAATACAGAAATACAGAATATTCTGTACTTCACCATGATATCAAAGCTGGCATATATGGACAACATTAAATTCTATTCTAATACCAAATTCGGATTTCAGAATTAGAGATCACAGAACACTTCTCCAGAATACAAATTGGTGACGACAAATGCAAAATACAAACAATTGTTACAAATACTCTATCGCAAGACATTAACTTCGAAACATCATCAAACGAAAAAATGACAGCGATGAAATCATACGAGATGTATAAATATCTTGGTATTCAACAGAATAAGACTTTTAAACATACTGATAGTGAGATCAAATTAAAGAACGAATTTGTTAAGAGAATCTAAGAGATTCTTAAAATATCTTTGAATGGCCGGAAATTAACATCTGCAATTAACACTTATGCAATCCTGTGTGGCGGCAGTTAGTTTCGGAACCAACTAATAGAAATTCCCGAATTATATTTTATTACTAATTTCCTTCGGGTTTCCTTCATTTACGAGATTATTTTTACCCCAAAGAGATCATAAACCATTTGGTCACTATAACAAACGATCCCTCTTGTTAGCAACATTGGTCAATTATCAATACATCTCCGAACAGAAAACATCATATCAGTCCAAATACAAATTATTTAAAAACTCTAGCACTGATATTTTTATTTAAACCTCTGCAGTCACAATAATCCCTCTCCTATAATTACGTTTCAACTTGGAATATTGTGCGTGTCCAAATGTCACGTCATAGGTACCATCATTTTAAGAAGGTAGTTGAAATTAATTTGCATTCCACGAAAACTAGGTGGATGTGATATAGTCTCTATTTCTTGAATTAGATGGTTACGTCCGTAAAATATAATAAGATGAGGAAGTAATGGTATTCGGACTGGTCAGAAATTAAAATTAAAACAATATTTTAACTTCGCTAACGTTTCGATTTAATATTAAATCTTCATCAGAGCTAGGTTAAAAAGTCACAAAATAAAATAAATTGGTCTGATAAATAAAATAGAACGTCCACATAATCTGAGAAGTCATTGAACTTGTTCAAAAGACAAAGTTCAATGACTTCTCACATTATGTGGACGTTCTATTTTATTTATCAGACCAATTTATTTTATTTTGTGACTTTTTAACCTAGCTCTGATGGAGATTTAATATTAAATCGAAACGTTAGCGAAGTTAAAATATTGTTTTAATTTTAATTTCTGACCTTTCCGAATACCATTACTTCCTCATCTTATTGTCTCTATTTCTAATCTTCGTTGGTCAAATTACAATAAGAGTATAAGACAATTCTTTTATAAAAAAAAAGACATCACTATTGCGTGAAATGACAGCATTATCTGATAACAATTTTACATCTCAAAACTTTAGTGACATAGAGCTGCAAATTAGATATAGCCCACTTCAAGATGTAGTTGATAATTAAAAGCAGACATCATGGCCGATATCGCGCTGAGATAACCCATCCTAATATCAACACTAAAGTCGTACATATGGTTAAGTGTCGGATATTTATATCCTGAAACTAGTGGCAATATAGAATTCAGAATTGATAAACACTAAGCACTATCGAAAATACATTATCGAAGATGTTAGTAGAGAAGATGACAGTTGCCAATCATGTGGACAAGCACTATACACCAGTGTTTCTCAAAGTGGGGGTCGCAGAAACATTGATGACAGATCAATTTTTTTTAATTGTCGTATGTTTGCAAATGTATGTAAGGATATGGGAGCGGATTACGAACAACTTTTACTACATGCAGAAGTAAGGTGGTTGTCAAAGGGACGATCCTTAAAACGACTAATAGGGTTAAAAGATGAGATAATGATATTTCTATCAGAAACAAAGTTCGATTTTTCTATTCTCTTCCACAATGAAACTTGGGTTTGCAAATTGTGTTGTCAGACTTATTTGAGAAACTAAATGAGCTGAATATGTGAGAACACGAACAAATTAATTTTGTAAGATAAAATTCATGCGTTTATGAAGAAGATAAACTTATGGAAATCAAGTGTGGAAAATGGCACGTTCGTAACGTTTTCAGGCACATATGATTTTATCACTGAAAATAAAATGGATAATATTTTAATTAAGAAAATCGCAACTGATCATTTGTCATGTATGGAAGAAAAAATTTTAAAATATTTTCTATCAGCTTTAAATACAGAACAGTTTATCTGGGTGCAAAAACCATTCCTTGTGGAAATGGAACAAGTGAAACATCTCCCATTAAGTGCCCAAGAAGAATTTGCCAAATTTAGTTGTGATACAAAACTTAAAACCGAGTTTCGTAAGAAAACGTTGAACTCTTTTTGGCTTAGTGTGAAAACAGAGTATCCACTACTCACTGAATTAGCAATGAAAATGACATTTACAGTAATGACCAACATCAAAACAAAGCAGTGCTCTCGTCTTAGCAACATAGAAATCTCTATGAGACGTGCACTGACCGATATTAAATCCAGATTTAATTTATTGTGCCAAAATAAGCAGGCTCACGCATCACATTAAATTTAATTTAAAAAATGATTATTATACTCAATTAGTTCAGTTAATGTCGAAACATATACATAGAATATTTTGTTCAAGGATGTACCAAAGATAAGTTATTAATTTTTATTGATACTAAAAATAAATCTGCTATTAATCAAAATTATGAATTGAAGAAATTAACTCCTTCTGAATTTAAATAACCCCCCCCCCCCCCCACCGGGATGTTTTTCTACACATACCCTTTCTTCGGGGGGTCCTTTGAAATTTTTAAGTACAAAAGGGGTGCGGTCCAGAAAGCTTGAGGAACACTGCTCTACACGATAAAATGCGTAATAGCTGGCTGTAGTGTTCTATCACTAACAAATACAAGGTTAGACATGACGCGGTTGGCCATATTATACACAGAGCTTTAGCAATTAAATATAGTTTCATATCGTAAATAACAGAACCGTATTATGTATATGAACCCCAAAATATTTTTTTAAGTGAAATCATGAAAATGTATTTGGATCGTAGTATTCTGATAGCAAATTCGACTCAATCTTATCGTATTGAATAAGATTGAAAAACAAGTATGACTTGTGGATTGTGAAGTCATCATATCTAACAATCTACTGGTTACTTATCAAAAGAAGGTGCAAAAATATAAAATGTTTCTCACATACGTTTTAATGTTTTAACGTTGCTGATAAGTCAATAATAATAGTCCAGATATTTAAAAAATTTCGTTTTAGGGTGTCCTCCCGTAACTCCACAAATATTCATCTAAATTAGTAATTTTTAAACTGGGGTCCGTGGGTTTATGGGTTGGAGACTACCTCAATGTTCAAAAAGAAATAAATTCATTCTAATGACATTTAAATAATTAAATTTAAGTTAAATAATCAAATTGGTATACGAATAAATCCTCAATTTAAAGAAAATGCATTAAGCAGTCTAACGGAGAATATTATAAGTAGTTTAACATAAAAAGTATAGTTCATTTCTGTGGTTTAAATGGAATTGGATATTGAAATCTAGTAACTTTTAACGATTGAATAGGGCCTTTGACCATTTTCTTTAACAAAAGATCCATTCAATCACTAAAAAGTGAGCTCGGTACAATTTAAGAAAATAAAATTTCTGTTTAGCTCAAAGGGGTCCTCGTGTTCTATCAGTTAAAAAACCACTGATCGAAATGAAATAATGCATACAACAAAAAACTTATTAAAAATTATTTTATCATCCAGGACCAGTCTTTGTCCTGGAACTTAACTTTTGCCTTTTTGCGCTCATTGTGTCTCAGATCTGAGGTAGAAGGATTTATATTTGCATGTCAGGATGGGGTGTTTAGCACGCTGGCATATCGGAACAACGTCTTGCAGGAAGATATTGCGCATACCTGCAGAGCGTGTAAAACATACCCAGAAACCTGACGCATTTATTATCTGCATTCCCCTTCTATGCCGTGGCATGCTATATCTACCGGTACAATGCTGCTTTGCGCGTTATATACTACCACCTGAGACAGCACTATGGCATCGACACTTCACGTGTCGTGCCTTTCACTCCTGGGGACGTTGAGGATGTGGTGGATAATTCCAGATCTATCCCCACTCCTCGACCGCTTCAATCGTCGAAGTCAGACATCGTTCTGCTGGATCACGAGTCACGCGAGATGTTCGTAATCGAATTCTCGTGTCCAGCAGAGAAGAACATTGCTTTGAAAGAAGTCAAAAAACGAGAAAAATAATCGGACCTCTTGTCTGAGCTTCGGCAAATGTACCCGGAGCACCAAATTAAGTCTGTGGTTCTGATCATGGGAGTCCTCGGCGGGAAGAAGGCGTTTTTCGAGCAGGAACTTAAGATCATACCTGCCTGCAGTCCGGTTTCCAGCTCGGCTCGTTGGTCTACAGAGTGCAAAAGCATGTTTGCTTGGTTTTCTGCGCACTTTGAGGACGAACGGCGTGGTGCACTAGCTGCTGCCGCACATCTCCAGGGTCTGAGATGCGGCAGTGTGTATTTTCCCCGTCAGGTATCGCGTATGACGTGCTACCTTGTGGTAATCCTGAAGTGCAGTACCTGGCGGAGGATGGTTTAAGACGTAAACCAGTACCACCTTTATATATATATAAGTTACCGTAGCGATTCTCGCTGACTAAACGATAACATGACACCCCTAACCATTCTTAGTATTAAGTAATTAGATAATATGCTAGAGTAGGTAATTTTTTAATGTAACATAATTCACATTTTGTATTTTTGTAAAACAGTTTAGATTCAGCTTCCTTAGAAATAAGACATACTTTGTAATATAAAAAAATAAATCTTTTTAAAAACAAAGTTATCTTGTGAAGAAATATAAGTTATATATATATATATATACATACACGACATTTTGAATTATACCGATACATAATATAATACCGATACCTAATACATAAAATACCCCATAGATTGAAAACTAATTACGTACAAGTATTATTCATAACGATTAAAGCGAAACTGAATTGATGTTGTGTACTAAGGATACGGCCTCTTCAATTCACTAAGTGAATTTAATTATTCTGCTTTCCAACAAATAGAATTATGTGCCCAGCAAACCGCAAAACAATATACCCGCATCGCATGACCATCACTAGGAGAGAAAGGACTTAACAGCAACCTTAACTACCAACAGAGGTTTGAATGAGCTAATTGTCTATCCCCTGCTCTCTCCTCTCACCCATTTCTCTTTTGTGTTTCTTCTGTTTTAGCGCAGCTCAAAATAATCACAAGACATTTTATTTGAGATTCTAGAATTTAGAATAGTTTTATTGTACAAGTGATTCTGTTTCAAATTTCTGTAAAGGGATAATAAACTGTATAAGAATATGAATGGCTCCGTTGTAAAACTATAAATCACGGAGCACAAGGACGCGGGTTCAAATCTCGAACACCACTACAGAACTTTCATATTTCGATAAAATACTTTACAATCCTATAATGCAGGGATGGGGAGTTGGAAAAAGTTATCGACTCCCGACTTTTTGATTCAATTTTTATCAAAGATGAGAACAAACAGAAAACGAAAGTAAAATAACCATATTACCATAATTTTTTAAAGCACGGAAACAGGAACAGCATTTTGTTGCCTGTTCAAGAACGAAAATGAAATTAAAAATATTCAATACCGGTTTTACCAGATTACCTTCATGTCTTCCAGTTTAAAATTTGATTAAAACTACTCGTATTAACAGATTAATACAATGAGGCAGTAAATGTTTTTGTTTTTACTCATATCCATGTTATCTTTTTCTGTATACTCTGTTTATTATGTTTAAACGGAACTACGCTGGATTTTTAGTTTCTCAAGTTGTAACGTGATTATTTTATGTTTCATGTTGGCAGCCAAAATCTAAATGGCAAAAGGAAAAAGTGGCATACATATAAAATATAAAGTACATAAAATGGAATAAAAAAGATTTAAAACTAATATATTCGAAAATTTGGGTTAAAAATGTCACACAAAGTTAAGATGAAATGAAAATGACTTATTAAAAACAGCTCACCACAACCCAAGGTATTTAATGTAAGTATAGTCTGTTTCTTTGGTTTAAGCGGAACTAGATATTTAAATCTACTAATTTTTAATGATTGAATGAGGCTTTTTATCATTTTGTTTAACAAAAGACCACTTCGATCTTTAAAAAGGGAGCTTAAGTGGTAACTTAAGAAAATAAAAATTTCATTTAGTTCCGCTTAAACATTTGTAATAGACTTTACGATTTTACGAGTGAAAGGAGTCGGGAATCGGAATCTGTTTTCAAAAATATCTTTGTTACATATGTACTTCAGGTACCCACCCAGTGGGGAGCTCACGGGCTTGAACACAAACACTAAAAAGACATGCTTTTAAAGGACACATTTGTCTGGTAAACGAACATGACCCCTCAACGCAGAAACATTTTTAATTTCTGAGCCTCCCCGAGACAGTGATGCCAACTATAGATACTTTCAATGCACTAAATAGAGCGTAAGAATCCACCAGAAATGCACCAAAACTAGGGCGTTTTCCGAGTTTGGGGAGTTCAAAAACAATATCGAACAATTACGTTTTTGTTGTATGAAGATGCCTGTTAGTAATAATAATATAATAATAAATTTATTTATGTATTTTTTTATTGTTGAATTATAACTTAATATTTTAATATTCAGTACAAGAATAATAAATTTATAATAAACATTAACTATTAACTTAATCACATTCAAAACAAAAACTACACATTGCAAATTCCTAATTGCCTATTTAACATATTTTTAATCACAAGATAAAGTAAATGTTTCTCATCTTAACTAACAAAATAGGAACTCCGAAAAATTATTATTTTAATTTATTAAAGATAGATATTAAATGCTTCTTCCACGTCTTGATTTATTTCATTTTTAGGGTTTTGTAGGTATGACCAAAAAACCCTTATACCGTCATTTTGTCGTCTGTCTGTCTGTCTGTCTGTCTGTCTGTCTGTATGTCTGTCTGTCTGTCTGTCTGTCTGTCTGTCTGTTAGGTAAAAATTGTAGCCAAACGGCTAAACCTAGAAAGTTGAAATTTGGCATGCTAATACAACTCGTTGACCCGCACATAGGAAAAATACCAAAACATCTAAAAAACATACCCCCCTAAAAATATAAACAAATATGTGCTCAACGAAAAAAAATATATTTTTTTAAAATTCTGAGCAGGGTATCAAATGAAAGCCCTTAGTATGTGGATTAACGATCAAAATTTTATTTTTGCAAAATAAATTATTTGGACATTATTTCTGCCAAAATTGTTCCAAAAAAATTTTGTCCCACACCCTGTAGCCCAGATGGTTTAAACTAAAAATCTGAAAAAATTCTAAGTAATGTACATTTATGTGAACCGGAATAGTTCAACAGGAATTTTTGATCAGATTATGTTTTCGGAAAATAGCGCATTTTTTGTGTTTTTTGTGTAACCATGTAAAATATTTAATGATATTATGTAGCACAGTAGACAGAGCGCTTCGATGGTGTAATGGTTACTATACAAGCGTTCTAATCTGCAAACTCGAGTTCAAATCGGCCGCGAGGCAATTCATTTTTTCTGTTTTTTTTTTGCATTTTTATTTTGTTTAAATTACTTTTTCAATATTCTAGTTATATTTGGGCAAATATTGCATTTAATTTTTAAAAGCGTAAATTTAATAACCAGTGCAAATTGTTGAAATTGATTACTATTGGACTTACAACCAAGTAACTTAAAATATAACGTAACTATAAATATATAATACCATGGATACAAGTTAAAAAAAATGAAATATATAAAATATATGTTATGTCATGTGTTATAATGTCTGTATCATATTAGTGCCTAAATATATTACTGCTATACTGCTATTTATATTCCTACAAATAGACGAAAACAGAAGGGCGGAGCTTATGACTTAAACAACCAATGGAAGCCATAGGCGCAATTTTCAAAATCTTATTAAACCTTGTTATATAAAAAAAATACTGCACATATTTAGAAACCTACATAATGGTATTAGGCATTCGAATTAAAATTAACAAAAAAAATATATTTTAACATAAAATTGGTTTTGGCATCCCAAATAATCATCATTCACTTACTAAATACCTGCAAAACCCTGAAATGTGTGAAAATTCACACTTCACATCAATTTTTTGTATGTTTCGTTTGTTTTGATTTTAGAAACCACTGAATCCGGCAGTTCATAATTAAAGCAACATTTGTTGTATCTTTTAAGTCCAGCCTTTACTGTTAATATTGCATTAACAGTATCAACCTGAAGCCTATTTCTTAATTTTTTTTAATTATGTTCAAATTGCTAAAAAGTCGTTCTACTTCAGCATTAGAGTGTGGCAATACTAACAATAATATAGCAAAATTTGTCAACTTATAAAAAGTTAGGAGCAATCATCAACAGATGATTTAAAACAGAAACACACCAGAATTTGCACTAGCGCACTAGAACGCAATTTTCGTCACTAGATAGGCTTTCAATACACCAGATCTAGTGCAAAATGCACCAACTTGGCATCACTGCCCCGAGATAATTTTTTGGCTTCTGAGCCCTCCTCCTAGGAAAAAATCTGGCTGCGTGCCTGGTGCAGTCAGTTCAATTATTTTGTAATTAAAAAGAGTATCAACCAGGAGATAGAAATTCTCCGTATATAACATATATAAAAATCATGTTTCATCATAAAATTTTAGATACTTTTTTAATGATATAATAATACTAGCTGAGCACCCGTGCTTCGCTACGGTATGTTGACGATTTCATTTGTGTCATTAGTGTAAAATACTCAGATTGTTTTTAAACATGTGTATGGGTAACATTTGTAAGCAAAAACCTAGTCGATATCTCATTTGTCCTAAGAGATATTGAGGAATCCGTGAAAAAACATTTTACTCTCTTTCACCACATAGAGATCGGACTTCAAAAAATCCTTTCTTAGTGGGTTCTTACGTCAAACTGAGTAAAAAATAAACTGTAAATTTTTTTAATTATTTTAAAAAGATATATATATGCCAAAAAGGAATGTGTATAACTCAACAAACGAAGGAAATACGAAGGGTTCTATATCCTGAAGGCAGAGCCACCCTTTTAGGGTTTGGTTAGGGTAAAATTTTAAAATAAGTTTTAGTTTAACTAAGTATGGGTAACTTTTGTAAGCAAAAACCAAGTCAATATCTCAATAGTCCTAAGAGATATTGAGGAATCCAAGAAATCACATTTCTGCCCTTTTCACCTCCTTAGGGATCGAATTTTAAAAAATTCCATATTAGTGGGTGTTACGTCATGGGGGGAATATATTTCCCGAATTTCATGTCTGTATGTCAAGGGACGTTCGATCGAATATGAAAATAGCAAATAACCCCGTTAGGGATGAAATTTAAAAAAATTGTCAAAACGCTTACTAAATATTTTAAAAAGAAAGCTATGTAGGTTTCTATTTAATAGAAGCCTATGTAAGGTTTCTATAATTCACTCCGAATGTAGATTCATGCCTTTAGGGGTTGATTAGGGCAAAATCCTGAATTTCTGTTACTAACATTTCTATGGATAACCTTTGTAAGCAAAAACCAAGTCGATATATGATTGGATCTAAGAGATATTGAGGAATTCCTGAAATCATATTTCACCCTCTTTTTGCCTCCTTAGAGGTCTACTTTCGAAAATTCCCTTCTTAGTGGAATATATTTTGCGAATTTCATGTATCTATGTCCAAAAAACGTTCTATCGAATAAAAAGTACCCAAAAGGGTGAAATTTTAAAAAACTGTCAAAATTATTTCGAGGTATTTTAAAAAAAGAACTATGTGCCAAAAAGGAATGTTATGACTGAACAAACACAGGAAATACGACGGGATGTATAATTTACCCCGAATGTAGATTCACTCCTTTAGGGGTTGATTAGGATAAAATACTGAAATAAGTTTTTGGCATTTGTATAGGTAATCTTTATAAGCAAAAATCAAATCGCTCATAACTTATTGGTCCTAAGAAATATTAAGGAATCCTTGAAATCACATTTCACCCTTTACGGATGCAATTTTAAATAATTGTCAAAATCATTTCGAGATATTTTAAAAAAACAACCATCAGCCAAAAATAAATGTTAGGACTCAACAAATACAGGAAATACGACGGGATGTATAATTAAGTCCGAATGTAGATTCACCCTTTTAGGGGTAGATTAGGACAAAATCCTGAAATAGGTTTTTCGGCCTTTGTATTGGTAATCTTTATAAGCAAAAACCAAATCGATATTTTATTGGTCCTCAGAGATATTAGAGAATCATTGAAATCACATTTCACCCCTTTTAACCCTTTTAACCCTTTAGGGGAAATTAAAAAAACTGTCAAAACTATTTCGAGGTATTTAAAAAAGACACCTATGTGCCAAAAAGGTATGTTATAAGTCAACAAACACAGAAAAAACGACTGCATGTATAATTCACCCCGATTGTAGATTCACCCCTTTAGGGGTTGATTAGGGCAAAATCCTGAAATAGGTTTTTCGGCATTTGTATGAGTAATCTTTGTAAGAAAAAACCAAGTCGATATTTTATTGGTTCTAAGAGGTATTAAGAAATCCTTGAGTTCACATTTCACCCTTTTTCACCCTTAAGGGGTGTAATTTTAAAACACTGTCAATATTATTTCGAGATATTTTAAAATGACACTTATGTGCCAAAAAGAAATTTTATAACTCGACAAACACAGGAAATACGACGGGATGTATAATTCAGCCCGCTTGTAGATTCACCCCTTTAGGGGTTGATTAGGACAAAATCCTGAAATAAGTTTTTCGGCATTTGTATGAGTAATCTTTGTAAGAAAAAACCAAGTCGATATTTTATTGGTTCTAAGAGGTATTAAGAAATCCTTGAGTTCACATTTCACCCCTTTTCACCCTTAAGGGTTGTAATTTTAAAACACTGTCAATATTATTTCGAGATATTTTAAATTGACACTTATGTGCCAAAAAGAAATTTTATAACTCGACAAACACAGGAAATACGACGGGATGTATAATTCAGCCCACTTGTAGATTCACCCCTTTAGGGGTTGATTAGGACAAAATCCTGAAATAAGTTTTTCGGCATTTGTATGGGTAATTTTTGTAAGCAAAAACCAAGTCGGTATCTTATTGGTCCTAAGAGATATTAAGGAATCCTTGAATTAACATTTCACCCCTTTTCACCCTTTAGGGATGTAATTTTAAAAAACTGTCAATACCGTTTCGAGATATTTTAAAGAGATACCTATGTGCAAAAAATAAATTTTATAACTCAACAAACACATGAAATACGACGGGATGTATAATTCACCCCGTTTGTAGATTCTCCTCTTTAGGGGTTGATTAGGACAAAATCCTGAAATAAGTTTTTCGGCATTTGTATCAGTAATTATTGTAAGAAAAAACTAAGTCGATATCTTATTGGTCCTAAGAGATATAAAAAATCCTTGAATTCACATTTCACCCCTTTTCTCCTTTAAGGACTGCAATTTTAAAACACTGTCAATACTATTTCGAAATATTTTAAAAAGACACTTATGTGCCAAAAAGAAATTTTATAACTCAACAATCTCAGGAAATACGACGGCATGTATAATTCACCCCAATTGTATAATCACCCCTTTAGGGGTTGATTAGGATAAAAACGTGAAATAAGTTTTTCGGTATTCGTATGAATAATCTTTGTAAGCAAAAACCAAGTCGGTATCTTATTGATCCTAAGAGATATTAAAGAATCCTTGAAATCACATGTCACCCCTTTTCACCCTTTAGGGGTGAAATTTTAAAAAACTGTGAAAACCATTTCGAGATATTGTAAAAAGACACCTATGTGCCAATAAGAAACTTTACAACTCAACAAACACAGGAAATACGACGGGATGTATAATTCACCCCGTTTGTAGATTCACCCCTTTAGGGGTTGATTAGGACAAAATCTTGAAATAAGTTTTTCGGCATTTGTATGGATAATCTTTGTAAGTAAAAACTAAGTCGATATCCCATCGACTCGAATAGATATAAAAGAATCCGTGAAATCACATTTCACCCCTTTTCGCCCATTAGGGGTTGAATTTCGAAAAATCCCTTCTTAGTGGGTGCGTACGTCATGGAGGGAATATACTCTCCAAATTTTAAGTTTATAGGCCCAGGGGTTCGGGCTGGGCGGTGATGAGTCAGTCAGTCAGGACACTTGCTTTTATATATATAGATTGTTGCGTAGTTATTTAATTATTTAATTTTTAAAATGTATTGTTAACATCTTGTAACAGCGCAAGTTATGTGGCAACATTGTATACAGAGACAGTAGTTGTAAGTTGTAGTCCGAATGCAGCGTATCACAGTGTGCCTGATAATAAAGTTTTTGAATACACATATTAGGTGTTTGCATTATTTATTCATACTATGCGCAAGTGTCCCTATAAGACGACGGCCTCTAGGAAAGTTACAACATATTTTGGTCCTTCGAGCAAAGGATAGTGATCTTTGTGGTCCTATCACATTGGTTAAAATAGTGAGTGAGTGGTAGACATTTTGTTTTTGTTACGGCAACCTTGAAGTGCAGTGAACAACAATTCCCGTGCCCAAGTTGTCCAGTCATACTTTGCAGCGTAGAGGTTTGCAGCAAACGCAAGCCATCTTACCTTGAACAAGCCTACTAAAGGTGCGTCTACACTTACATACATCAAGCGTCAAACATCAGGTGATCACACAATACTGCATCAATCGGAATTTTGAATTGGATTTATAGCGACATTCTTGCATTTTTTGAACCGTAAGTTTTTCCTTTGTTTTATTATCCTTGTTTTGTTGAGTACATCCAGTACAATCGCATTTTAAGTAATACTACATACATGTATTATCTGTGCATTTTTGTTTATTTGCAATATGGAGCACAAAAATGTACTTAAAGCGCTTCATTACAAGCGTGGTGCGTTAAAATCTTGTATAACGCTATGTGAAAAATACTTAGAATAATTAGAATTGAATAGCGCACATCCAGGTTATGTGCCAGAACCATCGCTAGTCTACGAAATGGAACACAGGTTTGTTAAAATTGATAGTGTATTGGATGAATTCAAACAGTTACAAGCTGAGATTGAACAGTTAGATGAAGTAACATCTCCTGAAGTTCATTTAACGGAACACGGAGCCTTCGAATCGTCGTATTATAAGTTGATTAGAACAGTTAAAAGAAAAATCGCAGAATTTTCTTTGGCTAATACAGCTTTAGAAAATAATTCATCATCGATAGACAACACGCGAATGGGCGAAATAAAACCGTAAGCATGTAAAATTACCCACCATTACGCTACCGGTTTTTGAAGGTACCTTTGAAAATTGGCTAGAATTTAGAGACACATACAAACCTTAAAGCAGCTTTAACAGGCTCAGCTGCAACGGTGATAAAATCCTTACCAATTTGTGATGCGAATTACGAATTCGCATGGGAAATGATTTGCGAAAGATTCAATAATCGTAGATCTTTGATATTTAATCATGTTAAGGCTTTATTTAACATTTCGAGCGTTTCAACGGGCACCTCAAATAATCTTAGAGAAATGATAGACAACGCGTCTAAAAATGTTCGCACGCTAACAAATTTGAAACTACCTAGCGAAAAATAAGGCGAAGTTTTTTTTGGTTTACATTTTGAGTGAAAAATTGGATAGCGAAACGTCTTCCGAATGGGACGAACACAAGATGAAGATTGAAATACCTAGTTTCAAAGATTTCAAAGATTTAGTGGAGGAAAGGGCAGAATTATTAGAGTCCAAAGAAAATAAAAATAACGGCCATGCAGTCATCAAAAATCTACTCCTCAAAGAGCTAAGCAAACCTCTAAATCTTTTATTGTCACCTCAAACGAATGCGCGTTTTGCACCGGTGCATACAAGGTGTACACATGCGCAGATTTTTTGAAACTGTCGCCGAATTTGCGGTACGAACGGGTCAAACAGCTCAAATTATGCGTGAACTGTTTGAAACCAGGCCATTACGGCAAGGATTGCAAATCTAGTAATTGCAGAGAGTGTTCAGCAAAACACAACACTTTGCTACATTTTCAGTCTCCAGCAAAGCAGTCGACTAAAACCAAAGTTTTAACAAATCAAACACTTCGTTCAACATTGTCGGAAGTTCTTTTTTCCACAGCTGAAATAAGAACATACAGCCAAAACGGGACTTTGCATAAGTGCTGAGCAATATTGGATTGTGGTTCGCAATCTCACTTCATCACAGCAGACCTGTGTCAAAAATTGAAGTTGGAAACTACTAACGAGGACATGCGTATCATTGACATCAATCGGGTGAAGTCTACCATTGAAAACAAATGCGCAGTTTGCATAAAATCGCGTGTTAATAATTACACGGACACTATAACATGTTTTGTCATACCTGAGGTAAGTCGTTGTACACCAGGTCATATAATTGAAACATCATTTTCAATTCCAAATCACATCAAATTAGCTGATCCAAACTTCGACAAACCAGCTAAGATTGACATGCTTTTGGGAGCAAAAATATTTTGGAAGCTTATCTGCGTTGGGCAGGTAACAATGGGTTCTAACAATCCACTACAGAAGACCAGACTTGGATGGGTCGTGTGTGGACGGGTTGGTGCGAAGCAACAACGCGACATTAAAATTCGTTGCAATCTCAGTCAAGATCTCAGCGAGCAACTAAGCAGATTTTGGGAGATTGAGGAATTCTCGTCTGAAAAGGTTCTAACAAACGAAGAAAAACTTTGTGAAGCTCATTAAGTAAATACGACGAAGAAAGATCCAGAAGGACGCTTCATCGTATCCATACCGCATAAGGCAATCACTAGAAATGCTAGGTGATTCATCACAAAATGCCTTAAAACGTTTCCAGTCATTGGAAAGGAAACTGGGACAAAATCGTAACATGAAAAAAAGGTACATTGACTTCATGAACGAATATCTAGACATAGGTCATATGACAAAAATCGATCCTAGTTCATCAGAACAACTTATTTATTTACCACATCATGGAGTACTGAAGGAAGACAGTACAACAACAAAATTGAGAGTTGTATTTGACGGCTCAGCACAGACCACCACTGGAATATCCATTAACGATCTCCAAATGGTTGGCCCTACAACACAGAGTGATCTTTTTCTATTATTCTTCGCTTTCGACAACATCAATACGTCGTTTCGGCCGACATCGCCAAGATGTACAGGCAGGTTTTAATGGCACTGGAACAACGGTCGCTACAGTGTATATTCTGGCGTTCCAGCCCAGCCGAACCATTTCACTCATATCAGTTGAACACGGTAACCTACGGAACAGCCGCAGCAGCTTACCTAGCATTTCGTTGTTTGAAACAGTTAGCAGACGAAAACGCAGTAAAGTATCCATAAGCTTCTCAAGTATTGGAGAACGATTTTTACGTGGACGATCTGTTAACAGGTTCAGATTGCATTGAGAAAGCAACTTCCATTTGCAAACAAGTAAACGAAATCTTGTCAATGGGATGTTTTCCTCTTCGAAAATGGATCTCAAACGAGGGTATCAGCGACAAGGAACAGTCGCCAGAGAATTACGACTTCGGATCGCGTGAAAATTCTAAAACTCTTGGAATTCTATGGTCGCCAAAAGAAGACACTTTGATCTACAACATAAAGGGCAACTTTCAGCGATCGCACAAATATTCGATCCTTTAGGATTACTAGGAGCTTGTACTATAAAAGCCAAAATGATTTTGCAGCAACTATGGTGCGAAAAAATAGATTGGGATGAAACAATACCCGCCGAACTTCACGTAGAATGGACAAAATACAAGAAGGAGCTACATGAGCTCAACGATATTGCATTACCATGTAGCATCATTTGCAAAAATGCTACTCGAATAGACATACATGGATTTAGCGACGCATCACAACGAGCGTACGGTGCTTGTATGTACGTACGAAGCGAAAGCAGCGATGGTACAGTCTCAATTCACTTATTGACGGCAAAATCCAAAGTTGCACCCATGAAGATGCTTAGCATTCCACGTTTGGAACTATGCGGGACATTAGTTTTAGCCAGACTACAGAACAAAGTAGCCAGAGCTTTCACCAAGAAAATTGACAATTTTTATTGTTGGTGTGATTCTCAAATCGCATTGGCATGGATTAAGACTCCTGTAAATCAGTTAAAATCATTTGTTGCAAACAGAGTTGAAGAAGTTCAAACTCTGACACGAAACTCTAAATGTCAATATATAACTTCAAAGGCAGACTTTATATCTCGAGGTGTTAGTCCAAGCATCTTGAAGAACTCTTGTTTATGGTGGCATGGACCAAATAGGCTCCAACAAAGTGGAAATAATTGGCCAGTAAACTCTATCACAAAAATAGAGGACTTACCAGAATTAAAATCAAAAATTCAATGTTTCAACGCGAACAACGAAACAAAGGAGTTAGTTAGTTTCATTGACAGGTTTTCAAACTTCAACAAGCTTAAACGAAGCATCGCTTACTGTTTGCGCTTCGCCAACAATGCGCGCAAGCAGCAGGTAGAGCGTCAACACGGACCTCTCACCACCGATGAGCTAAAATATTCGCTAAATTGTTTGATCAAATTAGTACAGAAAGAATGTTTCCAAAGGGAATTTCACTGTCTCAAACAAAGGGACTATTAGACAAGAAGAGCAAATTACTCAACCTGAACCCTTTTTTAGATTCAGAAGGCATCATCAGAGTATGAGGGCGGATTCGACACTCAAATTTTTCATACGATCAGAAACATCCTATCCTAATGCCAAGCAAACATCACTTCGTTACCTTATTGCTCAGATACGAACACATACGTTTGGCTCATGCGAGTCAGCAACAATTATTGTATTCACTACGCGAACAATTTTGAATTGATTTAGGACGAAACATTGTTAGAAAAACGATACATGATTGCATAAGATGTCATCGCATTACGCCAAGACATATAAATCCGATAATGGGAGATCTACCTTCCAGTCGCATTTTACCAAATCTACCTTTCGTTATCACCGGTGTAGATTACGCAGGTACTTTCATGATCAAAGATAGAAAGGGACGTGGATCTAAGGTGACAAAATGCTATATTTCATTATTTATTTGTTATACTACGAAGGCGATACACATGGAACTCGTCTCCGATCTTACAACAGAGGCTTTCATTGTTGGAGCACGCAACGAGCTTGCAGAGTTAAGTAAGTTCCTCCAAGATTCAATAAAATGGAAGTTTATTCCTCCAAGATCGCCACATTTCGGTGGGGTTGGGAGGCCGGCGTGAAGAGCGCGAAATACCATATAAAACGGGTAATGGGCAACGCTTTATTAATATTTGAAGAGCTACACACATTACTTAATCAAATCGAGGCTGTGCTCAACTCACGTCCACTCACTCCTATGTCATTCGATCCAAACGATCTTATCTCTATAACCCCATCACATTTTTTAATTGGTCGCATAATCACATCAGTGACAGATCCGGATGTGGTGCACATTCCAGAAAATAGGTTATCAACATATCAACGCTTGCAACAATTGCGACAACATTTTTGGCAAAGGTCGCAAGAGTACATTTCTGAACTCCAAGTCAGAAGAAGAAGCTTAAGAGGGCAAGGTACTATCGATGTAGGGACCTTGGTGCTCATCAAAGAAGACAACACCCCTCCATTATGCTGGCAATGGGTCGCGTAACTCAGCTACATCCAGGAACAGATGGACAAACCAGGGTAGTATCTATTCGAACGTCAAGAGGGAACATACAGCGAGTCGTCGCCAAGGTGTGTTCGCTTCCTTTGCAAGAAGATCTTTCATCCGCCCGACCTTCAACTAGTGAAGTGCGCGAGTGCGGGAGTGACTCGTAGTCACATGGTCATTCTAGTGCTTAGTGACGAGTGATTTAGAATTATTAGTTTATGTTGAAAGCCTACCCCAGTCTTTCAAGGCCCGGGAGTATGTTGCGTAGTTATTTAATTATTTCATTTTTAAAAAGTATTGTTAACATCTTGCAGCCCGTCACTATGGAGTAGTGGTCAGCTCATATGACTGCTAACCATGGGGGTTCGGGTTCGAATCCCGGTGATGGCATGGATGTTTGTATTTGTTGTAAAAATTACTAATGTATCCACAAAAATAAAGATATCCTGGTTAATGGCCATCGTAGCTAAGACCAAAAAAAAAAATTAAAAAAAAAAAAAACCTCTTTCAACAGCGCAAGTTATGTGGCAACATTGTATACAGAGACAGTAGTTGTAAGTTGTAGTCCGAATGCAGCGTATCACAGTGTACCTGATAATAAAGTTTTGAATATGTGTATTCATATAGGTGTTTGCATTATTTATTCATACTATGCGCAAGTGTCCCTATAGGACGACGGCCTCTGGGAAAATAACAACAAATATTAAGAATCAAAATTACTGAATGTACAACTATTACTATGTTTCCAATCAACCTTTTCAAAGCGTAATTCTAAAATAAAATAAAACGGCACAAATACAGTTTTCTTTAATCCTTAAATATTACTTATGCAGATGTCTAGGGAGTTTCGCTAATCACCGATTTTAAAAAGTGCTAGAATTCTTACCGAATGACTCTGGAAAACTATTAGGAAGGATCAACGTTTCGCTAAAAGCTGCCGTAGCAAGACATCCGTTCTAAGGTGATATATTGAGACTAATAATTAGCTACTAATCTTAATTAGCGTGTAAGTTATTTTATGTTACTTTACACTAAACATGAAAAATTCTACTCAGAGGTGCGGTTTTTAAGTAATGAACCTTTTTCGTAAATTAATATGATAGTGTTTTTTTGTTTAAATAAATAGATCAAATTATAAAAAATTAAATGTTACGGCCATGTGTAAAAAAAACTAGCTTATTGTTACTTTATCTAACGTAGTTTCATTATAACACGCCTTTACTACCTCACCATAAATATTATAATCAGTCACCCAAATGAAGGCCCATTCGTTGAAAAAATCCAGATTATGAGCAGATGTGGAGTTGGTCGTGTCCGTGTATAAGTATATGTGGAAAAAGGTTGTACGGGTTGCGGACATAAATAATGCAACTAGATCTAGCTGACTTGTTTCGAAATAGATTATTTCTTCATCAGAGCTACACAAAATAAAAAATATGAAGTGCAAGAGGTAGTTAACAGTGTTAAAAAAACATATATGAACTAAAAACGTACGGACATTGTAAGATAATAAAAAAATGTGGAAAATTATATTGCAAAAATGATAAGTCAGTAACTAAAATATAAATAAATAAGTTAGAAATAAATAATAAATAAATAGTCAAAAATAAAATAGTTAATAGTCAAAATTAATAAATCACTAAGAAGGCGTTTTTCAAGGATGGGTTTCTTTTCAAGTATCTCTACAGTGTTGCAGTCAAATTCATGGTGCAGGTTATGATGATGAAAAGCTAAGGCTGACATGTTGTTTTTGTTCGCATTGCTAGGCTTGCAGTCCTGGACATGGTTACGCATACTGTTTACTATCCACTATTTAGTCGGTCCAACATATACTTAGTTATCGTATCGATATATCGCAGTTTTTACAAAGTATTTTGTATACGATGTCACTGTTGAATGCGACGTCATGTTGGGTTTTGAGGTTAGTAAACATAATGTTGACAGTTTTTGGATTATACAGAACTAGGCGCGTACTTTCGCTCTGTAATGTTTTTTTCGCTCTTATGGTAGTCCTTCTACGTCGGTATTTTTTTTTTCTTCTTTTCCCTTGTTCAACAATGTTAGTAGGTATATTATTTTTGTTTTTTTGTCTTACACTTTGTCTTTACTGTCTATAGAGTTAAACCGTTCTAATATGTCATCTGCTTTTTCTTTCGGTACTATTAAAAAAGATGTAAGGTGCAGAATGTCGTAATCTACAGTTTTAATGATTTCCGCGATAATGTATTCCATCACGAAACAAGCCAGTGTGGGGTTGACGATATTGCTCATTGCAGTACCATCCCGTTGAAGTACCTATTACTTTTCTTTGTAAATGAAGTAACTGGTGTCCACTATGGTGACTTTATGAACTAAACTTATAGAGACGTTAGTAAATAGGCTCGTAGCATCTAGGGAGCACATTGCGTAATTGGCAGGTATTATTCCAACAGATGGCAGTTTCAAAATATTTCTCACCACACACATTCCCTTTTAATATAATCCTTGAAACAAACTCCGCGGTCATCGACCCTTGATATTTTACCCTTATCTTGTCTCTGAAGGTTCCTCCAACGTTCTCGTCTCTTCTAACTTCGCAGTCTCCATCTCACCATACTTTCGGCGACACCTATATATTTTAACTTGTGTGTATCGTAAATAATTTTTGTAAGACTATTTAATTTTTTACTATTTATTTATTATTTATTTCTAACTAATTTATTTATATTTTATTTACTGACTTGTTGTTTTAAAATTATACATTTTTTTTAATCCTAACAATGACCAGATGTTTTAAGATCAGGTATGTTTTTATCACTGTTAACGACATCTTGTACTTCATATTTTATATTTTACAACCTTTTCCACATATAATGAGCAGAGTTCTAAGCTTAGACTGAGCAAAAAAATTATGAAGCAGTAGCCACATATTTTGAGTCTGCAAATATTAAACTATGAAGGACTATTATTAATGAACCATATTTAATTATTATATAAATTTGTTAAACTAGCTAAATTAATAAATATCGAACTAAAAAATCATATTAATTAAATAACGTACAAATTCTATTGTTATACCTTCCATGACCCCCTTCAAATAGTGCTACCAAGTCCTGCCATGACGGGCCTCACTGATAAACTCCCTTTTTGCCATCCATCTCCCCCCCCCTTGTTTAATTCCCAAATCATACTCATCATTCTCGGTTAGATTAGATTAGGTTAAAAGACAAATATATAAATAATCGTAGCTAGCAATGGGGAAATCTGAAAGCCAATTTCATCACATGTCCAAATCGTTTGTCTAAATAAATTAAAAAACATTTTCACTCAAATAAATTCAGTTGACAAAAATAATCAAAAATTTAAAAAAAAAAAAAAAACATATGCACGCCTATTGAATACATCTTAAATCTTATATTTTATAAAATTTTAATGAGCTACAGTTATCCAGTCATGCAATGTGGTTGATACGTATACACTTTAAATTGGTTGTAACTTGTTCAATAGACGACTGACTATATGTAGTATCAGTTCGATTTGTTTGAATTGCGGATAATTAAATCTAACTCTAGAAAAGACAATAAAAAATACAAATATTTTTGCAGGCTCCTAAAAATGAAAAATACAAACTAATTTCCTGGAAAAGCTTTTTTGTCCGACCTCTAGTTATTATTTATTATTTACCTAAAAGGGCAATATTAAATTTTGTGTACATCAATATTTTATTTATATTTATCACTTATAAATTTACAATAGTCATTTAGATTCATTATCTACCAGTTAATAAAAAATAGCTATCTACAAAATCTCGACAAATCAAAGTTGATTTGAAGAAGTTATATTTCAATAGGTGCTTCATATTTTTATTTATTTTTTTCTTAGCATCATATACTAGGTATGTAACCTAATAATGTAACTGGAGAAAATAAAAAATATGGTACATATTGTTAATTGCGCATTTCAATACTAAATATCGCAAAAATTCCTTCATGAGAGAGTTTCTACTTTCAAATACCTGGGCACCATGATAAATCAGGTGACTCTTATACAGCAGGAAATTACGAATAGAATTAAGGCAGAATCTTTGGTCCCATTCAAATTAATGGTGAATGGAGAGTCCGTAAGAACAAAGATACCCAAGAACCGTACTCTAGGCCGAGTATCACACAAGAACTAAGAGGCAGACGATTACAGTGGATAGGACACGTTATGAGCATGAGCGAGAACAGAATGGTTGGAAGATATGGGAAGAAGGATTGAATACCTGTCGACCAGTGGGAACACCTCGCAAGAGATGGAGAGATCAGCTAACCGAAGATCCAACAAGTATTGGTGTATAGGGTACTTGGCAATACCTGACAATGAATAGATCAAGATGGAGGATTTATGTGAGTAAGGTCAAAAGTCAACCTGACTAATAGTGCCCCAAGAAGAGAAAGAAAAAAAGAAGTAGCGTCTATGAAAACATACCAGTTGATAGATTACTGACAAATGAGTAGAAATACTAACACTGTAATTAAATTAACTGACAATATTTAATATAAAACTTACACTTAAAATACAAGCTCTTTTAACAATTGTCAAATTACCCAAAAATTTTCAAAAAAAAAATGTAATTAACTACTGTATTACTGTTTACTGTTGCGTATTATTTGAACAAAATAGTATGTTATTTTAATAGTTGTAATAATAATAATAATAATAATAATCATAACTTAATATATGTTATGTAATAAAATTAGCCTTATTTATTGACTGTCCTAGAGTTAAAAAAAGAAAATCAGCGTGTAAGTTTACACAATGGCACACCCCGTTTTTGACTAATTTTTGTACAATACCAATCTGAACCGCTTACTTGATATTACTGAGATTTTAATAATTAATAATCTATGAAAACGGAATTAATAATCTAATTTTCTGCATATCCTAAATGAGTCCTCCTCACCAAAGAATTGTGTTCCCCCCAAGACAATATGCTGGTGGCTGTGCCCATGTTAATTGTAATATTTTATATTACTATAATATAAAAGAGATGTCAATACAATAATATAATACAAGTTAATAAAGGTAGAAAATCCTGGACTGGCTAAATGCCTGTGTGTGAAAGAAACTGATAATACGCATGTGAACTTGTAGATATTTCAATAACGAGATATGAATTCCAATCACGTTTACAGGATAGTCGAGAATTTTCCATTGAAATGTTTTGTTTTTAATGTCCCCTTACACTTATATTCTTCTGGTATTAATATTTAAAATATAAATACTAATTTAAAGAATTTGCAACTTTTTTATTCCAATAAGAAAATTACGAATTTTAATAAAAAAAAAAAATACCCTCACTCCTATTTATATAATAAGCGGCCCCTTTTATAAAGCAACTACATACTGCTGCCAATGTCTCTTCTACAATGCATTCTGCAGATACTTCTGGGAATTGCATTTATATTATCCGTTGAATTTTATCAATATAATTTTGTTGTTTTTGTGTAATATATTTACGTTGACCATTGGCCTCACTCACACGAACTCTTAGCTATTTTCTCAGTTGATTCTCAAGTTTTTCGAAAGATGTTCAACTTCATTGATCCTCATCATATGGCATATATATGTATATTAACAGTCGGCCAACAATAGTCTATCTATATCAACATATCGACTTCTTAGCTCCGGTATGTTGACTTGGCCTAG
Source organism: Liopterus haemorrhoidalis (assembly GCA_963971575.1). Lineage (NCBI taxonomy): Eukaryota > Metazoa > Arthropoda > Insecta > Coleoptera > Dytiscidae > Liopterus > Liopterus haemorrhoidalis. The sequence continues at coordinate 26,766,773 of OZ020620.1, forward strand.
AATGTTCAGATCTCATCATAAATATTTCTTCGCAAATATTGTATTTACCATTCAGAGTGTGGTGTTCTAACGTAGTTATGACGTAGTATAACTTAAGTATAGACCTACCGTAGTTATAACGTAATGTAAGTAATGTAACTTTATTCAAATTTATTTCATAATTTTCAGTTTATATGTATAATAATATTGCGACTGAGAAAATACTCATTGACCAAATATATAATTAGAAGGTATAACACAAAATGTGGGCCATAGGCATTTTGGATGAAAAATTTGCATTTTATTGCGCAAAAGTGCACACATTATTTTAGAAAAATATTTTTTTTTATGTACGTTTAGAGAGTGGTTCCTGAATCTAAATGAGTTAAAATATTCGTGTTTATCTCATTAATGGGAAGTGGGATTTCTTGTCCCGTACCAATATTCGGAGACTTCTAAACCTTTGTCTCCTAGCGAATTACACGTGACTTGTTTGCTTTCATGTGGGAAAATACCGGTTCACAAGCATATGTAGACCCAATCATAGTTGGAAGGCACAAAGCAAGCTTTTTCACATTTGATGAAACAAATTTGAATAAATATCAATCCAATATTGGACAATGCATTACATGCTTTTCATCTTGATAGTGTTTATTCACTGCAGATCACGATTATAGGTCAATCATTTCTAACTGAAGAAGACCCTCGTTAGTCTAAGGTAGAACCTGTTAACTTTTCGTAGAAATATTTTGTCCTTGAATGGATTTCTTATGACTTCATTGTTTTTTGTTCAATATTGAAGTCTCAAAACGGTTCTTGAAAATTTTCTTCAAGATATTCAAGAAAAGTATCATAATAGGATTAACATTCTTTAATGAAGAGAAAATGATTTCTCACAATTTCGTAAATTAACGCAATTTGCAGAGACTATCAGTAATATTTGTAATAATAATTAATGTTACAGAATTTAATTTTATGATTGTTTTTTTCCAAATTCACTTTAAAATATGCACAATACGCATTCTTTCTCCTACTTATTTCGCTTAATTTTTGTTCAATATCCAGAAAAAATTGTAATAGTTATAACATTTTGTTTAATAACCAGATATTGAATAAATCAATTCGAAAATCTTTGATTTGGCTTAAATTTTGTTAAATATCTAGAATTTTGATAGTTCTGCTGTGTACAGAATTAACTAAACCAATCAAAATGTCACGTATTACATATGACTACGCAGGAATATGACAAATTTTGTATTATTTATGTTCTCAAAATAAAATTATAATTTTTAATTCAGGCAAGTATACTGATAGTTTGTGCCTCCGGGCGAAAAGTGTTGTTAGTATTCCATATACTACAAAAATATAAGTGTAAATAAATATTATCACCTGGAAAATTCTGCGTTTTTTGTTGAAGAACCCGAACACTTTACAATATGTATCCGTTGGTTGGTCTGTACCAAAATATAGGATTCACTTCACCTATCGTATTGTTGAACTTGGGTAAAACTCACGCCTAGCACTTGAATTCCTGATTACAAAATCTCATTTTAGTATGAAACTATCGTTTTACATACTGGTTTTGGCTTGCACTACAAAATTGTCGTTGCCCACTAGTTTCCGGTTTAAAGGCTTCTTCCGTCTGGAACTGGTGGTGATGCTACGCTGGAGGCTGGATTAGTCGTTCAATCATCATAGTTTTTAGAAATGAATCAGTAAACATTTCTATATATTTACGTTATATCCCAGGCAGGTTATTTAGTTTATGGTAGCGGCATAATGCAAAATTTGAGTAACAACGGCTTGGTACAGTATCAAAACATATATCAGTAACATGTCTGAAAGAACTTGTTGATGTGAAAACCAACCTGTGGGTAATATTTTTTTTTCTTCTGAATTTCTGTTGCTTTCCTTTAAAACCGTAGCGTACTCCTTGTATTCTCAGCTTTACAGTGCAGTCTCATGTCAGATTTGGCACGCACGAACTGAGGAGAATGGTATCCTGTCGGTATTTAGAACGGTGAGTAAACGCAAGTGCGTCGTTCTGTGGCGGCGCCATGCAATCGATAATGCTACTGTTCCTCTCGGCGTTCGCATGACCACGCCACTCATCACAACCGATAGAATGCGCGCTATTTAGGGATCAAATTAATGCGATAGTCTGTTATGAAAGTTAGTTGATTCAAAGTGTAAATTAATGCTTATCGAATTATGGTTACATAAATTACATTTCACGCAGAAGTTTAAAGTTTCACCACATTTTCAAGAATTTAATATTTGCATTTTCCAGTCTCTTTCCAAAATTATGAAAAATCAAGATGTGCTATTTAATTTTAGGGAAAAAGAAAAGGACTGAAAGTTTTAAAATTTTAATAATTTATACAGAAGTTTGGTAAGTAATTTTTACATTACAGGCAGTTTTCGATTTATGAACGAGTTTTATCCTTTGAGGTCATCGTTATACGCATTTCTGAGATTTTACGATACGTATCTGTAACGCAACAATTTAACTTCATGAAAATCATGTATTATCAGTATTGTAGACGTAAAATTAGGAAAGGGTATACTGTACGTATATTGTAAAAACCAGAGGGTGTACTCACGAAGAACATGTTTAGTGGAACAACATTTTAAAAATCACAGGGTATACGCTATTCCTTCTAAACAAAGCATAAAATATACACCGTATACCCTTGACAACCGCTTTGTGTATTAGATGACACAACCAGTGATTATAGCAAAACATATCGCCCGAAAAATATAAACAACATATATAATTAATGTTTAATTAGATTTTTTCAAACAATATCGATATTTAGGCCATTAAAAAAATTATTTATATATTTTTTAAAATTTATTATTGGATTTCCAAACGCTTAATACGTAGAAAAAGTAACAAAATTCTTTATTTTTTTGAAAAATATACTAAAATTTTTTTAGACCCTCACCGTGTTATAAGCAGTTCACTTTTGTAAGAACAAACTAAAAGGAAATTTTGTTTTCAATAGTTTGCACCTTTGAAGCTGTTGTCATGTTGGTATTAAAAAATGTCACTTTTTTAAAATGTCTATCCATTTTACATATGTCATAATGAAAAATGATATCTTAATTATAATGATCATAACCTTATCAACCTAAAGTCGGTTTTACAGCGTAAGGAATATTTTTAATTGACATTTAAAGTCAGTAACACACCATAAAAGTAACTAAAATAACCAGATCTAGTGTGTTCTTACAAAAGTGAACAGCTTATACCAGGGGGATTTGAACTAACAATCTGAAAAAAAAAAATCTAAATAATGCCCATTGGTGTGAACCTAGATAGTTCAACATGAACTTTTAGATACTTTGTGTAATAATATTATATATTTGTTTCATGATTTAACAATATTTAACTTCAAATCCTAACCTCAAAAATCTAATTTTCAATAATAAAGTGAATTTTGATACTGAATATCTCAAAAATGAAAAATGTCTCTTAGATTAGTTTTACTCTAAGACTGTCAGTTATTTCATACTTTATGTTTTGTAATTCCGTTATTACATTAGTAACAATCAGGTATTACATGAGATAACTAGTTAAATTGTCAAATAAGATTTCTATATCACTTTTTAACTGAAACGAAACGATATTTCATGAAATAACTTGTTATCACATGTAATAAAGGATTACACACTTTAACATAAACATTAACAAAACACGTAAGAAGTACGGCACGTTAGCTAGGTAGTATTCAATAAGTAACACAATAAAAAAAATTTTTGACAGCAAATGTTCGTATATCAAACGTTGCCTCAAATGCTACTGTAATTAGCATTATTGTGTATTTTTTTGTAAAGATAACCATCTGTTTATACAAATAAATGCGTCTTTTTGCTATAGCACAAAGGGGCATCTGTATTGTTTATTAGGTATTACATTGTAAAGCATCATATTTCACTAAACTGTCAAATAATATAGCAAGTATATATTTCTGTTTTAAAATAGTAATTCCGGCAAACACGAGTTAAATCTAATACAACTTGATAGAGCCGTAGGTTGCCTAAATACTCTCTAAACAAAGTAGTGTTAAAAGGACTTCATGGTACACTAAAAAATAAACTTTTCGTGTCCATCGCTTTTCGTATTAATTATTTACACTTCATTTTTGGTTAAATTTAGTGTAGAGTTTACTAAATAGTGTTAAGTTAGTGTAAATTTTTACACTGAAAAAGTAATATTTCATAAAAATAACACTAGCTGAATAAATGAAGATTTGCACGGTGTTTTGGTTACAAATAGTGAACCCTTTACATTTTGAAATGAAAATTTTAGAACTAAAATTTTAAACAAACTGAGAATGAACTTTTACACTTATGAATTTTTTGCTGTGTAAAAGCATTTATCATTACCCGTTCAGAAAATTTATGCTTTTAGTCTCAAGTACATCTATTGCTGCATTATTTTTTTAATAGTAATAGATTCTGGGTATTATCCAAACAAGCAGATGTCTCCTCCAAGGTCGACTATCTGGGGAATTGTGTGCAGCTGGTTCAAGATATCCGGACTGTAGAGGGACCTACAAGTTACTCTTATATGTTTGCTACCAACGTTACTTTTATGTTGTGCGGTGAAATCACTCAGTGTACGACTTATTTATACCTTTTATATTATGCCTGTCTTAATTTCGGAGGATACAATCTGTTCAAGTTAGAGATGGGCTGTTCATGAACGAACCGGCTTACTGAGCCGGCTCATTACACTGACCGAAGTGACACGGTTCACCAAATTGAAATGAGCCGGCTCACGGCTCACTGTATAGTTTCAAGGATACGATTGATTAGGCGATTGTGAGCAGTGACCAAAGTGATCCGGATCTGGATCGATGTCATATTGAATTTCGCCAAACTATACACTGTTGTAGTAGCAGATTTATTTCTATCATCTTTCACATTTTGGAACGCACCAACATGTTTTGCTTTCATACACCTATTTAAGTTTCCTGTGGAACCACCTTTTTCACTTACAATTTGTCCACACAATTCGCACTTAGCCTTATTATTATCGAGTTCGACAAAATGTTTCCAAATAACACTAACTTTTCGGGAAGCCATTGTAATTAAAAATTAAATTTTTTCGGTAAAAACTATTTTCTGTGGTTTCTGATCGTCTTTTTTGTAGGGCAGTCTATTAGAAACTAATATGCTTAATCTGTACTATCTTACAACCATACTATAAAAAAAATATTAAAAATATTGCCCAAATCCCAGATGTCCGATAAAAATGTTAGTTAATTCACTTCTATTGAAATTTATTTATTTAACTTCATTATTTCTTAATAACAAGAAATTACTTCAGCCAACGCAGTGTATAGCCATAAACATAATACTTTCGCAGTTTCATGACTAAAATCTAGTGAGCTACTATTTGTGTGTGTATTAGTTTATTGTGTGGGAAATGTTGTGGGCAAATGTTAGTTTAACACGATTTTTGCCAAAAAGGTGGAATATTTTTTTTGTCCTCCATCATGTAACCTGGTGGGGTTAATCTAAAATTAAAAAACAATTCTTAGTAATGCAAACTGAGGTGAACGGAAATAGTAAATTGTTAGAAACAGTCGCGTTAACTTTTGTCCTCACTTACATAAGTCCTCTAACTTGATCTGTTAATTGTCAGGTCTTTCCATATGTCATGTATACCAATACTTGTTAGATCTTCGGTTCGCTGATCTCTCCGACTCTTGCGAGGTTTTCCCACTGGTCGACGGGTATTCAATCTTCCCTCCCATACCTTCCTAACCATTCTGTTCTACTTCATCCTCATCACGTGTACTATCCAATGTAATCACCTACCTTTCCGTTCTGGTATGCACTTGGCCTTGAGTACAGTTCCCGGATATCTTTGTTTTTACGGATTCTCTATTCACTATTAATTTGAATAGGGTATTCAATCTTTCTTCCCATATCTTCCAACCATTCTGTCCTCGCTCATCCTCATAACGTGTCCTATCCACTGTAATCGTCTGCCTCTCAGTTCTTGTGTGATACTCGGCCTAGAGTACGGTTCTCGGATATCTTTGTTCTTACTGACTCTCCATTCACCCATTCCCATTAATTTGAATGGGACCAAATATTCTGCGTAATATTTAATATTCGAAAACTATGAGGTGTTGTCGATCTCGCTTTGTTAAGGTCCATGTTTCGGAGCTATACATACGTATGTGACATACTATAGCTTGGTAAAGCCTAATCTTGGTGTTCCTAGACAGGAGTTTCGTTTTGAAGAAGGGACCAAGTGCAAAATACGATGCATTAGCAACTTTAATTCTGTTCGTAATTTCCTGCTGTAATTAGATACACCTGATTTATCATGGTGCCCAGATATTTGAAAGTATAAATTCTCTCAAAAGAATTGACATTAATTTTTCGAAAGACAAGAGACAAACCGACCACATATTCGTGATCAGCGAGCAAAAATACTTCGGAAACCATGTATCGCATGTCTGGGTATGACCCTTTTTTTGTAGAGCTGTGTAATTGAAAATTTTGATCTAAATAAAAATATAAAAACTTAATAAAAACTTAGAATATGTATGTTTAAGCGTTTGTTTTGGCCCCCTGGGCCTGTGCCCCTGTCTTTCTCTGTCGCTGGTCAGTTACCTACAGATCTTCGAAGCTTCAACATAATATAATTTCAAATACAAAATCATTAAAAACAGTAACACTGGCATTTTATTTAAAATCTTTCAGCCATAATCATCGCACACCCTATATAATTTTTCTAACCTCTTTCAAATTAAATGAAATTTCTAAACAGTACTTGTACGTTGCCGTTGAATAATATGCCGTACAATAGTATGAATTTTATTTATTAATTTGATATGACAGTTATAAATGTAGTATACCAGGAATAAAACAAAACAGAAATATTAATATTCATGAGTACTTCGTATGCAATTATTTCTCTGTCCTTTCAAAAAATGTTTAATATATCGCGAAATGATGTATTACGGAGAAATGTCATTTTACTTAAATTAATTATGTGTACTAATTTGAGTAAAATACAGTGTATCATTTACGGGGGCCGGCTAACGCTGCGCATTCCTAAATAGCAGTCTACGACCGGCTTATAAGGCGTTAAGACTAGTTGATTTCACAGATCGTCCACATATATAAGAGGGTTGTGTTTTATATTTCGGGATTTAAGATCAAAAACAATTATTTATCAACAAAGGTGGCTTTATTGTTTTTCAAAATATTCTCCATGAAGATCAATACAATTTGCATGCGTTTGAACCAATTTTCGAAGCGTTTTTTCCGCTCCGAATGAGGCACCTTCCATAGTGAATGTATGCTAGTCCCACTAATGCCCAAGTATACCTCAATCTCACGATAAGTCACATGACGACCTTGCAGTATCCGGAAATGTTTTCCGGAACAACAACCGATTTTGGACGACCTTCACGAAATTTATCCTTAAGCGAACTACGGCCACGATTGAAGTCGGCAAACCATCGATAAATAGTAGTCCTTGATGGTGCTTCATCGCCAAAAGTCGAGTTAAGTTCATCGATGCACTGTTGTTAGGTTAATCGACGTCGAAAGTTGTAAACAATAATCGCACGAAAATGTTCACGACTTAATTCCGTTTTTAGCCGAGTTGAATTTTTTCAAATTACTGTAGAAAAGCAAATAGCGTTCGTACGTCAAAACGTACGGAGTCGTATAAAGTCAAAAATGTCAAACTTTACGATAGAAGCGTCAGTTTCCAGATGGCAGCACTAGTTTAGCGCAATCCCGAAATATAAGAGGCAACCCTCGTATCTTCCAAAATTTTAAGTACAGGAGAGACAGTTTAGACTTCCAATCGGAAAGGATCTAGTTCACAAAATACGGTTACCAAATAAATAGGTCCGTTGTGGGACTTTTAGTCTCGCATTAGGTTCCTCCCCGGGTGGCGGATAAGGGACTGCCCATCAGATACTGAGTAAGTAAAATTCTCGGAGCGGACCAAAAACTATAACTTACCAAAGAATTTTGGGATATACATTCGATTTCACATTGGTGGTGATGGGACTCTCTCTGGCCCCTGAAGTGAGAAATCACTCACAAATGCGGATGAACCTGTATAGGTCAACGGCATAGGATACAAAAGGAAACCACTGCATTAAAGATCCTTTGGATACCCCAAGTATGAATGTAATGGTATATCTTGTGATTTTAGTAAAGCATTTGACATGGTTGATCATGAATTATTATGTAATAAACTAGAGTATTTTGGAATCAGAGGAGTCGCAAATAATCTGATTAACTCTTATGTAAATAATCGACAACAGACGGTGTCTATCAATGCAACCGAAAGTCACAATAATTTTAATGTCGAAAAAAGATATATGGTACTTCTACATCGAGAGGGGTTGAAATGGAAATTCCGCAAGGGTCGGTACTTGGGCCTTTATTATATATTTTATATGCAAACGATTTGTGTACGTCAGTAAATAACATAACAATGTATGTTGATGATACGTACACCAACATAACTAATTTTAATGAACATCTTCTAACTTGTGACACTAATACTTATGAGCTATCAAATAATGGTATCATCATGAACTATACTAAGACGGTATTACATTTTACTCTTAAAAATACAAAAGATGACTTACAATATACTTTTGGTGTAGAAAGTAAACCAAATACCAAATGTTTAGGTGTAATAATTGATTCTAAATTATCCTTCAAAGAACACATTTCAGAATTAACCATAAAACTTGATAAAATCTGTTACACATTAAGATATTTTTCAATAAATTTTAATATAAAGTTGACTAAACTTGTTTACTACAGTTACTTTCATAGTAACTTGAAATATGGCCTAGAGATATGGGGAATGACTACAGGCTGGAAAAAGATCTTTAAAATACAGAAAAGAGCTGTGAGAATAATTTGTAAAGTTGGACCAAGACAATCATGTAAAGAACTTTTTAAACAAAATGATATATTAACACTTCCATCTATTTATATACTAGAAATTTTAAAATATATGTATAAAAACAAAAACAAATTTAACTTTCAAGGAAGCACTTACAATACGCGTAATGCAAGTACAATTATCATACCAATTCATAAAACTTCTAAATATGAGAGATGTATAAACTACATTGGGCCCAAATTATATAATAAATTGAGCAACAAAACAAAAGACCTTTCATACGGTCAGTATATGTCAAAGATAAAAAAGGAATTAATTGGTGGAATATACTATAATGTAGCAGATTTCTTGCATAATACTAATACCTTATTTTGATTCAATTGATATTTTGTTTCATGTTAGGATTTTTTTTTTTTATTTTTATTGTTTTATTTTTATTTATTATTTAATTGTATTGTAATTTGTTATTATAAATGTGAATATATGTATATATATATAAGAATTTTTAACAGTTAATCAAATAGATTAATTGAAGTGTTCTCCACAGAATGTATGTTTCTTTTTAAGAATAAATGACTTATGACTTATATCAGCTGCTGTAAATCAACCTATGGGTTGAAAATTTAAGGAGGAGGAAATAAAAAGGTATACGATATATCGGTGTTTTCTATACACAAAGATGTTGCTTCTATTCCGGAACCATAAAAATAGTTTAATACAAACAGCAGTCATACATAAAACCATAACAAAAAACTTCACCATACGTGAAACCTTAACCACGACTTAAAAGTTTATAATCAAATAATCTATCCAAAAACTCACCATAGTAAGACTACGGCTCACAAATCAGTTCGAAACTCACGTGTAAGGAGCTTTTTCTGGCACCACATAAGCCGCTAAGTTTCCTTTTACTATTTGATACGAACAATGTTCAATATTCTCAACGACATTAAGAATTCCAAATGGCAGTTCGAATTATTCCTACATCACAAGGGCCTAAACACATGCCTCATGCAGCTCAAACCTAACCCACGGTATTTACAATATGAATTGCATAAAAAGGACTTTTTTGAAAAGAATAAATCTTGTACCCTTATCCAAAATATACGGTAAGTTGAATATAAAGCATGTTAGAGATTATGCTGATTTATCCAGATATACACGTAACAAAATAACGAATCGAAGTGAAGAGCAAAAAGAAGAACAGGATCAAAGTGAAGAGCCAAAAAAGCGGAAGACCCATCGAGTGAAGACAAAAAAAAAATAACAGAACAAAGTTAATATCAAATAAGAAAAAAGTTATCCATTATCTTTTATCTGAGATGTTAAAAGTTAGTTTAAGAAGGTAAGATAACGAAGATTATCGTCTCTATAAAAGGTAACAGATAATAACACTACTATATATAGCCTGAATTTTCATAACAGACAACGTATGTCACACTGTAATGCATTGTTATAACAATATATTTGAATATTTCGTACGTCGTCTGTTAAAAAAACGACTATAGATACTTTATCACATAATTTTATCTAGATAATTCTAACACTGCACTCGAGTTTTAATTTACACGAGTTTTATTAACATGGAATCAGTGAAACGCGAATCGAGTTATATTTTTTGTATATTTCTCAATGATTCCTACGCATTCTGAAAATAGATAGGTAAATTTCGAAAAAGAGAATAATAAGGTAATAAGGGCAGATAAGATAAATTCTATGTTTCCTAAACCTCTGATATATATGATATGTTTTAATTTTGTACTTATTATTTTATTTATTAATAATCAATTATAGTTTACGTGTTCTGTTCTTTCGCAACTCTTTGCAATGTAAATCATATTTATTCCATTAGATATTGTAGTTAGTTACAATACAATTTTTAAGTAATGCAAAGTAAAACAAGCTGACTAATTGCTACAAAATTTCTGTCGTAAATATGTGGGTTTGTAAAATAAATATGCATGAAAATATTAATAAATAAATAATAATAATAAATAACAGGTTTTGAACGCCTCGATAGGGCAGAGAAATAAGTTCTCCATTTCTAGACCTCCGGTATTAGATATAAAAGCCACGTGGTCAGTTTGACATGTCGCCCGGTGCTGTAATTCCTTTATAAACAAGTCCTCATTTTAGCTGACTGCACATTATCGGAAGATGAAAATCCTAAGGAGGTAGGGAAATTTTATTTGAAACAATGCATACTTAATTGATAGTTGTTATGCTTTCTATCACGTAAACTATATTATTAAAATAAAGTAAAGCTTGCAAGACTTTATCTGTTGTAATATTTGACAAAACATAAAATATTAATGTTATTCTTGTGGGAGATCACGTTTAAAATGTATGAAGACAAGGAGCAACAATGATGACGGATGTCTTTGCCCGAATAGTATATAGTTGAACTGTACGAAATGCTTTACAGTAGTCGTGTATTGCAGGTCTCAGCGGACTGGCCATTATTCACAGACAGGAGATGAGCTGGTACCGAGACCCATTATTGAAATGGAACCGACCAGGGTCCGCTTTGCATCTGGGGAATCCACTTCAATTAGGATCAACAAGGACTCTCCGTTCACCGCTGCACCCCTCGACATCCATAACAAGCTCATATCATATACAAGTACATATCCATAGTATTATTGCCACATTGCTCTTAGTTTCACATACAGTACCCGTTTTGTTGCGTTTTATTTATATACACAGAAAGACAGGTGAATCTATTTCCAAACACCCTGATTACTCTGTGATGGATAGAGTAGTCGCAAGCTGTTGCCACTACCACAATAATCAATATAAAAAATGATGATATTGAAAGAAAATACGAGTGAAGAATATGACAAGATTTCAGAATAAACACGTAACATGCAATGCGAGTGTAATATATGAGGTTATTGTTGGGAGATGGCAGGAGGAGCAGCGTGGAATTGCGGTCTATTTATGAAGCTCTCAGACAAGAGCTGATTAATCGCTACATCAATTCCAAACACGCAACACGCTTACGTCTTGAGTGCGGTGACACACCACTAAGACCAGTCTTCCGTTGCCTGCTACGAACGTTGGCAACTTTAATAAATTAAATCTTAACCTTCTCTCATAACTTCTAAGAAACTGTTTTAAAATGGTTACACCTGCCACGAAGCGAACAAAGTGAGTGGTTTTCCAGTAAATGTAGCAACAGCACTTCACTCACAGGAAACAATTAAGTGAGTGGGTTGTTATGTGGCTTATGACTACAACACTCTTATTATTGTTCAGTAATATAAGGAACTCTCCACCTTTACTACCATACTAATTAAAATCCCTTGGACAATTTGTACAAATTATAACATCGCATTTACTTTAATACACGAAAATATTCGTGCACTAAACGAATATGTCCAATAAAGTTGCTATAACAACGATATGAGCAACTTATGTGATGAATAACGAGAATACAGGTAAATTAAAAGATTATTTTCGTTTTAATTAAGTTGAAGAGAAGTGAATTATGTATTAAGTACGTTCTTCAATTGAGCACTTTGGAAACGCTTCCGTGTCAAAATATTCGCAAAGTGATTGTTTTGCTTTCATTTGTCAAGTTGAACTTCTCGGATTTCAATTATGCAAGCCGAGTAACGTTAACATGACATTTGGGTGCTTGTTCAATAACATGGACTGCCGGAGACAGATGACGACAGTAAAACTTTCAAATTTGTAGACTTTCTATTACATTGACATTTACTTGAAGTTTTGTGGCACTTTTTTATTAAAAAGGGTCTACTGATATTAAATTTTCAGAAATGCATCTGTGTATAAGAATAGACAAGATGTTGTTTGCACTTTGAACAATTGTTATTTTGTATATAATAATAAGCATTTTAAATATTATTTTGACAATCAATCAATATAATACTAAATTAATAATTTTGTATTTTAGTTTTTATTACTCGTTTTACCGTTTTGATTAATGAGACGACGCTACGTCTCACCATAGTTAAGGTGACCATTTTTTGTCAAATATAAAACCAGGACATTTAAAATAGCCCAAGTACAGGCGCGTGCAATAGGAGAGGGGTCCTTGGGTCCTGAACCCCCCCCCCCCAGAACTAAAAAATCATATACTTAATAAAAACTAAGCTACTGAAAATAAAATCATCTCTTTTGTTGATAAAAAACAAATCATCTCTTTTGTTGATAAAAAACAAATCATCTCTTTTGTTGATAAAAAACAAATCATAGTCAAAATGTAATTAACATATAAGACCACCCCTCCCCGTAAAGAGGCAATAATAAATTTTATATTATTTATCGGACATTTTTTAAAAATAGGCCCCCCTCAGTTATTTTTTCTAGGAGCGCGCTTGCTCAGTCAGCATGAAGAAAAGTAGCTATCGTAGGATATATATAGGTATTAAAAAAATATTGCAGAGTAAGCTTAGTTTTTTGCCTTTAAGTGAAAAAATAAAATGTACTTCTTTTATTTATATTGTAGATTAAAGTGCGTATCTCACTAGAACACTATCCAAGTTTTATTTTGTAAGTCTTTTTCCAGGATTCAAGTCTTCAGCTATCACACGCGAAACAGGGAAAAGTAACTTGCGTCTGCGTATATAACGTTAACAATACACCCATCTCACTTAATCTGACTGAGAGGGAGAGGCCGCGCACGCGCATTTCAAGACTTGGAGTTCGTCTGTCTTCTAGAGACAGGGGAAATATATATCGATGTATTTGCTCAGACTTAAAGACCTAGGTTTTTTGTTATGCTATCACACACACAAGACTTTGATTCGAATACAAAGACTTTAATTTTCCAAGTTTAGACTTGAATAATAACTCTAGTGTGATAAGGCCTTAAGAAAGTAATTTTGAAAAGGCCGCTACACTGCTGAGCCGTATTTTGTGTTTAAATTTACACGCGTACTGAAAGATGGAACGATTACTCGATCTTTTGAAAAATTAATAATTTTTGATTTTGTGTCCCTAAACTGTACTGGTTATATTTCACGACTAACCAAGATCAATGACCAAAAAAACAGTACAGTACTGGTAAAACCAGTACGAATGGTCACCTTACCATAGTATCTATTTTATGTAACTTGCAGACGTCCCACATGTGTGCATTATAAAACTTTAAAGCTGCGTTTAGAATTCTTCAAATTAGTTGACTGTGCATTGTGCGTTAATGATATGTTTAGTAGATAGTTTTAACATTCAAGCCAGCGTTTACAGCTCTGGAAATTAGTGAGTTACGAATAGTGCGACATCTGTGTGTCTTTAAACCTACTACGGTGGCTTCGTCAAATATTTATTATCTATTATCATTTCCCTAATTCTGCGGTCCTAAATTTCTACTAACTAAACCTAACCTAATTACCTAAATTGATCATATTTACCATTCGTATTTGTAATTTTGAGCGAGATTTGTTATAATCGGCGAGATGACATTTTGTTAGGTTATGTACAATATGAAAGTTCTCTCTGATGTAGACTATGATAGCCAATGTGTTTATATGTCTGCCTCATTAAAACAACTCACTAACTACAACGTTTAGAAAAATATCCAAAATCGACAACGTACAACGTATTAAATTTAGAGGTATGAATTGTTGCTCGCCTTACCATATGACAAACTTGTTAGTGATAATCAACAGTGCATAAGATATAGTCGACAGTCCACTAATTTAAGAGCTCTGAACGCAGCTTTAGGGCAGTAAGTAATAAAAATGGTATTGTTATTTGTAAATAATTTGGAAAAAATACCTATGTTAACAATAAAATTACTAAAAAAAAGGATAATAATAAACACATGCTCGAATATGTACTTTTTGTTCTTAATATGCAAAATATGCCGTAACAACCCAAAATATACAATATAATACATAATACTAATAAAGTTAAAATAACGCATTTTTATGATTCGTGAAGATATCTGAATATCATTTGAGTGCATAGACAAGTTATAAAATATGCAAACGCATATTTTCCTGCACTGTTATATTACTCATATAGTTTATCAAGTCTTAATAAGCATCTACTAGTCGTTAACTTCAGTAGCCTTTTGAGTCACGCCATACTTAAGGTTCGAGGTGTTGAATATATGTGACTGTATTCCAAACTCTGGTATTTTGAACGAGGTTATTATTATTATTATGGGGTTTGTCAGGTCTTGACAAGCGTCCACTAATCTCAAACTTCAGCAACCTTTTGAGCCGCGTCATACTAGAGACTAGTGGAGCTAAATACACACGACTGCATCCCAAACCCTGGCGATATGCAGTCGCGGAAATTACGCTAGATCAAGTGCCCGCACAATGCGGAGTGACCCGAGCAGCACTGCTTTCTGCATCCTGCAGATCAAAGAGTTGGCAGAAGATCTGCAGACGGGAATGGACTCGATTTCCCTTCGATAGGAGGCTTTCATACCACCCAAAACACCAACTATCAGGACTACAAGCTTAACTTTATACCCGGGATACAGCTTTCTAAGCTCGGACAAGAGGTCCATATACTTGGACCTCTTTTCCTCCTCCTTGAGAGAGATATTCTTCTCAGCTGGACTTGAGAATTCGATCACAAACATCTGTTTGGTCTCGATATCCAGGAGGGTTATGTCCGGCTTAGTGGCTGTCAGTAACCACGAGGTGGGGAAGAAGTAATTCCAATAAATTCGGCACTTGGAATTTTCCACCACCGAGTCTATGTCAGAAGGGACGTACGGTATAACCGGTATTTGGTCAATACCATAGGCATGTCTAAGATGATAGTAGAGCACGCGGAGAGCAGCATTGTGTCGAGACACGTAGCTCGACGCTGCAAGAGATGGACAAGCAGACAGAATGTGAAAACACAAAACCTTCTGTTTCCGATCTCAAACCCGCTGACTTAAGAAACGAGAACGTGATTTCGGTGGACAACTCTAGACTTTTAATATGTCTGAAGAACACAGAGTGCATACTTTTACTCATGTGTTCTTCTGTCAACATGTCTATCTTCCCTCGTTTCACTGATAACTCTGTTGTACTCCTCCCGTGAGAGTTGTACTCCAGCGTTTTCTCTGACGGGACTCAAGTCTGCCAGGTTAAATCTCGTTGCTGCTCTTCGCGCTGCCTGGTAAAGAAACGCCCCTTTGCCACTAAATTCGTGCTCACTAACGAACTTTAATAGTGGGTCCTGACTTCTGAGGATACTGTTAGCTGTAACCAAGACGAGTCGATCGTGCAAGCACTCCAGATTAAGTAATCCCCTATCCCCGTTCAGACGAGGGAGGTAAATGCGCTGCACAGAAGATTTTGGGTGAAGACTTCGGTTGATGTTCATGATCTTTCTGGTTCTTCTGTCGAGATCCTTAAGATCATCAACATTCCATTTCATTACACCAAAAGTGAAATTAATGGGACAGCAAGCATGTTTGTGGCAGCGATCTTGTTCTTGCCAGACATACAGGATCTCCATATCTGCACACAGGATCTCTCATATATTGACACACTAGCTGAAAACCCGTGCTTCACTACGGTATATTGATGATCTCATTAGCGTTAAATCCGCAGTTTGTTTTTAAACTTGTGTATGGGTAACCTCTGTAAGCAAAATCCTCGTCGATATCTCATCTCTCCTAACAGATATTGAGGAATCCGAGAATAAACATTTGACTCCTTTTCACCACATAGGGGTCGAACTTGAAAAAATCCTTTCTTAGTGGGTTCCTACGTCATACTGAGGAATGTACTCTCCGAATTTCTTATTTCAAAAAAAAAAAAAAATACTAATTTACCCTTTAGGAGTGAAATTTAAGAAAACTGTCAAAACACTATCGCAAGATTTTAAAAATGCAACCTACATATATGCCAGAAAATAATGTTATACCTCAAGAAGCACAGAAGATACGAAGAGTTTCTCCCGAATTTCATGTCTCTTTGTCAAGGGACGCTGTAACGAATAAAAAATAATAATTACCAATTTACCCCGTTAGGGATGATATTTAAAAAAATTGTCAAAACGGTTTCTAAATAGATGCCTATGTACCAAAATGAAGTGTTATATTTCAGGAAATATAAAGGTTTCTATAATTCATCCCAAATGTATCAACCCATAGGGGTTGATTAGGGCAAAATCGTGAATTTCTGTTTAAGTTGTCTGTTTAATGGATAACATTTGTAAGCAAAAACCAAGTCGATATCTCATTGTACCTAAGAGATATTGAGGCATCTCTAAATCATATTGCAGCCCATTTCACCCCTTAGAGGTTGAATTTAGAAAAATCTTTTCTTAGTGGTTTGCTTAAGTTATGGAGGGAATGTAAGCCCCGAATTTCATGTCTTAATGTTCATTGGATGCTGTATCGAATAAAAAATACCAGTTTACTTCTCTAGGGATGAAATTTAAAAAACTGTCAAAATACTTGTTTTTGAAAAGGTTTAAACAGTGTTTTGAAATGCCATGTTTCTAAGTCCAAGGGATGTTCTATCGAATAAAAAATACCAATTTTAGTACTTTAAAAGTGATATTAAACAAAAAAAAGAAAAAAAAAAAACGTCAAAACGCTTCCTAAAGATTTTCTAAAAACACGTATGTGCCAAAATAGATTGTTATAACTCAACAAACGCTGTAAATACGAAGGGTTCTATAATGCACCCGAATGTAGATTAACCCTTTTAGTGGTTAATTAAGGCAAAATCCTCATTTTGTATGTTATTTTAACATTTGTATAGATAACCATTTTAAGCAAAAACAAAGTCGATATTTGATTGGTCCGAAGAGATATTTACGAATCCCTGAAATCATATTTGACCCCCTTTTTTAGCCCCTTAGAGGTTGACTTTCGGAAAATATCTTCTTAGTGAAGATATTTTCCGAAATATCGTTATGGAAGTAATATACTTTACGAATTTCATGTATCTATGTCATAGGAACGTTCTATCGAGTAAAAAATATCCATTTACCCCTTTAAAGGTGAATTTTAAAAACTCAAAATTATGTCGAGATATTTTAAAAAGACACATATTTTCCAAATATGGAATGTTATAATGCAACAGACACAGGAAATACGATGGGATGTATCATTCACTCCGAATGTAGATTCACCCCTTTTGGGGTTGATTAGGATAAAATCCTGAAACATTTTTTTCGGCATTTATATGGCTAATCCTAGTAAGCAAAATATATGTGGATATCCCATCGGCCCTAAGAGATATTAAGGAATCCGTGAAATCACATTTCACCCCTGTTCACCCCTTAAGAATTGAATTTCGAAAAATCCCTTCTTAGGGGGTGCTTCCGTTATGAAGGGACTATACTCTCCAAATTTCAAGTTTCTAGGCCCAGGGACTCGGCCAGGGGCTCGTGAGTCAGTCAGTCAGTCAGGGCATTGTCTTTTACATATATAGATATACAATTATTCGGAACAATGTATCTACACATATACACTCGTTAGGTACCAATATACTTAACAAAGAGATCTAGGAAGAAAGAAGATATGAAAATAATTGAGAGATTTAGGTGTGGAAAAGAGGAGCGCGCAAATTTGTTTTGGTTAAAATAGGAAGAGCAGAAGTACCAATGGTGGAGCAGGAAAAGTGAAACGTTCAAGCATATAGTAGAGGATTGTGCGGATCTAAAAGAAAAAGTTAAGGAAAGAACTGAGTTGGTGTGTGACTCTAGAAGAGAAATATCGTGGATGAAAACATTGAGAATTAAAAAAATTGAAGTGGTGTGAAATTTCACACGTTTCAGGGTTTTGTAGGTATTTAATAAGTGTAAGAAGTTAATAGAGTTCCTGATGCCTAAGACAAAAAAAAAAAAAAAAAAAACTGATATCACATCAAAATCAACAGATTTTTGATAATAATTTTTATTCGATATTTGAATACTAAGAGCATCCATTTAATTTGTTTAATTTGGTTAATTTGTAAAAATTATATTTTTTACCAAGGCGAGTGTTACTCAATGTATTACTTATACATTTTTGAAAATTTAAAACGTTTAATTTATTTGTACATTAATTTACCATTTTGACCAAAATATATTAAATATCTCAAATCAGTTTAAATAATCGTGTAAATAAAAAATAAGGTCAGTATTATGTACGGTTAAACCTGCAAAATATTATTCCCATCAATTAAAGAATATAAGAGCATCTATAGTTTCTCGTATACGAAACCCTAGACATTTCTTTATGTTATTTTATCCCCAGATTCTTAGAGAATAAATCTGCAAAATATTGTTCATATCGGTCAAAACATATAGGAGTATCTACAGTTTCTTGTTTATGTCTACGAAATCCTAGACATTTCTATATGTAAATATATTAGAATATTTTTAAATATATAGAGAATAAATCTGCAAAATAATGTTCATATCGATCATAGAATATAGGAATGTCTAGAGTTACTTGTTTATGCCTACGAAACCCTGGACATTTATATATGTTATTTTATCCACAGTTTCTTAGAGAATAAATCTGCAAAATATTGATCATATCGGTTTAAGCATATAGGAGTGCCTAGAGTTTCTTATTTATGCCTACGAAACGTTAGATATTTCTATAAATTATTTTGTCCACAGTTTCTTAGAAAATAGACCTGCAAAATATTGTTCATATCGGTCAAAGCATATAGGAGTATCTAGAGTTACTTTTTTATGCCTACAAAACCCTAGATATTTAAATGTTATTTTATCTGCAGTTTCCTAGAGAATAAATCTGCAAAATATTGTTCATATCGGTCTAAGCATATAGCAGGGGTCGGCAACACGGCGCCCTCGCTATCGATACACACATATACTGAGCCCAATATCCACACGAGGACCGAGGACCTTTTTTTGCTTATCACTTGGATTTTGGGAGGTGAGGACCTTACGTTTTTATGCGCCCTCAATAACATTTGAATTTATATTGCGCCCTTATTGACAAAAAGGTTGCCGACCCCTGGCATATAGGAATGTCTAGAGTTTCTTGTTTATGCCTACGGAACCCTAAACATTTCTATACGTAATTATATTTGTAGATTTCTAGGAAATAAATATGCAAAATATTGTTGATATCAGTCAAAGTATATGGGAGTGTCTAGAGTTACTTGTTTATGCCTACGAAACCCTAGACATTTCTATATGTAATAATATTTGTATTTCCTTACAGAATAAATCTGCAAAATATTGTTCATATCGATCAGTGCATATAGGAGAGTCAAGAGTTTTTCATTTATGACTACAAAACCCTAGACATTTCTGCATGTAATGATATTCGCAGATTCTTAGAGAATAAATCTGGAAAATATTGTTCATATCGGTCAAAGGATATAGGAGTGTTTAGAGTTACTTGTGTATGCTTACGAAAACTTAGACATTTCTATATCTAATTATATTAATAGACTAGGTTACTACCCGTCAACAATGACGGATTTATAATATAAAAATTTCAATTGTTTGTATGTTTATTTGGTTTTATTTTTTAACGTATCCTAATTTCGTCGCCAGTCTGCGAATCATGGGACAGGATATCACCAATTAGCTAATCACGGGAGAGGGCGTCACCTGTCAGCCAATCAAGAAACAGGGTGTCCCCAGTTAGCCAATCACGAGAACTTTAGAAAAATTGACGTCATAATGTTACCGACACTACATACAGACACATGCTAATTATATAGTTAGATTATTTATTCATTAACTTTTTAAGATGAGGAAACGATTCAATTTTACTTAGTACATTACATTTATATTGTTAAAACTAAAAATAATTTGAAACTTTAATTTATGCCTACGAAATCCTAGACATTTCTATATGTAATTATATTCGTAGATACTTAGAGAATAAATCTGCAAAACATTGTTCATATCGGTTAAAGCAGGGATGAGCAACCTTTTTTTACTACGGGCCAACTAGAAATTTAAAAATTTCCTGCGGGCCGCATACGAAATTTATTAAAATATGAACACAAGATGATAAACACAAATTATCTATTTATTAACAAAATAACAAAATTATTTTTAAAAAAATACACAAATAAAACATATAATAGAAATGCTAGGTATAAAAAAACAGTCAAAGATAATTATTATGGGGAAAAAATCATAAACAAATTTTAATGAGAAGTTTGGCATTGCTCCTTTGCAACCAGTTGCTCTATATTGCTCTTATTTATGCTTTAAAATATATATGTATCTTCTGTAATTTAATGGGCATTTTTGAAATTTGACAGACAAAAGCTTTGACGGGCCGCACGAAAAAGTACTCCGGGCCGCATGCGGGCCGCGGGTTGCTCATCCCTGGGTTAAAGGATATAGGCTTGTCTAGAGTTTCTCGTTTATGCCTACGAAACCCAAAACATTTATATATAAAATTTTATCCACAGTTTCTTAGAGAATAAATCTGCAAAATATTGTTCATATCGGTATCAGAAGAAGGAAACAGAAGTATCTACAGTCTCTTGTTTATGCCTACGAAACCCTAGACATTTACTTATGTAATTATATTCTTAGATTCTTAGAGATTAAATGTGCAAAATATTGTTCATACCGGTCAAAGGAAACAGGAGTATCTAAAGTCTCTTGTTTATGGCTACGAAACCCTAGGCATTTATGCATGCAATTATATTCGTAGATTCTTAGAGAATAAATCTGCCAAATATTGTTTATATCGGTCAAAGGATATAGGAGTACTCTAGGGTTTCTTGTTTATGCCCACGAAACCCTATACATTTCTATAGGTTATTTTATCCGCAGATTTTTAAATAATAAATCTGCAAAATATTTTTCATATCGTTAAAAGAATATAGAAGTGTCTACAGTTTCTTATTTATGCCTACAAAACTCTAGATATTTCTATACGATGTTTTATCCGCAGATTTTTAGAGAATAAATTTGCAAAATGTTTTTCATATCGATCAAAGAATATAGGAGTGTCTAGAGTTTCTTATTTATACCTACGAAACCCTAGATATTTCTGTATGTTATTTTATCCGCAGATTCTTAAAGAATAAACCTGCAAAATATTGTTCATATCGGTCAAAGGATATAGGAGTCTCTTGTTTATGCCTACAAAACTCTAGACATTTATGTATGTAATTATATTTGTAGATTCTTAGAGAATATATCTGCAAAATATTGTTCATATTGGTCAAAGGATATAGCAGTGTCTAGAGTTTCTTATTTATGCCTACGAAACCCTAGACATTTCTGTAAATAATTATATTTGTAGATACTAAGAAAATAAATCTGCAAAATATTATTCATATTGGTCGAAGGATATAGCAGTGTATATAGTTTCTTGTTTATGCCTACGAAACCCTAGACATTTTTATATGTTATTTTATTCGCAGTTTGTTAGAGAATAAATCTGCAAAATATTGTTGATATCAGTCAAATGATATAGGAGTATCTAGAGTTTCTTGTTTATGCATACGAAATCCTAGAAATTTCTATATGTAATTATATTAGTAGATTCTTAGAGAATAAATCTGCAAAATATCTGTCAATCAAGTCAAACTGGGAAAACCCTGTTTCCCAGTTAGCCAATCACGAGAACCTTAGAAAAAATGACGTCACAGTGTTACGAAATCACTAACACACGGTAGCTAATTATATTTGTACGATTCTTGCGGAATTAATCTGCAAAATATTGTTCATATCGGTCAAAGCATATAGGAGTGTCAAGAGTTTTTCTTTTATGCCTACGAAATCCTTGACATTTCTGCATGCAATTATATTTGTAGATTCTTTGAAAATAAATCAAAAAATATTGTTCATATCGGTCAAAGGATATAGTAGAATTTAGAGTTTCTCGTTTATTCCTACGGAACCCTAGACGTTTTTATATGTTATTTTATCCGCACTTTCTTAGAGAAGAAATCTGAAAAATATTATTCATGTCGGTCAAAGTATAGCGTTGTCTAGAATTTCTTGTTTATGTCTCCGAAATCAGACGAATCATCCCGAATCATTCCGACATTCATTATATTATGGGGATGTGCAGTTTTTACTATTTTATATTTAAATGCACGTTTCTTTTATTTATTTTTTTAATATGAGTTTTCCTAGTTTCCAGCCCAATTTGTATTACATATCATAATATTTTTTAGGTCCACATGTATCACATTAGAACAACACCGACTTTATATATAATTGATTAATAATATCATTGTTACCATATTAAAGCTGAATGCATATATTGTGCGTAAGCTAAGTAGGATTATTGAAAGATAAAATATTCTAAATACGTTTTCTTTCATATCGTGTATGCGGTTTTCTTTTGTAAACTTGCAACAAATGGTTAGAAACCCCACACCTTTTAGTCCTATCAAGTTTCTTTAATACGGCTATTCCCTTGAGCTTATTATAACTTTCAATACCCATATATCATGTACCCACTGTATTTTCAGAACTTGCTGAAACTCTTCCAGATAAGTTTTGCATGGTTTAGCAAGATAAATGAGCAATGTCTTTTGGATAATGCAACTTTCCGCAATATCAGTTCACAAGAAAATTCTCAAAAGGGAGAGCCTTCGAATGAAAGTTATCGTTGTTCCATTTTCAACAACATATATCTTTCTTTTAAAATATGATATTAATAGCAAATAAATATTCTATTAGATATAACCTTAAGGCCCGGTCTTTCCACCTTCAGATAAAGTTCCAGGTAACTATCTGACAGATAAGGTTATTTATAACTTCATCTGCTGAATAAATGTCAATAACAGTCAGTGAATCCAATACGTCAGTCTCATTATCCGTTAGATAACTATCCGATAGATACATTTATATAGAAAGAAGGGATGACATTTATTCAGCAGATGAAGTTATAAATAACCTTATCTGTCAGATAGTTACCTGGAACTTTATCTGAAGGTGGAAAGACCGGACCTTAATTGAATAATTTATAAATAGTATTTAATTTATTGAATTAATATTATGCATCATAACTATGATGTGACATTACCTGTAAATAGTAACAGGTTTCCATCGCACAGGTGGCGCATAGGTCAGATAGGTAAGTTACCTGTTTCTTGACCTCGGGTACTAGATGAATGCGTACTGTTTCTACCGTTTCTGTTATCTCTTTACAAATATGTACTCGTTAAGCAATAAATACTCGAGGTTGAGTCGACTCAAAAGCTACACTGCATCTGAAGGTTAAAATCTCGAAATGATATCCGAGATTTTATATCGCATCACTGATCTTTCTTACACAATTATAATTGATGAAGTGTAAATTTTCACACATTTCAGGGTTTCGCATGTATTTAGTAAGTGAATGATGATTATTTGGGATGCCAAAACAAATTTTATGTTAAAATATTTTTTTTTGTTAATTTTAATTCGAATGCTTAATACTATTATTTAGGTTTCTAAATATCTGCAGTATTTTTTTTTCATATAGCAAGGTTCATTAAGATTTTGAAAATTGCGCCTATGGCTTCCATTGGTTGTTATAAGTCATAAGCTCCGCCCCTCTGGTTTCGTGCACATTGAAACTTAGAATAAAATTATAATTTCAACAATTTCCAATATATAACTAGAATTTTGAAAAAATAATTTAAACAAAATAAAAATGCAAAAAAATAAAATCGTCTCCGACTGGAAGCGAACCCGAGTTTTCAATTTAGAAAGCGAGAATGCTAACCATAACACCATGAAAGCGTATTGGTTTACTATGTTATATAATGTATTAAATATCTACATCGTCAACCAAAAAAACACAAAAAATGCGTTGTTTTCCGAAAACATAATCTAATCAAAAATTTCTGTTGTACTATTCCGGTTCATACCAATGTAGGTACATTACTTAGAATTTTTTCAGATTTTTAGTTTAAACCATCTGGGCTACAGGGTGTGGGACAAAATTTTTTTTTTTGCACAATTTGGCAAAATTGCTTCAAAATAATTTATTTTACAAAAATAAAAATTTGATCGTTAATCTACGTACTAAGGGCTTTAATTTGATACCCTACTCCGAATTAAAAAAATTATATATTTGTTTTTCGGTGAGCACATATTTGTTTATATTTTTAGGGGGATATGTTTGTTTGATGTTTTAATACTTTTCCTATGCGCGGGTCAAAGAGTTGTATAAGCATGCCAAATTTCAACTCTCTAGGTTTAACCGTTTGGCTACAATGTTTACCGAACAGACAGACAGACTACAAAATGACGGTTTAAGGGTTTTTTGGGCATACCTACAAAACCCTAAAAAGATTTTAAAATATTCGGACCTAGAAAATTAAGATATAAAGTAGTAAAATAGTATTTTACATAATTTATTATTTTAATATGGAATATAAGTAGAAAGAACAGAGGAGAAATATAATACTGAGTGTCAATGTCAGTTGTTAACATACTAATTAACAACTGACATTGGCTGCAGAAAAATAGTAATTATTATTATTATTAATATTTATTTCTATTCTTAATTATACATTGAAAATTTACAAAATAAACAAACATGAATAATTATTACACTTCGTAAATATTTACATATATTTTTTTATATTGATAGAAATAATATAATACCCTACACAGCATAGCTGTAAGGTACGACCACAAAGACTGTCAACCAGTCTGTACGTGGCTTTATACAAAATATATAAGTAGACATACCTGAGACTTGAGTTTTGTAAACACACACACATATATATATATATATATATATATATATATATATATATATATATATATATATATATATATATAATGATAAATATCCAAAACTTATGCATTGCATATTACGCAAAAATACATAAGAGATACATTAAATATCCCTTAAGAAACATGTGAAAAGGACTTTAATAAATTTTGGATATCCTTTACCAATAGACCTACAAAAATCTTTTGCAAGAGTTACAAATTTTATTTTTCTTATTTCTAAATTATTACCACAACAAAAACTCTGGAATTTATCATATATTTTCGGAATGCAATATAAGAAACATCTTGATGAGTAGAACATTTTGATATTTTCATGTGAGTATCTTTATTTTTGTTTCGTGTACTATATTGATGACTTGCAATTGTTATTTCGTATGAATTTTTATTTATATATTTTAAAATGTTCAGTATGTATAGTTGCGACACATTCATGACTTGTGCCTCCTCGAAAAGTTGATGTGATGAGTAAAGCGGTGGTTTTTTGAAAATTATTTTTAATATTATTTTTTGAATGGTTTTAACTTTATTTAAGTACACGTCTGCAGCACCACCCCAAGCAATTATTCCATAAGAAATTATGGATTGTGCCATTGCATAGTAAAATTTTAAATTGGTAATATAATAAAATATCGTATACAAATATGTACATAAATAAGTAAAAGAAGATAAAGTTAAAATTAAATAAATAAATAAATAAATAAATAAATAAATAAATAAGTATGTTAAAATTATTATTTTTTTAACCTAGTTAAAAGTTCCGTAGTTAAAAGGATTCGTTTAAATATATCATTTAAAATTAAATTAGTCGCTGCCTTCCTTTTTTCAACTAAATATTTCATTCCGATCTGTTCTCCTATTACACACCTTCTAGCCCTCTTCTTTTCATGATCTTCTTCACTTCTTCCATCCATGAAATTCTGTGTCTTCCTCGTTTTCTTCCTGTAGGACTCCGCCCTCTTATTATTAGGTCGTCAAGGATGAAATTTGTAGAAAAAAGGCAAAGTTGGTTGATAACTTACAAATACAAGGCATTATTTTATTCATCAAAGTATGCACCCATATTGTCTATACACTTTTGCCATTTAAGCGGCAGGTTGTTCAGGCCGGTGGTATAAAACGCTGGCGGACGAGAGTCAATGATTCCTGGAAGCCAGTTTTACAGCATTGTTGAAATTAAACTGTTTTCCTATTAAAAAGTTGTCCAAATTGCGCAAAAAGTGGTAGTCAGTGGGGGCTAGGTCTGGTGAGTATGGAGGATGATGAAGAAGTTCAAACTCCAATTCCTGTAGTTTTGCCACAGTCATTTATGCAGTGAGTGGTCTAGCGTTATCATGCAATAAGATAGGAGTCGATCTGTTGACTAGTCTAGGCTGTTTATCTTTAAGTTTTTGCATCATTTCGTCCAGTTGGTTGCAGTATATTTCTGCTATGATCGATGAACCAGGATTTTATTTTATTATTTTTGTTTTTGTTTGGTTTTTAAGTTACCGGTACGAAATTTGGCGAACCTATTTGATATTGTCTGCTGCATAGTAACACTAGAGCCAAATACACTATTAATGTTCGCGCGGTCTGCGATGCCGTAGTTCCACATAAGAACTCATACTTCATAATAGTGCGAATTTCCGACCAATCCATTTTCAACAAAATTAATTTTAAGAAAAGTTTTTGATATTTTTTAGAGCATACAATGATTTCTTTAGACAAGCGAGATGTGAAACAAAAACAAAAAAAAAAACAGAACGGTAAAATTTCATCCTTAACGACCTGATATTATAATTCATCGCGTATCATTTGCCCTCATAGCAAGTACATATCACAGTAGTCTCAACGTGCTCTTCAGTTTTAAAAAAACAAAAATTCACACGAAGTCAAATCAGGTGACTATGGTGGGTGGAGAATAAGCATAACATTCTTCTTCGCCGAAAACTGCCGGACGAGAAGTGAAAATAAGATGGTACGTTGTCATAATGCAGCATCCATGATCATCAACTGATATACATGTTATAGTAATATAAATGAACCTAGAATCGAAAATAAGTTATGAATCGAATCATTCTGATTCATTATCTTCACCTATTTTTGTAGTTCTGAAAGTTGTAATAAATCTATTTATAATCTATCCGGGCCCTTCAAACTTTTTTGTACTAGGGCGAAAATAAAATGTCTTTAATCTCGGCTGGCTGAAGAAAATGATTTTAACTCGGATAAGCGTTTGACGCATTGACCCAAACAAAACTAGCGAAATAATTTTAGTAATAATATTAATAGTAAAAATAATAAATTTATCAATCTGATATTATTTTGTTAAAATTCCAATATAATAAGATTTTATTTTCGGATTTTCTTATTATTTTCTGATTACTGCTGCCTTCAAAACTTTTTTCATAAGGAATATCATGAACATAAGGAATGAAATGCCCGAGGAGTGGATGAAATATTCTTGGGTAGTTTGGGAACCTCTGGTTTATAAAATTCATTGTACATGTTCTAGAAAAAGAAATCATGTGGTTTTGTTTTGCTTAGAGTGCGCCACGTTATAAATTTATCAAATAAACATGTACAATCTTTAAATTTTAATGTAATATCTTTAAAAGCATTCAAATTTATTTAAGTGCAAAATTTTCGTTGGGACTTTATATATATAATGCATATAATATTGACGCCATTTGTGAAGTTATAGACGCCAAACACGTTTGCGTTATACATATTAACATACACTTTGCGGTTATAATGCCTGTCTACTTCTACATAACATTCACGCCCTGTAACCTGCATAGTACGTCGGGGTATGGTTTGTTCGTGAATCGTTTGTTTGGGAGCAGACCGAACCCCTGCACTAACAGTAAGTTAGATTTTCACATACACTGGGATATACGGCATGTGCGTTCACTGACCGTGTCAATTCCGGCGACATTGGAAGCGCACCAGCAGAGAGCAGCGTGCCTCCGTCTCTACCTCACTGTTCGCCGTTCCATTGAGCGGAACATTCACAGATGGTACTTATTCACTTGTTATGTGGCGAACATGAATTCTCCATCAGCGCAGCCAAACTTCATCAACCATAGCCGCTAGAACTGACTGTTATATGCGACCGTACTATATGTACTTTTAAAACAATTACGCGCCATAACTTTTCACTAATACACATTCACAACTTAATTAAGACTAGTTTTGTGCAGACTCTGCTTACGTACGAGTTCTTACAAATTAGTATTTTGTCCTTTGATAATACATGCGTAAAAATAGTTGTCTTTTAGTTCTTCGTTCAATAATTCGGACGAAGTTACACAAAATAATCAAGTTGAAAATCGTGTCCAAATATTTTCTTTTTATCTCTAGATCTTCCAGATATTCCTCCAAAAATTGCAAATACGGTATGAGAAACATGATACCTTAGCAGACTCTTGTTCTTTTACCACATACTTAGAGTCAGACTACTCTTTGTTCTTTTCTGTCAGGACGCTCTTATCCATTTCTTGTAATTTTCAGTTCAGATGCTATTATGAAAGGACTACGACCCATTCGCTCTATGCACTGTAAGAGTGCAGAATTGCCAAAATCCCAATAAATTTATTAGCTTGTATAAAACGGTGATACTAATTTTATTTGGTTCATATTTCCCTAGTACAAATAATCATCAATCCCTAATATAAATGTCATGCGTTGCTGACATTTGCTTTGATAAATTGATAGTTTGTTTTATTATTTATAGTAACTGTGTAGGTATGAATTTGTTTATTTTAGAATACACATATTAACTGAAAGATATCTACCTTTAATTTTATAAAAAAAGAAAGAACTTGGAAGAAAATATGTTTATCTGGTCGCTAATTATCTCACATTCTGCTTCACTGATTTCACTGATTCTGATTCTCCTTCTTATTTTCTCCAATATGATGTTGTCCAAATCTCTGCCCTGGGCTATGGAGTCGGTACAACTGTCTACTCCTATTCCGGAATTTTTGTTACCAACGACTAGGATTCCAACTCCGATCCCTTCCCTTACAATTATATTATACTGGGTATATCTTAACGCCAGTGACTGATCTTATTGTTATATTATCAGCATTATATATATATATATATATATACTAAATAAAATTCTTATAACATACTCGTCATATATTTATTAAAACAATTTTTATCGAGACGTTTCGATTGGTAATCCAATCATCCTCAGAGGATAGTCTCGATAAAAATTGTTTTAATAAATATATGACGAGTATGACATAAGAATTTTAATTAATACCCATATTAATTTCGTCAAGAAATTTCTTTCGATTATATATATATAATGCTGATTGGAGTAGCTTAGTGGTAATACAGATAATATGATAATACAGATAATGTGATAATCCCGTCCAAGCGTGGAATTTTCAAAAAGAAAAATCAGAATTGTTCTGGCTAATTGCTTTAGTCACTTTAGCCATGTACCCTTAGACCCAGTACGTGACTCACCAATTGGTACACATTGACTTATTCCATTTTTTTTTTTTTTCGAAATTTCCAGTGGTAACCAGATATTCCAGCGTTTACAGGGGCGCCGTGAAGACCCCGGACCTATTTACCAACCGCCAATATATATGTATAAGGGAGGTATTGTGATCATACCGATATTGAAATTTCGATGGATATCCACGATTTGATGTCATGTTGAACTTCGCGAGAACTCGGCTTGTAATGTATTATCATAAATTGTATTATTTATTGTTATCAATTTGTAGAGCAGTTTATTTGAAACTAATAGACTTAGGCGGTATTTTCTTACAATCATACTATATAAAAATATTAAAAAATATTGCCCAAATCCCAGATGTCCGATTTATAAGGGCAATAAACATCGCCATAAACTTAACACATCTGGTTTAAAATACAGTAGCTACATAAAGTGAATTGTTTGTTTCAAAAATGTTAGATAAGAACCGGGGCTAAGCGACGTTCTACCTACGAGCGAACGACCGACAACTGACCGGGTCTAAGCGACGTTCTACCTACGAGCGAACAACCGATAACTGACTGGGTCTAAGCAAGAGCCGGCTCTAAGCGACGTCTACCTACGAGCGAACGTCCGACAACTGACCGGGTCTAAGGAAGAGCCGGCTCTAAGGGACGTCTACCTACGAGCGAACGACCGACAACTGACCGGGTCTAAGCAAGAGCCGGCGCTAAGCGACGTTCTACCTACGAACGAACGACTGACCGACCTGTGTCTCGGGATCAATTTTACAGTTCATATATTGCAAGAACCGGCTCTAAGCGACGTTCTACCTACGAACTAAAGACCGACCTGTGTCTCGAAAACATGTTTACTTAACCGGATCACTGAGCCGGATCAATGAACCAGCTCAACAAACTGAACGACCTGCACTGATCCGGTTCCGCAAACTGAGCCGAAATTCCCATATCTAATCTTGAACTGTCATTTTCAAGTCTTTCCTTGTTCCCTATATACCAATACTTATTAAATTTTTGGTTAGCTCATCTCTCCATCTGTTGCGAGGTCTTCCCAAAGGTCGACAATTTTCCTTCCCATATCTTCCTGACCATTCAGCCCTCCCCCATCTTTATCACGTGTCTTATCCACTTTAAGCGTCTATCTCTTAGTTCTTGTGTGACAGTCAGCCCTGAGTACAGAACTCCGATATCGTTGTTCTCACGGATTCTCGATTCACCATTAATTTGAGATCAAAGATTCGTGTAATATTTTATTTTAGAAAACTATGAGGTAACTATGAATTAACAGATTAAGTTGGAAGACTTGTGTGAGTGAAGCCAAAAGTAAACCCGACTGACATTGTCTAAAGAAGAAGAAGAAAAGTTGTGGTTATTTTGTGTTTTGCGTTTAATAATATTGGATATCTGAGTGGTTCCCAAACTTATTCGGTTCCGGGCGCCCTTAATGTATTAAAATTTTCTCGCGGCGTCCCAAGTCAATAGATTAAATTTTTCATTTTATTTTATTAGACAGTTGAAAATGTGAAACTATAAGTGATAATCTAAAAAAAAGGGTCCTCACTTCTAAACTATAAAGTGATGACCAAACAAAAAGTTCCTCCCTTCTAAACTACAAAGTGATCACCGAAAAAAAAAATCAGCTGTGGACACTACAGGACCGACCGCCATCACAAAGTACTCGTTTAATTTATTCTGCTTTATCAAAAAATGTCTCAAATAAAAGTTGTTAGTTATTGCTTTTATAGCAACTTTTGTTAAATAATTTTTTTCGAAATATTTCTCTGTTGTGAAATATTCGCAAAAATCTTAAAACCGACTCGAGTAAACTCCCATTTATAGTAAACCGATTTTTCCCAAAAGTTGATCAAATTGTGCTATTGATGTCAAAAGCTTAAATATGAAGTTTCATAAAAATCCTTTTAGCTGAATTTACTCTGCACGTGTACACGGACCGACAGACATACCGACAGACAGACCGACAGATATCATGCTAAAAATAGTCAAAATGTAATGTAGGGACCTCAAATCGTGGATATCCATCGAAATTTCAATATCGGTATGATCACAATACCTCCCTTATACATATATATTGGCGGTTGGTAAATAGGTCCGGGGTCTTCACGGCGCCCCTGTAAACGCTGGAATATCTGGTTACCACTGGAAATTTCGAAAAAAAAAAAAATGGAATAAGTCAATGTGTACCAATTGGTGAGTCACGTACTGGGTCTAAGGGTACATGGCTAAAGTGACTAAAGCTAATTGGTTTAGTCCAGAACAATTCTGATTTTTCTTTTTGAAAATTTCACGCTTATCGGGACGGGATTATCACATTATCTGTATTATCATATTATCTGTATTACCATTCAGCTACTCCAATCAGCATTATATATATATATATATATATATAATAATTGTGTTTCTTCTTTAATCGTCATTATTGTCATTTTGACGATTAAAGAAGAAACACAATTATTATCCTGACTCGCCAAGATCATTCACTCATATATATATATATATATATATAATCGAAAGAAATTTCTTGACGAAATTAATATGCGTATTAAATAAAATTCTTATGTCATACTCGTCATATATTTATTAAAACAATTTTTATCGAGACTATCCTCTGAGGATGATTGGATTACCAATCGAAACGTCTCGATAAAAATTGTTTTAATAAATATATGACGAGTATGACATAAGAATTTTATTTAATATATATATATATATATAATGCTGATAATATAACAATAAGATCAGTCACTGGCGTTCAGATATACCCAGTATAATATAATTGTAAGGGAAGGGATCGGAGTTGGAATCCTAGTCGTTGGTAACAAAAATTCCGGAATAGGAGTAGACAGTTGTACCGATTCCATAGCCCAGGGCAGAGATTTGGACAACATCATAGGCTTGGAGAAAATAAGAAGGAGAATCAGAATCAGTGAAATCAGTGAAGCAGAATGTGAGATAATTAGCGACCAGATAAACATATTTTCTTCCAAGTTCTTTCTTTTTTTATAAAATTAAAGGTAGATATCTTTCAGTTAATATGTGTATTCTAAAATAAACAAATTCATACCTACACAGTTACTATAAATAATAAAACAAACTATCTATTTATCAAAGCAAATGTCAGCAACGCATGACATTTATATTAGGGATTGATGATTATTTGTACTAGGGAAATATGAACCAAATAAAATTAGTATCACCGTTTTATACAAGCTAATAAATTTATTGGGATTTTGGCAATTCTGCACTCTTACAGTGCATAGAGCGAATGGGTCGTAGTCCTTTCATAATAGCATCTGAACTGAAAATTACAAGAAATGGATAAGAGCGTCCTGACAGAAAAGAACAAAGAGTAGTCTGACTTTATATATATATATATATATATATAATAATTGTGTTTCTTCTTTAATCGTCAATTAGGTAGGAAAATTAATAAATTAGTCAAGATCATTCAATCATATATATATATATATATATATAATGCTGATTGGAGTAGCTTAGTGGTAATACAGATAATATGATAATACAGATAATGTGATAATCCCGTCCAAGCGTGGAATTTTCAAAAAGAAAAATCAGAATTGTTCTGGCTAATTGCTTTAGTCACTTTAGCCATGTACCCTTAGACCCATTACGTGACTCACCAATTGGTACACATTGACTTATTCAATTTTTTTTTTTTTCGAAATTTCCAGTGGTTACCAGATATTCCAGCGTTTACAGGGGCGCCGTGAAGACCCCGGACCTATTTACCAACCGCCAATATATATGTATAAGGGAGGTATTGTGATCATACCGATATTGAAATTTCGATGGATATCCACGATTTGAGGTCCCTACATTACATTTTGACTATTTTTAGCATGATATCTGTCGGTCTGTCTGTCGGTATGTCTGTCGGTCCGTGTACACGTGCAGAGTAAATTCAGCTAAAAGGATTTTTATGAAACTTCATATTTAAGCTTTTGACATCAATAGCACGATTTGATCAACTTTTGGGAAAAATCGGTTTACTATAAATGGGAGTTTACTCGAGTCGGTTTTAAGATTTTTGCGAATATTTCACAACAGAGAAATATTTCGAAAAAAATTATTTAACAAAAGTTGCTATAAAAGCAATAACTAACAACTTTTATTTGAGACATTTTTTGATAAAGCAGAATAAATTAAACGAGTACTTTGTGATGGCGGTCGGTCCTGTAGTGTCCACAGCTGATTTTTTTTTTTCGGTGATCACTTTGTAGTTTAGAAGGGAGGAACTTTTTGTTTGGTCATCACTTTATAGTTTAGAAGTGAGGACCCTTTTTTTTAGATTATCACTTATAGTTTCACATTTTCAACTGTCTAATAAAATAAAATGAAAAATTTAATCTATTGACTTGGGGCGCCGCGAGAAAATTTTAATACATTAAGGGCGCCCGGAACCGAATAAGTTTGGGAACCACTCAGATATCCAATATTATTAAACGCAAAACACAAAATAACCACAACTTTTCTTCTTCTTCTTTAGACAATGTCAGTCGGGTTTACTTTTGGCTTCACTCACACAAGTCTTCCAACTTAATCTGTTAATTCATAGTTACCTCATAGTTTTCTAAAATAAAATATTACACGAATCTTTGATCTCAAATTAATGGTGAATCGAGAATCCGTGAGAACAACGATATCGGAGTTCTGTACTCAGGGCTGACTGTCACACAAGAACTAAGAGATAGACGCTTAAAGTGGATAAGACACGTGATAAAGATGGGGGAGGGCTGAATGGTCAGGAAGATATGGGAAGGAAAATTGTCGACCTTTGGGAAGACCTCGCAACAGATGGAGAGATGAGCTAACCAAAAATTTAATAAGTATTGGTATATAGGGAACAAGGAAAGACTTGAAAATGAACAGATCAAGATTAGATATGGGAATTTCGGCTCAGTTTGCGGAACCGGATCAGTGCAGGTCGTTCAGTTTGTTGAGCCGGTTCATTGATCCGGCTCAGTGATCCGGTTAAGTAAACATGTTTTCGAGACACAGGTCGGTCGTTAGTTCGTAGGTAGAACGTCGCTTAGAGCCGGTTCTTGCAATATATGAACTGTAAACATGATCCTGAGACACAGGTCGGTCAGTCGTTCGTTCGTAGGTAGAACGTCGCTTAGCGCCGGCTCTTGCTTAGACCCGGTCAGTTGTCGGTCGTTCGCTCGTAGGTAGAACGTCGCTTAGAGCCGGCTCTTCCTTAGACCCGGTCAGTTGTCGGACGTTCGCTCGTAGGTAGACGTCGCTTAGAGCCGGCTCTTCCTTAGACCCAGTCAGTTATCGGTCGTTCGCTCGTAGGTAGAACGTCGCTTAGACCCGGTCAGTTGTCGGTCGTTCGCTCGTAGGTAGAACGTCGCTTAGCCCCGGTTCTTATCTAACATTTTTGAAACAAACAATTCACTTTATGTAGCTACTGTATTTTAAACCAGATGTGTTAAGTTTATGGCGATGTTTATTGCCCTTATAAATCGGACATCTGGGATTTGGGCAATATTTTTTAATATTTTTATATAGTATGATTGTAAGAAAATACCGACTAAGCCTATTAGTTTCAAATAAACTGCCCTACAAATTGATAACAATAAATAATACAATTTATGATAATACATTACAAGCCGAGTTCTCGCGAAGTTCAACATGACATCGATCCAGATCCGGATCACTCCGGTCACTGCTCACAATCGCCCGACCAATCGTATCCTTGAAACTATACAGTGAGCCGGCTCATTTCAATTTGGTGAACCGTGTCACTTCGGTCAGTGTACTGAGTCGGCTCAGTAAGCCGGTTCGTTCATGAACGACCAATCTCTAATCAAGATGGAGGACTTATGTGAGGGAGTCCAAATGTCAACCTGACTGACAGTGCCCAAAGAAGAAGATGAAGAAGAAAGAGATACTAGAGAGTAAAGTTTAAAAACCGGATAGATGGTGGCCATTTTGAATAGTTATTTTGTATTTTATTGCATAATAATCCATTAATAAAATGGCTTTGAAAACATAGACTACTAAGTAATTATTTAACAAAATTTCTTAATGCTTAGTTTCTTGATTTTAATATGACTTTTAACAAACATTGCTTTTCCTACTAAATATCTTCACAACCCAGAGGTCTAACAACTATTGGTATACAGGACACATGGAAAACTGTCAGTTTAATTAACCACAACTTTTATGACAGTTAATTGTGGACTGACAAATGAAAATTCAATAAATTATAAAATGAAAATGGAAAAACGCAGTTAATGAAAAATTAACACTGAATTTTATATAAATAAACTTTCTAAATAAAGAATTCTGAAAGAAAGAATCTAGTTAGTTTATCAATGAAATGTTAAATTGGTAGGATACAATGGGCGAGTTGAGTATACATGCAATTCTGTAAATATATTGAGCGAGGGGAAACAGACGGCCCCGGCAGGTAGAAAGGAGATGCGATGTATATTCTTCCGGCGACGTGGGAGCTTGTCTCGAGGACAAATGCGCATTGTTCCCCCTTGCGTACAGCGCAAGGAGCATGACAGGAGAGATACACTTTGGTTTGTGACCCGAAGGCATCTGTTTTTATAGGGGTTCTATTTTCCTCTCGACTGATTCCTCTTGAAAGGGCGCTCGGCAAAGAGACAACCTACCTGGACTACTCTGCGGTTTCAATCTAATTTTTTTCTATTAATTACACAGCAGAAACAGCAAATTAAAACTTTTTTCACAATTTAAATGAAAAGCGGTGATTACACTTAGTTGAACTCTAATCTGTAGAACAAAAGTACCGTGCACAATAAAATGTTTTTAAAGAGAGGAAATGAAAAATAAATCATTATTTAAATGATATAATGTACATTTATGAAAAATATGCTCCTTTAATTGACCATTTTAATTCATATTATATTTAAATTTTATTGAAATTATTAGCAAAACTAGGAATAATAATATTTGAAATTTACTGGGACAAGCGATATACTAACTTTAAACGTTTTTCAACCACTTCAGAAAACACTCAAATCAGCTTCCATATTATCATTTATCGTATTGAAAACAAAAGTCACGCAAGGTGATGGTAGTTGAGTGTATATACATACACATAGACCGTGTATGAACTTTTATACATTTATGTACATTAGTAGCCAAAGGCTAATAATAAACAATAATAATAATCATAACATCAATATTTGAAACTAAAATCTTGAAATATCTCTTATTATTTAGATTAAATCAAAAATGTATATACAAAATACGTAAGCAATACAGGCATGTCAGCTAGTATACGATAACATAGAAATTAATAAAGGTGTTTAAGTTGAAGTTTAGACTAATTATACTAGCTAGGCTACTCTACTGTCCACCTAGTAGAGTAACCTATCTTAATATTCGTCTTAATGTCAACCTCGACTTCCATGTTGCCCATTTGAAGAATGGAAATAAGTTTTCAGCGAAAATTTCGTTTACTATTTCATGTTTACAATAGTAAATATCTATTATTATGACCCTAAATGGATCTAATAAAACCGTGTTGATAATATTGTTTGAATTTACTGGGATATTAGTTAACAGAAGCCAATCATTCATATCTAAATGAGGATATAAACCATGATAAATCAGGGAAATATGATACGACAGGAAATTAGAAACAAAATTAAAGCTGCTAATGCATTTTTGCGCTCGTCTTTCTCTCTTCAAAACGAAGATCCTGTGTATAAACTCCAAGATCAGGGTCTACCAAACTATATTACACCGCATACTCCTGTATGACGCCGAAGCATAATAACGTTTTTGAAAATAAAATATGACGCTGAAATTTTTGTCTCACTCAAATTAATGATAAATAGAAAATCCGTAAGATATCCCAGCAGTATACTCATGGACGAGTATCACACAAGAAAAAAGAAATAAATGATAACAGTTGATAGGACACGTAATGAGAACGAAAGGAGGAATGGTAAAGCGAATCTAAAAAGGAACATCTGTTAACTAATAGAAAGACGTCACAAAATATATGACGAGATCAGCTAACTGAAGATCAAATAAGTGCAATGTTACAGACTGACAGTGCCCATAGAAGTATTTTATTTAGCATATGGATACGTAAGCACAAGTTAATAAATACAAGTACAGAACATATGAAAGATTTTATTGTAAAGGGTAACTTTTCAGGTCAGGAACTCATGCGCAATAGAAATGAAATTTTATTTCTTGCCTAGATACACAATTTGGTTTGAGACGCCGCAAACATAGTTTCGTGAAGCCGTGATACCACATTATGCGAAAGTGGCATGCCGACACCTACCATGGTTTTTGCGGAAGCGGTTAATGCTGGACTAAAGGTGTCGTGGTAGGTAAAGCCAGGATGTTCATTATTGGTAGTCACTTTTTGGCATTCTGGTGGTGCAAGCCGATAGTTTGCTCATTTTGTATACAAATCCATAAAGAATCCCGGGATTTAAGAAAAAAGTTACTAGCTAGTGGCACACGTGACATCGGCTAGTGATCAAACTTAAAAATATTGTATTAATTTCAAAATTCTTACCTTTAACTCTATCAATCCTTACACAACTATCAATCCTTCCCATGGCGAACTAGTAGATATGCATATACTTAGCTATGACTTGAAGAATTCTATTCGAAGAAAAATGGAAAATTGCATGGCAAAATACAGCATACTATGTACACCCATAAGTACATCTTTGAGAGAACCGATCCACCAATATGCAGTACATGCAATACTAGACTAACCGTGGAACACATCGTCCTAGGGTGTGACCAGTACCAAAGGCAAAGAGACTCAAATTCTTACCAACTACAATTAAGGACCTGTTAGCCAACAACACGGACACAGAATCCCGGTTTATCAAATTCTTAAAGGACATAAACACAGCCTCAAAAATATAACTATCTAATTTAATGAAAATACTACTTATATAATATATTGTTAAAACTGTATGTAAAATATATGTAATATTAATCAAGAGAAGCTGAGCCTGAGATGCTGGGGCAACCATTAATTAGTTTAAATAAAAAAAATTAAAAAAAGAATCCCGACTGAAAGAAATAGAAAAAGATCTTAATAAGTGTCCTACTTGCCACCTAAACATTTGGAAACTATTATAATAATAATCATCTACACGTTTCTATAATATTAGACGAGTAAACTAAAATAAGTTTAACAAAGCTTATTCCAAAAATAAATGCATAAATTACTGTAGATTAAATCAATTTAAATTTTGAATTCAACTTACACAATTGTCATTCAAAACAGTCTCCTTGAAAACCTATAATTGCTGTCCAATGTTGTGGTTGCCACTGAATTTTATTTTTCATTACAATTTTGTTGTTGTTGTTGTTGTTTTTTAAGTATTGTTAACAGATTTTTACTGACTCACATAATATTTGTTTTGTATAAACGAGAATAAACAAATATTTACAACTGACATCATAAGACTCTTAATTCTGATTGTTAGTAGCACGCAATGAACTATTCAATATCTGTAAACGATATGCCAAGCCCAAGACTGTGATAGAGTACCTTATGTAAATGACGACTTCGCATAATATTCAAGTGCTAAGCTATTCATGTACGGTAGCACGGCTTTTGATCTTTTGAATGTGCAGATTACAGCAGAAGTCAAGTTACTGCACTGTCCGTTTTACTGCCATTTAGCTAATTTATAGATGAATAATTGTTCACTCCTTTGTATCAGTTTAGATTAGGTAATCACTGAAGTTTACAACTGTAATTTTATTCTTAATAATCTTATCTTTGATTCTTAATGGACAAAAATATAATGGAAAAATAGCCAGCCACAGGGGTGATGCAAGGTATGCACACGGCCCCGTGGATAGACCGGGCCCATGTTGGTGATTTCTTATGTATTTAAGATAATAAAGTTCAATGTTTTCGATACCGCATTTAATGTTGCCCACAGCTCCACAAACCCTTAGACCGGCTCTGGTCAGAATACTAAATTCGTACTCTCGGAATATTTCTAATTAAAGTCTATAAAATTGCACTTTTAAGCACTAGTGTGTAAGGTATTTAAGTATAAAATGTTGCCTGAATGTTAAATATAACAGAATTACTGAATGAGAAAAATTTATTTACCCCATTTATACAATCCATTGATTGAAATATCAAAATATATTTTATATATGTTTATATATATATTATTTTTTTAATCATACATTATATCTACTGGTTTGCCATTTATGTGAAATGTATTTCTATCCAATTATTTTGATTTTTTTATTAATATTTTCGGTGGTAGAAAAAAACTTGTACACAATACGTGCATAAAGGACTCTTTTCTATCTCATGCTACTATTTTCGGCACTCAATAGAAAGGATTCCCTTTACACAATAACTGTCTAATGTTTTTTGTCTTTTAAAAATACACGTATATATTTTTCAAATGATTTTCGACATTTTTCGAAGGTTCAGAATTTTTCTTATATACGGGTTAATTTAAAACATTTATGTTCAGTCAATTGTTCAAAGTATGTACCATACAAACTGACAGATAGGCACATGAGTGACGATATAACGGTTTCATGATTATACCTGCGAAAATCTAAAAAACAATAAATACATTTTTTAACCGTAATCAATAACATAGAACTCGCTCTACTTGGATACTGGCAATTGGACTTTAGGTCTCACAAGTTATCTTATATCGCTAGATTTTCTGTAGGCCTATTCTCCATATTTTATGAGGTAATTTCACTGGTTGACGGATGTTCATTCTTCCTTTCCAAATCTTAACCATTGTGTCCCCTTTCATCATCATCATGCGGTTTGACCTATGTCATTACTAGTCTTTCATTTCTTGTATGAAATGTTGCCGTTAAAATCCGAAATTGGTGAAACCAACATTTACTTGTCAAAACTAATTTAAATTGATGCTTCTAGTCAAAACTAGTTGAAACTAGTTATGACTGATCTTAGCCATTGTTTTCAATTAAAACTACTATTGACTAATTGAAACTAGTTTTGGCTGAATCTAATGCATTGATCTCAGTTAAAACTAGTATTGACTAGTTCAAATTAGTTTTTAGAAATTAGTTAATTGAAACTTGTTCTGACTGAATTTAATCCGTTGTTGGAAAGAATGGATGGAAATGTTTATACAGACATTGTTGACTACTGAAGAACAGAAAGATCAATTTTTAACAGAAGAAAAATAGAAAGATAATTTAGAGGAAATCATTGAAACAAAACCTAATAAAGAGAAAATCCATCTTCAGTATCAAAAATTAAAAAATTAATATCTCGAAGTATAGACGGTGAAGTTAAGTACTAATTTAATGTAGACGAAATATTTGATTATTTAAAAGTAGTTCATGTAGCTATTGAACATGGTGATCGAGATAGAACGAAAGCTGAAAATATGTTTAATATTACTATCGAAATGATAAATTTATTCCTCTTTATGTGTGTGATATGTCAACAAAAAGAAATGAAAGAAATGAGAAAAGGGAAGGACTGATGTTAAAACCAATTTTAAATTCTCAAATGAATAGTCGCTACCAAGTTGATCTGATTGATCTTCAAACACAAGCTGATGACGACTTTAAATTTGTAATGGTCTATCAGGATCATTTAACTAAGTTCGTATTATTGCGAGCCTTAAAGAGTAATAAAAATAGAGAAATAGCTTTTCAAGCAATTCAAGAAAAACTTCGTCACAGCCAAAGTCAAGGCACTGTAGAGAGAGAGCCAAAGAAGGCATAGAGAATATGTTCGGCACTTGAACGAGAGACAAAAACTCAACTAATTGATCTGAGGATCTTCGATATATTTCGGATATGCCGCGATGTTTTGGATAAATTGTATGCCAAATCTGAGTTAGGTTCTTGTGCTTAAATATTTTTAGCAGCAAAAGAGATTGTAATGAAAAAAAATATCATTACAAACAGCGACTAATAAAAGTTCAATCGGTACAGCAGAAGGTTAAAAATACATTTATAAAATGAAGTCCATATTACGTAACTCTAAGGGCCGGTCTCTGAAAGGCTATTTAACTACAACCAAATAGCTAGAAAATGGTTGCTATGGTTACTTATGGGATTGATATATTGTAACGGAGTTTAACCAAAAGATTAAACTACGCTAAGCTTTCAGAAACCGGCCCTAAATGTCTCAATAGCAGTTCATGTAATAATAAATAAATATACAGCACAGTATATAAAGTTTTCTTTTTATCACACTTTTGATTGCTTAATAATAATAGATATCCAACACATAGGTGGCTTATAGAGGCAGAGAAGGTAAGTTCTCCGTTTCTTGATATCCGGCCATAGATATGAAAGCCAAATAGTCTACGTGACTTTTAGATCGGTTCTATTATCCTTATATAAACAGTTAGTTATTTTAATTATTAAATATTTGAGTCTGAGTCGATTCCCAAGATGATTGCATGATATCGAAATAAAGAAATTTAAAATAAATTAAATTAATAACGAAATTTTGCAGTGGGAGGACACATGTGCCTTTAGAAAATGCGTTTGCAAATAAGAGGATGAAAGGAGATTAAATTTTAACAATTAATAAAAGAAGCTCAATGTTAGAATAGAAATTCAATATGAGGGATTCAAATAAACCCCTGCGGTTTGAAATAATGATACTGACAGCTATTATAGACAATGTTATATGAGTTCAGGAAAACAGGACTTAGTAAATTTAGTGCTTTCGCTCCCTTCAGTGGTTGTGTAAGTTCCCAATATTGCCACGTAATGAAAAGAAAGGAAGTTTACCAGGCGACTGGGGGATGATTTGAGAATAACTATTAGATAATACGTGTCAACGATCAATTTTCAAGGGCAGAAATTGCGAGAAACTATTCGCAATACATACAGTCAAGAGGCGTATACACTGAAAGTAATAATTGTACAATATTAATGTAAATTAATACTACTTGTGTAATTATAACTTTTAATTACAATAGGAAAATAGATTTGAAACACCAATGCATAAGTGCAATGATGCATAAGTTACAGAAATAACTAACAACGTTTCGAACTGTCCTGTTATTCCTGTATAACTAAATACTCATTTTTAAGTATTAATTATTCGAGACTGAGTCAACTACTGACCTGATTTGAACAATATGGGAAGGTAAAAGTGTAGATACCGGGGATTGAACCCAACAATCCATAGTCAACCGCCTTACTATGGAACCATATCAATTATGATTAATATCAACAATAATTTCACTTTCACATGTACTAATTACCTTGACATCTGTAAGTAGGGTCAATAGTCAATTAAATATGCTATCATAAGAGTACATAATTTACAGATGTTCACCTCAATGTAATGGGAAAAAATATCGAACACATTTTATCCATCTATTGTACAACAATAAATCTAAATATACCAATACGTTCTTAATACATTTTAAGCTAACACAGACTAAAAATAGAGTTGCCGTGGCTCCGTAATAAGACAGCAAATATTTGAAACCATTACACGGTTGACCTAAAAAATTGACTATTTTCATTATTCTTATGATATTACTCAAATTGGCTCCTAGTACTGTACAAAATTTATAGG
Organism: Liopterus haemorrhoidalis; assembly: GCA_963971575.1. Taxonomy (NCBI): domain Eukaryota; kingdom Metazoa; phylum Arthropoda; class Insecta; order Coleoptera; family Dytiscidae; genus Liopterus; species Liopterus haemorrhoidalis. The sequence continues at coordinate 26,810,314 of OZ020620.1, forward strand.
ATAGGTCATACTCTTTGGAATAATCCTTCAATCATTAGTAAAGTAGGTCTCGATTGGAACCCACAACAGATCTGTAGATGTGACAGACCAACGGACACATGGTCAAATTTAACCATGAAAACAGCCAGTAAAGGCATCAAATTATGGAAAGAACCAACTCAGGAAAGATCCAAATGGCGGAAGTTTATTGAGGTCCTATGCTTCATGTAGTAGTGGCAGTACAATATATACTGTACAAGATTTAATAAAAATGAGAGGTATTTTCAAATATTACCGTTTTTTAATTTTTTAAGACAACGATGTCAATCTTATGGTCTATCAAGACCATATCTGACGCGGGTCGATAGAACTATATTTCGAAGTTAAATTTCAGGATATCACTAGGTATTTAACTACACTAGTTCAATACAGATAACCGCAGAAAGACTCATAGACAAGTTCATCCCCAGGTTATTAGATTATCTGTGATTTTCTGATATAAGTTTAACAATAAAAAGTTTTGGGTGGAACCACTAATAACGATAGTTTTGCTATAAAGCAACAAAATATGCAAAAATAAGAATTTATGAATGTCGTGTATTATTTTTGAATTTTTATTTTCATATAATATGTAAATTTTAAAATTACATCAGCTTATGTTCCGTACGATAGCACCTTAATACTAATATTTGGATTTAAATAGCGATGTTATGTTATAAATCTGATCTGATGTGCATGTTATAATATACGACAAAATCTGACTTAGGAAGTGAAGAGGGGAATTGTTATTTGATATGATGCAGCTATCTTTTCTGAGTTGAGTACCGTTAAATTTCTTTCGCTAAGTTTTTTCGTTGAAGTTTTATAGGGGGTTTTGTAATTTGATTTTCTTTGTTCCGACGATTTTTAAGATGGATCTGTTTGAACAGAGGCGTGTTAGGTGAATTTTTATTGCAAACTTGGAAAAACAGGAGACAGGAACACTTGAACTTTTAGAAACAACTTTTGGAGAAGATGCTGTAAGTTAAATTGCGTGTTGGAGTGGTATAAGGAAGGTTTGTTACCTTTAATAAAAAATGATGAGGGATCGGGTAAGACTTTAATTTCTAAAATTCACCGTAAATGGGTACCGACAAGTGAAACAGTAAATACTACTAAGTTGGTTTGATGGATCAAGGTAAAAATTTCATATTAAATTTTTGACTAAAATACGTCACAAATCGTTTGTCGCCCCACCTTTTTTCCGAGAGGAGCTGGTTTAAAAATCTGAAAAATCAGAGTAACACATATGAGATATGAACCGTAATAGTACACTTGGAATTTTTTATCAAATTATTTATGTGTTTAAATAGATTTTTAATTATTTTATAAAAAATATATCTTTTTATATTTGTAGGATATAAATGAAAGTTGGTACATAGATTACATACAACGAACGCAAAATGTTTTTTTAATGTTGATTTATATTCGATTATACTTTCACTTACTAAATACCTAAGAAATCCTGAACTGTGTAAAAATTCACACTTTACATCTTCCTTTTATTACCATTATTATATACAAGTTGTTTTAATTAAATAAATGGAACAAAATTATCATTCAAAGTTTAACTTCCTTCGATATTGATCACAAATATATCATAGAATAATGTAATTTCTTTATTTTCAAGAAACTCATCGACTAGTGAGATAATTGAAGCTCTGACTTGCAGTTGCCTGACTAAATTTCTACAGTCGAATGGACAAACAATTATGAAACTAGGAAGCTAGAAACAACTGTGCAAATCTCGCAAATAATAATAATAGATAATAGGACCAATTGCTCTCGTAAAGAGTATGAAAGGATCTTTTGTCCGAATTTCATGAACCTTGTTTAGCTTGATATCTTATAAACAAGTTTTATATTGTACTTAGACCCTAGGTACACGGTAAAACTTGTAGTGTTAATAATCGATGTCCTGGATGGTCATAAGAATTTATTATGAACAGTAATTGTGACTAAGCCCGTCTGTAGATCGAATGCAATATGATTGAACTGAAGTGCCTCTTGGATCTTTGCGTATCGTGAGGGCACTTGATCCTGCGTAGTTTCCAAGACAGCAGATGTGTATTTAGTGTGTATTTAGCTTCACTACTCTCTAATATGGCAGGACAAAAAAAGCTACTGAACATTTCAATTCGTGTAAGCTTGTAGACAGATCTAACCTAACTATAATAAACCTAATTGGACGCGGAAAACCTTCTAAGACATTTCCTAGAATTTTGGCGCTATATAAAATCCATGTGGTCAGCGTCATGGTTCGACTGATCTTATTATCCCTGTTTATAACCCATTTATAACCCTTGCGATACGACACGTTCGAATGTATTTATTCGATTTATCTCAAGTATTAAAAGGTTAAATACTTGAGGACATATTATATTATTATCGATCGTCAAGGATGAAATTTGTAGTTAATAACATTGCTAACTTTAACAGCTTATTATTTGACATTGGCTTAATATTTTACCGTTCTGTTTTTTTTTTTTTTTTTTTTGTTGGAAAGTTACACATCTCCCCTGTTTAAAGAAATCATTGTATGCTCAAAAAATATCAAAAACTTTTTTTTTAAATTAATTTTGTTGAAAATGGAACGGTCGGAAATTCGCCTTATTATGAAGTATGAGTTCTTACGTGAAACTACGGCATCGCAGACCGCGCAAAACATTAATAGTGTATTTGGCTCTAGTGTTACTACACAGCAGACAATATCAAATTGGTTCGCCAAATTTCGTACAGGCAACTTAAAAACGAAACAAAAAAAAAAATAAATAAACACCTGGCTTATCGATCAAAGCAGAAATATACTGCAACCAACTGGACGAAATGATGCAAAACCTTAAAGAAAAACAGCCTAGTTTGGTGAGCAGATCGGCTCCTATCTTATTGCATGATAACGCTAGACCACACACTGCACAAATGATTATGGCAAAATTACAGGAATTGGGGTTGGTACTTCTTCATCATCCTGCACACTCACCAGACCTAGCCCCCACTGACTACCAGTTCTTCAGCAATTTGGACAATTTTTTAATAGGAAAACAGTTTAATTCCGACAATGCTGTAAAACTGACCTTCCAAGAGTTCATTCTCTCGTCCGCCAGCCTTTTTATACCGGCCTTAACAACCTGCCGCTTAAATTGCAAAAGTATATAGATAATATGAGTGCATACTTTCATGAATAAAATAATTCCTTACATTTGTAACTTATCAACCAACTTTTCCTTTTTTTCTACAAATTTCATCCTTGACGGCCTAATATTATATTGATGAAAATAAAAAATATAAGTTAAATGATTCATTTACATGACCATGGCGAAAAATTGAAAGGTCGCATGGACATAAATCCATTTTAGTTCAGGATTTGAAATCTGTAACCAATGGTTATTTAAGAACTAGAACTAATATTGTTCAAACATACAAAACTACATGCAAATAACCTGCACACATACACGAACAGTACATCTATACAGACTAGTTTAACTAAACTTATATCAACAGAATTATATTCGTGTTTATCCTTCAAAATATGAATAGTGATGATGTTACTCCAAGAGTTAAAAGTACTGGATCAAATTGTATACATGTTATTATATGATATATCTGTGATCAGTTTTGAAGGAAATTAAACTTTTAATGAAAATATCCCTAGGCCGGAAGATGTTATGCGTTTAGTTTTAGGAGAAACCGAACAGTTTATATTTAGTAAGCGACCAAAACTGAAACCGGATCCCAAAACATTAAATTATACTCGTATATTCAGTTTAACAATAATCTACTATTTTGCTGGTTAGTTTGTTCGTTGTATGCTGAAATATGCTTTCAACGTTTCCGGAATAAATGATTTTAAAGATAAGGGAATTTACAAGAGCAGATTTTCTTGGTATTATTAAATCATCTCTTCCTTGAAAAATATTACTTTACCAAGTAATATAATTATCATGCATCAAAAAATACAATGTATTTCTAAAAATTTCATTTCTTATGATACTCGTAATGAATATTCTCTTTGATGAAAGTACGCAAATTATCCTACCCTAAAATAACATCGTTTGATATGTCTCCTTGCTTTGACGAATAAAATAAATATTTTACTTAAATTTTCTTTTGGAACAAATTCTCATGAGTCTTCGCGTCTTAATGGAGAGAATATTTTTCACTGTATGGAGGCTTTATTATTATTTTCCCCATCGTAAAACATTACTTTTGATCTTCTGTATTTTTCTACTACTCTTTTTATAAGTGCTTGTGCTACTAGCTGTTTTTCTTTTCTCTGTTATAACATTGTCGCGTTTTACTCAATGTTATCTCAATAAAAAGGTTCTTAATTTATCTCTTCCATTAGTTTAACAAAATTATCTACTGCTATGATTTCAGTTGTTATTGTCACACTAGCTGACGTGCCCGTACTTCGTACGGTTTTTGTTATACATATACTTTTGATAGTTGGCGCACCCAGGAATTTTTGTTGGGGGGCACTCTAGATCTAACTTTTTGGAAAAATTTGGTAAAATGGTTTTTTGGTCATACCCACAAAACCCTAAAATTTTTAGGGATATGTGAATTTATCCACATTTCAGGATACTGTAGGTTTTTAATATGAGAAATTTTTTGTTCACTTTTTCTTCTATTAATTTAAATATTAAAAGCTTTTATTTAATACCATACCTAACTTTCTTTCTTTACTAGAAAAAATCCTAACCGCAATGTGGAACGAAGTAAATCGACAGCACCATACAGTTTTGCAATACAAATTAGTATGTTATAGCGTATTCAATAAATGCAAAACAGAACAGTAGGTAGAGAATAATAGGATTTGTGAGAGAGAAATTTTCAACCCGACTAACAGTGATGCCAAGTTGGTGCATTTTGCACTAGATCTGGTGTATTGAAAGCCTATCTAGTGACCAAAATTGCGTTCTAGTGCGCTAGTGCAAATTCTGGTGTGTTTCTGTTTTAAATCATCTGTTGATAATTTAAAACTGCGAAAATATCAGACTCTGCAGCTCACCAAATGTTTGGCGACATCTTATATTATAACTTGTATGCTACGTAATTAATATTTTGAAAACCTCTTTAGTTTTTTATTTACTATTTATTTATTTATTTCTTATTTATTTATTTATAATTTAACTATACTGACTATTTTATTTATTTTTTATTATTTTACATTATGACTTTTACTAATGTTTAATTTCTATATTTTTACTATCTCACAATGACCGTACATTTTAGATCAGCACTGATGAAGAAATAAAATATTTCTAAACTGGTCAGCTGGATCTAGTTGTATCATTTATGTCCGCAACCCGTACAACCTTCTCCACACATATCATTGTTAGTATTTCCACACTCTAATGCTGAAGTAGAACGACTTTTTAGCCATTTGAACATAATTAAAAACAAATTAATAAATAGGCTTCAGGTTGATACTGTTAATGCAATATTAACAGTAAAGGCTGGACTTAAAAGATACAACAATTGTTGCTTTAATTATGAACTGCCGGATTAAGTGGTTTCTAAAATCAAAACAAACGAAACATACAAAAATGAAATGAATCAAGACGAGAAAGAAGCATTTAATGTCTATCTTTAATAAATTAATATAAATAATAATTTTTCGGAGTTCCTATTTTGTTAGTTAATATGAGAAACATTTACTTTATCTTGTGATTAAAAATATGTTAACTAGGCAATTGGGAGTTTGCAATGTGTAGTTTTTGGTTTGAATGTGATTAAGTCTATAGTTAATGTTTATTATATATTTATTATTCTTGTACTGAATATTAAAAGTTATAATTCAACAATAAAAAAAAATATATATATATATATATATTATTATTACTAACAGACATCTTCATACAACAAAAAAGTAATTGTTCGATATTGTTTTTGAACTCACCAAACTCGGACTACCCCCAATTTTGGTGCATTTCTGGTGGATTCTTACGCTCTATTTAGTGCATTGAAAGTATCTATAGTTGGCAACACTACCGAATAATAGTATCCAAGATGAAAAAGAATTGGTACTACTGGTTACCTGTTTCAATGAAAAAACTACTTTAAAAGTAATAATATAAGCCTTTTAATTATTATGTGTATAATCTCACTTATTTATTTGGAAAAATAATAAATCTGTTCATAGAGTTATTTTCAACTGTTTATTATCGATAGCCGCAAGCGCAGAGCAATTTTATCTCACTCCTGTCAACTCTGCGCATGCGCCACATACATAAGAGATGTATTGAGATCACACCGATTTTAATATCTCGAGATTTCGATGGATGTTCACGAAGTGAGGTCTATACATAACGTTTTGACTAATTTTAGCATGATGCCGTTCGGTCTGTCTGTCGGTCCGTGGACACGTGGAGAACGAATTTGGCTAAACGGATTTTTATGAAATTTCATATTTAAGCTTTTAACATCAATGCCACTAGTAAAAATTGATCAACCGAAAATAGAAGTTACCTAGTGTCATTTTTAAGGTTTTTGTGAATATTTTATACAGGGAAATATTTGAATTTTTTTTTTTTTTTTATGAAAGTTGTTGTACAACATGAGAGTAATAACTTTTGTTTGAAAATTTTGTTTCTTTAATGAATTTTTGGTACAGCTCATTTTTTCTGTGTACTTCAAATTTAGTTTTGTACATTAAAAAACTATTTGTATGTATGCATTCCTCCGGTCATATATCTCAACAATATTACTACTCTCAAATAAATAGGTCAAAAGAATGTTAGATTAAATGTGTGCGAAATGTAGTGAAAATAATAGAGTAACGTTGTATTTACAAAATCTTCAACGTCTACAATGTTTTATAACCTAAGTAATTTGTCAAATTATTCTAGAAACTGTGCTGCTACAAATACATTGTGTTGGAACAAATTTTAAAAGATTAGATAAAAAAAGCGCAATATCCATTTGGTTTCATATTATGACACGTGTGCTTAGAATAAGCGTACAAGATTTATTTATGCACGTATTTCATACACGTACAGTAGGGTAGCGTATAGCATCGTTACGTTGCCATCTGGTTCCGGGCATGAGCCATGCATCTCTGTCTACACCCATACTCGCAAAATAATGTTAAAAGAAAAATATTACCGAGTTAATAGAGGCAGTATATCTAAATTAGGGTTAGTTAGTAACACAGTATATTGGGTTGTATGTTTTAAGAGCAGCGGCAGTTATGTTATTATTTTATTGAATTTATCATATACTAGCTAGAATACCCGTGCTTCTTACGGTTTTTGCAATGTATATTTTTGCTGTAACATAAATGATAAGTAGAGCGCATCCCCAATTTTTGTAAATAATAAATATGCATCCGATCTGCATCCGCAAAAATATCCGCACAATCCGCATAACAGGTTTTGTTGTCAGTTTGGAAAGAACTAATATGTTTCGCCTTATTTGGTAATCGCTGCTCTAAAACACTATGGAAAATTTTTGGATTTAAACTAAAAATAGAAAAAGGGACGCCAAAAGTTTTGGAGCCTAGATGCGCTAATAATTTTGAAACCTAGAGAGAGACAAAAACTTTGGGGGGCCTAAGCGTCCTTTTTCGTAGAGAGCATGTGGCGAATTGCTCATGAAATACGTGTTGATAGTACAGTCAAGTATCATATTAATGTCAATTAACTTCTCACGTCAATTTTACCTTTTCCAAGGTGAGGAAAAAGTAATGCAACGTGACATTTTTTTTTTTTTAATTATTGAATTTAAAGAAAAAAAATAGCGAAAAGTTACTTCTACCAAGTAACTTTTCGCTATTTTTGCTATTATAGGTGCTTCATATTTTTTTTTTCAAATAGCAACATGTGTCTTTTTTTAATTTTTGTCAATTTTTTATTTTTGGAATTAGCAAAACTTTTTACTTCGGGTAGTATAAAACAAGGCAGGTTACATGATAAAATTTTCGAGAAATATATATATATATAGATAATAAAAATAAATTTTGGTAATTAAATAAAATTTACTAATCAGTTTTATGTAAAAAAAGCGTTTATTATTCTTAATAAATTCTTAAATGGTGCTATTGATATAAAAATCATAAATTCTACGTTTCACAAAATTCATAATGAATAAACGAAACAGTAGTAATAATAATATACCCTGTGTTGAATTAAATATGATAAAACTGGCCACTGAGACATAGACGATTAGTACGTAAAAATAATTACTGCTTTTTTCGCTTCCTAATTAGTTCGCAAAACAGTATATACATCTTTGTTCATAATTAAAAACTGCAATTAATGCATAGATTTTAGTATTGAAATTAAAGAACCAACAACAAAAAAAGTAAAAGCTCAACGTCAATTAAAAAAAATGTATAAAAATATATATGTACCTAGTTTAAAATTTATTATAAAACATATAACCATCTACATATTTACAGTTTAAAATAATATACCTACTATAAAATTGAGCAAAGTGTTGCAAACTAATTTATTTTCTATAATTATGCATGTACTTACATTTATTGATGGCGTGTAATCAGACGATGGAAATTAACACTGTTTACCACTATTTTTCGCAAAATATAGGAAAAAAACTCGTTCTTTTCCCCCTTCGTAAAAAAATCTTTTTTACCTCATCAAATAACAAAATACTGTCTGTCTCCAAAATTAATATAAATATACATACTAATCCCAAATCACAATACAGTCAGCGCTCGCTTAACGTACATCCGCTTAACGTACGTTCGATGATACGTACATGATTAATTACGGATCCTATGTTCGTACGAACGTACACGTTGTTCATACGAACGTACATTGCGTAACATGAAAATGTCGGTTTTGTACGAACGTACACATTGTCCGTGCGAACGTACATCGCGTCACACGGAAACGTCGTTTTCGTATTTGATATGGCAACTTTATGGTTAAAAAAAAAGGAAAAAAAAATAGCACACAATGTATAATGTATAATTGGATTCACGAAAAATGTCCGATTATTAAATGACGGGACCGCATTTAATTTTGAAAGAGTAAAGTTAACGTAAAATTTGTTTGAATAAAATTGCAGATTTTAAAATTTTCTACAAAAAAAGATTCTTACACTTTTTTTTCATGAATGATCATTTGCAAGATATTCAAGTTTATTAATTTAATGCCCCTAATATTTTCGTAAATCCGAATAGAACAGTAAACACGTAGTGCTAGCATATAAATACATGTTAAAAAAATAAAAATAAACCATACATTATATAAAATAAACATGTTTAGAAAAATAAATAAGTACTTAAAAAATTATTATTTGTTGTTTTTAATTAGAAATTTGTCTATTGTACCGCAGTTTTCTTTTTGTCTTGATATAAAAGTTTATAACAAGCGGTGCTATTGCGTATATTATTAACAACACTGAAACTTCTATCAATATCCGGGTCCGAATTCTCGATAGTGTCAATGAGTTCTTCCACTTTGCCTAATATTTCACTTATTGTTTTTAGTTGCATTTTAGTTGTTTCGTTCTCGGTTTTTGGGTCTTCTTTTTCAGTTCTCATTTGCTCTTGTTGTTCTAATAACCCATTAGTTGTGAGTTCGTCCACTTGTCATTCTAACAAATCGTTAATATCTTCAGTGTCCATATTCAGTTCCAATTTTTTTTAGATACATGTGAATACACTGCTGCGTAACCTCAAAATAACCCAAAAGTAACCCCAAAATTTAATTACTATCTTATTCGGCCCTAACTCTGCCGCAATGTAAACATACACTTAAATTCACAATTTAAATATTTAATTTTATTTTTGTATATTATTTTGTGAAGGAAATATTTGTATATAGGACTCGGTGGGCCGCCCGGCTTTGTGGGCCCCGGGCGGCCACCCACTCCGCCCACTGCTTAATCCACCTCTGGTTTCAAGTATACACAAAATAATCTTTTGTTTATTCTAAAACACTATTTTGTATATATTTCTGTTGTTAAGCAAATAATAAGTGAGATAGTTCGTTTATATGTATCTCTCCCCATAACTCCCTAAATATACATCTTGTGAAAAACTGCATTAAACAGAGAGGAATAGTCTCTTTTCCCATATTCCTCTGTGCTGTTAAGTAAATTATAGATGAGATATTTCAACCATATGTGACAGTGCCCTTACACCCGTGTTGAAGAGAAAAAAAAATGGTTTCCTCATACTCGTTTTTGATGCAAGTAAATAATAAGAGAGTTATTTCAAGATTTTTGTGTAGGATGTATCCCTATAACTCCCCAAATAATCATTCGATCGAAAAGCATATAGAACGAAAAACAAAAAAGATTTCTTAATATAAACAATTTTTGTTACATAAAATTTTTCTGTTAAGTCAGTAATAAGGAAGATATTTCAAAAGTTAAGCTTTGGGTTGGCACCCCGTAACTCCCCAAATAATCATCTAATTAAAAAAATGTATTGAACAAAAAATATTTGTTTTCTTACTATAAACAATTTTTGTTGCACATATTTTTCTGTTAAGTCAATAAAGTTTTTTAATGAACAGTTTTAACCCCGAAACAACCCCCTGCAATAAAAATCTTGAAATGCCTTATAGCCTATGTTCGAATCCTGGTTTTACTCTATCATCATACTAATTATATTTCCTTACAATTCTCTGAAACTTGTAGAATCCAATCCAATTTTATTATAATATATACAGAGCGATCAACAAATCTTGTCCATTATGCAAAACTTGACAGACACATTTAGTTATCAAACTTATTTCCAACGACATGTATACATAGGCGTACATTCCATTTTTATTACCTTATATGAATTTATTATTAAATGAACACTATTTTTCTCTACAGGCCAATCAGTTGATAACAGGTATTAAGTTAGGAACACATATTTTCGTTGTTACTCGAGTGAGTTCGGACAAACCAAGTAATCTGATTGGTTCTTTGTTAAATTGGGATTTTCAGCTGTGAATTAGAATACAGTTTTGATATTTTTAAACTCATTGTTTACTGTTATGTAATTGACAAGAAATAATGATCGCACGGTATATTTTTGCTGTAAGGTAAAAGATAAGTGATATATTTCAGTTTCAAGTAGAACACAGAATAGCTGCTTCTTTATTCTAAACCATTCTTTTGTATATATTTTTAATGTTAAGTAAATAATAAGTAAGATACTTCGTTTATAAGTAGTTCTCCCCATAATTCCACAAATATATAAATTATTAAAAAATGCATTAAACAAAGAGGGATCGTTTCTTTTCTCATATTCATTAAATGATAAATGATAAATGAGATATTTCATTCTTATAAGTAACACTCCCCCTGCTTCCTAAATAGTCTTTTTTAATGATTTTATCGTTTCCCTTAATTTAACTTAATAAACGTTTCCTCGTGTACATTTTTTATTTAAAGTAAATAATAAGTGGGATATTTCAAGATTTTAGTTTTTAGGTGTATCCCCGTAACTCCCCAAACATTTATTAAATAGAAAAGTATATAACAATAATGATTTGATTTCTTATTATAAAGAATTTTTATTATATACATTTTAGCCGTTAAGTCAATAATAAGGGAGATATTTGAAAAGTTTAGATTTAGGATGTACCACCGTAACTTCCCAAATATTCATCTAAATGAAAAAATGCATAGACATAAAAGATTTATTTTCTCATTTTAAACTTTATTTGTCATACATGATTTGGCTGTTAAGTCAATAATAAGGGAGATATATGTACATTTTAGTTTTAGGGTGTCCCCCGTAACTCCCCAAATATTACTCTACACTCTACATGAAAAAATTCATAGAAATAAAATATCTATTTTCTTATAAACTATTTTGGTCATATATAATTTTGCATATATTTTTTTTTTAGCGGATTTTGTCTTATAATCATCTGAAACGTGCAGAAAGCAAAAATGAGACTGAAAAATAAAAAAACACAGTCTAGTCCGAGCGCTCGTCCGATGAGCATCTTATCTAGATATAATTAGTGTTGTGTACGATTACATTTAATTACATAACAGTGATTAATCTAACGTAGAAAATAGTGTGATTTCTTTAAATTTAAGTGTATAAATATAAATAACGGAAAGATTCTAGCTTCTAAACAATTAAATAATACAAAATGAGTGTTAATACTGGGGGCCCAGGGCCCCCAGGCAGTGAGTTAAATATCGGTACTTGTATGATACAAGCAATGGAAGTAGTTAATGGAAATATTTCCTCAATTCAGCAATTAAACCATAATACAGAATTAACACAAAAGAGACAGGGAGATAATCTTCAAGGTTCTCGCCCCAACAAAATGTGCAACGAAGGTCCAATTAAAGAAAAATTGCTTAATGAGCCGGTAAAAAATATAGTTATTAATAATCCCAACCCAACTAATAATAACTCGTTCATAAATCGTTCACCCTATGATTTAAACAAATTAAATAGGTATAGTAATGTAGATAAAGGCCCGTATTTTGTCCTAATAGAAAGTAACGGTGGCAACATTGGTCTCCTTCATAGAATGAGTTTGGGGAAATTAATGTTTAAGAACTTCAACCTTGCTAATAACGAAATAATTAACATACAAAATTTGGGGAAAAATAGGATAAAACTAACAGTTCAGAACGCGGTAATAGCTAACAAAATTTTGGATGCAGAAATTCTACCTAAAAATAATCTCCACGGATATATCCCGGAAAATATTCTATATCGAAAAGGAATCATCCGTTATGTCGATCCTTCATTAACAATAGAAGAAATCAAAGAAGTGATACAAAGCAACGTGACCATAAGTAACATACGCCGTATTACAAAAAATATATCGACAAATAACACCCCAAATATAGTCAACACAGGGACAGTCGTTATTTCATTCCGAGGACAATATTTACCGGAAACCGTTATAATTTATGGAGCTAAGTGCGCCGTTCACCCGTATGTATATAAAGTTACCCAGTGTTCTAATTGCCTACGATTCGGTCATATCTATAGGCAATGTAAAAGTGCTTCACGTTGTGCTAAATGTAGGGAAGATCACGTGACGGAGTCCTGTACAGCAACAGTGACGGAAATCATGTGCCTCAACTGCAAAGGACCACACCCAACAACAGACAAACAATGCGAGACATATAAAGATCAATTATTAATTAAAACTTACATGGCTAAAAATAACGTTGGCTTCGAAGAAGCCAAAGCAAAATATAAATCGTACGCAGACATTACTTCTCAAGCTCCAACATTAAAATTTTCAAATTTCCCCCAATTAAACTTAAAAAACAGATTTAGCGCCCTACCAGAAATATTTGACTCACCGGACATTCAAACAAATACAAGCGCCACAATATTCTCAAACCCAAGAAGAAGATCTCCATACCCCCAACGCAATTCGATCAGACCAATTCGACCCGTGCGATATTCTCCGTCAGAGATAATTAAACCTTTACCCTCCACATCAGGAATTAGCAATCCGTACCCACCACAAACACATTTACTGGCCCATAATCGACCGAATCTGCAAAATAATAATACTAATACAGATACAGTTAAAAATTATCAGTTATCGCATAGAAATTATGTCCAATCTCCTATTAGCTCACAAAACTTAGGTAACCTAAATAATATGTCTAATCTTCCAGTAACTACAGACCAGCTCAAGGAACAAATTAAATCCGTCCATTCACACACCTAAATATGGATACTTTTAATATCCTTCAGTGGAATGCCCGATCCATTAGTGCTCATAAAGCCTTTCTCGAAACCTTACTTATCTCGAACAAAGCCTCAGTTGCTCTAATATCAGAAACATGGCTACTCCCGACTGACAAGTATAACATTTCAGGCTACAATATAATAAGAAACGACCGCCAAGATGGTTATGGGGGATGTTGTATACTCATTAAAAAGGGTATACCGTTCACCATTATCAACGTTAATTCCTTAGTTTCGCACATATTCCAAATTTGTGCCATTACAATACACCTAAAAAATAAAAATCTAACAGTAGCATCGATCTATTGCAACTCTAAGCATCGAACAACGAACATCTCTTGGTCTATCCTATTTCAAGCTTTTCAGTCCCCCTTTATCCTAGGGGGAGATTTGAACATGCACCATATTTCTTGGGGCTGTGAAATAAATGATTCCGAAGGCAATGAATTTCTGGAAGCAATCAACAACTGCGAAATGACTATATTAAATGATGGATTACCGACTCGTCTCACGCCTCCTCATGAAAGAAAATCAGCCGTCGATATTACTGCCTGTTCCCCAGCATTATCCCCATCTATCAATTGGTCTACCATAAACCACACAATGGGCTCCGATCACTTTCCTATCATTATTCAAATAAATATTCCGTCTAATAACAAAGTAACGATATATCCAAAAACAAAATGGGATATAAGAAACGCAAACTGGCTAGAATATTACTCCATATCCGATAAGCTATCCAAAGAGATAAAGCTAGCAGAATTTAATATTTTGAGCCCAGAACTTAAATACAACATAATAATAAATCTGATAAATGAAGCAGCAACCAAATCCATTCCAATAAAATCCCCAAAAACTATAAACGCATTTAAATGTCGACCTTGGTGGGACGAAGATTGTAAAAGCCAAACAAAAGCCACTTATTCAGCTTTCGAGAAATATAAACAATTGTCTAATATTGATAACTACATAGAATGTAAAAGAGCAATTGCTAAATCAAAATACTTATTTAAACAGAAGAAAAAATCAACTTGGCAATCATTCTGTTCCTCAATTAATAGGACCACTAGCGTTTCAGAGACATGGAAAAAAATAAAAATTCTCCAAAAAAATAATAACACAAATACACACAAATCTATGGCTACTAATTCGGAATGGATAAACCAGTTCTTTAATTCTCTCACCCCTCCATCATGTGAAGAAAACTATACTCAGCCAGACACCACTATCGAACAAAAGAATGACTTTCTTGACAGCCCTTTCACAATCAATGAACTTAACCATTGCCTTAAACACACAATTAACACGTCACCTGGCTTTGACAATATCCACTACCCTATGTTAGCAAACCTGTCTTTAAATGCAAAATCACTTCTTATCAACGTAATTAATGATATTTGGATTAACAGTATTTGTATTAAGGAATGGTCTACTCAACATATAATACCGATCCTCAAGCCCAATAAAGATCCTAATAAACCCGAATCATATAGACCAATCTCCTTATTTTCTTGTGTGGCTAAAACCGTAGAAAGACTTATTAAATCCCGATTAGAATGGTGGCTGGAGAATAATTCGTTACTCCCCTCATATCAATTTGGTTTCAGGAGAGGTAAAAATACGATGGATAACCTTACCACGTTAATAACAGACATACAGTTAAACTTCTCTCGTAATTATTATCTGACATCGTTCTTCCTCGATCTAAAAGGGGCATATGACCATGTTTCTATCAAACATCTTCAACAAAAAATGATATATATCGGTATTTCAACTCGAATGACCACGGCTATCATTAACCTAATAAAAAATAGAAATGTTTATATAAAATACCAGGGAGGTCTAATAGGTCCCAGGAAGACCTGGTTAGGACTCCCTCAAGGGTTGGTTTTATCTCCACTATTATTTAATATATATACGTATGACATTAAATACTTATTTAACCCAAATATCAAAATAATACAATTTGCAGACGACTTCTGCTTCTATACTTCAGAAAAAAATTTAATGCAAACTCGATCTGAACTTAATACAGCCATGCGACAGTTCAACCATTGGGCCATAATAAACAGTTTCAGTATATCTCAAGAAAAGTCAGTTTTATCGGTGTACACTAGACGTCGACACTCAATTCCACAAAATATGACTTTAGCAGGTAAATCCTTCAAAATCTGCCCAACCGTTAAATTTCTGGGAATGCTTATAGATTGCAAATTAACCTGGCTGCCTCATATTAACTATACCATCAAAAAATGCGAAATTAGGATGAACATTTTACGCACAGTGGCACACATCTCTTGGGGTGCAGATCCAAAAACTATGCTAATGCTGTATAACAATCTCATACTATCAATAATAGACTACGGTAGTCATTTGTATGGTAGTGCTCCAACGTATATTACTAAAAAACTAGACACAGTGCAAAATAAAGCCGCTAGGCTAGCTATCGGTGCCATGCATTCCACCCCAGTCAATGCCCTATTGGCCGAAACTCATGTCATGCCTCTTAACCACCGCAGGAAATTACTGTCCTTCAAATTTATGTTACCCAGAATGTTACTAGGGACTAAAATAAATATTGCCTCCTTGGCAACAGAGGTTATGACATCAAAATATTGGAATCTAAAAAAGAACCCCCCACTAGTGGACAGTTTTCTAGAACTTGCCAATATTTTAACACCCTTAAATATCCAAAAGATCATGCCTTGCTTTACCTACACGTATGGTTTATCGCTACCTAACAACTATTTCATTAACGACCAAATTCTACCTACAGAAAACGATCTTTTTATGGATAAAATAGAAAAACTTTGGCCCAATGGACGCTATCTTTTTACGGACGCCTCGAAATCCGCCGAAGGGGTAGGTTGTGCATTCATCGATTCGTCAACTAACTACCTAGAAAAATATAAACTGAGAAACAACACATCAATATACTATGCGGAAATGACAGCCATTAAAAGATGTTTGCTCTACATTTAGCAAAACCTACCTAGAGGGCAAAAATAGGGTAACTGCAGCGAATTTCGACTACGCAGGTAATTTCGACTATCCCATTATTTCTCTAAATAATTGCTGCCATATAGCGGTAGTATAACGTAACACTATGTTTATGTGAAAAACTAACCTCACTTTATTTTAAGCCACGTGTGAATGTCGTTAGACGAACAGTGTAGATATTTATATTATTTAGGTGTTAAAATATTTTTTATTGGTTTTAATTAGCAGTTGTTTATCAAAGGAAAGTTGAACAAAATATTTTGCATTGAATAAACTGATAAGAACTGATCCAAATGCATATATATTAGCTGGTAAAATTTGATTTTCATAATATTTTGTTACAATATCAGAGGCTAAATAAAACAGATTTGATTGCAGGTAATATCGACTAGGAGGAATGAAGCTACTACGGACTAGTCGATATTACATGCATGCATGTTTCACTTACCTAATTTGACGACAATTAAAATCACGTCTTACTAAAAGTCTCTATTATTATATTCTTTTACCTAAATAAAATGTAAAACAGACAAGAAACGTTGATTATCTTAAAATTTTAGGGTAGTCGATATTAACATCACTTTTTTGAAATCAACGTTTTTTTCATATTTTCTTTATGTCGAACTGTAGTTGTAATAACAGCTTGTTTCATCGTGAAAATATTTAGCACCTAAAGCTAAGTGAATGAGGTATCGATTGGGACCACTTTTCTACCAAAATATTGAATAGTACGTAAATTAAAAAATAAATAAATTTGGTAGTCGAAATTCGCTGCAGTTACCCTATATTATTTTTTCGGACTCCAAAAGTATCATCCAAAAATTAAAATACCCAAACTTTCACCATAAAAACTCTGCTTCTTTGTACGAAATCCTCGAACTCACAAATAATATAAATCAGTACGGTACAGTACTAAAGGTTGTTTGGATTAAAGGCCATGCTAACATAAGGCTAAATGAACAAGCAGATATTCTAGCCAAAGAAGCTATCACCACGGGGACAATCCTAGATAACCCTCTAGAAGTCCCGGATATATATACGAAATATAAGAACACAATAATATGCACATGGGAACAAGAGTATAAGCAATCAATTCAAACCAAAGGTTCGTACTATGGCACTATCCAAACTAAACTTCCACACAAACCTTGGTTTAATTCAGACACCAGCAGAAAGTACATATCCACCATATGCCGCATGCGCTTTGGACACACATACTGCAGACACCATCTCCATAAAATAAACATGAGCCCCACTCCCAACTGTACTTGTGATAACACCAGAATTGAAGATGTGAACCATATTGTATTCGCATGCCAAAAATATGAAAACAACAGGAACCAGCTATACACAAAACTGACATCCCTCAACATCTCACTACCCACAAACATACAACATTTACTATACCTAAATAAAGAAACAGTATTACTAACCATTTTTAACTTTATAGTACAAAATAGAATTAAGCTGTAGAATTAAGTTATTATGTAAGATACAATGTACTGGTTAATAGCCAGAGTAGCTAAAACCAATAAATATATTTTAAAAAAAATAAAATAAAAAAACAGATCTAGCTTCCTAATTTATTAACACAGATATCACTTCATCTATAAAGTGATTAATACAAATCACTCAAAATATCTGCGTAAATACCAATCAAGTCATTAAAAGTCAAAATATATATGGAAAATAAATCAAACGATAAATCTTATCAAGATATTTCTATTGCCACTTGGACTGTCATAAACGTAAAGAAGGATTATGCAAAAGAACAAATAATAACGACATAATCAAGTGATTGATGATTTCTGATTCTTTTGCAGAATTTTGATGCTTTAAAACCAATTTAAATGTTGCGACGTGCCAGAGTTTCATAATGACATTCAAATAAGTTCTTGAATATTTACATTTTAAAATCATTTTGAGTGTTAGAAGCATGTCTGAATCGCATGCTAAATTATTTGATGTGGCCGGCACGTGAATTTTATTTTGCTTGTTCTTTGTTTATTATATAGGCAACCTGAAGTTATTTAATAAATAATAATAACACCTAGATAGGACTATAGGGGAATATGAAAGCTACGTAGTCAGTGTCGGCCGGTTATTTATCCCTGTATAAACAGATATTGTAACAGTCCTTCCCAGGCTGACAGAATTGTCATTGTTACAATTAGTGATATAAATCTAGTGAGTAGTGGAAAAAAAAGTGAGTGTCAAAAATATCATAAATGTCAAAAATCAAGTGATAAAAATTAACATGTATCGCTGTCTAAATTGTATCTAAATTATGTCTAAATTATGTCTAAATTATATCTAATATTCACCGTTTGTTTAAATTAATACTTTTTTGTGACATTTTGTTGTTTTGATCAAGTTGGTTGTGTATATCAAACTTGTGAAAAAATAAATATCCAAAATTTACAACAATATTTGTTACAGTATAAGCTGTTCACTTTTGTAAGAACAAACTAAGAGGGAATTTTGATTTCAATAGTTTGCACCTTGTAACTGTATGTCATGTTGGTATTAAAAAATGTCACTTTTTTAAAATGTCGATCCATTTGACATATGTCATATTGAAAAATGATATCTTAATTATAATGATCATACAGTCTGTTCCAAACGGTTAAGCAGAACTAGATTTTGCAATCTAGTTACTTTCATCGTTTAACTCGTGCCTTTCGGCCGTTTTGTTTAAGCTTTGTAAATCATACTTACAATAAACATTTTTTTGTTAAGGTTAATATCATTTTAAAATGTCATTTTCTTTATATTTTGATTTTTTGTGTCATTCTTAATACAAATTTCCCATTTATTTATTTTTTTGTCATTAAAATATCTAAAAAAAATATTTAATTTTGACATATGTCATTCGTTTCCATGGTTTCATTGTTGGAATTTTAAATTTTGACATCCCAACGTGACAACCTAAAAGAACTAAATTCCCATTTAGTTCCGATAACCGTTTGGAACAGACTGTAACCTTATCACCTAAAGTCAGTTTTACAGCGTAAGGAATATTTTTAATTGACATTTAAAGTCAGTAACACACCATAAAAGTAACCAAAATAACCAGATCTAGTGTGTTCTTACAAAAGTGAACAGCTTATATCCATTTTAAGTATTAAATACTTGAAGTTGAGTCGACCCCAGAGCTGACTGCACATTATCGGAAGAAAAAATCCGAAGGTGGTTTTATCTTTTTCAAGGTTTCGTAGGTATAATCAAGACAAAGTAGATCTGGTTATTTTGGTTACTTATATGGTGTGTTACTGACTTTGAAAGTCAATTAAAAATATTCCTTACGCTGTAAAAACGACTTTAGGTTGATAAGGTTATGATCATTATAATTAAGATATCATTTTTCATTACGACATATGTCAAATGGATCGACATTTTAAAAAAGTGACATTTTTTAATACCAACATGACATACAGCTTCAAAAGTGCAAACTATTGAAAACAAAATTTCCTCTTAGTTTGTTCTTACAAAAGTGAACTGCTTATACCTGTTTATTTTTCTGTACGGTAGAAATTATAGCCGAACGTTTGGATCTAGATAGGATGAAATTTAGCATGCATAAAGGAAATATGTAGGAAAAATGAGTCCTCGCAAAAACCTATCAAATGGAAATTTTTTATACATGGATTAACGAAAAAAATAAATAAACATTTTTGGCAAAAAATGAGCCAAAAAACTTTTGACCACAACCCTGTTTCCGTGAGGGGCTGGTTTAAAAATCTGTAAAATTTGTGTCCCTATATTTATTAATGTAAACCGAATAAGATTTTTTTTTTAAATCATTTCATACGCAACTAGCTGAAGTGCTCCTATCGTACAGGTTTTTGTTAAAAACATTTTTGTTGATAGGTGATACCTAATGATAATAATAAGTGAGATATTTCCAATTCAGGAAGTGTTTCCCATAGTTCCCCAAATATTCGTCTTTTAAATTACTGCACTGAACTGAATATAATCATTTCTAAATTTTTATATATAATTTTGAAAATTTTTATATATATTTTGCGGTTAAGTAAATAATAATTGAAATAATTCAAGTTTATAGGAAACGTTCCCCATAACTTATTAGGGGCTCATATTCATAAAAACTTTTTTTCATTCTAAACCACTTTTCTTATATATATTTTTACTGATGAGTAAATAATTAGTGAGATATTTCAAATGTATAGGTATCGTTCCCCATAACCCCCAAAATATGCATCATAATAAAAACTACAATAAACAGAAATAATTTTTTCTTCATTAAAAACCACTTATCTTATCCATATATTTGCAATTAATTAAATGATTCTGGGAGGGAAATATGGATCAATTGACCATTTTGTTTAACAAAACCCCTATTCAATGGTTAAAAAGTTAGCTAGTGACAACAACCATTATTTTTTGTTATTAACAATAATTTGAACCAGCAACTCATCATACTCACACGTTCATGTTGTTTCTTTCCAGCATCACATTTTTTTTAAAATTACATGTCAGACGTAAACTCCGATAAATTAAATCTGAAAATTGGTAATACCAAATTCTGTTTGTCGTAAGACTGTCAATTTTGTTTGACATGGCACAAGAATTTACAATACTAAAGTTACACTGAGAATAAATTTTAATCTTATCAGAATCCAAGTATGCGCCATGTCATGTTACGTAATGCGTGTTAATAGTAAAGTGTCTAGTGAAGAAAAGTTGCTAAAGTGCGGAGAAGCTTACAGTAACCTATATTTAATTATTTGACTTGCCGGGTTATTAACGAGAAATACGATATATGTTAAACTCTGTGAAGCCTGTACATCAATATAAGTTGCAGGAGCGATGCACGAGATCTGCATTATACAGATACTAATGCGAGTATTCAGAGATATTTGCGAGGTTGTTAGATTGGCAGTGCGGGCTGAGCGAAGGGCAAGTGCTCGTGTTGGCTTGTTAGTCTCATTGCTTCCGACACCCCACACTACAAGTAATGTAATGCCAGCGTGTTACAGGAGAATGTGTACTTAGAGACTGTGGCTGTCATGGCAACCCTTGCCATACAGTTACAACATGCCTCTTGAGTATATCTTTCTCCTCCAGTAGATTCCACGATGCTCTTCAAAAAACACTGCTTAAGGTTGAGATCGTTGAGATCGTTGAGATCTTAAAGCCCTGAAATACGTGCATTTCTGACGCACTTGTAAAAAATATTTGCATCTAATTGCAAGGCTTCTGGCATTCGCTCTTTACCCTATCTTATTAGTACAACCCTTCTTAATGTCTTTTATTTTCACTTTCTAAAGTCTAAAGTATATTACACCATATAACTGTAGCGACATAATTTATCTCTCTCTCTCTCTCTCTCTCTCTCTCTCTCTCTCTCTCTCTCTCTCTCTCTTCTCTCTCTCAAATATCTTGGTCTGTTTGGTGTAAAATGAGCTATGGGGAGCGCTAGCAGAAATTTAAATCTCACTTATTTAAGTAACCGCAAAAATGATATTCATATTAACTGCATATACGCCGTTGTCAGTTTTCTAAATAATAGGGATTGTCATACATTAAAAAAAAATGTCAAAATTAATATATAAAAATTAATTCATTATTTAACTAAACAAATTAACATTGTTACTTGAAATCGTTTAGAATATATCCAAATTCTTGTATAGATTCCTATGATGAATATATGGAGATATAAATCAAATAAACATACTTGGCTGAGGAAAACAAAAAAGAAGAATTTTTTTTTTTTTTATTTAAATAAAGCACTTCGACCAACTGGTCATTTGTGCTAATAAGTATTTACATTTTTATATAGTATATTTACATTTTATTATACATGGTATTATTTCTAATTTTCTTTGCCGGTTTTGTGTTATAATTTTTTTATAATTTGTGTTTCGTGTAAGTATTTTATGATGCTATGTGTGTTGTTCTCTGATAGGGCGTCTTTTATGTTTTGTGGTATATTGTATTTTGTGCGCTGTGTATTGTATTTTATACATTCTAATATTAAGTGTTGTACTGTTACTTGTTTCTGGCATGTGTCACATATTTCGGGTGGTGTTTTTTGTAATATGTATTTGTGTGTCGTGTTTGTATGTCCTATCCTAAGCCGTGTGAGTGCTACTTGGTCTCTTCTGTTTTCGCTTGTTGCCCATCTTCTTGTATCTTCCTTTATGTTCCTCAAATGGTTGTTAGACACCTCTATCCATTCTTCTGTTTTTTTCATCCTTTGTTTATTTCTTGCAGTGGTTTTAAGATCTTCAGTAGGAATACGTGTTTTAATTACTTCTTCTTTTGTTGCTTCTTTAGCTGCATTATCGGCCTCTTCATTTCCTTTAATTCCGACGTGGGATGGTATCCATATGAAACGAATGGATTTATTTACATTTTTCTGTAGAGAAAATATTTCTTGTTGTATTTCCTTTATTATTTCTTTTTTGCTATATATATTCCTTATGCTCTGCAAGGTACTTAGGGAATCTGTGCAAATGAAAAAGTTTCTTTCTTCCTTGGATTTAATCTGTTTCAAACTTTGTAAGATGCTGTAGGCCTCTGCCAAAAATATGCTCATTTCGTTAGGTAAATGGTAGTTATGTTTTTCTTGGTTGTGGTTGTCCCATATGACTGCAGCTCCGGTTTTATCATCTAACTTTGACCCATCGGTATAAATAAATTGATAATTTTTATATTTTTCTTTTATTTCTTGAAATTTAGCATGATAGAGTGTATGTGGGGTTTCTTGTTTTATGAATTTTGATAGACTAAGATTTATTTCAGGGGGGTGGTATAGCCAAGGTGGAGTACTATGATATTTTATTTGATATGTTGCAGAATAGGAGATATTTGTGATATTTATTAACTCGTTTATTTTATTTTGTAATTTTGTTATTTCATATATTCTTTTCGGTTTTTCCGGGTTATAAAATATGTATTTAGATGCCGGATTTTGTGGATTTTTTGCCAGCGTTAGAAAGTATGATATTGTTAATTGATTTCTTCTACTCTCAAGATTTTGCTCTCCAGATTCGTTCAATATACTTATTACTGGGCTAGTTCTAAAAGCTCCCGTTGCTAGTCTCAGTGCTTGAGTATGGATCGGGTCTAGTTTTCTAAGATGTGTTTTTGCGGCTCTTCCATATACAACACTTCCGTAATCCAGTTTAGATCTAATGAGAGCTTTGTATATACTGATCATAGTATCTCGGTGTGCTCCCCATTGGTGACTGGCTATAGTCTTTAGGATATTCATTTTTTGTAAACAATCTTTTTTAAGTTTTTCTATGTGAATTTTCCATGTTAATTTTTTATCAAATATAAGGCCTAAAAATTTTATATGGTTAACATATTCTATCTTTTGTTGGTTTATTTGAAGCTGCGGTGGTTGTTGAGGTATTCTACTTTTTGTAAAATGCAGAGCTTTAGTTTTTACGGGTGAAAAACTAAAACCTGTTTCTTTGGTCCATTCTTGAAGTTTATTTATTGTTTTCTGTAACATTTTCCTAATTGTAATTAAATCTCTACCTTTAAAATAAATTACTAAATCGTCTGCGAATAGTAATATTTTTACAAGTTTTGGGATGTAATTTGTAATTTTATTGATAGCAATTAGGAAAAGTGTTGGACTTAGAATTTCACCTTGGGGGATTCCATTTTCTAGATTTTTGCTTTCAGAAATACAATTATTGATTAAAACACGAAATTTTCTATTCGAAAGAAAATTTTTTGTATACTGTAACATGTTTCCTTCCAATCCGTATTCTTTCATGCACTGTAATATGTAGCGTTTCCATGTTGTATCATACGCTTTGTTTATGTCCATGAAAACGGCGATAAGATGTTGGTCGTTATGAAAAGCTAGTTCGATTTCTTCGTTTAAAGAAAACAACATGTCAGTTGTCGATCTATTATTTCTGAAACCACTTTGTGCTTTATTAATAATATTCTTGGATTCTAAAAACCACAGCAATCTTTTATTGATTATTTTTTGTAAAATTTTACTTAGTGTATTTGAGAGGGATATTGGCCGGTAATTTTGAGGGTCTGTTTTGATCTTTTCTGGTTTTAAAATAGGAACTACGATAGTTTGTCTCCAATTTTCGGGATATGTATTTTCCATCCAGATTTTGTTATATATTTTCAATAATAGGTTCATTGCCGATGGTGGTAGTTTTTGAATAAATTCATATGGAATACCATCTGGACCTGGACTACTGTTATTTTTAAGTTTATTTAATGCCTGATTTAATTCTGTGTTAGTAATTGGTTGATTTATTTCATAATTATTATTGTTTTCAATATTTAGCTCTTCTTTCTCTATGTTATTCTTTTTTATTCGAAAATGTTGCTCGTAGTGGTCAGAACTAGAATTTTGTTCGAAAGTTTCAGCCAATAAATTTGCGATGTTCTTTTGCGTAGTAATTTCTTGGCCATCTTTGATTAGAATTTTTGTACTGTTTGCTGGTTTTTGCCCTTTCAGTTTTCTTATTTTGTTCCAAATATCCTGCGCTGGTGTGTTTGGCGTGAGTGTTGATATATAATTTTGCCATGATTTTATTTTACTGACTTTAATTATTCTTCTACTAATAGATCTTTTATGTTTAAAGTCAATAAAGTTTTCGATTGTTTTATTTTGTTTATATTTAAATAGAGCCTTTTTCATGTCCTTTGATGCTATTTTGCAGTCTTCGTTCCACCAGGGCACTAAATTTCTTAAATTTTTTGAATATTTTTGTTTGATTGATTCACGCGCTGCATTGTTTATGTGTTCAGTAAATTTTTGGACCACCATATTTATGTCTGATATGTTGTCAAACTCATGATGATTTATGCTAGCCATTTTTATGAATTTTTCCCAATCAGCACTTCGGATGTTCCATTTCAGGTGATTTGGGGTTTCTTCCATTGAATTTGTGTCAGGAAAAGATATTGTTATAGGAAAGTGCCCGCCATTGGACATTTGTGGAATTGTTTCCCATATTAAATCTGGAGCGATTGAGGGGCTGCAGATGGTCAGGTCTATTGCTGAGAAATTACCAGTTTTAGAGCATAAATGTGTTGGTGAGTTGTCGTTTAATAACACAAGATCATCATCTAGTAGAATTTCTATTAGTCTTCCCATGCGGTTTGTATTTATATTTGGTCCCCATAATATGTTGTGGGCATTGAAATCACCTGTCAGTATGAAAGGCTGCGGTAGTTGTTGTATCAAATTTTCTATTTCTTGTTGATTTGTTTTTAAATTTGGAGGCAAGTATATATTACAAATTGTGATCTTTTTTGGTACATAAGTAGTGATTGCAATTGCTTCTAGATTTGTATTTAACTGTATTTCGTCACTGTAGGTTGAATTTTTTGCTAATATCATTACTCCCCCACTAGCATTTGTCGGATTGTGTCGATCTTTTCTGTACGCGTTGTAACCTGTATAATTTACTTTATAATTTGAATGTAGTCTTGACTCTTGGAGACAAATATAATCAGGGTTGGTACGTTTAGTAATAATCTGAAGCTCAGCTAAGTGAGCAAAATAACCGTTGCAATTCCACTGGACTATTGACATTGTAAGCTGAAGTGTTTTTATTAAATAATTTATTATAGGTTGTAGTTTATAATATAAGAAAAATATGTTAGGTTTTTAGTAAATATGTATTATATAATATATAAATTAATTTTATTGTTTTCCTTTTATTTTTATTTTACTATTTTAGTTGATAATTTACTTTAATTTTGATTAATTTATGTTTTATTCACTCTCTGAATTAATTTGTGCTTCTTCTTTAAATTGTTTTCTTAGTTTTATCATTAATGTTATGTACCGGTTCAAAGATGGTTTGTGTTGAATTTGTTCCGTTAATTCTGTCATCATTTCTAATAGTCCCTTGATATCCTGTGTGTATTCTCTTGCTATTAAAATAGGATCATTAGATCCTAGTCCGTTTTCTATAAAATCCAAAAATGATTCTGCATCAGTAGTATACTTGTGCTATTCCTGTGACACATTGGACTTTGGACCGTGGTCATCCGCATGTCGAGATTACGGGGTTTCACTTGACCTTGGAAGAGTCTTTCAAGGTCATGGGGTTCCACTTGACCTTGGAAGAGTTTTTCAAGGTCATGGGGTCCGACTTGACCTTGGAAGAGTTTTTCAAGGTCATGGGGTCCGAATTGACCTTGGGAGTGTCTTTCAAGGTCACCAGTTACAAGAAGTGCCCCAGGAGGTGCTGGAGAAGTCGCGGACAGCATCCCCATAGAGACAGCTGAAGAAGGTCAAAGGTCGTTGCCTAAGAGGTTCTAAACAGGCGGTTCCGAGCGCGCTGAATTCAAAAAAGGTCTTAACATTTCGTCTAGAAATGTATGAGCGCGCGAAATTCAAAAATGTCTTAGAGTACACGTAAGGCTAGGCGTATAGTGAAAGCTGTTGCTGGTAACTGGATTATCCTTATGTTATCAATGATACCTCGTACAGTAAAGGCTGGCGCTGATTTCACAGAGTTGACTGCCAGCGCAAACCAGCGTCAGTAACAAGCAACAAGCTTTCACTATACGCCTAGACCGTGTGAATTTCTTTTAACAGGCTGTTATTTTTTCCTTTTCTCCATAATTAGGGTCATTGAATAAAACATAGTTTTTATATTTTTCACATGTGAATTTATTGAACACATAAAAATATACAAATATATCATTTCACACTTTTTTAGTCGTCTCGACTGATCAGGATAGGTACAGAGAGGGTGGTGAATAAAATAGCGAATAATTTAAAATATTCAATTTTAATTTTTTTAAATATAAAATATAATTTTTTTATTTGTTTTTATTATTTTCTTTATCGCGGCTGAAAAAACTGCTGAATACATGTTTTTTCTTCCATGATTCCCTAAAGAATCGCATCGCCCCACAAGGAAAGCAGATTTGTTCGTCTTCTTCCGCCTCGCCCCCACATTCGGAACATTTATTTTTTATTGGAATTGGCATTTTCTGTAAAAATAACGCATATGAAAATTATTGAAAATTCTTACATAATGTTAATGATGAAGGACCTTTTTTACTGTTGGTAGTTTGTTAAATCTTCTTTACAGTTTCCAAACTGAGATGAGATTAACTTCTTGTGATCATTCCATGTTCCAATTTCCATTCATTGTAATGCAATGTTTTTTTTTTCAATGTTTCAAATATTGTTGTTGAATACATCGAATGTAATTGAAACTCAATACAGTCAATAAAATGACACATCAGAAATTTGATATAGACATGTTATATCAAAATAATATTTTTGATAAATTAATAAAACTTGAGAAGAAGATTTTTAAATATAACCCCATGGAACAGTATCCGTTGTGATGTAATTTACTATTCTTTTGTCATCATTTGGACTTAAAACCACCTTGTTTTGCCCTATCGTGTAAACGTCATGTTTGAAAGATCTAATAGAATTTTGTTCATTGCTGAAAACGGTATTATTGAATAAACATTCATAATAATTTTGAAATGATATATGTTTTAAGGAAGTGGTTTTAATTCCCTTTGCTTTTTTTGTAATTTTTTCATTCGTCCCATCCTCATTCAATACTTTTAAAGCATACATCTTAGATCTTAGACCGATAAATTCAGTCATAAGTTTACCTAAATTTTCATCTTTCATAAGACCTAAGACTTTTTTATTTTTTAAAGGTATATTATATGTATTGTTAGGAGGATATTCAGAAGTATCAAATTTTTCAATGTCTAATCTTATATGTTTATAAATATCATCATCGAAAAAATGATATATAAACGAATCCGTATCTGAATATAATAATTTAACTTTATCTTGAAATTTTTCTTTAATGTAGTTATAATGAAAGTCGTACATTATAATTTTGGAAAGATCTAAAATGGTAAAACCTACAAATATGGGTTTGTTAAATTTAATATTTAATCTTCTAAGTTCAATGATAACTAAATCTTTATCAAATATTGTGAGATTGTAAAAATTCGGTCGTGCAATTAATGCTCTTGCGCCTATTCTACCCTCCCACTTAGTAACCAGTTTCATATCTCGATACTTCCGCACATTCTCCATCGTTTTTCCAAAAACCGCATTATTTAAAAGTTTATAAAAATTTTTTTCGAATTCATTTTTTGATTGCTGTCTAAGCTTTGTATTTAGCTCTATGTATGACTTCATCCAGCAAGATTGTCTGAATTTTAGTATTCTATGAATTTTACTCAATTTTAAACCTAATTTTAAAGCCTGTTTTAAATTACGATAGTGAATTATATATTTCTTTTTATCGTAAAGTGTAGTCAGCAATTTAGGAATTTTTTGTGTTGATATTGGTGGCACCATACTTTGCGGACATAAAGGCAAATCTTTATGTGCCTCAAATAGTTCTTGTGGGTAATCAAGATCCACTTCCAATATGTAACCGTATTCTGAATCATCAGGCACAGTATGAATGTTCACTGAATAAATCTCTTCAACCCACTCAAAATCACCTGTGGGCAAGGGCATGGACATAGCTACCCCATAGAGATTGTTCACGTCAAAATACATAAGAAATGAAGATGGTTTCTGAGGATCATAATCATTACCCATGTATTTATTGTTTGCTTTGCCATAACGATTCGAACATTGTGATATACCACCTCTAATACCTGATTCAATGAACAAAATCATATCAATATCTGTTAATAATTCCAATTTAACATTTGAAATTTTCAAACAACAATCATAAGCAAGACCGGGTGCTGTATAATAATGAAGAGCGTCTAATTTGTATGTTTTAAGACAGGTCTCTCTAAAATTTTCGAATACATCAGCCAGAAGTAAAACATCTGTTTTAAGATAGAGTTCAGCATATTCTTGTAAATTTTGAATTTTAAAAATTTGCCAAACTTTAATAGCGTGTTTGTAATCTTCCTCGGTTATGTCATTATCATTTAGATTGCTGTAAAAATTTTGAATTGTTGGTAGCTCGGTTTCTTTCAATTTATCCCAACTATCTAAATAATCATATGGGAAAACACCTTTTCTTTGCAACAGTTCAAATTCAGACATGTTTGAACTATGAGCTAAAGTGATAGTTTTAGATTCCTTTTCTAAATATGAGCTTAATTTATCAAGACTGCTAGCCATAAATCGAAATGAATCCAAAAATCTAAAATGAACTTTTGTATCATGAATTTCTTTCGTGAATGAAATATATTTTTCTTTGGTGACTGGTAGTAATTTCATTGCACCCTGTATTTCAGTACTCAACGCTTTTATGATAAAATGACTATCATAACCAGATAAATTATGGAATATTACTGGTACAGTATATGCATATGTATCTTTATAATTTAAGTTACAGTGATTGTGAGAAGGTCCTCTATATTCACCACTGAAATGGTTATGATCTTTAATCTTTATTTGATGTTGAGCAATGGGTTCGCTACATATATGACAATGGGTGGATCTATTGTGTTCTTGTTCCTGAAGGTTGTTTAATGCTTTCATAGGTTTAGGATTAGAAAAAAAAATATCTAATTTGAAAGCAATTTCTTGTAATTTAAAAACAAACCATTTGATACAATCCTCTCCGGTATATAATTCAAATTTTGATAAATTTTTATCATGTTCACATTTTAAATAAAAAGCGATACTAAATGGAACATGTTTTTGATATTTATATGTTCGTTCAGTCGGTTCAGGATCTTTGTATTTCTCTAGAATACTTTCCATATCTGCATATATTACAAAAGGTATTTTTTCAGCATTTTTATAATTTTTAAATTTGATTATTTTTTCATCTTTAGACGGTAAAGTGATTCTAGATTTATTCATTTGTTTACAAGTAAACATATGCGCATTTAATCTTAATTTACTTGAAAAATGGTTTAAACATCTGTCACAGAAGTAGTTCGTATGACCCCTATTACCAATTTGAGCATTTAACAACCCTGATAAATTTTGAATTAAAGCAAAGTGGTAAATTATTTCCGATTTAATTTCATCTATATCTAGACCATCAGTTAAATGATCATTACTATCATTATTATTATTATAATTTGAGGAACGTAACATTAACAAGTTAATTTTTTGCAAAAAATCATTTTCGCTTAAATATACTGGTACAATATGCATTATTTGTTTTTTCTCATCAGGTTGCAAAGTAAAAATGTTTATAGATAGATTATTCATTTTTTCAAATATTGGAACATCTTTAATTTGAATAGGAAAATTAATCCCATCATATTTTAAAACTGAGCTAAAATGAGGATATGAACTGACTCGACACAGATTTTGCCGATGAGGATCACAAGGATGAAGAGCGGCTGTTACACACCATAAAAAACAAAACATATCTGAATTTTGAATATTTAAAACAGCTTTACTATTTTGAATTTTTCTAGGCATTTTAATGAAACTTGATTTTTTTTTCCCGCTTATTCTTATAGGATCACAATAATTAATATTTACTTTTAGTTCTAAAATTTCAAGTAATGCTAAACCTGATCCCATTTCCTGAAATTCTTCTAATTTTGTTAACAATTTATCTTTAATATTAATTTCATAAAAAAAATTTAAATTTGTACCTCGACTAATTTCTTTATTACTTGTCACAAAATGTTTAATAGACGTTTCTTCCGTTTGCGGTTTTATAAAGTTACCAACAAACACGACGTTTACTTTCAATAATGCCTGTTTTTTTAAAATTTTATTAATGTGAATAGCGAAAACTTTATACGATTTATTAAAAAAATCTACTGGATCTTTAATTTTCAAATTTATTATGGCTCCAGTTTGAACTCTACTTTGGAAACATGATTCAATATTACACCACATTAATTCTTTTTTATTATTTTCATTTTTTTTTACCCTTATTTTTTCTCTAAAAGTTTTAAATAAGGTCAAACATGATTCTAATTTTAATTTTGTTGGATGATTTTGACTTGTTTCTTTCAATGTATTTCTAATCAAGCGAATATTTCTATTTATGAGTTTACCCCATTTATTATAATCTTCTTCGGTTTTTATTAACTTACCAGCCCTTTCAACAATTTTCATCATTTTATTGACCAATGTTGTGATATCCATTACTTTATTCTGGATAATGCTTTAAGAATAATATGAATTAGTGAAATGAGAATTGATTTATCGTTAAAATACTAAATATTATATATATATATATATATTTAAAAAACTCAATTTGAAATATTTTTAAAATTATGACATTTTATACATGTATTTAACATAAATACTAAATATAAATTTTGATTGCATGTTATGCATTTGTGTGTATTTTTTATTAATTCATAATTTAATATATATTCAGAATATGACATTGTTTTATGAATGCTTTGTTGTAAAAAATGGTCCATCTCATCCGGATTTATACAGTTGAAACAAAGAGGGTCAGTAAAATTAATAGTGTCTAAAAGATGATTAGTGATGATGCAGACACGTTGATCTGTTCCAAAATAACATTTTTGTTCTTGTAAATCGCTAGTGTTATCCGAATCACTATTGTAATCGCTATGAATATCTTGTATTCGTTCTTCAATTATGCGTTGTTGATTTTGTTCATTCCATAACATCACCATTTCTTCTTCATTATCACTTGATTCGGAATCACTCATATCTATATACCAATTATAAATTAGATTTCATGTACTTATTTCAAATACAAGCTTTGACTTAATTAAAATAACTCGCTGTCATTATCACTGTCTAAAATTTCATTACAATATAAAAAATTGTAACAGAATAAACAATTAGAATAATTATTCCAAATAAATAACTGAATTTCACAAAAATAGCAATAATTGGATTTATTTAACAAAAATTGAGGTATATCCTCATCCAGTACTGTTTGATGTTCCTTTCCAATTGGTGTTATATTATTAGACAAGCATACAGTATTAAAACAACATTTATAAACACAATTCCTACAAACGTAACGTGTGTAAAAACCATCCACACATATATAGGAAATAATTTTATATTTTTCCTGATTATAAATGTGGTTTTCATTATCTGCATTAAAAAGAGAATATAAATTTATAAGAAATCTTTCATTACAATTAGTTAAATAATCGTGAGCTATTTTATAAGTTAAAGCTTTGTCATCAATTAAATTTTTAAAAATTCTTGACTGTAAGTCTATTGCTATGATTGATATTAATGATGAATCAATGTCTAAATACATGGGTGATGTATAGGTATTTTGATTTTCATAACTATTTTTAATTTTATAAATATTCTTTATGTAACACACTAAAATAAAAAATATATAATATTTAGTATGGAAAATAACGATAAATTAAAATATACTTACTCTTAAATATTTCAACGTAACGTACTCGTAACAACGTAAATATATTCAATGGAATAAATCTGTTAATTAATGATTGAAAATACTTGCAAGTGCATTTATATACCTAAAGATATCTATTGACGTCACAATATAATTACACGGCAATTAAAATAATTACTGTGATAAATATGTACTATTTTTGAAAAACATGAAATGCAATAAAAATTATGCATGATAGGTAATTTTTATTGCATTGTCATGTCTTTCAAAAATAACTACTGTGATAAATAGATATTATTTTTGAAAGACATGGCAATGCAATAAAAATTATGCATGACATGGAAATTTTTTAGTTTTATGTACCTAATTAAAAATAATTACTGTGATAACTTTGAAAAATAATAACATGAAAACGCTATAACAATTATGTATGATAAAGCAAAATTTTTAGCTATATAAAGTCTCCAATTTAAAACAAAATTTAATAGTAACATCAGCGTTCAACAATGGCGACTGTGCCCAGTACAATAATCGTAGTCAGCAAAGATCCTGCAGCTCTCCCGATAAATATGCTATGTGTTATAGCAAAACAGTTATTCAGGTAAGTTTTTTTTTTTTTTTAAAATACTATCTCCATTCCACAATAAGTGAGCTGTTTTCATTTTTATTGAAATTTATTGAACTTCACTTAAACCACTGGTTAATTTGTTTAGTTTATAATTGTACTTAATTAATGTGTAGTTGTATCAGAATATTTCCTTAAAAATGTTTCCATTTTTGAAGTTCTTAATTTTTTTTTTTTTTTTTCATAGCTCACTTATTTTGGAATTTTTAAATAGGTTTAATAGCTCACTTATTGTGGAACGGTGGTAGTATTAATTAATATTTCATGTTGTTAAATATTTTTATAGATATGGAGTAAAGGAATTTAAACAATACGAAAACAAACTTTCGATCAAGTTAACCTACACACCACGGCTTGACAGACTGAATGAAAAATTTGGGAATCTACCAGTGAAATATTTAACGGTGTGTGTCGCTAACGATGAGGAGTTGACACTATTGGAAGCCGCTCTCCGGAGGTTCACCTTCGGGGCGTCCACCCCTGATGAGGTCCTCGATGAGGCAGAGATAGCGACCACATTACTACCACCTCTATCAGCACCGGTGCAGAGGAACGGGGGAAGGAAGCGACCAATAGCGGCAGTATCAGGAGCATCAACCTCAAAAGAACGGTTTAAGAAAAAACTGTTTGAAGAAACTTTTGGGGAGGAATATATTGAAGAAATTATGGACTAAATATTAATGAGTACTTTGTTTTTATTTTTCTTTCCTTACAATATAATTACAATTGTAACAATACATAATAAATAATATACAGTTAACAATTTTTTTATTTAAACTTAATTGTTGCCATAGATTCATTTCCACCTTGGACGACATTCATTTCAAAATTTTTTAATTTACGTTTTAAAATTTTGTTATTATTAAGTTCTGAAAATATTATTCCATCTTTATTTTTGTTATCTGGTAAATTGGTATCTAGCGAATTATTTAAATTTTTAACGTCTTGAAATATTAATGCGTCTTCATTTATCAGATCCTCATTGAAGCTAAATTTACTTGAACCTGAACCTTCCATTCGATTGTTAGTAAACTGAATAATATTCTGTGGTTCATTCAATTTTTTATTATGAATTTTGGTGGTACTTTCAACATTTTTAGCATCGCTATCAATGTTAAATTTATGTTTAAAATCGCTAGATGTACTCGATTTTATTGGTATATTCCCCACATCAAGACCATTAAAAAATGGACCTAGCGAATTATTTAAATTTTTAACGTCTTGAAATATTAATGCGTCTTCATTTATCAGATCCTCATTGAAGCTAAATTTACTTGAACCTGAACCTTCCATTCGATTGTTAGTAAACTGAATAATATTCTGTGGTTCATTCAATTTTTTATTATGAATTTTGGTGGTACTTTCAACATTTTTAGCATCGCTATCAATGTTAAATTTATGTTCAAAATCGCTAGATGTACTCGATTTTATTGGTATATTCCCCACATCAAGACCATTAATAAATGGACCTAGCGAATTATTTAAATTTTTAACGTCTTGAAATATTAATGCGTCTTCATTTATCAGATCCTCATTGAAGCTAAATTTACTTGAACCTGAACCTTCCATTCGATTGTTAGTAAACTGAATAATATTCTGTGGTTCATTCAATTTTTTATTATGAATTTTGGTGGTACTTTCAACATTTTTAGCATCGCTATCAATGTTAAATTTATGTTCAAAATCGCTAGATGTACTCGATTCTATTGGTATATTCCCCACATCAAGTCCATTAATAAATGGACAATTTGCTGACCAGTACCAATGCTCTTTTGAAGGGTTGTCCCCATCTTTCCAACGACCAATTTCAATTCTGCAGAAATGGCAGCGAACAGTGTCCTCCACGTTGTAATAATAAAATCCGTATCTTGCTAAATCGCGTGGATGTACATAATCACAAGGCCAATTTTCAAACGTCTTAAGTCTGTTTTCTTCGTTTTTCATTTTTACCTTTCTTGTTTCACGGTTGTCATGACAAGTTATCCGCCACAACTAATTCAAGAAATATGCTCATTGCGTCTCTTATATACAACTCCCCACCAGCATTTTATTTATCGATAAAATATTGTAAGGAACATGGTGATTTAAAATGAAAAGTTATTTTAATGTTAATAAATATTTATTAATTTAAAAATTGATATAATTAATACATAAAAATATACATATTATTGTCTTATATTACACTGTAAACAATCCTTCCTCAATGGATTGGAAAAACCAACAACATCTTCGTTTTCACCACTCCATTTATTGTAATGGGTGTGGCAGCACAAATATTGTTGAAACCGTGTATCATTCCTCCAAGATACTGGAAATTTATTCCACTGTTCTTTGATTTGATTTTCCGCAAACACCATAATAAATTCCATGGGAAGTTGGGCTATTTCTTCGGCATCCATAAAATTCAACACACCACCATGAATTTGATATTTTTTGAAAGCATTATATTTATTAAATGTATTTTTAAACCATTTCAATAATGCTTTAACATTACGAACAGCACAATTATTAATATGTAAATTGCAATAGTCTGTTTGAAGAGGTTCATGAATCTCGGCTAATTTTGGACACCCTAAATTTTCTAGATTTATTATTTTTTTGTCTATATAATTTTGCAGCCATTGCACTTTCTCCAACCCTTTCACGTATACATTTTCAATTTCAACACCATCTAATAAATCCTTGAGTGTTGCAGGAAAGTTGATATATGACTCGTTTCCAGAACACCATTCCAAATTGTGATATTTTTTCGTAAGCCATCGGGCATTGTACTGGTCTTCAGAACTCAGATCAGACCACGGACATGGTGGCTTAAATATTTTTGAAATACATATATCACTTTTCACATCAACAACAGCGAGTTCTTTACAAATAAATTCATTATTTTTCGCTATTTTGAACCCCTGTAAATCAACTATCATGGAACTCATGATGATGTCAGGAAGCGTAGAAGCAACAGATTGAACACCGGTTTTACTCCACATTGCTTTTATGTATCCAACTGTTTTGATTATTATCAAACCCCAACCACTTTACAAACACCATATCACCTTTTCGTTTAAGCACTTTTTGAACCAAGTACAAATCAGAATGTTTCACTTTTTGCAATTCTTCGTTGTAAAATCCCCCCTGTATTGGTTGATCTGTAAAATCTTTCAGGATATATGTGGTAGGGTTTGTTAAACATATCTTTGAGATGATGAATATTTCGTTTGACCAGTTTGGTGTGTAACCCTTTTCAAATTCACTACGATATTTGCTTATACGTACATGGTCACCAACTCTGTATTTTGACTTTATATCGGCAATTTTAATACGATTATAAGAGGTATTCAACACCTGTTTTTCAATCTTTTTTGTAACATCAATCGGTCTCATATTAATCGTGCTATGCTTCCTCATATTATACTTCAACACAATATCTTGCAATAATTTCAACCATTTGTATGTCCCCTGAAAGCTAAACTCCTTCCACATGAGTGATTTAAGCGAACGGTTTACACGCTCCACAATACTCGCTTTCTTGCTACTAAATGTTGAGTAATGGTTAATCTTGTATTTTTCCATTAATTTTTTAAACTCTTTGTTATAAAATTCTTTACCCATATCAGTTTGTAGATTTTTAGGGATTCGATTATTACTAGAAAAAATTTTTTGCATTGTTTTAGACACGTCAACTCCTGATTTACTTTTAACTGGTTCAGCCCACACATATTTTGAAAATGTATCGATCACCACTAGTATGTATCGATATCCTTTATTTTGTTGCGCATACGGGAGCATTTCTACCAAATCTGCTTGAAATGTTTCATCTAAACCTTTAATGATAACTTTTCTCCGTTTAAAATTAATCCTTGCAGATCTATGTAATTCATTAACAACATCACGTTTTGCTTTAGACATGTTCAATCATTCAACGGCTGCTGCTGTTGTTGTTGTTGTTGTTGTTGTTGTTGTTGTTGTAGCAGAATCGAGAGCTGACTGGACGCTCTTGCTTGAAGTATCTTCTATTTCAGGTTTCGGCATCTTCAACTCTTCAACTACCCTTTGCACTATTGATATTACACGTTTCAATACGATATTAATACCATCCACCTCCTTTTGAATCCGATCATTTAATTTAATTGCTGTAGAATCCAATTCCTGCCTCATATATTTTTTATTTACAGCATCATCTTCATTCATAGGATCACCAACGTTTGCTAGTCGCCTGCTGTTGAAATTATATGCATCATCATCATCATCATCATCATCATAATGGCGGTATTTTGTTGCATGATGTCCAAACTTATTGATGGGCATTTTGATACTGATTTTATTGAATAATGTTGGCTTCTTTTAACTCTTCGATAATAGATACAATTTCATTATTATGATTGTTGTTACCAGCTACTTGGGATGCAATTAAAAGCTTCAATCTATCAACTAGCTCGTTTGGATCATCCCAGTGTACATATTCCACAGGATTATTACTATAATTCATAAGTAATCCTCCCCC
Organism: Liopterus haemorrhoidalis; assembly: GCA_963971575.1. NCBI lineage: Eukaryota > Metazoa > Arthropoda > Insecta > Coleoptera > Dytiscidae > Liopterus > Liopterus haemorrhoidalis. The sequence goes on from OZ020620.1 coordinate 26,848,374, forward strand.
ATGCAAACCTGTCACAACCTGTCTTTTAGAAACCCGTCTAGGTGTTGATGTAGTTCGTGTTAGTAACGGTTTAATAATTGTTCTATATTTTAGTGAGCGATTCCCACGCACCTGCTCATCAGGATCATAATTCCTTTTATGAACATTAAATCTTTCTAGTATATCACGATAATTGGCATTGTCAACTTTAGTATAACCTGAAGGTTTACTTTTAAATAATAGTTCATACAGACCAGGGGTGCCACTATATTTTATATTATTTATAACTATATCTTTATCAACAAATTCAACATCAGCATTAGCAATTTTAAATTTGTTACTAATCGGGTTAAAGTTTATACCGGTTGTATGATCAAATTTAGTACCCTCATGTGTTATCATTTCTTCAATGTATTGACGTGGTAGTGGGTGATACTGTGCAAGATATTCTTCCCATGCTTCCTCAGACATTGATTTAGCCACCATATTTGATAAATAACTATAATCAATATCTCGATCTTCTTCTTCTTCTTCTTCCATGGTTGGTGCATTCTGCGCTATTACGCTACTCTCGAGAAATGAGGGAATTTCCCGATCGGTTGTTGTACTAGCATCTAAAAAATTTGGTATTGATTTGGAGGGTTTTTCGATGTTTGAAGAGGAATGTTTTTCAATTTTTGGTTCACTTTTCAAATTTTCTTCTCGATTTTCTTCTTGTTTAATCGCACTAACATCATATAACTTACTCGATAGTTCTTTCAGTTGTTTTGTGACTGGCTCATATGATTTCTCAAGCTGGCTTTCCTGCTCTTTAGCACCCTCTTTTAGGGCTTGCAGTTTTCGTTTAACCGTTTTACGGGTTTTTACCAACCTCTCTTTTAGTTTTTTATCCATACTACTTAAACAGGTTAAAAGCAACTAAACAGAGCTATCTTTTTCACCTATTCTATTTTATTACTGGAAAAAATTTGCTCGACACCCCGAAACAACTAAAAATATGCTAAAAACAGGTCAAAAATAGGTAAAAAGCAACTGAACAGAGCTGTTTTCCCCACCGAATCTATTTTATTACTGGAAACAATCTGCTCCATCCGAATTATTTATCCAATATTAAAAAATTATCAAAACCTTTTCTGTAGCGACCTCTATTCAAAGCACTTTCTTTATTAATTAACAAAAAACCATAATTGTCACGCCAACAAAACGAACACATGTCTCTGAATTCATTGTAATTCATATCTGTCCCCACGTGATCCGTGTACGCATGTTTCAAATTCATTTCATCTTGTTTGAAAAGAATGATTAAATTTGAATTATCACGAATGAGTTGTTTTGGAATTTTTGAATATGTCTGGGCGAGGTAGAAACAATCAACCAGAAAATGTCGCCCCATGGAAAAATACTGACGTACTACGTCCTGTTTGCTTGTCATAATATCATCAAATATAAAAACAGTATTACATTTTGCATGAGCAGGTGATACAATTTTTTCACTACTGCTATATGCCTTAAACGTAATACCATTTATTGGTTTCAACAGCTGTTCCAGATACTTATACTTGGGTTGATACAGAGACTTGGAATAAACATTAACGTTTTCAAAACGTAAACCATTTGGATGTTCAATTAATGCAACGATTAAATTTGTTTTCCCACAACCACTCGGACCAGAAATCAAACATCTAACGATTGAAGGTAGTAAGGTACTATGCCTTTGTTTTTTTTTACATTCAATATCACAATTTACAACGTTTAAGGTTTGGGAGTGTTTTACTACACGCATGGTGGTTGTTGAAAGAAAACTGATAAATATTTCAACATTTTTATTTATTTAATCATTTGTAATGTATGTGCAGAGGGGCAAGCATCGCAAACAGGGTGCGGGTTTCTTAAATACTTTAATAAACAAACTTCCAGTTGAACTTCATATCCCAGGATATAGATATTGCGGTCCTGGTACCCGTTTAGAGAAAAGATTATTGCGTGGGGATCCTGGAATAAATAAATTAGACACGGCTTGCAGACAACACGACATCGCTTATAATCTAAGTGAAAAAATTGAAGATCGACACGAAGCAGATCGTATTCTAGCTGAGGAGGCATCTCAACGTCTCAAATCATCAGACGCATCAATAGGTGAAAAAATTGCAGCGCTCGGAGTAAAAACAGCGATGAAGGCAAAAGTGAAGTTAGGCATGGGCATGGATAACAAACAATCCACGATTAAGCGTAAGACTAGGAAACGAAAAAGTCAGGGAGTGATGCCCTTTCGTGATGTTGTGAAACGGGCTCGTACTGCCATCAGAAAAAATAAACCTGAAAACATAGAGAAAGCAGCTCAAGTAGCATTCCGCTCAATCAAACAAATCAAGAGAAAAATTGGAACACCACGTGTAATATCACTACCGAAATCTGGTGGATTTCTCCCCTTGATTCCTCTTTTTGCAGGGCTTAGCGCACTAGGAGCCTTAGGAGGTGGTGCGGCGGGAATTGCAAAGGCTGTCGGCGATGCCCGTACCGCATCTGAACAATTGAAAGAAAGTCAGAGACACAACAAAACGTTAGAGGCGATAGCTATGGGTAAAGGATTGTACTTGCGACCGCATAAAAAAGGTTATGGAATGTATTTGAGAGCTCCATGTAAATCAAAAAACTGTTAATAGAGTTACCAGAACGTGCACTCACCGACATAGATATAAGCAAATTTGCAAAAAAAATTAAATTGCCATATTTTCGCGGAGTCTTTTCTCGAAATGAACTACCCATAAAAGTAAATAAAAATGAAATGGGTGTTATAAATTTGGATGATGCTAACCATCCTGGTTCACATTGGGTGTGTTATAAAAAATATAAAAATGTGGCTATATATTTTGACAGTTTTGGTAACTTAAAACCTCCGATTGAATTAGTGAAATATCTTAAAAGTAATAATGATTGCGACATCATTAGATATAATCATGATGTGCATCAAACTTACAATGATATAAATTGTGGGCACTTATGTTTAAAATTTCTATATGAAAACAGATAAAATATATATGCAAAGGTGATAACATGTTAGTTATCTTAAAGAAGCCATGTCATATACGTTCACTCTCACAGGACGCAGCTCTATCTTAACCGCAGATATTAATCCCGCTATTGATTTAGATGATGATGATGGAGAGTATGTGTTGGGGTTAATTAATTGCGAGTCATATAATGCGATTCCAAATATTGAAGAGGGTATCAATAATTGTTTCTATTTCGGTGACAAAAAATGTGAATTACCGACAGGATCATATGAAGTGAAGGATATAAAAACATACTTGAACAGGTTTATTAAAAAACTGAATGAGGATGCTCAGGGTGGGAAAGAAACATTAATAATAAAAGCGAACAGAAGTACTTTGAAATGTGAAATATTAGCAAGTCAAGATATTGATTTCACTAGAAATGATACCTTCAGAGATTTATTGGGCTATAAATCCAATCTTCTTAAAGCTAGTGAGGTACATATAGCTGATTATCCAATAAATATTCTCAAAGTAAACGCTATATGTATTATGTGCAATTTGATATCAGGATCATATAATAATAACGAACAAACGCATATTATTCATGAATTTTTCCCGAATGTTGAACCTGGTGAAAAAATTATTGAAAGCCCACAAAATACAATTTACATGCCGATAAACACACGTAGTGTAAGATCGATTATCGTACATATACAAGATCAAGATGGCAATTTAATCAATTTCAGAGGTGAAGTCATTACGTTAAGACTACATCTGAAGAAAGTAGCTAACAATGGTCATTAAATACAATCAACCCACTATCCGCACGGTATTAAATAAACCTTATGAGTTTAAAAAAACCAGTTCGTTAAGGACTGTCAAACAGTTAACGTTGGATAATCAGAAGTTTCTGCAATCGCTTGGACTTCAAATTAAGATTTAAAAATTGGTGGCAAGAAAAAAAACGAAGAAGAAGAATAAATTCTCTCTAGTAGTTATTTGGATTAGGATTATAATCACTACAGTTTTCAAGTGTACTAGGAAAAATGGATTATAATATTTTAAATGTAACAGAGCGTGCTCTAGAAGATAATTCTATTGTTAACGCAGAGAAACACACTCATCAGCCATACTCATCAACCACTTTTAACAATAATGATGAGATCCGGATCCCGATCCCTCAGCAGGATACTTATACTCTACCGTGGAACAGTTTAATATACATAGAAGGTAGAGTGACTAAGGTAGATGGAACACCTTCAACCAACGTAAAATTTACAAATAATGGTATTGCATTTTTGTTTGATGAAATTCGCTATGAAGTGAACGGGGTTGTAATTGATAGGGTTCGAAATCCGGGTATTACAACCACTATGAAATCGCTTGTTTCATGTAACCAGAATGAAAGTAAGGCGTTGAAAAACGCTGGCTGGTATGGATGTTCAGAGACTGCTGATTCGCTAATAGATGAAAAGGGTTACTTCAATGTATGTATACCACTAAGAATGTTGCTTGGTTTTGCTGAGGATTTCCGAAAAATTATAATGAACTTACGTCAAGAGTTGGTTCTCATACGTAGCAACACGGATAATAATGCTCTGAAAAATTCTGATGCTACAGAAAAAATAAAACTTGAACTAAATAAAGTTCAGTGGAAGATTCCACACATATCAGTGGCAGATGCGGAACGCTTAATGTTGTTGAATTTACTTAATGCTAATGCTGAACTACAATTAACGTTCAGAAGTTGGGAGTTGATAGAGTATCCCGTTTTGCAAGAAACTCAACATCATACCTGGGCGGTTAAAACTACCTCTCAACTTGAAAAACCTCGATTTATCATTTTCGGGTTACAGACAAATGTTAAAAATGATCTGGGTAAAAGTATGAGTATATTTAACCATTGTCATTTAACTAATATAAAATTATATTTAAATTCTGAAATATATCCATATGATAATTTAAATTTGAACTTTAAGCAAAATTGTTATGCAATGTTATATGATATGTATGCACAGTTTCAATCATCGTATTACGGTCGAGATAATGGGCCAATAATGTCACCAGATGATTTTAAAAGATTCGCCCCATTAGCGGTTCTTGACTGTACTCATCAGAATGAAGTGTTAAAATCTGGAGCTGTAGAAGTTCGTCTGGAATTTGAAACTGGTGAAAACATGCCTGCGAATACTACTGCATATTGTCTAATTTTACATGATAAAATTGTTAAATATTCTCCTACAACCAGTATTGTACGTGTATTGTAATTTTCTTATAATATGTATACTTTAAAATATGATAAAAGTGTGTAATGATATATTTGTATATTTTTATGTTTTCAATAAATTCACATGTGAAAAATATAAAAACTATGTTTTATTCAATGACCCTAATTATGCAGAAAAGGAAAAAATAACAGCCTGTTAAAAGCAGTTCACATGGTCTGTAAAATTTTCCTACGTAACACCTTTTAGAATTTTGTGAGCTCTTCACCCCTGTCATCTCCGCAACCATCTTAACACCATGATCGCACTACCTTTTCCTCCCATTTTCTCATAAACTTCTTCAGCTCTCAGGGAACCACCTGTTTAGAACCTCTTAGGCAACGACCTTTGACCTTCTTCAGCTGTCTCTATGGGGATGCTGTCCGCGACTTCTCCAGCACCTCCTGGGGCACTTCTTGTAACTGGTGACCTTGAAAGACACTCCCAAGGTCAATTCGGACCCCATGACCTTGAAAAACTCTTCCAAGGTCAAGTCGGACCCCATGACCTTGAAAAACTCTTCCAAGGTCAAGTGGAACCCCATGACCTTGAAAGACTCTTCCAAGGTCAAGTGAAACCCCGTAATCTCGACATGCGGATGACCACGGTCCAAAGTCCAATGTGTCACAGGAATAGCACAAGTATACTACTTGCATCCAATGTATATTTTTCTTTATTTTGTTCTATTTCCTTTTTAGTGCTTATTATAATTTCTCTAATTTGGATTTTAAGGTTTGGGCTGATAGATCTTTTTCTATTTTTGGACTTTTTTTCTATCTTTTTTTGTTTTTCTTCAGAGTCTGAGGAAATGGGTGGTCTAAAGAAGAATTTAAATATAAATATAGTATATATAATGTATATTCAATAGATTTTTCGCCCAGTTCCCAAATAGGGACAGTTTCATTTGTCTTAGGATTAAGTTAATTTATGTGACACTATGATAAATGTTCTACATTTCACAAATAAAGATGTAATATTATGGGGTTTGTCAGGTCTCTTATTATTATTATTATTAATATTATTAATAATCGCAGGGTAAAGCTTTAAATAAAACCATGGAAAAATTAAAATATATGTTATTTTTCAACATAGTGTCCTTTTAGCTCGATATATTTTGCCCAACGATTTAACTTATTCCAACTTTTTTAAGCCTTCCAAAAAGTATGATTTCTAACTCTGCAAAATAGGCATGTGTTTCAGCAATGATCTCGTTCGATGCGAATAATTTTCAAGCGAGTCATTTCTTCATATTTGGAAAGAGGAAGAAGTCGCAGGGCCCAAATTTGGAGAATAGAATAAGATGGGGAAGCAGTTCATAGTGCAGTTCGATCAATTTGGCCGTTGCTATTGCTGACGAGTGAGCTGATGCATTGTCATGGTAGAACAGAACCTTTTCTTCATCAACTGGGGTCACTTTTTCATCAATTCAGCGTGGATCGAACCAATTAAGCGGCATTATATTGTCCTGTGATCTTTTTATTTTTCTAGATAGTTGATGAAGATTAAGTCGTGCGAATCCCAGAATATCGTGACCATTTTTGGTCGAAGGAACCCTTTTTGCATCTTGCGGAGCAAGTTCGTCAGGAAAAATCCACTGTTTTAACTGTTCTTTCATATCTGGTGAGTACTGATGGATTTATGTTTCATCAACGGCCATAAAACACCGCAAATACTCACTTGGATTGGTCTTGTACGCTGTTAAAAATGTACTATTTCACATATCTACTTGAAACTTCGTGTGTATGTCTACAAAAAATGGCAAATGTCAGAAATAATGCGATTCGAGCTCCATCTTTTATTATAGTCAATGATATATTAACCACCCCTCGTAGAATAAGACAGTAATAAATAAAATAAAATTAAGTAATCGTTCAGTGGACATTTTGTTTTTAAAAATCTGTAAAACATATGTAAAAACCTGAAGAAAAATATTAAATGAAATAATATATATATATATATATATATATATATAATAAGTATATTAGATTATTCCGTTCCAAAACTATATAATGTAGAAGTTATTGGGATAAACGGTGGAGGTAAGTAAACTCAACGATTACTGAGACCCAATATTTCGGTCAAATTTTTTTGACCTTTTTCAAAGGCTGAAAATTTATTAAAATTAAGACAATATTTTACAGAATATAATTTAAAACTTACAAAGTAAAATTTAAGAGTGTCCTCTGGTGTTAAACATTACACTAATGACTAGATAATTTAAAAATTTAAACATAATATCACAAAAAAATACAAAAATCTAAATATCACAGTCTATATAAAGAAAAAACGGTTATAAATGAAATTGGCGCGTTCTAATTGGATGATATATGAAATACGTAGACCTTCTTCTTATTGTTCCAATAATATTTGGCGGAATCACATCATGTGACCATATTTTTTTGCATCTCTTATCGTGCCGGTAATGTAGTGTCTGATATTCTGACTATAATCATGATAAGATATGTTTTGTAAACAAATGCAGACTTAACCTAAATTTTGTTCAGAGATATGTAGGAGATTCTTATAAATTGTGCTGAGGCCTTGTATATCTGTTTTGGCGTTCAGGTTGTCCTTATATTTGTTAATGAAACACATTTCCAAAAAGGTTCTTTTGTATGTATTTGTTTCAGTAGCCAGTATCTCTGTGTTATCAAAATTTGGTTTGTGAGATGTTGTAGATATATGCTTGCTGAGCGTACAGCAGTTTGGTTTGCATTTGGCATCCGATATATGCTGTGTAATTCTATGACCTAAACCTTGAGAAGTTTGACCAATATAAGTTAAGTTACACTGGCAATCTACTTTGTATACCACATCTCGTTTCTTTTTTGCAGGTCTTTTATCCTTTAGGTGTGAAAAGAGTTGCCTAATCGTCCGTAGCGATTTTTCCGCAAGTGTTATATCCTGGTCCCTGAATATATTCTTGAAGATAGGTGTAACTTCTTGGATGTAAGGGATTGAAAAATACTTGGTTTTTGGTTGCACTTCATCTCTCGGACTGGTTATGGGTGTTTGAGTCATGCTGTTAAATACCACTCTATGTACAAGATTTTTTGGGTATCCACACTGTCTAAACTGATGTGCCAAGGTTTTTAAGTTCTTTTGTAAGAAAGAAGGATGTGATATTTTCCTTACTCTACTAGACATCGTTTTTACAGAGGCTACTTTATATTTTATAGGGTGGTAGCTGTTATAATTTAAATACCTGCCTGAGTTGGTGGGTTTAGCATAGTAGTCAAACATGATCTTGTTTTCCGGTCCTCGAATGACCCATGTGTCTAGAAAAGGTACTGCATTACGATCATTTTCGGGTTCTAGAGTGAACTGTATGGCCCGATCGTATTTATTGAAGTGGTCAAGAACCTCCTGTACTTTATCCCTTGGAACCGCTAGAAGGGTGTCATCTACATAAATTTTTAAAATAGGTATGTCAAATTTGCAAGTTAGAGTTACGCTGTTAAGAAGATCTTTCATGACTCCTCTGGCTATGATGGGGGAGCTGTCTGCCCCTTGAGCTAGGCCTGTAAGTTGTGAATAGAATTTATTATTATAACTGCAATATGCTGATTTGTTAATAAATTCAATGACTTCTATAAACTGGTCCATTGTCGTGTTGGTGTGGCCACTAATGTATATCCAGTGTTCCATGATATATTTTCTTATAAGATCAAGTGTGACACTTGGAAACAAGGAAATGACATCTAAGCTAAGTAGTACATAATCTTCTGGCAATTTGTAGTTGTTCAATTCCTCTATCAGATCGAAAGTACTGTTGACGTCATACTTACATGTTTCGTAAGCGGCGGTTAGTATCTCTGTGACGTATTTTGACCACGTAGCGAACGGAGCGTTGTTGGTGTCAACTATATGCCTAACAGGTAGGTCAGGCTTGTGTATTTTTACATGAGCAAAAAGTCTGGGGCACACTGAGTTGTGATTTCTAAGATCTTTGGCCTTTTTTTTGTCAATACCTTCCTTTAGTAGTATTTGAGAGACTAGTTTGTTAGCTTTAGTCTGGATGGTGGTAGTAGGGTCTCTTGCTAGTGGTTTGTAGGCTTCCTTGTCATTAAGAATTTGCATGACATTGTTGGAATATTCCTCTTGTTTTATAAGAACGGAGACACTCCCTTTGTCTGCTGGCCAGCAGACCAGCTGACCAGGAGAGGGGAAAGAATTTTTTTTTTTTTACGTTCTCCGGTATGTATATAAGGCTTGAATTGGGCTCCACATATGAATTATATCCAGTTACCTCTATTTGTATAAAAATTATACATCAAACTGTAGCTTACGCCTCCATGCACTGTTGCCAAGTAAATTTAATACTTATCTTTTATTTACTAACGACAACGTGATGAATGGAGCATGAAATTGTTAGTGCATATAGTAAAATTGCACATTTTTTTCTGATATACTAGATAATGCCAACGCGGGACATTTGACTTAAATAATCCAAGATGTTGTGCACCGGAAATTTCAACTAACCATTAGTATGCCATATCTAATCATATCTTTGTATTTACAAAATAAAGTATAAAAATAAAATTAATAATTTAATATATCATGACCTGTTTATCGGATTAATTATATATTTTATTCGATGTCGGGAACTAATCTACTAGTTTTTCATATGTACTGTATATAGTTTTAAACGATTTTTTATACATGGACTTGCCTAAAACCAATATTTTGTATAAAAACAGGTCTGAGTGTATACAGGGTAACATAAAATGGGAAAGATCGAGTATTCCACCTAAAACCTAAAAACATGAAATTGGAAAAACAATTAACGTCAAGTAAACGAGTCAAAAAAAAACCTTTTGTTTTTTTTTAAATTGGTCGTCCTATATTTTTAGTATTTTGTAGGTATAATAAAAAAACCCTTATACCGTAATTTTGTCGTCTGTCTGTTCGGTAAAGTTGTAGCCAAACGGCTAAACGTAGAGTTGAAATTTGGCATGCTTATACAACACTTTGACCCGCACATAGGAAAAATACTAAAACACCAAAAAAACATATCCCCCTAAAAATATAAACAAATATCTGCTCATCGAAAAAAAAAATATATTTTTAGTACGTGCATTAACGATCAAAATTTTATTTTTGCAAAATAAATTATTTCGAAGCGATTTTTGCCAAAATTGTGCAAAAAAAATTTGTCCCATAGCCTGTAGCCCAGATGGTTGAAACTAAAAATCTGAATAAATTCTAAGTAATGTACATTTGTATGAACCGGAATAGTACAACAGGAATTTTTATCAGATTATATTTTCGGAAAATTATGCATTTTTTGTGTTTTTTGCTTGACTATGTAAAATATTTAATAACTTATGTAACACAATAAAACAGCATGCTTTGATAGTGCAATGGTTAGCATGCTCGCGTTCTAGTTTGCAAGCTAAGGTTCAATCCGGTCTCGAGGCAATTTTATTTTTTGTTTTTTTTTTTGCATTTTTATGGTGGTAACATAATAATTGTATTAGGCATTCGAATTAATATTAACAAAAAAAATATTTTAACATAAAATTTGTTTCGGCATCCCAAATAATCATCATTCACTTACTAAATACCTGCGAAACCCTGAAATGTGTGAAAGTTCACACTTCACATCCATTTTTTTACTGTATCGCATAGAAAATGTATTTCTCTATCATTTTTTCTTATAGCACTATGGGTCTAAACCCAAAAAGTTATTAAGATTTGATTTTGATCGTTTTTTAATATTCATAAGTGGTTATGAAACCCCATGTAAAATATAGTGTATAGTGCAAATGTTTCATAGCCACCGTCATGAATATTATGATAAAAGAAAATTTGATGTGAAGTGTGAATTTTCACACATTTCAGGGTTTTGTAGGTATTTAATAAGTGTAAGAAGCCAACATGACAGTGTATATTTAGGAATATTTGTGCTATAAACACATCAAAATTATTTAATTTATTCCTCTTTGATACATTAAAAACAAAAGTTGAATCACAGCGTATAATAAGTATAATAAAATAACTGAACACTACAGACTACACTCTACAGTGTGGAGTATAGTGTGGTGTTCAAAACTCGGTCCTCAGCTGTTAAAATTTTTTTATTATATTTTTAATTTCAAAAAAGACACGCACTATCTTAGCCATAAATACAAAATATCCATAACATTATTAGCCATAATTTAGTCATGAATTAAAAAAATAATGAATTTTATCAAAAACACAAAGACTTGCTGAAGAAGGCAATATTTATCAAAAACAAGATCTGATTAAATATTACTCTCGTACGTTTCCGGTTCAGAGCAATGTACATTACCTATAATTTTTCAGATTTTTAGTTTAACCTTTTTGGGTAGATGGGTGCGAGACAAGAAAATTTTGAACACATTTTAGCAAAAAATGTGCCAAAAAACTAATTGACTTTTTTTTTAACGACGACACAAACGTTTCGACAATTTTCGAAAAAGTAACCTGATTCCTATTGTGTAAATCACTGTTGAACTATTCCAGTTCCCATCAATGTTCATTATAGAGAATTTTTTCAGATTATTTTAGGTCAACCTCTCTGAGAGACAGGGTGGAAGACAAATTTTTTTTGACATAGTTTTGGCAATAATGCCATAAAAAATAAATTTTACAAAACTAAAAATTTCCTTGTTGATCCACTCATTAATAGGGTTCATTTGGTATGCCACAAAAATTAAAAAAATGTATATTTATTTTTTTATTAAATACATAATTGTTTATATTTATCTCGGGATGTGTTTTATTGAACTCTTAGTATTTTTCCTATATGTGGGTGAAAGAGTTGTATCAGCGAGCCAAACTTCAACTTTCTATGTTAAGCTGTTTGGCTGCAACTTCTACCGTACCGAATGACATACTCATGAGTGACGTTATAAGGGTTTTCTGGTGGTCATATGCAGCGGCAGCCGGTGAAGCATGTTGGAGAGGGCAATCAGCATGATTAGACATGCTCGTGTTTTGTCGTTGCTATACTACTGTTGAACGATATAGTACGAGCTTGTCCGATTATACCAATTGCCCTCCCAAACATGCTTCAGCGGCCGCCGCTGGTCATACGCACAAAACCCTAAAAACGTTCAAAATCAAGTCGAAAGAAAAATTTGCGTGCGAACTTGCGTGAAAAAAATAAATAAACATTGAAATATCGAAAATATATATGACAGACTTTAAAGGTTTAATATTACTACAAAAAAGTCCGGAAGAGCATATATTCCAGGTCAATAGATAACTCACAATTATCATTTTTAAGTTTTCATTTTCGTCCAAAATTATAACGCTCAGTTTGCTGTGGAATATCGTCATTACCTTTAAAGATTTACGAAGAAAAATAACTTTAATGGGAAGAGTATTTACTTACAAAAAAAAGCCTTTATATCAAGTACCTATCGTTTATAGATCAGAAGTAATCACGGAAAGAACATCATAGTAAATAAATTTATATGATGCGTGTATTGATAGACGCTGCGCTGGTCAGTCTACCATCGATAGGTGGTAGAGGAGGGGTGCGGGTGGGTAAACAATACTGCTGATTCAAAAATTCAAGTTGTGCTTAGTTGAAGTAAATATTAAATTGTGTTTTGATTATTTGTATATTATTGTATTAGTCATGTTAAATATTAACATCGTCTTTCCCTCAATATTGTGTTTCATTAAACTAGATCTTTTACTTATCATAACTCATATTTGTTTTTGACATAGGCAATAGAATTGCCGCCTGAGCAACAATGAAACCGTTAAAAATATAAATATTGTTACTTGCTACTGACAAGGGCTATTTATACATACGGAGTATATAAAGTTGGAGGCTCTGTTTGTACATTACATTTTTTCTTAGTATTTTGGCTTTTGTATCTTTAATATACTTAACTTAGACCGTTTTGACTAATTTTAGAATTTCTGTTTGCCTGCCTGTCTGTCAGTGTATATGTTAGTCCACGATAAACTCAAAAACTAGTGGTCGGATTTTAATGAAATTTTGTATGTATGGTAATAATATTGCTACTTGAATGATAGGATACTTTTCACAAGCGTACCTCGCTTAACGAAGTCACGCTTTAAACAGTTTTTATGCGACACAAGCTGCCTTCTGTTATTTTGATGATAACGTAAATGATAAGTGAAAAACTTCTGTTTCAAGCAGAACACAAAATAATCGTTTCTTTATTCAAAATTACTCTCTTGTAAATTTTTTTCTCCCCGTAGCTTTTCATATAGCTCCACAAATATATACCATATTAAAATCTGCATTAAACAGAGCAAAATAGTTTCATTTCACATTTTCAGTTATGCTGTTAAGTAAATGATAAATGAGATAATTCATCCTTATAAGTAACATTCCCCTTGCCCGCTAAATAAGCCTCTTTAATAATTTTCTTTTTCCCTCTAATATAAATTTTAAAAAAATAAATGTTTCCTCATATAATAATAAGTGAGATATTTCGAAATTTTAGTTTTAGGGTGTACCCCCGTAACTCTCTAAATATCTATCTAAATGAAAAAATGCATAGAAATAAATGATTTATTTTCTTATTTTGAACTATTTTTAGCATATATGATGTTTCTGTTAAGTCAATAATAACAACGATATATGTACATTTTAGTTTTAGTGTCCCCCATATCTCCCAAAATCTAATTGAAAAAATGTATTGAACAAAAATAGATTTGTTTTATTACTATAAACAATTTTTATTGTATATTTTTTTCTGTTAAGTTAACAATAAGGCAGATATTTTGTTTTTTAATAAACATTTTTAACCCCGTAACACCCCCCTAGAATAAAATATTTGAAATGCCTTATAGCCTATGTTGGAATCCTGGTATTACCCTATCATCACACCAAATTTCGTAAAAATATGTCCAGCCCTTTTTGAGTGAATCTCGGACAGATAGACAGAAAAACATTGATTTTTTTACGGATATTGTCTTATAATCATCTGAAAGGTTTACAAACCAAATATGAAAAAAATAAAATAACAGATATAAACTCATGTTACTATTAATATATATAACATGTTAACGGCAAAGCTTCATTTTCTAACAATTAATAGTAACTATTTTACTTAATTCCGTAATAATTAATACACATTTCTGTATCCTTTACCAGAACAGAACGTCATTATATGCTTCGTACAATGATGCCAGTTTTACGGAGTTGAATTTGGAGGTGTTTTCATACCTTACACATCTAAAAAGTATATGCGTTGACTAGCAGCGCTTTGTTGTGGAATATCGCTGAACTATTCTGTATAACCAGTATATGTGTATCGGTCAAAATGACCTCAACACTAAAATTTAATATAGGACTCGTAGTGACCCCCTGATCATTCTGACAAAATTTATATATATATATATATATAAAAATTCTTATTTACTCGTCAAAATTAATTAATTAAATTAATTAAAATATACTAAGAGACGTTTCGACTGTGAAATCCAGTCATCTTCAGTCTATAAATAAAATACAAGGTTTTACAAATTTTATAAAAACAGTCATAAAAATAAAATGAAACATTAAATGTGAAAAATATATAAAAAATCAAGTTAAAAAATATAAAAAAGAACATACTAAGTAAACAAAGAAGAATTTGTAACAATAATTATAAACAATAAATAGATAAAAACTTGAAATTATAAAAAAAAATTAAAAAATTTAAAAAATGGCGCCTGGCACCATTTTCAAGTCAAAAATTAAAAATATAAATACTATTAAATAAAGATCTTAGAATCATAGAAAAACCATATAAATACAAAAATATGACGAAAAAGGAAGTGTTCTTAACTGGAAAAACTTACCTAAAGTAAATTAAACTATAAAATAAAAAACTTCAACATTGCTAAAACTAGACCACTGGAAATACGTGGTGGTGCGACATGTTGTATCGGACAGACAATCCGTTACTAACACGACACCTAGACAGCCATACGTCATATGCTGATAAGCCAAAGACAAAATGCAACAAGAAAATGACAATCAGCTGATGACTAGGAAATAAGTTTAAAATATGATTTATCTAACCCGACCGTGTCTGTTTTCTTGTTAACACATTTATCTTTGGCGGCATGAATGTGCAGCATCTCTGAGATCATCCTTTTTTGCAAGTGACTTTCTTTATCTAAAATTTTTACATTCTCATAATTAAAAATGTGACCTGTGCTGTTAGTGTGTACTGCTAAAGCTGTGGAATTAGGTTTTAGTCTAACGTCACATTTGTGCTGGTACAGGCGTTTTTTCAAAATTTGTTGTGTCGTTCCTATGTAGCTTTTATAACATACATTACACGGTATTTCGTAAACAACATTGGGCGTTTCAAGTATGGGAATGTTGGTTTTAAGTTTAGAAAAATTACGATTGTTATTATTATCGGAGCTGAAGGCTAACTTAATATCAAATGTTTTAAAAATGTTTTTGTAATGCAAGAACTCAGTATTGTGATATGGAAAGCTAAGGTAGTTGTTAGGATTGGGATTATTATTAGTTAGATTTGTGTTATAAGCTTTCCATATAATTTTTTTGATACAGTTGTTGATAATATTTGCAGGGTAGTTGTTGATTTTAAACTCTTTTTTCACTATTTGAAGATTTTTTGTTCTGTATTCCGGATGGGACAACTTTATCGCTCTATCCAACACATTATTGAGGGTGTTAATTTTTAGTGAGGTAGGGTGGTTGGATAAATAATTTAAATAGCGCCAACTGTGGGTACTTTTTTGGTACCAATCAGTGATAATAGAGTTGTCCTGCGAACGTATCAATAACACATCCATAAAAGCAAATCTCTTCTTCCTCATGCGTAAAATTTAAGCGGGGGTGGAAGGCATTGAAACTATCAACCAAGGTGTTGATTAAGTGTTTGGGATATACTAAAATTATGTCATCCACATATCGGTAATATAAGAGGGGAGAAATTTGTAAATTATTTAGACATTGGGATTCAAGTTCCTCCATGACCAGATTTGCTACCACACTGGAAATAGGACTACCCATAGCACAACCATGTGTCTGAGCATACAATTTATCGAACGCTTTAAAATACGTGTTGTTCAGGCAAAATCTAGTACCTGTCAAGAACTCAGTTTTAGACAGAGGGATGAAGTCTTGGATTTAGTCCCATTTTTCCTCAATAATATTAAGTGCCAGATCAATGGGAATGTTAGTGTATAACGATTCAACATCTAGCGAGAGCATAATGTGGTTATCTGGAATGCTGATGTTCCTGATGTTTTTGACGAAATCAAAACTATTTTTGACATTGCTGTTCGTATTGCCTACAATATTGGATAAGATTTGAGCTAAGAATTTAGACATTTTATACGTGGGGGAGTCTATGCTAGAAACTATTGGACGTAGTGGGAAATTAGCTTTATGTATTTTTGACAAAAAATAAATACGTGGAGGGTTCGCATTAGTGATCAGAAGAGAATGTTTGGAATCACTGATTGATTTATTGTTAAACCAAGTTTTAATAATAGCGTTGTTTTCATTTTGCAATTTGGTAGTAGGATTACTTTTGATTGGCTTATAAGTGTTAATATCGTTCAACAATGCATTAGCTTTGGTGGAATATTCCTGTTTGTCCTGAACCACCGTAATATTACCCTTATCCGCCTTGCATACTAAAATTTCCGGATGGTCTTTTAAAAAAATATTGGTTTCTTTGTTAATTTTTTGAAAAAAGTTTATGTTATTATTTTTGATATGTCAAAATTGACATGTGTCAGTTGACAGTGCAGTGATTTATAAGTGTTAAAAATAGGTATTATTTTGATATGGCTCATATTTTAAGTCATTGAATAGCCTCCTTTTGTGCGTGCGTATACTGTGAATGATAAATAAACTGATTTTTTTACATTGCATATACTTACGTTAAATTATAATAAATCGTGTTTCTTTGTGTCGATTAAATCAACAATTAACAAATGTAAAATTAAAATTGGCCTGAAATATGGCCGAACTTAATGATGAAATAGAAATAGACTGTGATTTAGCACATAATGAATTAAATCTAAGTGAAAACGAAAAAACTTTTTGTGAAAATCTTACACCTGCCATTCAATTTTGTATAAATCCTATTAATAATGAGTGGACACAAGTCAAGTCAAGAAAAAGGCCGGCAGGGTCCCAACTAATCAACAATGAACCAAAAAAATTCTCTATAAATATAAAAAATAAATTTCAAGCACTTGAAAATGATAATGAAGTTGAAATTGAACAAAGAGACCCTAAACCTCCAGCTATCTTTATACCAACTGTGTTAAGATATCAAACTCTTATCGGTACACTAGACAAAGTAGCTAAAGATGAATATAAATGCAAAACTATTGGTAATGATGAAGTAAAAGTACAGTGTACTACTCCAACAGTATACAGAAATGTAGTTAAATATTAAAGGAGCAAAATACTTCTTTCCACACGTACCAACAAAAACAGGAAAGAAAATATAGAGTTGTGCTACGCAATATGCACTACTCAGCTAACACAGATGACTTGAAAGAAGAAATAGAAAGCTACGGCCACAAAGTAGCTAATATTCACAATATTACCCATAGAATTAAAAAAACACCATTATCTATGTTTTACATCGATCTTTATCCTGCTGATAACAATAAAGAAATATACAATATTAAATACTTGCAATACTCCGCAATTAAATTTGAAGAACCCCACGTTAAAAGACAAATAGCGCAGTGTGCACGTTGTCAACGTTACGGACATACGTCCTATTGTTACCGCCCGCCGAGATGCGTTAAATGCGGGCAAAATCACCTGACTAAAGACTGCAGAAAAGAAGAAACAGTACAACCAACGTATGCGCTATGCAAGGAAGCGCATCCCGCTAATTACAAAGGATGTACTGTCTACAAAGAATTACATCAGAAAAAGTATCCACCTTTAAGACCAAGAAATTTTCGCAATACAACACAACTAAACCAACAATTTATCCAGCCAGGTGTATCATATGCCCAGATAACAAATGCAAATAATAACAACAATGCAAATAACAACAACATCGCAAATAATACAAAACTAGAGGAAATGATGGTTAAACTAATGGAAAGAATGGACACCATGCTAAACATTTTAACAACTCTAGTGTCTAAAATAAAATAATGGATCAAACATTATATATTGCAGTATGGAATGCCAATGGTACAATGGTATGTCTCTGCACAGCCAGGAATTAAAAACTTTCATTGGTCATCATAATTTAGATATAGTACTTATATCTGAAACGCATTTTACAAATAAGTCTTATATAAATATACCACAATATTCCGTCTATACCACAAATCATCCGGACCGTACAGCGCATGGTGGAGCAGCTGTAATTATGCGTAATAAGATTAAACATTATGTTATAGAAGAGCACTGCACTGACTACTTACAGGCGGCAAGTGTTATGATAGAAAGTACGAGAGGACCTATAGCAATCTCAGCGCTTTACTGTCCACCCAAGCACATTATAAAAAATGAACATTTTGAGCAGTTCTTCGAAAAACTTGGTACCAGATTTATAGCAGGAGGCGATTATAATGCCAAACATGTAGCCTGGGGATCAAGATTAATAAATCCAAGAGGTAGAGAACTACTAAAAACAATAACAGCGCAGCATCTACAACATGTGTCTACAGGCGAACCCACTTACTGGCCAACAGACAGGAAAAAAATTCCTGATCTACTAGACTTTTGTATAACAAAAGGAATAGCACAAAATTACATGACTGCTAAATCATGTCTCGATTTGTCATCGGATCATACTCCAGTGATGGTCACAGTTTCAACCCATTATCAAAATATAATTAAAACTCCCTCACTGCATAATAAACGAACAAACTGGGAATTGTTTCGAGACAACGTCACAGAAAAACTTAACCTTAACATAAAACTTAAATCTGAATCAGATATTGACGAAGCAACTGAGCACTTGACAACAGTTATACAAAGAGCTGCATGGGAATCTACACCACCTCAAAAAAATGAAAAAACCCGAAATAATAGATCAGAAGAAATTAATAAGGCAATTGCAATAAAAAGAAAACTGAGACGCAGCTGGCAAAATCATAGAACACCGGATAATAAAGCTAAATTAAATAGAGCCACAAAAGAATTTAAAAAAATGTTGTATGAAATTAAAAATAAATCATTTCAAAATTATCTGGAAAATTTATCTGCTACTGAGGCAACGGACTATTCACTATGGAGAGCGACAAAAAATCTAAAAAGGCCAACATTAGCTGTTCCCCCTCTAAGGAAAATAGATGGTACTTGGGCAAGAAGTGAGAAAGAAAAAACGGATACATTTGCTGAACACCTTGCAAATGTATTCCAACCTCACAACAGATCTACAAGCCAAACGGAAGAAAATGAAATCTTTCGCTTTTTAGAATCGCCACATCAACTTTCGCTACCATTGAAATCGTTCACTGTAACAGATATAGAAAATACTATACAAAATCACATAAATGCAAAAAAAGCTCCGGGTTATGATTTAATTACAGGCAAAATTCTAAAGGAATTACCAAATGAAGGTATAAAAATGATAACGTTAATTTATAACGCAGTTATGAGCCTGAACTATTTTCCACAACAATGGAAAGTTGCACAAATTATTCTTGTACCTAAACCAGGGAAAAAAGCTGAAGAAGTAGCATCATATAGACCTATCAGTCTTTTGCCAATACTATCTAAAGTTTTTGAAAAACTCCTACTCCAGAAGATTTATCCACTACTAAGAGGTGTTATTCCAGATCACCAGTTTGGATTTAGAAAAAAACACGGCACGGTAGAACAAATACATAGGGTAGTTAACAAAATCAGTGAAAGCATTGAAGAGAAGAAGTATTGTTCAGCTGCGTTCCTGGACATTGCACAAGCCTTCGATAAAGTCTGGCACCAAGGTTTATTATTTAAACTCAAAAAAATACTGCCATATACCCTTTATGAAATTCTAAAATCCTACTTAAGCAACAGATATTTCCAAGTTAAATATAAGCAAGAGTACAGCTGCCTCTATCCAATCAATTCAGGATTCCCTCAGGGAAGTGTCCTAGGGCCAGTTCTTTATCTTATATTTACTGCAGACTTGCCAATTTCAGACAATGTATTTACTTCTACATTTGCTGACGACACCGCCATACTTGCGTCTCATGATAAGCCAAATTTAGCTTCACAATGTCTACCAAACTCTTTAAATAATATTGAATCTTGGCTAAAAAATGGAGGATAAAGGCCAATGAATCCAAATCGGTGCATGTCACCTTCGCCACTAGGAGAGACACCTGCCCCCCTGTTAAGTTAAATAATATAGAGCTGCCGCAAGAAGAAAGTTGTAAATATCTAGGCATGCACCTAGATCGACGACTTACATGGCGAAAACACATAGCAGCCAAAAGAAAACAGCTTCAGCTAAAATTTATCCAGTTGCAATGGCTAATAGGACGAAAATCAAAATTAACACTTGAAAACAAATTATTAATATATAAGGTTATATTAAAACCGATATGGACTTATGGAATCAAACTATGGGGAACAGCTAGTAAATCCAGTGTAAATATTATACAACGATTTCAATCGAAAATTCTTAGAACTATTGTAAAAGCCCCGTGGTACGTCAACAATAATATTATCCATGAAGACTTATGTGTACAATCGGTGACGGAAGAAATAACAAAATTTAGTGAAAAATATATAACCAAATTAAATGTGCATCCCAATAACTTAGCGGTGCAACTCTTGGATAATAGTGTAGAAATAAGAAGACTAAAACGATACAAACCTTTAGACCTACCATATAGATTTATTAGTGTTTAAAATAAGTGTTGTTATGTAGTGTGTAGTCAGTAGTAACATATATAACTTCTAGTTGTACATAAAGGATACCGTCATTGGGCGGTTTATCCGATCATGTCCATGTATATAATTAGACAATTTGCTTATTGTTTCTAACGAAACAGATTGTAAATATACAATAGAGATAAATAAAAAAAAAAAAAAAAAAAATGTTATTATTTTTAATTTTTTGATTTTTGCTGCGATTAATTAATGTTTTGGTGTAATTAGTGACTTTATCTCTCAGTTCTTGACCGTCTTCAATCTTATATTGATGGATGGCTGTTTCCGTGCATTTGATTATGTTATGTCCTGTCGATTGTTTAAGTGTGGGTTGTTCAAAATTAAATTTTGGGCCCAGGCTTAAACATAATTTCAAGTTTGTAGGAAGAACAGTGCTACTAATATTTTTAATCCAATTGTCTTGCATTTCCAGGGGTGGTTTGTTCTGCTGTTGTATACAACAAAACTTAGTAATGTGTCTGTTTCTTATTGTTAAAAATTAATCGTTAAATTTAGCGTCAATGTGTTTAAAATATTGTTTGGAAATATATAAATAAATATATAAAATATATAAAATAAAAATATTGTTGTCTTTTTTATATTTTTTAACTTGATATTTTATATATTTTTCACATTTAATGTTTCATTTTATTTTTATGACTGTTTTTATAAAATTTGTAAAACCTTGTATTTTATTTATAGACTGAAGATGACTGGATTTCACAGTCGAAACGTCTCTTAGTATATTTTAATTAATTTAATTAATAAATTTTGACGAGTAAATAAGAATTTTTATTTCTCCTTATATATATATATATATATATATATATATATATATATATATATATATATAGATATATATATATATATATATATATATATATATATATATATATATATATATATATAAGGAGGAAATAAAAATTCTTGATTACTCGTCAAAAGTTTATTAATAAAATATTAAGAGACGTTTCGACTGGTTAATCCAGTCATCCTCAGTCTAGAGTACGTTGTCAATATTTTACGAAAGTATATTCTTATAAAAAAATATACGGAAATGAAAAAACCATCCCAAACACATGCAGAGTAGACATGACAGTGTAGAACAGGACGGCACGAGATTGTCTGGTCGTTTTCACGTTCATATATATATATATATATATAGATTTTAGTTATTTGGATGAAGTTTATTTTATTTTGTTATGTTTTTGTAATCATCATCATCATTTCGTGTCCGCAATACCACGTCATATACACTTCTCCCAAAATTGCCAAGGCTTCGTCATTGGCATCATTGAGGTCGTCAGGGGTGCAGCTACCTCCTATGTTTGTACAAACCAGTAGATGTTGATAATCCTGGTATTTTCCGCAGTCGCATTCTGCATTTCCAGCAATGTATCCCCACTTCTTTAAGTTGTCTTTACACCTAGTAACACCAGTACGGAGTCTGTTCAGCGCTCTCCACGTTGTATATTGTAACTGGTGACCAAAGCTCAGTTCTTCTTTAGGTGCAATCCAGGTGGCCAACGCCTGCTCCCTCCAGAGTTCTATCCTCCGGTTTATGGGAGTGAGCGATGTGGCAGTTGTAGAACGTAAAAAACTTTTTCGGGATTTAAGCCTGCTTGTTTCAGCTTCGTGATCAAACAGTGGGTGTCTGTGGTCTGTATCCGCCTTAAATTTTTCTGCTTCTGTGGCGACCTGTCTTCTGATAACAGGTGTTGGTTTTAAACATCCTGTTATTATTCGGACAGTGTCGTTTATCGCCGTATCTTCAAATTTAGCATGCACCGAGTTATTCCAAACTGGTGCCGCATATTCGGCAGTAGAAAAACTCAAAGCTAGAGCCGATGTACGTAAAACCTCCGGTTGTGCACCCCACGTGGACCCTGTTAGTTTCCGAAGTATGTTATTTCTAGCGCAGACTTTAAGCTTGGTGTCACAACAATGCTGTTTAAAAGATAACGAGCGATCTAATTTGACTCCTAGGTATTTTGGAGTATCTGTATGTTCCAGCAGATGGCCTCTCCAAGTAATTTCTAATTTTCTTCTTGCTTCACGGTTTCGTAGGTGAAAGGCACATACTTGCGTTTTAGTGGGATTTGGCTTCAGTGAGTTGTTTTCGTAATACACTGCCACAACATTCAGAACGTTTTGAAGGAGATTTTCAACCTCTTGAAAAGTGTTTCCTTGGGCTGTAATAGCTGTATCGTCTGCATATATAAACTGTTTTACTGCTGGGTCAATAGGTTGGTCATTGGTGTATATATTGTAGAGAATCGGCGCCAGTACACTACCTTGTGGCAGTCCATTCCTCTGCGTTCTCCAGCGGCTGCTTTTTTGCTGTAGGTTGAAGTAAAAGCGACGATTTGTTAAAATTACATAAATATTAAATAAACTGAAAATCTTGAAAATAGTCATAAATATTGTTTTACCGATTTAATTGTTTTTTGTATTTCTTTCTTTTTTTTTTGTAAAAATTCCCAAACCTGATTTTTGGAAATACTGGAATCAGAAAACCGAATTTTCCAAAAGTCGATTTGGTATAAACCCTACTAAATACGTGCCTACCCGACGTAAATTACAATATATCGTATATAAGTAAATTAAATACTGAACGCATTTGTTCTAACTGCTGTAGTCTTAAAGTAACTACAAAACCAGGGGCAGCCCAAGATCGTATGCAGGCGATGCGCCGCATCGGGACGCCACCAACAAGGGGCGCCGAGTCGAAGAAAAAATTTATAGTCTATTACAATATCAAAATAGCTTTAATTAAAATAATATTCATTTTTGTAATAAGTAATAGGTATTGTTACCTTTAATTAAATCTAACAAAAACTACTTTTATTTACTGGGCGGCACTTCAGGCTTCTAGTAAAAGGGGGCGCCATGCAAGGAAATTTATAAAAAACTACCTTTTTTATTGGGTGGCACTTCAGGCTTCTAGTAAGGGGGGAGCGCCATGAAAGGAGATTTAGAAAAAACAACTTTTTGTACTAGGCGGCAATTCAAGCCTCTAGTAAAAGGGGGTGCCAAAAAGGAAATTTGGGAAAAAAACTACTTTTTTTACTGGGGGGCACTTCAGGCTTCTAGTAAAAGGGGAATGTTCCTTATATTTTAGAGAAAAAATTAAAATATAAAATGCTTCTAAAATGAGATATTAATAAACAAATGGAAAATTATACTTACTACAGTATTAAAAATCAAAACAAAGTCGATGATACCTCTTTGTTTTAGCTACAAAAACATAGTAAAAAAAAGTTTCATTCTGTCTTCGTAACGTTATGAGATATTCCCGTAATATTTCGGGTTTGCGCTGCAAATGTAAAAAAGTTGTAAATTCTATTTTTTACAAGACAAGAAAATAGTATTATATTAAACATGGTAATTAATTATGATTATTTTATTTTGTTTTATTTTATAATAGTAATCAAAAAAATTAATTAAAAAAAAAAAAAAATAGGTGGTGGGGCGCCTAACCGAATTGCATCGGGGTGCTAGATATCCTTGGCCTGTACAAAACTATCGAATAAGCGAGGCAGCTTTTGGCTACAGGTGCAATTGCAACCTGTCGTATGAATGAAGCATCGGAAAGTTAAATGCAAAGTGGATTTGCCTGTATTTACTAAAAATTAATAAGTAAAGCCAATTTTATATATTTGAATCTATAACTACTATATACATACGGTGCAAAAATTAAAAATATACTCTTGTAACAATATTGCCTTTACATTAACAAATAAGATGTTCAACTTCAAATGGCTTATGACAACAAAATCCTTCAGTGCTTGTGTCGGTGGATATTATCTTCTTGGCTTTCCTTGACATGAAAGACTTTATACATGTAATATTAATATTATTCCCGTTAGGAAAACATACGTTTTAGCCCTTAGATGTTGAGAACAGTGCTGAAAACAAAGGCTTAAATGAAATGAAGTGAGTTGGCAAATCGCTCAAGCATTGTGCAAGATTGAGAACTATTGTACAGTAACTTTAGAACTGGCATTATCTGCAAGAGGGATAATCTAAATTCGCTGACGTTAAAACTTTTCGTTAATTACAGCGCCATTGACTTGAAAATTGGATGAACGAAAGGAATCAGGGTAGAATCGAAACTTGAAGATGAACAATGAGATCGTTGATTGTTTTGATAATGGATGAAGTGGGGATAGTTTTTATAAATCAATATTTTTTTTACAAATTAAATAAGAATTACAAATTAATTTAAGACCAGTATATAATTTATTTTTCATAATAATAATAAAATAATAAAACCTTTTAACCAATTAATATATACAGGGTGTAACAAGAGAAAGGGAACAAGTCTTTTCTTGAAAACGCGGTGTGTGAGTAATTTGGGGGAAAAAAATGTTGACCAAAAGTAACCGAAAGAATCGAATGATGGTATTTAAATTTTCCGGAACAAACTAGAATTAAAGAATATTAAGGACAACTTTGATTTTTTAAATAGGAATGTATGTCGTGTCGGGTATCTTTGGATGGATCAAAATCTCTAAGGAATCTAAAGGAATAACTTACAATTGAAAGTGAAATATTTATTATTATTATTTTTTTTAATATTAACGTGTGTTTGGTTACGCGTTCCCATTTAAAAAATTAAAGTTGTCCTTGATATCCTGTATTTCCGGAAAATTTCAGTACCACCATTCGATTATTTTTGGGTAAACTTTGGTCATCAATTTTTTTACGAAATTGCTCAAACATCGCGTTTTCGATGAAAATCGTATTCCCTCCATCTTGTTACACCGTCTTGAATTACCTCCATCTTGAGTTAGGATATTAAATAATTCTATCTTCTTTAGTACCACTATTGAAGAAAAAGAAAATTTTGATTTTACATTACTAATAAAATTTTATATATGGGTGATTCAGGTTTAGGTATACAAAATTTAAATATAAATTATAGACCGCAAAAGGACTAAATATGTTCCTCTGACATATGCCCGTAAACGCTTCGTTTGGCAGGTTTTATTTTAATGTATTCTGAATAAATTGTCTAGATCAGCGTTTTTCAACCGAAAACGTGCCACGGACCAATAACATATTTAATTTTCTACCGCGGACCACAAGAAATAAATGTACTATTAAACAAATTTATTGTATATGTACTCTACATTTATGTAGTATCTCAGTAATAAAAATTCACTGAAAAATGAACAGAAATCACAGAAAATGGGAAAAAGATCATAAAAAAATGAACAAAAAATCAAAAATAATAATTTATAAGCATTTTGCGGACCACAATTTTTTCTTAAGGCCACCAGTAGTTTGAGGACCACCGGTTGAGAAACACTGGTGTCTAGATCAAGCAAGCTAGTTCAACAACTTAAGTTGATTGTTGCAATTGTTATTCGTTTAACAGTTATGAACGGGTCAAAGCAACATTGCCTAATATTGTCACGGGGTGGAAGATAAACATGGTAGTTTCTATATCAATTTATTTCGTGACTTTTTCATCGTAACAATTTACATCGTAAATATATTCAAGTTGACTGATGTTGCAACGTTGAGGGCTTGATGTGTTGCAGGGATGTCCTTCCCCGAGACGTCTTCGGAAACGGTCGAACCATACCTGCAATCGCGTTGAACGAATACAGGCAGAAACCCCGTCATCTGCACCCACATCTTGTCTTGGTAATTCGCACAGCTGGGTCAGTACTGAGGGCGTTGGTCACTCTGGTAGCGTGGTTACTACCTACCTCTTGACTACCCCTGCTCTATCATTCCACACCATTTTATATCTGTGAACCAGGAACAGTAGTTCTACTTCCATGTTTTGGAAACATTACTCGTTTAAACAATTATGTGGCACCAATAAAACTTAAACGAATAATATTAATAAAAATGTTTAAAAGTAGTTCAATGTACAACAGTTGAAATACAATAACCAAATTGCACATTCTATATTTCACAATTCGTAACATCAGCAACCTCACAAGGTTGCTGATGTACTTCACCACTAACCCTGGCCTTGTGACAGTATTTTATCAAATAGCTATGCTGATGGTTTTTATTTACGAGTTCTGTAAAAGTGACGCTAAAGCTACTCGAAAAGAATATAGGAATCGGTTCCGTGATTTCTAACTTCCAAATTTACTAATGTGTACAGAAGGCTGAAGGAAACAGGTTCCATGCAATTAACGATGAGAAGTGATGGCTAATGTCCATCACTGCAAAATAGCGAGAGGGCTGGTAGAATATTACATTTTTCTGTAGTTGATGGTGTAGGTCGTTTCTTTGTGAAAATTCATATTAATAATAATACAATAACTATCTTTTTATTTCACCATTTTAAAGTGTCACTTGAAAATGTCCTAATATGACGAAACTAGTCGTGTTTTTAAGTTATAATTATATTTTTTTAAGTTAGTAAAAGTGAAATAAAAACATAGTTATTGTATTATTATTAATTACATTTTTCATCGTGATTCATCCAGCAGTACTCGAAGAGCTGCAGTGGTACTGAATTTATCAACATTACTGGTTTGGAGAACTGGTTGGACTTCACCCTTGTCATGTAGAACGTGTGCAACAATTGTTACCAAGAGACTACTCCGTAAGAAGAGGATATATTGACTGGTTGGTCCAGGCGCGCACCCAGGGAGGGGGGGTTAGCTAACGGGCTTGAGCCCCCTCCAAGAGCTCCAAAAACAACACGTAGTTTTTACGTGTTTTTGTCAAAATATAAGTGATGAGCCCCACCAAAAGCTCCAAATACATGTGGTTGTTACGGTTTTTGTACATGTGAGGACCTTTTTTTGTCATCACGTGTATCTTGGAGGGGACGACGTTTATTTTTTTAGGTCATCATTTGTAGGTTAGGAGTGAGAAACTTTTTAATTTTTAATAATTTAAGTAATAACGATTCTGACCCCCCGCCCCAGAAACCTGGGTCTGTCACTCTAGATGCAGATTTGGTAGTCAACATTTTGAACAACATATGTAATTTTTTCTTAGTTTGATAACATTTTATATTTATTTGTCAATAAACCAGTTTTTAAACTAATTGTTATGTATACTTATTTCCCTAAGCATAAATATTAAAACCTTAATATCTCCCAAACGAAACGTTTACGGGTATATGCCCAGAGGAAACTGTTTTATTTGTTTTGATGTCCAGAAATCATATGGTAAATTAGTGCACTTAAACCTGAAACACCCTGTAGATTAAAACATTATGCCTGTCATAAGAATTGACCCCGAACAATTTATAATGCATATCTTTTCTTATCCTTTATTCAAAAAAAAAAAAAAAATCACACATTTTAAATAAATTCGTAACAAAAAGAATGTGAATTAAATTACCAAAAATAATGCTCCAAAAGATTTTTGCATATACAATATTTACTTGTAATCTAGATTTATTAAATATGATATTTAAATTATTAAAATTCCTGTTTTCTTGTTGAATTAGAACAAATAAAAATAATCTAATATATAATCAATATATATAATCTAAGTTTTAATATTTCATATATCGCTCATGTGATAAACAGTATCACAACTCAAAATTTGTCAGTTTTGGGTTATTAACTCGTATGGCGTCAAAAACAGCTTATATTCAAGTCACTGCTAGAGGGTTAGTTTGTACTCATTGAAGTTATAGCACTTTAGAACCTTTAAAAGTGTCTAAAAGTGTTTAAAAGTATCTGTGTGATCCCGTGTTTTCACTCAGAAAATATAAGTCAATTCTTTCACGTCGGGTAATAACATGAGCGGGCTCTCGTTCGCGCAAAGGGAGTATCTTCTTATTTTGCTTTATATCTATTACGTTTTACATACGATCTGTGGTGTGTTTGTAAATAGTTAACAACCGGTTCGCTTACCTAACCTAACTTAAGTTAACATAACCTCACCTAAAAAAAGCTGCATATCATTTAATAT
Organism: Liopterus haemorrhoidalis; assembly: GCA_963971575.1. Classification (NCBI taxonomy): domain Eukaryota; kingdom Metazoa; phylum Arthropoda; class Insecta; order Coleoptera; family Dytiscidae; genus Liopterus; species Liopterus haemorrhoidalis. Next base: position 26,877,353 of record OZ020620.1, read on the forward strand.
TTTTATAACGATTCAATGTAAATTATTGCATAATATTGTTTTACAGTAATTAATATGTTTCATTTTAATACTTAATTGAACTTTTATATAATTTTTTAACCGGTTCTAATGTAATTTAATTTTTATTTATTTTACATCGGGCTATTTCTGCAACGAGGCTAATCGCCGATGCCATGGGGCGAGCTCCTATACCTGGATGAGGGGTGAATGATTGTGAAATGGGAGTAATGTAAACATATTATTCTCGCCCGAATAATATCACCAACGGAGGAGAATCGAACCACCAACCTTACAATCTAGTGTAATCCTTACACCAAGTGACCCATTTGATAATTTCAAGTGACCCACTTGAGTTCCGCAAATAAGGGAATAAAAATAAATTATAAAACATAAATATGAAACTTTTATAATAAAGCCTGACGAAATAGAAGAATATATTTGAGATTTGCAGTATTTGGAATATCTTAAAATTGCAAGTTTAAGTTTAGAAATAATTGATTTTAAAAGTTCAACGTTGTGGACGGATAAATTCAAGATATTGCGGAAGGATTTAGAAAAAACGGAAGATAATTATCTTCTCATGATATCAACGTGCTGGGCATCACTTCCTACGAAGTTTTCATCTTTGAAAAAAATTTGAATTCAGATGCTTGTATTCGTCTTAAGGTGACTAAGTATAAACCAGATTTGGCTAAATTGACGTCACAAATTCAGCACCAGGGGGGATCCATTGATAACGACAGGAACGTTTATAAAGTTCATAAATTAATGAACTAAAACTTCAAAATTATATTTGTTTTTATAATAATTAGAATTATTATTTTTTTTATGTTTGAAGTTTAAAAGTATATTGTTATTATTCTCTCAATAAAATTTATCTTATTATTCACTAAAAGACTGTTTTATTATGAAAATATCCACTGACCCGAAACTTCTTCTTAATAGTAATATTTTGGTTGATTTTGACCCGCAGCAAAAAAAGGTTGCCGACCCATGATCTAGACTGTTTTCACCAGGCCAAACTTAACTAGCTCGGCCACTGCGTTGGCTTAACCGGTTCTACTAACATGCAAAATTCATGAAAATTTAACAAGCAGCTCGTGCGCGTCGTCTCCAACACACCACTGCATACGTTGGTTATATTGCAGAACTGTCAACTCGTTATGAAACTTCTATACTGTAACATGCGAGCACGATCCTGTTTTTGGCATTTAGTAGGCAGCTTATATTCAATAATAAAATAAGTAACCAAAATTATAACATTACAAGATTAAATATTTGTTTGGTTTTCTTTGGGCACTGTCAGTCGAGTTACCTTAGATCTCACTCACATAAGTCCTTCATCTTGATCTGTTCTTTGTCAAGTCTTTTCATGTGTACTGTATACCAATACTTGTTAGATCTTCGGGTAACTGATCTCGTCATCTCTTGCGAGGTCGTCTTACTGGTTGACGAATATTCAATCTTCCCTCCCATATCTTCCTAACCATTATGTCCTCTCTCATCCACAACCCGTGTCCTATCCACTGTAATCGTCTACCTCTCAGTTCTTGTGTAATACTAGGCCTTGAATACTATTTTCGAATATCTTTGTTCTTACAGATTTTCCGTAGGTTAAGTTTTTGTCTTGACATCATTACTGATTACTTTAAAAAATGGTATATTAAACTAAATACGAGTAAATGCGAAATAAAAATGTTCACATTAGGAAAATGCTTGTAACCTGCCAAACATAATTAGTAACAACAACATTGTTCCATGGAATACACCTGACCAAGCAATAAGATACTTAGGGCTGCATCTCCATAATAGTTTAACATAGAGATACCATATTAGGAAAAAATTACAAGAAGCCCAAACTAAATTAGCAATGTTCTATCCATTAGTGAATAGCAAATCTTCTTTAAAAAGAAAATGTTCCTTCTTGATCTATAAAAGTGTACTGAAACCTACCTTGACCTACTAGCGCATGATATGGTGCCGCACACCGAACTCACATTAAACCAGTGGCGAAGGGAAACCTCCGCTAGACTTGCCCTCCCATAAAAAAAAATATTTAAAAAAAAATGTAAATTTAAAAAAAAAAATTAAATATTTAGATAAATCTTCAAAAATACATCAAATTATGTTCTATACAAATTTTTGTCCAAGTCTTGCTTTACTAGTTTCGAATTAATTATTATGACCATGGAAACGTTACATATAAGTATGAAAAAATTGAGACTTTTTGGGAAAAATTTTAAATAATTGTGCAAAATTTTTTCGAAATTTTTCTTTTTATCAAAAAACGTCTCAAATAAAAGTTATTAGTTATTGCATTTATAGTAACTTTTGTTCAATAAATTTTTTCGAAATATTTTTCTGTTGCTAAATATTCGCAAAAATCTGAAAATCGACAGGAGTAAACTCCCATTTCTGATTCTGATATTGATTTTCATAAAAAACAATAGGGTTCTTCCCATTTCATAGGAGAATTTTTTAGTACACACACACACACACGCACGCACCCACGCACGCACGCACGCACGCACGCACGCACGCGCGCGCACACACACACACACACACACACACTATAAATTAGCAATGTTATATCCATTAGTGAATAGCAAATCTTCTTTAAAAAGAAAATGTTCCTTCTGACATCGAAAATTTTCGCGATTACAATACTTGCCCCTTATATATTAAGGTCGGGCAAGTAAAAATTGCAAGATTTTCGTCGGAAGGTTTACACGAGTACCTGGGTATTATGATTATAGAAGAATTCATGAAAAAACTGTCAACATTTATCCACAGAATTAGACAATGCTCCAGTACCACATTATTTAAACTGGCAAGCGAAAAATTCATAAAACATTAAAGAGCAAATTACCGAAAGACATTATATTAGACAGTGATAGTGATAGTGCGGATAGCGAACAATCGAATTAAAAATTAATAGTGAATTAACACAAAATAAAGTGACAAGGGAGTTCTTCAAACCGACCCAACAACGTGATAAACCCTGACAAACAAATTATGTTCAAAACTATTTGTTACTTCATGCATGTACAACTGGTTAAATAAATTGTATTTAAAAATAAACTAAAGGTTTTTGGTATGTTTTATAATGTACCTAAAATTTAAAAAATTGATTTGAAGTGAGAATTTTCACACATTTCAGGGTTTCGCAGGTATTTAGTAAGTGAATGATGCTTATTTGGGATGCCAAAACAAATTTTATGTTAAAATATTTTTTTGTTAATTTTAATTCGAATGCCTAATACCATTATTTACATTACTAAATATATGCAGTTTTTTTTATATATATAATTAGGTTCATTATGATTTTGAAAATTGCTATTGCTACCTATGGCTGCCATTGGTTGTTTTAAGACATAAGCTACGCCCCTCTGATTTCGTATACATTAAAACATAGAATTAAATTATAATTTCAACAATTCCAACTGGTTATTAAATTTACTCTTTTAAAAATTAAATGCAACATTAGCCAAAATATAACTAGAATTTTGACAAAATAAATTAAAAAAATAAATATGCAAAAAAAAAACAGAAAAAATAAAGTTGTCTCCAGACGGGAAGCGAACCCCAGTTTGTAACTTAGGAAGCGAGAAGGCTAACCAATACGCTATGAAAGCTTACTGGTTACTGTGCTACATAACGTATTAAATACTTTACACCGTCAACCAAAAACACACAAAAAATGCGTTATTTTCCGAAAACATAATCTGATCAAAAAATCCTTTTGTACTATCCCGGTTCACACCAACGTACATTACTTAGAATTTTTTCAAATTTTTAGTTTAAACCATCTACAGGGTGTGGGGCTACAGGTTGTGGGGCATTTTTTTGCACAATTTTGGCAATAATTGCGTCAAAATAATTTATTTTGCAAAAATAAAATTTTGCACGTTAATTCACGTACTAAGGGCTTTCATTTGATACCCTACTCAGAATTTAAAAAAATATTTTTTTTTGATTAGCACATATTTGTTTATATCTTTAGGGGGATATGTTTTTTAGATGTTTTAGTATTTTTCCTATGTGCGGGAAGAGTTGTACAAGCATGCCAAATTTCAACTCTCTAGGTTTAGCCGTTTGGCTACAATTTTTACTGAACAGACAGACAGACAGACAGAAAGACAGACAGACAGACGAAAAAATGACGGTATACGGGTTTTTGGTCATACCTACAACCCCTAAAAAACGAGAAATTTAACTTTGAAAGTAGCAAAAAAATTCAAAATTTTGGATTTAAAAAATTATATAAAATATTAAAATTACTAGCTAATCCGTCGCAGAATATCTGCGAAAACAATTTATTAATTTTATTGATCATTTAAATTAGCAGTGCTAATATCTACCATATATGAAAAGGTAACATTCAAAAAGTGGTTTGCCACAAAAAATACAAAACTAAGATGTACTGGTATCAGTGCCTTCTTCTTTATTAAAAATATAAAATTAAATCATTAAATTAATCTAAAACGTGTTTTGTACTCAAGTCTATTCCAAACAATTAGACGGAACTAGATTTTCAAATCTTGTAATTTTTACCGATAGATTGAAGTTTTTGATCAATTTGTTCAACAAAAGCCAACTTCAATATGTAAAAAAATAACAAATGACAACTTGATGAAATGAAAATTCCAGTTAGTTTCGCCTAATCGTTTGGAATAGCCTGTAAAATACGCAAACAAGAACAATAAAAAAAAATAAAATTAAAAAATTTAATAATTCGCTCTTTTATTTTTTTGATGAACTTATAAAATAGTAAAAATATTTGATATACGATCTTCCCTGTACAGAAAAGTTCGTCAATAAGACGTGTTATGCGATTATTTAGAAAATTTAAAGTTATTATTTGCTTATTTAAAAAATTATAAATAAATAATAATATTTAATAAAAAAAAAAAAGAATAATGTAGACCTATTTTTGTTAATAAACATTCATTCAAATTTTATGCGTCGGCCTTGGTAGCATAGAGGTAGCGCTCCTGCTTCACGAGCCAAAGGTCCCGGGTTCGAATCCCGGTCAGGGCATGGATGTTTGTAAGACACAGTGTAATTGGGACATTTAGCCCTGTTCTGTGTTAAAAAAAAAAAACAGACTTAATTTTTGGTTCGTCCATTTAAACTATCATTTGCCCACTAAGTTCATTCAAAACGTGATTTGTCCAAATTTAAACAATCGATTTTTAGGGTTTTGTAGGTATGACCAAAAAACCCTTATACCGTCATTTTGTCGTCTGTCTGTCTGTCTGTCTGTCTGTCTGTCTGTCTGTCTGTCTGTCTGTCTGTTCAGTAAAAATTGTAGCCAAACGGCTAAACCTAGAGAGTTAAAATTTGGCATGCTTATACAACTCTTTGACCCACATATAGGAAAAATACTAAAACATCTAAAAAACATATCCCCCTAAAAATATAAACAAAAATGTACTCATCAAAAAAAAATATATTTTTTTAAAATTCTGAGTAGGGTATCAAATGAAAGCCCTTAGTACGTGGATTAACGACCAAAATTTTATTTTTGCAAAATAAATTATTATGATGCGATTTTTGCCAAAATTGTGCAAAAAATTTTTTGTCCCACACCCTGTAGCCTAGATGGTTTAAACTAAAAATCTGAAAAAATTCTAAGTAATGTACATTGGTGTGAACCGGAATAGTACAACAGGAATTTTTGATCAGATTATGTTTTTAGAAAATAACGCATTTTTTGTGTTTTTAACTAAAATATGTTAAATATATAATTCGCTATGTAACACTTCAGATAAGAAACTCTGGTAGCTCAGATAGTTTCGTAACGCACTTTGTAAATTGCAGTGCGAACGTTGCAGAGTTCGAATCCTGTTAATTTTATTGTTTTTTTTTTTTGCATTTCTATTTTGTTTAAATTATTTTGTCAAAATTCGTTATATTTTGGTAAATGTTGCATTTATTTTTTAAAAGCGTAAATTTAATAACCAGTGGGAAGTGTTGAAATTATAATTTAATTCTGTGACGAAATCAGAGGGAGGGACTTATGATATAAGCAACCAATGGAAGCCATAGGCGCAATTTTAAAAATCTTACTGAACCTTGCTGTATAAATAAAATACTGTACATATTTAGAAACTTAAATAATGGTATTAGGCATTCGAATTAAAATTCATAAAAAAATATTTTGACATAAAATTTGTTTTGGCATCCCAAATAATCATCATTCAGTTACTAAATACCTGCAAAACCCAGAAATGTGTGAAGATTCACACTTCACATAAATTTTTTATATTTTTGCTCATTAAATTTTAATGACATATTTGAATTCAATATTTGAGACCTTAAACATAAGTGGGTCAAAAATTAGGTTGCCAGCTTATTGCAATATTAACGTTTTTAGCAATAATCTCAAAACTGCATTACTGTGACAAACCACGGTTTGCATGTCATCTCCTCATATAATTCAAGCCCCTCAAGCACTCAAAAACACGTTTTGAAGAGACATATTTGTATAGTAATTAAACGTGCGTGCCCCAAAAAAAAAAAGCCTCTGAGCCCACCAAGAATTTTTTTTTTTTGCTACTGAGCCGCTGACCCCCTATAAAAAAATTCTGGGTGCGCGTCTGTTGTGAACCAACCATCACAGTAACCTACCTTGCGCTGAACTTTCAGGGGTTTTAATTCTAATATTTTCCCGTTTCTTAGATCTGACTCAGATAGAAATAATTTCTAGCACGTAAAATAAAATTAATAAAAATCAGTGACGGTTTTCAAGAGAAGGCAAGAGAGGCCTTGCCTTCTCAAATGAGAATTCAGCACGCAAATTTTATATTAATTTGGAGCAAATATTCATTTATTTATTTATTTAAAATAAAATATTCGTATTGGTACCATGAGTTCAAAAAGAAATTACATAAGGGTTGGCTATGGAAAAATAAAATAATGTCTCTTGCAAGCTTTATATAACAATAAATAACTTATGACAAAAACAACAGTGATGACAGTTAATTAATTCTAAAGCTTGCAGTAGACATTATATCATTTTTCCATAACCAACCCTTATGTAATTTCTTTTTGAACTCATGGTATAATTTAAGGAATGAATGTAAATGCACTATTAAAATGTTTATTACGTAATAAAAAATTTAGTCTTGGAAGTGAGGAAGCTTCTAAAAGATCGGTAAAAAGACCTCGATTTAATATTCTCGAACCGTTCAGCACAGATCAGATGCGTGTTAGTGCTGAGTCTAACTTGCCGGAGTGAGCGTCTAGCGAGCTTGTTGTTTATGTACCTCTCGGACGTTATACAAAGACGAACACAAGACTTTTATGTACATGATAATTAATAAAAAATAAAAATTATTAAAAGTTATTTTTAATTAAAAACCTTTATACATTAGGTTGCGCGCCTAAACGCGTAGGACTGATATCCACGGACTAAGAGATCTCAGTGTGTATTGCAGACTCATTTATTATTTATTCTCTATTATTATTTCCTCCTTCTGGTATCCATATAACGAGATATTATTATAATTATTTGTAAAAATGGAGCTTGTATTCCCGCCAGTACCGTTTGCCCGCAGAAACAGCTTTCGATCAACAAAATGAAAGAAGTAGAGATAAGAAGCATAAGGATCAACCTGTTGCTATATTTCTAATTATATCAATTCGCGATTAACATTTTTCCTGGCGTGATTTATTAAAGCTGTAGTTATGGAAACAAATTTCTTAAGCGATTTTACCTCGATTAATAAATTAATTTAAATTCAGCATCAGTAGTTGTTTTTGATTCGAAACAGAATATAAGAAATCTAACATAAAATATTTCGACATTACAGTTTTTATAACGTCTATTGCATGTCGTCACTAATTTTTAACTGCTTAATTTGTATGGTCTTAATAACACAGCATATTTTTGTATTATTTTAATGGATTTTTTATATAATTAATATAAATAATTAATTTAGTTTATATAATTCATTATTATTATTGTTATATATTAAGGTGCGCGCTTTTCAGAATTTCGTATGTATTTAATAAAGGAAAGAGGCTAACAGAATGCTGGTTATAAGGTATCAATTATATTATTGGAAACAAGTTTTTTATTATTTCATACTTCTTGTTTCAATATTTTACTTGTATCAATAATTCGAGTATGTTATTTTTGGTACTAGCACAAATTACAAAAATAAAAAACATTTTATTTTCCGTAAACATAATCTGATCAAAAATTCATGTTGCACTATTCCGGTTTATACCAGTGTCCATTACTTTATCAGATTTTTAGACTAACCCCTCTAGGCTGCAGGATGTGAGACATTTTTTTAGCACATTTTTTGGTATAAATCGCGCAAACAATTTTTTTTTTTTAATAAAATTTTGATTCACCTATTAAGAGCTTTCATTTGAGGGTATCAATGAAAGAATGAGATGAACTCGTATGGTAGTAGCACTAGTAATGATTAATTAATGTGATTTAGCTGAATACTTTTGAACTCATGGGCTGCTGAAGGATCACTATTGGGTTACTGTACTTAACATGTATATTTCTAATTCTGAATGCCACGTACGTGTGTATTATAATCGGTCGTGTGGCTTGAAAGGGTTTATCAAGCGTAAGTCGGAAAGTTTCTGAAATAATTTTCACTTTATTATTTGAAATTTACACAATTATTAAGAGCGATATAGAACAGTGAAATTTGACCATTGAAAATATCTCCAAAAAGTGCTCAATGTGACAGACATGAACTCCTGGAGTAAAGCAGTTGTTATATCAATAAAAGAAAAGGTAAGAAACAAAATAATTCGGAAAATTATGGGTGTTAATCATATTGTATTTACATAAAAACATAAAGATGAACCAGCTTCGGTGCAGTTATATAACTATACAGTGAATGAATAATGAAAGGTTTCCCGAATAAGTTGAAACAATAGATACCTAGAGAGAGAGAAGAAAAAGGAAAGACCCTGGAAAAGCTGGATAGAAGGAATAAAAAATGAGACGAACGAAAGAAAACCGAATGAAGAGCAATGGCAAGATAGTCAACAGTGGAGATTTTAAATCGGAAGACATCGGAGAATGGTATTAACTGATAATAATAATGTCATTTACACAATTATACAAAAAGCTTTGCGCATTAAAATTTCATATTTTTTATAACAATGAAATAAATTCTTTTTTTTTTTTTAACGCTATGTATGATTAACAAATCAACCCTAGCGGGCATCCCGCTCGATTGAGGCAGCAACGGCTTGGAAGTTCTACACTTTAATTTGCAAATGGAGTGTTTCAGGCTTGTAATAGGGTTACACTAGCGACAGGCGTTAAGTGCAAGCTTACGTGGGTGACGGCAGAAATAAAGGGAGTATAAAGTTGCATATGATCAAAGCTCAAAGTTCGGACTAGCGCGGACTGGGGTATTGATGCACATCTTGAAACATCAAAAAAACATAAAACATCAAGCGACATATAACAGAAGCATCAAACTGAGAAAAATATCGGCGTTGAGAGTTATTTCGACCGATAAAAAATTATAGATATATAATATAAAAATAATAGATCTACATCGCTTAGCTGGCGAATAGGGTAGAGAAAGTAAATCCTGTCTTTCTATATTATCCCTGTGTAAATAGGTACCTCATTTTATACGAACTGATATACGAATTTAAATAAACTGTCACAATAATGTATGGACACAACAATTCTTTCATATATAGGAATATCAAATAACCGGAGTTTTTTAATAACCGGTTGTTCGATTATTTTTGGGTTAGATAACCGGTTAACCTACACTGTTTTACCTTACAGGAAGTATAATGCAACAAAATTGCAGTAAAGAGTGATTTTTTTTTATTAAGAACATAAATTACATAAATAAATTAAAAATGTAAAAAACAATTACACATGTACCTGTTTTTAATCGCAATAACTGCTCATTAAGTAATTATTATAATTAAAGAAAATAATAATATTGAATACAATAATAATAATAATTGAGTATTTACTTTTCAGACTAATTTATTAGTATTCGATAATGAAACTACAACACTGTCGTACAATAAATCCAAATCGTACAAAGGTGTACAACTTTGCTTCCGCCGTTTTCCTATAGATGGCTTTAGCGGTAAGTAGTGGTCGAAATAAATAGATCAGTGGTTCCCAACCTTTTTTACTTGCGAAGCCATTTTTAGAATCAATTTCTATGGCGGAGCCCCTATGCCTACCGTATGTCTTACAAATTAATGGTGTTTTGAAGTAATGTTACGGGAGAGAGGGTAGATTTTTTAGTTAATATAAACTCACTTTTTTCTTTCACAGCTCACATATTGATAGATAGACAGATTTTTATAAAATGAAGCAAATAATCAAAATACACGCAGAACAAAAATGTAGCTCGCCGATCACATTCCAGCTAGTCATACAGTCATAAACCAGCTAGAGTCAGAAATCACTCGCACATACATACAACTTGGCCAATTTTCTTTCAGAATGTAATTTCCAGTTTTCTTATATTGATTCTGTGTTTTATTTCTAATTATTTGATTTTATTCCATTTTTATTTATTTTATTTCCTGGAAAGGCTGCGGAGCCCCTGGAAAATGCACGCGGAGCACAGGTTGGAAACCGCTGAAATAGATCATAGACGTCATGCAATAAGCTTGGGCATCCGTCAACATAACCCCATAAAAACATTAGTCGATATGTGTCTGCATCATAAAGTTATTCTCGATTGAAAAAATCAGTTTACGAGCCAAATTCTTGTCATTTGCGGCAGGTTTTAATTTTCTGCTTCAATATGAAGAAATCTGCGGCGGAGGCTCATCGAATGCTTTCAAATACTTATGGTGAGGCCGCTATTAGTGAAAGAACGTGTCGTGGAGACATTATTTGATGAAGACTCGTGTTAAACTCACGTAGAATTGGCACGATCATTGGGATAGGACATAGGAATAATTCAGAAGAATGAAAATTAGGTGCCGTATAAGTTGAAACCAAGAGATGTTGAAAGACATACCTGGAAACGTTAAAATGGGAAGTCCTACCCCACCCGCCGTATTCTCCAGACGTTGCTCCCTCTGACTATCACTTGTTTCGGTCAATGCCACACGGCCTGACTGACCAGCACTTCCGGTCTTATGAAGAAGTAAATATTGGATCGATTCGTGGATCGCTTCAAAAGATGACCAGTTTTTTCAACGCGGGATTCGTATGCTGTCCGAAAGATGAGAGAAAGTAGTGGCCGGCGAAGGACAATACTTTTAATCATAAATGTATAACCAGTTTTTTACAATAAAGCCTCTAATTTCGGAAAAAAACGGAGAAAACAAAGTTGTACACCTAATATATGTATATATCACAAATATAAAAAAAAAAAATTATTATTATATACTAAGGTTGAAAAGACATTATAATTTGAGATGTGTAGCATCGAGGGAAATAAAAGTACAGGGCTATAATTTTCTTGTCAACCGGGTGTTTATATATTTTTATTATTCCTTATATTATTTTTCCACTACCAGAACATTTATTCTTATTATTTAACCATTTTATATTGATAATAAAGTAAAAATTTTGACATGAGCTGCTATTAATTATCCACGGAAAACAGGTAGCCTTTGAAACTGTCATTTTTGAAAACAAATGAATTCACATTTATTTATGAGAAAATTGTATGTACCTCGCTACATTGTGCAAAGCCTGTGCTGTGTTTTAAAATATGAAAACAAGGAAGAAAGTGAAATTTGAACTCCTTCAAAAATTTGGGAGCAGGCAAAAAAGTATCAAGCTGAAAAGTGATAGATATCAATAATTGTTTTTATTATTTACTAGTAGCAGAGAAAAATTGTTATTGCCTTCTTCTTCTTCTTTGGGCACTGTCAGTCGGTTTGACTTTTGACCTCACTCATATAAGTCCTTTATCTTGATTTATTTATTGTCAGGTCTTTCCATGTGGTAATACTTGTTAGATCTTCGGTTAGCTGATCTCTCCATCTCGTGCGAGGTCTTTCCATTGGTCGACGAGTATTTAATCTTACCTCCCATTTCTTCCTAACCATTCTGTCCACCCTCATTCTTATCACATGTCCTGCCCATTGTAATCGTGATACTCGGCCTTGAGTATAGTTTTCGGATATCTTTGTAAGTGGAGAGAAATTAATTTCTCTGATAAACAAGATAAATAATGGTAGGTTCTAAAGCTAGTAAAGAAAAAACAATTTTATATCGTTCTTAGTTCATAAATATTGCCAAAACTATTTTTATTTTTTATCTCACAAAAATGTATGAAATAAGATAGGGTCGTCTGTTAAACCGAAAGACATAAAATAATCACCATTTCCCTACAATTATGTTATCAAAAACAACAATATTGTCAATTATGTAGTATAATACTGAGCGTAAGACACCTCGCTGTAATCCATCAGCTATTGGTTTGGATATCAAGATCGCTAGTCCTGTATCGATTACCGGACATTAATAAATCTTCTAAAAATTCGGTTAATCGGTTTCTGTTATAATCGGTGTGACATCCCTAGTCACATATAATTTTATCTACTTAGATGTACTTGCATTATCACTTCTGTTTATTTATTTGTTTTTTAATTTCAGTGACAGAATAAATCTAAATAAAACCGTGTACCTAATCAATGCAATAGTCAACATAGTAAACATTTTACTTTACAACAATTAGTAAGGCGTGAATATTATACGTGAATGTATGCACAATACTGTGAATCGTGTTTACTGTTAACGTACCATGTTTCACAATCAATATGGATATTTTTATATTGTTACAGCATTTAAGTTGATAACACTTTAATTCTTATATTGAAAGTAGACTAATCGAAGCAATAAACATCGAAACGCAGGATCCTAATATTCTGGATCCTAAGCCTTCTGGATCCATTCACGCTGGAATAATGGTATAGTGCGTTTCTTGCTTTGTGTTTTTATGGAGCCTAAAATTTAGCACGTTATTTTACAACACATTAAATTATTGGACTAGCACCACCACTTACTCTTGAGCTATTTGTAATGTTTGCAAACGTTTACGTTTGCAAAACTTTATTGTGCTTTTATTGACAGCCTCATTTTATTGTCAAGTGATTTTTAAACACAATTGTAATGTTAATCCTCTTTTCGTTTATTTTGATTCAACTGTTACCTTTCAGTAATCGACTAAGAGCGTCAGTAGGAGGTTAATAATATATTAAGTCACCATACTGCCGGTTATGGGAAGATTAAATGAAATTCAAACGTAGATGGAAAACAGGATCAGATTCTAAATCCTCTCTCAATTCCAATTTTGCCATTGATTTTGAAAACACCAATAAAAATGATGATGTTTTAATTAGAATTACAAATAAGGAAGAAGATGCTGACCGTACCAGGCTGTACTCCGAGGGCCATCAGAGCGTGATTGATATTGAAAGTCTGACAGTAATTCATGTATATTTTGTACTACCTGATGTACAAGACAAACGAGCAACTAATAAAAAATGTCATTATATATTTTTTTTACATACATGATTCCTATTCATTTTCCAAAATCCTCCACATAATGAAGCCCTTTGCCTTAATAGGAATGAATATAAATATTTGTCCAATATGGATCTTTCGAGTATATTTTGACTAATGGAACTAATATAATAAGTAAGTATTTAGTATGTATCTGAAACCAACGTTTCTAACAATGTTATAATCTCACTATATTATTTAATTAAATTCATTGCCGGTTGCGCAATATTTGCATTAAAGTAAAATAAATTCAAACTCGAACGATTTTAATTAATTATGAAATATTTTCAATAAAACGTGCGTAAAATTTACTACCTATATGTCAGATACTCACCTTGCATTTTGAGGACCAACAGACTTGGCTTCGTAGGAGGAGCTAGCAGAAATAGCGTGATCCGGAATTCTCCCTTCTTCCATACCGAGAGCGGAACGACATTCTCCTGCAACAATCGTCGTCGTAAGTGACTCAGAACCATTCAACTCACACTAACATTTCACTTTCAACATTATTGTACGTTCTGGATCCCTCTGTTAATTCTATTTGGTACGTCTGTAAAGACACAGACCCTAATTAATTTATTGTGTTTCATTTTCCTTGAGAAGCCTTTATTTAGTGGAACTACTATTGGCAGTAACGCAAAGTACAACTCCCCAACAAAAGCAATATACACGGCCTTACACACTATTAACAAACTATTGAAACGCACCTTGAGTGGTTTCCTCCGACATTCTCTTACATTCACGTAGATACGAGAAATGTGTACACTCACTGTCGCAAATGTTTCAAATAATATATTTGTTTATTTTCTTATGTATTTCTTGCATTCATTTTACAAATTTATATGGGAAAGATAATTTTTAAGAATATTGAGTTTTGATGGATTAACCAACTTGGTTCAAATGGTTTTAAAAATTTACATAAAACAATATAAATAAATAAAAATTTTGAAGGATCTTTACAGCATGAATTTTGTACATATTATTGTTTTTATAGTCTGCATACCTTCATACAAAACAATTAACACAGTGATACTATTTGTTGTATACAAATTGTACAGAAATATTCTACAGCCCGTATTTCGTACAGTTTTTGTTAAATACATTTTTGTTGATAAGTAATAATTATAAATGATATATTTCCTTTTCAGGTAGCGTCTAGCATAGCCCCCCAAATATTAATCTTATTAAATACTGCACTGAACTGAAACATTTCATACCATATGTTTGTCTAAATGGTGAACATAGGAGATGTATGTATATGGGACACCAGTTTTGGACGACCGTTTTGTGTTTTACTATTCTTGGCCCAACTTACCCCGTAGCAGGAAAAAAGTGACAAACAACTGAAAAGACCAAAAGACATAACCATTTAAAACATGCCTATCACACAACTTGAATGAGTGTATGCTCTGATAGTTGTAATGTTTGTAGCTATTGAATGGAAATACTCGTGAGTAAAAAAAAAAAAAAAAAACTGAATCCTAATACTTTCGTAGATATGCACAAATATAGTTGAAATGGCACTTTGTGCCCTGCCCTACCCTACTGTTTTGTTTTAAGTGGGTATTTCTTTTTACATTTCTTACGATATTGTTTTAATTTTATACTGTCAATGTTAATAAGTAGAACAATGAATGTTTAAACCAATGAAGAACGTGTCTTCATAATAAAAAATGTTTATGGGGGTAATAATTACCGTAGAGTGCGAGATTGATTTTCGGTGATGTTTATGAATCGTCCGATTACTAGTACAACTACAATAGTTAAATTAGCAAAAAAAAAAATTCAAAATGATGTGAAAAATTCTTAATTTAGAAAATTCAAATAGCCTGTGACTCAATAACCTGTGACTCAAAAAAGTTAATATACTATCTTAAGCCATTAAGTGCCGTTGATGCGGAAACGCAACATTTACATATATATTTTTTTAAATGACATCTAACTATATTTTTTAAATCTGATTATAATAATAATATCCTTATTATAGAAGGTAATCTAATGTTAATTTTTATTTTTTTGAAATATATTTTTTTAAAGAATTTAATTCAACATATTTTTATAACTACAACAGTTTTACTCTCAAGTAAAATTTTACATACTATACATATCCTATAAATAGTATTTCAAATTACTAATATGAATAAAGAAGTAGAAAAAACAATGGCTAACAAAATTTACATGAAGGCAAACTTAATGTTGCGGTTTCGCATCAACGGCCAGATGTGTATACTTCGTAGAAATGATACGGGTGAGCGGTAATGGGATAATATGCAAGTTTGAACATTTACTTAGTAATATTTTGGTATCGTAATTTTGAACTTATTTATTAGTTTTGTGGTATCTTGTGAACTCGCCACGTCTTACATAACTATGAATGAACATTAAAATATGTGGAAGAAATATTATGATCTCTATAGGTCATTATCAATTCCAGGGTTCGAAACTGCTCTAGAAGAAATTCTTGACACTGAGGTTGATTCAATATAAATTCCATCTGAGGTAGACAATTTTACGGATGAACAAAATATGGATGACAATCACTAGAATGTAATATTGTCACAAGTGTGGTATAATTGTATTCTAATGTTCCAATTCCTTGAGCGGCCTTAAGGCTGTGTAGGTCAAGGTTGTTGACCTACGGTTTGGGAATTATAGAATGTGCAGGGTGTTGCGTGTTTGCCAACATAAGTGTTGAACTACATTCTAATGTGTTGATGAACATTATTCAATTGTGATGACTATGGTCTTTTAATTGCTGCCAACAATTACACAAATGAATAATGTTTCCAAAACAGTTGAGGTAGGACCTGACGTCAAAGTGTCCTGGTTAACAGTTATAAAATGGTCTTAGGGAATAGAGTCGGGGTAGTTATTCTTGTGACCAGTCATCACGTCGGTGGTCATCAGTCCGCATCACGCTGCCCAAGGGCCAACCCAGCTGTTGAAGTCACCAAAACGAGATGTGAGTGTTGTTTACAGGGCTTCTCCACGTGTTCGTCTCGTGCGGATACCTGGGGTGGTTCGACCGATCCTGGAGGAGCCGGGGCAAGAACGAGGCTAACATCAGCTTCTAAACGAACAACACCAGCAGCCATTTTACCAACAATTGTACATATTTTGATGTAAATTAATCATGTATAATAAATTTTGTAGAAAATATTTCGTTCTTGACTTCACAATTAAATAATCATTACATGGAACGATAATGCTGTAGCAATGATTTCTTACGAAAAATATTGCGATAAGTTCAATCTAGCATGAAAAAAGGAACGGCCGGAAAAATAGTCAGTATTACCCAGTCTTTTGTAATCAAAGAATATAATAAAAATATGGGCTCTTCATGATAATGGATTGCCAATTACCGCACAAAAGTAAGATGAAATTGTTGTGGCCTCTCTTTACCAACACAATTGATAGTACCATTGTCAATGTCAAGAAATTATAAAAATTATACAAGATAAAACATAATTCAAATATATCGCAATCAGAGCTAGGAATATTTGAAATAAAGTATTTGAAAAAGTATTGCAATTATATTTTGTTTGAAATATTGTATTTCAAATACTTCTAAAAATTCTCTTAGTATTTGGATTTGCAAATACTTTTTCCGTGCTATTTGTATTTGATATTTGTTGTCTGAAAATGTCAGTATTTGAAATACTTCAAGAAGTATATCAAATTTTTTCTTAGTATTTCAAATATATCCTTTGTAAATATTTCAAATATTTGCTTAGTATTTCAACTATTTTCTTAGTATGTCGAATAATTTCTTAATAAATATTTTACATATTTCCTAATATTTCAAATATTTCCTAGTATTTCAAATATTTCCCTATTATTTTAGATATTTTCCTATTATTTCAAATATTTCCTAATATTTCAAATATTTCCCTAGCATTTCATATACTTCTAGTATTTCAAATACATTTTCAGTATTTGAAATACAATATTTCCATTAGATAAACTGCTTTAAAATATTTGACTAAATCAGACCCTCGCCAAACCATCAAGCAATTATCACAGAAACTTCCAACTGCATGTTCCATAGTGTATCTGCATTTTACAAAAATGGGTTTTGTGAATATTTGGACTGTGCACGAACTATCACCAGCAAACCAATTAGGTCACATAGAAACGTGTTCTTATTTATTGCCCAAGTAAAGACTCAATTCATTTCTTCATCGAATTGTCACTGGGGATGAAAAGTAGTTGTATAAAATAACATCTTCTTCTTTAGGCACTGTCAGTCGTATTGATTTTTGGCCTCAATCACAGATATCCTCCATCTTGGTCTGTTCACTATCAGGACTTCCCATGTGTCCTTTATACAATAACATAGATAGGAAATATAACGGCTTTTCCAAAATCAGACACCCATTCCTACCCCTAAACAAGGATTAACATTGAAAAAGCAGCTTTTTCGTTTGGTGGTATGTCTTTGGAATTATGCAATTGGAGCTGCTACCGTCTGATGAGACTATTTCAAAAGAACTTTATAGTTTAAAGTTCAAAGAAGTGAATATTTAGAAAGGTTTAGTCAGAAACTTAGCGAAAACCGGCATACATCAAAACTCACACGTGAAAAATTCAAGAGCTAAATTTGAAGATTCTACCTCATCCCCCATATTCTTCAGATGCAGCCTCTGGTGACTAGCACCTATTTTGTTCTTTGGAACATTTACTAAGGGATACATTTGTAGGTTTCATGTATATTTGTAATACACCTAGTTGCGTTTTTATAAAATGGAATTGAAAAAATAATAGATAGGTGGGAAACTGTCTGCAACAATGAGGAAAATTATATTTTAAAGTTCAAAGTTTTTAGATTTTTGTTTTAAGAAGAAATAATATATTTTTTTCCGGTTCACCTATTATAATAACTTATCTGCCGTCTTTTTTTTGTTGTAAATGTTGTAAATTTTATAGCTGTCATTGATCTTGTGTACGTATCTAATAGTTTAACTCTCGTTAAAGTCAATTTAAAGCAAACATTTCGAAAGCAGTCGTTATTCAGTAATACTGGGTTTAAATCTTGTGTTGCGTGAGCTAGAGCTTTACACATCTGACTCCAAAATGTAATCAGCACATTGTCACAGTGTGCTCGCCTTACAAAGCTAGTGCTCCCGCTCGCTGTGCGGCTGTCGTGATTGTATCGACTGAAGACCAGAGTAAGGCTTTGGTAACACGTTGTCAAATCCTTTAAACCAGCAAACATAGCTGAGATCTGTGCGTTCCACTGACACAAAGGACCACGTAACTGAAAAATGAAGTGTCACTGGCAACTCTGAAACGACTTTGTGGTTCGACATTCGTCGAATCCACTTGTATTCAATGCTTTGGTGGGTTTTCAACAGCTGTCACTGCCAACTGTCACCCCCTTTCTCCGACCTTCGCGACAGTTTCCCTATATCCCACCCACCTCCTTAAGAAACTTGGCGTAGCGCAGCAAAACTGAAGTGCTGTTATCATCGTTATATTGTACAGGCCATTATGTATTTGCTGGTATAAAACCACCGATGTGTTCATTATTTCATTAACCCATTTTACTTCAGTCCTTTTATAACTTTGTTGTCTCATCTCTTACAGATTACGTTCGAGGATTACAGACTTTTCTACAGAATGAATTGAGTTCCAGATCAGGCTTGTCTTTCAAATGTTCCATGATTCAAATGGATTTTCAATATTATATGCTAAATTTCTGGACTGTTATTACATACGGATAAGAAATATGTCTTATTCAGACAACTGGGTAATTATTGAAGTTGATATATACAGAAACATACTTTTAAATATTTTTAAGTACTTGCGGCTGGATTATATACTGAACAATATTATTGCCTGATACTGTATATCTAGGCAATCAAATTATTTCATATTAGAATTACACATATAAAATAACTAATTAATTGGATCTTTATTATTAATAAACAGTTAACTAATTATTCTTTTGTTGGTCTTTCAAACTATTTTTCAAAATCTTTAATTTCGATCCATATTCTTACATTCACAATAACAATTGTGTTAATAATAATGTACGTTCACATGCCTTAATTCTAAATACGCAACTGAAGTACTGAATTGAAGATCAAACATTAAAGTTTAATGAAGTTTGGACTTTAATAAGTCCAAAGTTTTTGTCCTGTAAAATATCAATTCTATTTTTCTCTCCAATTCAAAATTATTTCTTTCTTTCTTTATTGGTGACATGCGTAGGTTTTTGTAAGTTTTGGTGAGTGTGTGTAGCTTTTCTTTATCCATGTAGTGATTTCCACTTGACTTGATTTCTAGCGGCTTGCTTTGTTTTCACCATGTAATATTTGGTCCTTTCTTATAAACAATTCATCTTTAAGTGGTCTTAGGGCAGCCACGATTTCTTTTCTTAATAGATTTCTACTAAATACCTTCTTCTCAATGTTTATTGTCACTTCAGTATTTGGTAGCCTTGTACCCAATATACTTTGCATGATAGACGGACTGTAAAGTATTATGATGAAGGACTGCCGTAGTAAAATTATGCTTTCCTGGTAGTTATTTGATATACTCTACGCATTCTTCATTAGTTTGTACAAGAACATTAAACATTATACTAGGGGTAGCCAAACTTTTTTTGAAGAGGATCTGTTTGTGCAAATAGTGTGGCTAAAAGGGCCGCACTAAAAAATAAATATATAAATAATAATAATAATCACTCTAGCTATTACAAGGTAATACCGTTGAGTTTCTACAATTTAATACTCATAAACAAATCAACTCTTTTGTCGAAATTAACGATAATATAATAAATTCGCTTGAGCACGTTGCATAGAATGCTTTTTTATTGGCCACAGTAAAGATAAGTTTTTTACTAATATAATAATTCATGGAGGGCCGCATGTAAAACTAACGAGTGTCGTGTGCGACCGTAGTTTGCCCACCCCTGCATTATTCGAACTGTGTATATATCAAACAACTACTGGACAGCCTAATTTTCACAACATGCAAAAAGCATCTGTCCTAGAAACTTTATGAGTGCTTACTTGTAAGTTTATACAATGTAAAGAAGAAAACAGCGCGAGCTTGGTTTGTACGTGGATCCCTTTGGAAGAACGGAAAACATTTAGGACAATAATAATAATTATAAAACATAACCGGTGGCACCAATCACAGTGGGAATTATTATTGCGTTCACATGTTTTTAATGTCAACAGCGGGGCTCGTATGTTTAATTAATTTTTCAGCTTCCTTAATAATCAAATTACTAATATAGGAGATCGCGGGGCCAGCTATTAAAATTAGCTTCTCGTTTTCTATTATTATATTGGACTTATTGGCTGGAATACATCTGTGTGTCTTTACGGGTTAGTTATAGAGGATAGTAGTTCGCACCTTTCTGATTTGGAGAATAAAAGACAGTTAACTTATAAGGTTTATAACGGTAACATTCGAAAACTATTTTTTTCTGTGTCTAATAATATCAAAAACATTGTAGTCGGTTTTGTTATTTTCAGTTTTTCTTTTAATTCTTTTAGCGATTAATGCAAGTAAATTTCATATTTAATTTTTCCTAGCATATTTGGAATAAATGTAAGAGAACATTTGAATAAATTTTCCAAATAGGTGGATTAGTCGAGGTGGTGCAATAAACTGGTCCATCAGATCTCCTGATTTGGCATAGTGTGATTTAGTTTTGTAAGGTCACCTTAAAAGTAAAATTTATAAAACCCGTCAGCCAAAAATTAATTCTTTGAGGTCTAAAAAGGTCGGGTTACAAACACTCGCATCCGGAGAGTTAGGGCGAACCTCCAGTCACCTGGTGAGGCCTCAGCGGCCCGTGATTAAAACCATGAGAGCTATTGACGGGGACGCCCTGTATTCGGACCGGCACCTCATAAACAGGTCGAGGTCCGAAAGGCGAGACAGACGCTCTAAGCCCGATGCTTTCTCAGGCGTTTTCGAGGAGAGATGGCAGCGGAATCTGGCCCTTCAGACCTGGGAGTCCAGACTCAAGAAGAAAGAACATGATCTTGGTCAGACAGATGCAGAGTAGGAAGAAACAGGAGCTGAGACACAGGTCGGAATTTCAAGCCGCCGTTTCACCCGCGGGGCTGCCTGAGGAGGGCCAAGGCAGCTCAAAGGTTATAGACACCTGCATCCGGAGAGTGTGGGTACGCCATTTAGTCACCTAGCGAAGCCTCGGGGATCCGAGCGTAAATCCACGCGAGTCCTCGACGGGTACGCTTTGTATTCGGACCGGATAATCTAGTAAACAGATCAAAGACCGAAAACATGAGACGGACGCCTACAGCTGGACACCTGAAGTTGGCGGGCCATAAGGGAGTTTTGGCAGGGGGACCCGACAGACCTTGTGCTCAGTTGAGAACATACCGGAAGAACAACACAGGAAGAACAGGAGGAAGTACAGGAAGATCCAAGAGAGAAGGCAAGAAGATCTAGCCAACCTGCCATGAAGAATAGTCAACTACGACAGTTCCGTGGCAGGGTTGAGGCAAGTAGGGTTTTTAGACGGTATGTCACTTTGTGGAGAGTCCGACACTACCTGAATATGGTGTCTATAAAAGATTTCTCCTGGATATAAAAAAGAGAACATTTGAATCGATCGTTTCCAAATAGGTGGATTAGTCGAGGTGGCGCAATAAACTGGTCCACCAGATCTCCTGATTTGGCATAGTGTGATTTAGTTTTGTAAGGTCACCTTAAAAGTAAAATTTAAAAAACCCGTCAGCCAAAAATTAATTCTTTGAGGAAAGTAATATTTGCAGAATGCTCGTCAATAACAGATAAACATCTTGTAAATGTACGTAATTCATTTTATAGCAGAATGAGATATTGATTGGTGCAAATAACCAGTTTGGATATTTTTGTTAATAAATGTTTTACCATTTTCATAAAACATACTACCTAATGACATGAAGCTAAAGGTTATTTTTGTTAAATATATTTATGTACCTAGGTATGACTGATACATCTTTCGATTGCTAGTATTACAAACTTTGTAATTTAATAATAAGGAGCAGGAATCGCCAAAAATATAGATTTCAATGTTATTTTTCTATATGCTAAGGTAAAAGTATTCACCCGTGTGTACGTTACAGAAAAATAATATGTTTATTTTGATTAAAATCTCACTACTAACAAATATTTGAATATATTGAAAACAGAAACAAACATTTTGAAATGCCAAATATTCAAAATACATGAAAATATACCCACTTGAGTTCCGTGAATTTCAAGCACACAGACAGATAAACATACAGACAGATTATTTTTTTAATGGATTGTCTTATAATCACCGGAAACGTTTAGAAAATCTTCTTTTTTTTATCTATGAGTACAATATTCCATACATTCAACAAAATTTTAAAAAATATTAATAATGACCATCAAGGCAAGGGCTATTTGCGGAGCCTTAGGTTGAGGCTATGGCCATAAAATTTACCTGATCTTTCTCCATTTATCTTCCGATTCTTTCCGGAGCATGTATTTTTCTGAAGTAGTAGGCTAGCATTAGGGGAGATAAGATGTTTGCAATATAGACTGAACTTTATCATGAAAAGTAAAATTTAAAAGTAAATAAAATGGACAGGTTAGTTTAACCAGTCGTTGGATAGCTACTACAAAAATATACTACTTTTATAAACAGTGGCGTAGAAAGATAGAATTGTTTTTGCTAGACTTACGAGTATATTCAACATATACACAAAATTATTTAATATTAAGAGCAAGAATCGCAAAAAATTTAGATTTCCATGTTATTTTCCTGTGTTTCGGAGTAAAAGTATTCATCCGGTATAGTACTCACATGGGTTATATGAGCCCAAAAATTTCGATATTGAGTTTCCGTAATATCATCATAACTTATGTACGAGATCTATAGAATCCATAACATGCCTTTAGGAGTCTATTATGGTTTGTAAAGCTCGTATGTAAATTATACAGGGTTATGCAGAAGTCCCTCTGCGTTTTCCGAACACTGCCGGACAGTAACCAAAATAGACACAGCAGAATGGAGCAAATCAACAAACAGATTTCACAGTATATTTCATAAAACGGCGTCGGGCATACTTACAAGTTTGGCTGCTAGGAGGCAGTTATGACGATACATAGTACCATTATAGCAAGATGACATGGAATACATTTTCGCAAAGACGGAGCCTCGCCACATTACTTATTGGGCGTTGCGCTCACCTCAATGGTTCCCGATTGTTGAATTGGGCACACGTCTAAAGATGAGTCACCTCTTCTTCCCTGGCCACCATGTTCACCTGACCTACCATCATATATTTCCCTGTGGGATCGTGTGTACTTGCTGCCAAGGCCACAGTTCCAACAAAGAATCGTAGATACAGTTCCAACAAAGAATTGTAGATGCAGTTACTCTTATCGACCTTGATATGGTGTGGTGGGTACTGAATTACAGTTTTGGAGTCTGTCCAGTCACAAGGGGTGGACATATCGAGCACCTGTAAGGTAGGATACAAAATTGGGGAGTTTCTATATCTGTTGATATGCTCCTTTCTGCTGCGAATCCCGGAAGCTTTCTGAATAACTCTTTAGCCTTGTATCTTTATTCATGCTAATTAATGATTTCGGCAGTAAAAAATGAATGTGAATTTTTAAACATTTCAGAATTTCGTAGGTATTTATTAAGAAAATAAGGCCAACAAAATTCTAGATGTCTGCGACAATATTTTTTGCTATAATCGAATCAAAATTTGACTTCTGTTAATCTCGGTTGTAAGAACTTGAATTTAATATCCTATAGCTTTCATTTGATACTCCATTCAAAATTAAGGGATTTTTTTTCAGAAAAATACATATTTGTTAAAAAATGTTATGCGCTAAGTCTCAGTATTTATCTTTTGGCCTTTTGGACACAATTTCTACAGTACAGACACATACATTTGTGTTTCTAGATTATACCTAAGACAACCTTAAGTCTTCAAGATATTGGTGTTCTAAGAACGCACGTTGCAAATGGCAAATAAGTTTTCTTACACAATCTTACAGAATATTAGATATAGACATTTAAGGTTGAATAAGGAAGAAGTCCTGAGGGCGCAGTTAGCCTTAGTTTTAATCATTTCATTAATAGTTTTCTTAGTACTAAAACTTATATTGACTGATAAAATAATTAATCTATCAGAAGCAAATTTGAAGAACATATTAATGTGTCGATTAAACATAGATTTTTAATTTTATTTCATTTCAATTTTAAAATATTATTTTTTCAATTGAATGTACTGTGATTATTGTTTTCTTATTTGTAAGAAAAAAAAGTTTGTGTTATTCCGTTTTCTTCTTTATAATATTGCGATTCTACAAACTGTTATTTATTATTTTTGTAAGAGTCTCTATAATTGTGATTATATGAACTGTGTGTGATCAGAGTCCAACTAAAGTATATCCGCGCCCCATATGTACAAATTAAGTTACTAGCCAACTGAACCCAAATTTTTAAGACCGCTTAAAATTATGTTGTTAAGTGCTGTCAAAAATATTCGTTGAGCAAAAAATAAGTCTTCAACCTAAATTTTCAGCACTCCTTGCATCTGGCGCCCCAGGCAACTAACTGTCTTGACACCCTCTTAATCCGGCCCTGTGTGTTATTAATTATTTTTGTAATTTCTTCCTAATTTGTTAGAATTTTATTTTATTTACGTCCAATATGTTTATGTATTGTCATTTTTATGTACCTATATTGTATTTTGCTTTCGTTTTTGACAATAAAATAATCAATTTTTAATTAAGTTTTATTTCTTTTATATTTTAAATTTTATGATTGAAAAACAAGAATAAGAAGGGAATTTGGTAAGTAAAATTAATCCAAAATTTATACTAATTATTAGGTAATATATAGGTATTTATAACAATAATTATACGTAGACATTTGATGTTAGACTCGATTTTAACTTGTTATTCGAACCGGAATTGACCCGGAATTTTTAGATGAACCGAAACCGAAATTTGAGCGAAAAACATTTACTTGGAACATAACAGTAAACCGGAACGAAATAAATTTGGGTTCGACTCTCTGGCCAAAACTAAGAAGAGGTCCTGGAAGACGAAGGCTGATTACCTGGCTCTGTAACCTAAGGAAGTGGTTTGGAGATGCATCCAGAGAACTTTTTTGGAATGCGATAACGGATGAGATAAGAGAAGAAGATGTGAGTGCGAAAACATGTACTGGGCAAAGCCAAAGGTCAGGCTCTGTAGAATGTGCAAGGAAGAAGAGAATAGGAAGAAAGAGATGGACACTGGAAGAAGGAAGAAATGAAAAAATACTTATTTTGCGAAGAGATGCAGAGATATGGCTGGGAGGAAGTGATAAAGGAACTGATGAGTGAGGAAGGCAAGGGAGAAAGATATATATGAGAAGATTGGCACGCTGTCAATTATTATATACGTGAAGCTTATATTATTTCCCTGATGGGCGTGAAAAAGGTGTTAAGTCCTATCTTTTTACATATGACTTATCTCCGTTACCGCCCCCATCAGCCATTTGGCACGCGAGCACAAAGATGTTCGCCACCCCTGGCTTAAGCCATAGTCCACCCCTGCCACCAATATCTATTATATAAATGTTGATTGTCTCTTAACCAGAAGGTTTAGTATAGTTCCGTAATATTTTCTTGTCAGCTGACATCAAAGTGAAAGAATGTATTATACATATGTATATGTACTCGTATATATCTGTTGTAGGCCGTATATTTTCAACATACATGCCATTTATTTAAAACAACCCTTAATAAATGACAATAAAAATATGAACGATATATAATTTAACTAAATTAATTAAAATGCGTTTTTTTTTTTAAATTTTTCATTACAACAGAATAATCAAATAACAGCATTTTAGTTAACAAGCATATAATAGAGGCTATAATACACGAGGAAAAAGTTTATTTTTTAATCATCCGAGTGAAATATAGCCATTATATGCAAGTCAAATACAATATTTTATCTATTAGGTGGTCAAGGATGAAATTTGTAGAAAAAAAAAGCAAAGTTGGTTGATAACTTACAAATATAAGGAATTATTTTATTCATCAAAGTATGCACCCATATTGTCTACACACTTTTGCCATTTAAGCGGCAGGTTGTTCAGGCCGGTGGTATAAAACCCTGGCGGACTAGAGTCAATGAATTCCTGGAAGGCCAGTTTTACAGCATTGTCGGAATTTAACTGTTTTCCTATTAAAAAGTTGTACAAATTGCGGAAGAAGTGGTAGTCATTGGGGGCTATATCTGGTGATTATAAAGGATGATGAAGAAGTTCCAACTCCAATTTCTGTAGTTTTGCCACAGTCATTTGAGCAGTGTGTGGTCTAGCGTTATCATGCAATAAGATAGGAGTCGATCTGTTGACCAATCTAGGCTGTTTTTCTTTAAGTTTTTGCATCATTTCATCCAGTTGGTTGCATTATATTTCTGCTGTGATCGATGAGCCAGTTTTTTTTTTTGGTGTTTTTTTTTTTTTTTTTGTTTGGTTTTTAATTTGCCTGTTTGATATTTGGCGAACCAATTTGATATTGTCTGCTGCATAGTAACACTAGAGCCAAATACACTATTAATGTTTCGCGCGGTCTGCGATGCTGCAGTTCCACGTAAGAACTCATACTTCATAATAGTGCAAATTTCCGGCCGTTCCATTTTCAACAAAATTATTATTTTTTTTAATTTTTGATATTTTTTAGAGCATACAATGATTTCTTTAAACAGGCGAGATGTGTAACTTTCCAACAAAAAGAAAACAGAAGGTAAAATACTAAGCCAATGTCAAATAATAAGCTGTTAAAGTAATATTATTAACTACAAGTTACATCGTTGACGACCTGATACAAACAACTATATAATAGTTTTGTCTTTAAATAAATAGTAAATTTAATTTAAAAAGAAAGAAATTTTAAACGCCAATTGTAAAACTTCAGAACCGACGTCAGAAAGATGACTACCGAACCATCAGCTGATTATAACCTACAAAAATGCTTAAAATAGATTTATTTTTTTATTTATTCTAACTTATAAATAATATTCTAGTTATAAATATGGACTGTGCGAGTCACAAAGAGTTATTGCTGCTGAGTTACAAAAATTTAACAATTTATTAAAAAAAAACTTGCCGTGTATAAAACGTTAATTATTTACGGATGAGCACACATGCGCTTCCCATTATATACGGTCTACAAAATGAGCAGCTTTATATATTTACAGTTAGACACATAATGCATTTATTGGTAACCGACGAGTTCATCGAAAATCAATTCATCGAAAATCAATTAATCGAAAATCAATTCATCGAAAATCAATTCATCGAAAATCAATTCATCGAATGATCAATTCATCGAAAAAAAAAATATTTTCTAAATATTTGAGAGGAATGCCGAGGGGATCGGAAAGTCAAAAGAGCAGTGGTCAATAAAAGTAGACAGACTAAGAAATAATTGCGTAATTTTTTTTTTATGGTTTAAAAAAAGCTAAATAAAGTGACATAGTGTATGAATATAAATAAAGAAATATAATAAGAAAACTTATATAATAAAAGAAATAAATGTTTTGTTTTTAAGGTTTAATAAGACAGGTTATGGTCAATTGCACGCAAATAATTTTTATAAATTCATACATAATGATACGCATTTTAATTGGGCTAATATGGGGGAAAATAAAGTACTATGCGCCTAAAAACAAGGTAATTAGGTTAGGTTTAGTTAGTAAAAGTCTAAAACCGAGCGGAGCGAGTTACCCATCTTCTAGTTTAAGGAAAAAGCACTATTTTAGGTTAGGTTAGGTTAGTAAGGGTTTTGTTAGAAGAAGCCGAGCGAAGCGAGCTATCCATCTTCTAGTTTAATGTCTAAACACTATCTTAGGTTAGGTTAGGTTAGTAAGGGTTTGGTTAGAAGAAGCCGAGCGAAGCGAGCTACCCATCATCTAGTTTAATGAGAAAACAAACTCACACTAACATAACAATGCCACCTGTTTAGAATCACCGTACATTGAACAAATCATGTGTGGTATAGTAAATATGAATAGTAAAACTATGTACATAACACAGAACCTTAAGGACATTAAGACTTAACAGATGGGGAAATACCATTTTTATAATCCTTTAAGAATGGGTGTATTAAGTACATTTATGATCCCATTAACCGGGTTTTTCTGATCTAAGGAGCCCTGTTCGATATCAAAATAATCCAACAGGTATCTTTTACCTGGCGTATTTTATGAATGGAAAATTTAAAAATTATTAATAGACCAAGTATGATAGTTATTTAATAAGTGTAGTCTGTCAACTTTTATTGACCACTGCTTTTTTGGCTTTCCGATCCCCTCGGCATTCCTCTCAAATATTTACAAAATATTTTTTTTTCGATGAATTGATCATTCGATGAATTGATTTTCGATGAATTGATTTTCGATGAATTGATTTTCGATGAATTGATATTCGATGAGTTGATTTTCGATGAATTGATTTTCGAAGAACTTACCGTGAATCGCATTTATTAATATGATTGTTGCGATATATATTTTATCTACTTCTATTGAAAAAACTTGACTATATTTCACTTGTTTAAGTGCATAAAATGCCTGTTTATGGTGAGAGCTAAAAAAAGTAAAAAGCGTGGAAAAAGTTCCCTAACGTGCATTTTTTCACTCTTGTCATAAGAACAATACAAATTAATGGGGTTTACGCAAGTTCTTCAACGGCTTCAAACACGCCCGTCATGGAGTCATATACTATAGACTATACTTTAGCATTCAATGTTTTGAAGCTAAATCCACGTGTAGACGAAAGAAGTATTTGCCACAAAAATATAACTTGTTCATGGAATGGCGTAATCAAAATAAAATAAATTCCTTTCCAGAACGAGTAATATTAGCTTATTTCGAGGAAAAAAAAACAACCACATTATGGTCCACGTACTCGAAATTGAAAGCCACATTAATTATTAATAATAATTAGATAATATTAAATATTTCCAGCTTATAGCTTATCTTAAACGACAATCAGTTGGATATGAAGCTTAAAAACATAATTTATAATTCGTTATTCATAATTTCTATTTTAAATTGTTCGTAATTTGTTATTTTTTAAAATTGTTACAAAATAAAAGATACAGGTTACATTCCATATTTTATTTTTTCAGAGACGGTCATAGAAAAAATATTGTCTGAAACACATGCCTAAAGCGTCTTTTTTTCACTCATGGGTTGCCGTACCCGCCTACGGCTCGCCAAACTTCCCATTCCTAAAAAATTGATGTGAAGTGAATTTTCACATGGCGGAATGCTGAGTGTGTAAGACAAATTTTGCTTTGTAGTAATCACGGCAAAATGAACGATATTTTAAAAATAATTTATCGTCTGTTTATCTAAGAGCTTTAAAAACAAATTTTATGTTAAAATATTTTTTTGTTAATTTTAATTCGAATACCTAATACCATTATTTAGGTTTCTAAATATGAGCAGTATTATATAGCAAGATTTATATATTAAGATTTTGAAAATTGCGCCTATGGCTTCCATTGGTTGTTTTAAGTCATATGCTCCGCCCCTCTGGTTTCATGTACATGACACATAGAATGAAAATATAATTCCAACAATTCCAATTGGTTATTAAATTTACGCTCTTAAAAATCAAATGCAATATTTGCCAAAATATAACTAGAATTTTGACAAAAACGATATAAAAATTGTTGAAATAATACGAATTTGTGATTTTGCACTCTATAATCGGTATCAAAATAATTTAAACAAAATAAAAATGAAAAAAAAAAAGAAAACAAAAAATAAAATTGTTTCCTCTTCCCGGGATCGAACACTAATATGCTGGGTAGCAAGCGAGCAAGCTAACCATTAGACCAGGATACGTCTTCTAATATAGTGTGTTACATAACTATAACTTTTGTGCATTGTCAACAAAAAAACACAAAAAATGCATTATTTTCCGAAAACATAATCTTATCAGAAATTCCTGTTGAGCTATTCCGGTTCACATCAATGTATATTACTTAGTATTTTTTCAGATTTTTAGTTTAAACTATCTGGGCTACAGGGTGTACGACACAATTTTGGACAACATAATTTATTTTGCAAAATTAAAATTTTGATCGTTAATTCACGTACTAAGTGCTCTCATTTGGTACCCTACTCACAATTTTAAAAAAATATTTTGTTTTTAGACGAGTACATATTTGTTATATTTTTAGGGGGATATATTTTTTGATGTTTTAGTATTTTTCCTATGTGCGGGTCAAAGAGTTGTATAAGCATGCTAAATTTCAACTCTCTAGGTTTAGCCGTATGGCTACAATTTTTACCGAACAGACAGACAAACGACAAAATGACGGTATAAGGTTTTTTTTTTGTCATACCTACAAAACCCTAAAAAGAGCACTACTTTGTGCTCTGGCATGTGCTTGTGGCATGAATAACTATTGAACATTTTTAGGCTCAAATATAGCAAAAAAAATTAATAATCTGAAAATCATCCAAGGTCCTATTTTGAGCTGAATATGTGTATATGTGTAAAGCAATTGGATGGATCTTGAATAACAAACTTGTAGTAAATTTACTGCCTGGTATTCTATCAAGAACAATATAATTTCGACAGGCACGCTACGTATAAAATTTGTACACAGTGTTCACAGGCATAATTCAGAAGTATTATGATTTAAATTACATATCTATTTCTCTTTCTAGAGAGATTTTATGCTCTCTACAAATGTATTTACATTGTATTATTGTGTTTATGTAGCAAAAGCTAATAAAGTCTAATCTAATCTAATCTAATCTGTAGAGTATTTTTATTTTATTTATTTTACATCGGCCTATTTCTGCAATGAGGCCAATCGCCGAAGCCAGGGGGTGCTCCTACATCTGGATGAGGAGTGAATGATTGTGAAAACAGAACTGCGTGATTTAACGAACTCGGCCACTCCGTTGGCTATAGAGTTTTGGAAAACACAATATTCAAATTTGTTTTCATGTTACAGAGTCCAATATTCTTTTATCTACGACCATCAAATAATAAATCCATTATGTGCCCAACTGTAAATATATAATACTGTTCATATTGTTGCAACAAGTGTACAACTATGACGCGCATGCGTGCGCACCCGTGAAAATGTAACGTTAGTTAAAATGTTTGGCGCACCGCAACTATATCTATTTGCGCTTCACATAGCTCATATCTATAATTAGAATATTATTTATAAGTTAAAATAAAAAATTGATGTGAAGTGTGAATTTTCACACATTTCAGGGTTTTGTAGGTATTTAATAAGTGTAAGAAGTCAACAGAATGGTGAATGTCTAAGACATTTTTTTTTTTCTATAATCACATCAAAATCAACAGATTTTTGATAATTATTTTTATTCGATGTTTGGGTACTAAGAGCTTTCATTTAATTCGTTGAAAATAAGTTTAAATAATTTTCGAATATTAGGTCATTAGAAATTATAATTTAAAAAATCCTAGCGATTTTATTCTGCACGCCTATTGATCGAGTTTATAAGTGCAAACTCCTTAAGAAGGCGATTCGTTCTCATGAAAACAATTTTTTATTATATTAAAAAAAAACTACTTTTCGTTCCTCAATATACGTTTTAAGAGCTTTCTTTTGATACCACACAATAATTTTTTTTTTAATAATTATTTTTTTCAACGCCACAAAAAAAAAATTTTTTCGAAAAACTAATCTGATGAAAAATTTCTGTTGAACTATTCCGGTTCCCATCAATGTATATTATGGAGGTTTTTTCAGATTTTTGAATCAACCCTTCTGGAAAATAAGGTGGGGATCAAAAGTTTTTTTTACCTATTTTTTGCAAAAATCCCATATTATCTGTCTCATTTTGTAATACGTAACTAACAGGGAAAGTTCATTTTTTATGTTGTGTATTGACAATACATTTATAATATTATCATAGTATTGGTTCACACGGATACGCCAAAGTCTGTTTACACCACAAACCACCAAAGTAACCAGATTTAGTTTCGTATTACAAATACTGGTTATAAAAAAAATTGATTTTTCAAAACTAAAAATTTTGCTTGTCTCTCCAGGCATTTCGAGGCTTTATTTGATTCCCCAATCACAATGTTTTTAAAAATATCTATTTTTTCATTTAATACATATTCACTTTTGTAAGAACAAACTAAGTGGACATTTTGTTTTCAACTGTTTGTACCTTTGAATCTGTATGTCGTGTTGGTACTACAGAAAAATAATTTGAAAAGTCAGATTATAAATATGTCATTTAAAAAAATATCATTTGTCATATTTCATTTTGAATAGTGACATCTTAGATATTTTGTAAATACTAACCTAAAATAATACAAACATAATCCAAAACTGTAAAGCCTTTTTTACAATATCACCCAGTTTCTAAAAGTCAATAATACACTATAAAAATTACCAAAATAACTAGATTTAGTTTGTCCTTACAAAAGTGAACGGCTTATATTTGTTTATATTAACCTGGGGATGTGTTTTTTTGAACTCTCTGTATTTTTCCTATTTGTGGATCAAAGAGCAGTGGCAGCTCGTGACATTATTTTCTAGTGGGGCAAAAAGCTTTTTGAGGGCAAAAGCTTATCAAAAAGGTTTTTGAATAAAATTTACTTGAAATAACTTTTATATTTTCTTCTTTTGGAGATCGCTAAAATTAATTCCGGTCTTGGTGGTCCTAAAGATTTAAGTCTAATTTTTATATTGTATCTTAAATTATTTTTGGAAACCAGTTGAAAATTGAATGCACGCTATTTTCTTTCTCATTCATTTTTAAAATTTATTTATTTATTTATTTATTATTATTTATTTATTTATTTTTTTTCAAAATTTGTCACTTATCTATAACACAATCACATTAACTTAAGAAAATGTAGCGAGTAAATTATTATCAAATACACTAATAAAACACTATTTTAATAATGTAATTATTAAAACATCGAACATACATAACCTTCTAATAACACAGAAATACAAACAAATGTCAAAATAAAGCACTCCGACTAATAATTAAAACTACGGACAAAATATGTTTTTACCCACTGCAATGGCTTCTACAGGTTACATACTATTGCTCGTCCTTCACCCCCGCTTGTACCCCGCACCCACACTCGTACAAAGACAGGAAACATTTGTTCATTTGCCCTGCCATACCCCAGGCAGTCCATTCTAAAAGCATTTGTTTTAAGAAACGAAACGCGGCGCGATGCGAATTTAAGTTATAAACATTTCAATATAACTAAATATTAATTTAAAATGGGTAAAATGAAAACAATACATGTTACTATTATTATTTTTTACTAAAGATTTTCTTCTTTTTGAAAAGTAAATAATTGGGAGGGCATTGCCCGTTGCCCTCTCTGCACCAGCCGCCACTGTCAAATAGTTGTATAAGCATACCAAATTTCACCTTTCTATGTTAAGTCGTTTGGCCACAATTTCTACCGTGCAGACAGACAGACACATGAGTGACGTTATAAGGGCTTTTTGGTGGTCATACCTACAAAACCCAAATAAAACAATAAATAATAGTATTTTAAACATGGTTGTAGATTACAACCAGCTGATCGTTCGGTAGATATCCTATGACGTAAGTTCCGAAGTTTGACAATTGACACTAAGAAATTATGTTTTTTTAAATTAAATTAACTATTTTTCTAATGATAAAACTACAGTTGATGATAAAATATTGTATTTCACTCGTCTATAATGGCTATATTTCCACTATATTCTTGTAAAATAAAATACTATATATCTACTATTATATTGTACAAGTGTGGTATGTATGTTCTATTCAACGTCTGGTGTATCTTCATTTTTTCGGTAACGCGGAGTGAGGAAAATGAACCGCCCTCTTATCCGGGTGATATTTTTTTAGTGCTTAGGCTTAATTTTATTTCGACAGGGGGTACTGACTAATTTTTATTGATAAAAATCATGCATTTTTTCCTCGAATCCGTGTCGAATCAAAGTCACCATTGATCGGCACGGACAGGTTTTATCAGACGATAATTCAAAAATATTCTTAATACAAGACGGCCGGTCCAGAATATTTACGGCGAGAATCAAAGTGTTAAATGGTAATAATGGTTCAGGATAGCTTTTTGGACGTACGATATAATATTTTGAGGTATCAGAAAACATTTTTCAAAGAATCTGGGCCATTGTTTGAGCATTTTGAGGCAAAAATATGCTTACAAGGTTTCAAAGGAAGACAGCTGTCAAAATTTTTGCATTTTAAAATGGAACGAGATTTCACATTTTGAACGTGTTTCTTGACAGAAGAATACTAATTAAGGATTTAAGGTGAATTAACGATAAAGTTTAAGACATTTGCAGGGCGAATTTCCATAAAATAGTGTTAAAAAAGATTTATAGATATTAAAGATTTCAGGGTTAATCAAAGTGTTAAGTGGTGATAATGGTTCAAGATAGCTTATTTGACGTGCGAGATAATATTTTAAGGCATCAGAAAACATTTTTCAAAGAATCTGGGCCATTATTGGAAATATGCTTACAAGATTTCAGAAGGTGACAGCTGTCAAATTTTTTGCATTTTAAAATGGGACGAGATTGCACATTTTGAACGTATTTCTTGATAGAAGAAAACTAATTAAGTATTTAAGGTGAACTAACGATAAAACTTAAGATATTTGTTGGGGGAATTTCCATAAAATAGTGTTAAAAAAAGATGAGCGACGTGTTTTATAATCGACAAGTGCGACAAAATTATATTAAAACAAGTCGCGAAGCGACGAGTTTTAACACCGTAGGGGAGAAGACCGGCGTAGCCGGGCTGAGGCCCCTAGTTATTGTATAAGATAGTAAACGCGAAAATAGATTACGAGCACCGATTTATGTACCGTTAGTGCGAAATTTTGGTTGAACCATTATTTTTTAAAATTAACCAATAATATAGTAAAAAACAGTTACCTCATTTTCCAGTTAAAATCTTGATCATGATATATATGTAATTTTAAAATGTTTTATTTTTTCTGTCGTTTTTAAATTCCCTATTGTGCCGGTATAGTGGATTTATTAATCAATACCATCATTTTATTGAATAATATGTGTATTTGTGTTCAGCCCTTACAACTTTGACAATTATAACAATAATGAACAATACTGAAAAAATAAAGCGCTTTCTGCAAGGTGTACCTAATGTTTCGGAAAATAATGCATCATATACAAGAAGTGGATGTTTGGTGAAGATAGAGACTCTTTTGTGCCTGTAAATTGATGATTTCACCAAAAAACTTTTTGTTACCCAAATGGTCATTATGTAGAAAGTTTAGGCTCGGATTGACCAAATTAATAAGATTTTTTTTTAGTTCTTGTGACGTATCTCATTAATTTTTATTGTAATTTTAGTTCTAATTAGGCAGTTCTAAATTACGGACTCAAGTGAAAGACCTAATTCTGGCGTAAATTACCGAAATAATTAGCGTAAGTTAGCGAGAGCTAACTGTATTTAAATAATTAAAAACATATAAAAAAATAATTTTATCATAGGGATAGTACATCAAGGGCATAATTACATATGTATGTTCACACATTTAATAAAAATTATTTACTTTGATACAAGAAGTAAGTGTTTTTAGGGTTTTATATGTATGACCACCAAAAACCTTTAACACGTCACTAGTGTGTCAGTCTGTCCGTCTGTCTGTATGGTAGAAATTGTAGCCAAACGACTGAACATAGAAAGTTGAAATTTGGTATCTTATACATATCTTTGACCCACATATAGGAAAAATACCGAGAGTTCAAAAATACAACGAAATAAATATAAATAAATATAAATTTAATGAAAAAATATATATATTTTTTAAATTTTGATTGGTGCATCAAATGAAACCTCTTAATGCGTGGATAAAGAAGCAATTTTTCTTTTTGAAAAATCATCTTTTATGGGTTTTCCGCAAAAATTTGTCAAAAAACTTTTGTCCCCCACTCTATCTCCCAGAAGAGTTGATCTAAAAATCTGAAAAAATCTCAGTAATGTACGTTGATGGAAACTGAAATTTTTAATCAGGTTAGTTTTTCGAAAAAAATAAATAAATAAATAAAAAATTGTGTCGTTGAAAAAAAATATTATTTTTTAAAAATTATTGTATGTTATCAAAAGAAATCTCTTAAAGCGTAGATTAAGAAACGAAAACTAGTATTTTAGATTTTTTATGATTTTAACACGATTTTTTCCTAAAATGTACTAAAAAATTATTGTCCCGCACCCTTAAACGCAAAGGAGTTAAAGTAAAAATGCCATAATGCGCAAAACTGGCGCATTATGGCATTCGAGGGAAACTGCTCCAATGGATTGAAGCTTTCCTGTCCGATTCCCGTCCTGTACTTAGTGGTGTCCCTCAGGGTTCAGTCCTTGGTCCTCTCCTATTCCTAATATATGTCCTTGACCTACATGATTCCATTGAGTCACCGTTCTGCATGTTTGCCGATGACACAAAATTTTTCAATGATATCCAGAAAATTTTTGAATGGACACAAAAATGGCTACTCCCTCTAAATTTAAACAAAATAATGCTTCATATGGGATGGCAGAACCCACAACACAATTATGTTGTCAATAACATTGCCCTTAAGGAGGTTGATGAACAGGTTGATCTTGGGGTCACAGTAACACAGTACTTGAGTTGGTCGCAGCAAGTTAACAAGGTGGTAAAAAGAACTAATTATGTGTCGTATTTACTTTCTAAGGCCTTTTTTCATCCCTCCTCAGAGACGGTTCGCAATCTCTATACAACGTACGTGACGCCACATCTGGAATTTGCGGTTTCCGTATGGTCTCCGCACCTCAAGCGAGACATTATAGCTCTGGAACAAGTCCAGTGGCGCTTCACTAGATTAGCACATGGTTTTCAGGAACTGTCATACGACGAAAGACTTGTCCAACTTAAACTTTCTACTCTTGAGAAAAGATGTTTACGTGGTGACCTTATAACTATGTTCAAAATAGTGCGTGGCGATTTCCAGTGTGACTTGTCCAATCTACATACTCTTAACACCGACATACGTCTAAGAGGACATAGTTTCAAATTAAAACAAATTTAAGAAAAATGGGCGGGGTAATTTTTTGACAAACCGTGTTTTCCATATATAGAATAGGTTACCTTCCAGTGCGTTCTCCGGTAGTGTCAATAATTTTAAGAACATTTTAGACATTCATTTATAGACTGCCATATTTATTTATTTGTTTTTCTCTTCATTTCCTTCAATTTGGGGATTTTTTATTTTAAAATTTATTGTGACGATATTTTCGCAAATTATTTAAATTTAGTTAAAAAAAAAAGTAAATGGAAGCTCATAGTACTCAAATAACGAATAAAATGTTTAACAATAACTTTTTATCAAAAAAATATTCTTAGACATCAAGCATTCTGTTGGCTTTTTACACTTATTAAATAGCTACAAAATCCTGAAATTTGTGACAGTTCACACTTCACATCAAGTTATTACTAAGTATGCATCTAATTTAAATACCTATATGTTTTTAAATTTATTTTTTATTTGTTTGACATTAGCTAGACATTATTTGCAATATTGTTACACCTTTTTAGTAAAACTTCCGTTCCCTTAATTTTCATCCAAATCTAATTATTCCCTCGTATAATAAAGTTACAGAAATTACACGTGTACATAAAGTACACGAGTAGGTACATAAGTCGAGAACCTGATTATAAAATTTTAATTCATTTTAATACGCGTTACTTTAGTAATGCGTAACAATAACAAAATTCAATCTTCCACACATATAATGTACCTATATTAAACCTATGTACAAGTATTACAGTTGTTGAGAACTGTTGAAATATTGCTAACTTCTTTGCATCTAATTGTTTCAAAATGGTAATATAGTAATTAAAAAAAAAAACATGACAAATCAGGACTTTTTTTTATGGGTTTATCGCTAAAAATTTGTCCTCCACCCTATTTCCCAGAGGGTCTCATATGAAAAAATACTTAATAATGTATAATGATAGGAACTGGAAGTGTTTAATGAAATTTTTAATCAGATTAGTTTTTCGTAAAATTAAATTTTTTGTGTTTTTTGGACGTTATTGTTTGGTATCAAAAGAAAGTTTTTAAGACTTTTAGTCTTTTAAATATACTAAAAGTTTATATATATATATATATATATATACATACATACATATATATATATATATATATATATATATATATATATATA
This sequence comes from Liopterus haemorrhoidalis, assembly GCA_963971575.1. Taxonomy (NCBI): domain Eukaryota; kingdom Metazoa; phylum Arthropoda; class Insecta; order Coleoptera; family Dytiscidae; genus Liopterus; species Liopterus haemorrhoidalis. The sequence continues at coordinate 26,916,063 of OZ020620.1, forward strand.
TATATATATATATATATATATATATATAAAATAAAACGCAGGTTCTCTTTTATTGGTCAGTTTATTAAAATGTTCTTGTCAATTTATAAAATATGAAACGTTTCGTGCATGGGTAGTATGCACATCTTCAGTCTACAATAATTAAAAATGTATGAAATAAAATTACATTACATGAAAACATGATTATAAAATATTTGTACTAAGTTATGATATTCAAAGTGTAACATTAAGAAAATTGGTTTATGAACCAGTGGGTATATATATTTAATAATGAAAATTGATATCAAAAATACAACCTCCCCAGGAATCGAACCCGCATCCTAGAGATTACGCGTCTCAGTCCCCTGCCACAGGGCCATGGAGGCATGAGAATTGCATTTTGATATCAGTGGACAAGTCGTGACTTGTACATGTATGAAAGAGAAGCAGGTTTTTCTAACGAAAAACACATTTACCACTAATGTCTCAGTTTACCAAATGCGGGTTCGATTCCCGGGGAGGCTGTATTTTTGATATCAATTTTCATTATTAAAAACATTTATATTGTTAATTCAAAATAATTTCATTATTCTTCAAATATTTGGGTGGTGTACGCACTGACTGAGACATTAGTGGTAAATGTGTTTTTCGTTAGAAAAACCTGCTTCTCTTTCATACATGTATTATGTAAATTTGAAGTCACAACTTGTCCACTGATATCAAAATGCAATTCTCATGCCTCCATGGCCCTGTGGCAGGGGACTGAGACGCGTAATCTCTAGGATGCGGGTTCGATTCCCGGGGAGGTTGTATTTTTGATATCAATTTTCATTATTAAAAATATTTGTACTGTTAATTCAAAATAATTTCATTATTCTTTATATATATATATATATATATATATATATAGGTTAGGTTGTATATCAGATTGTATATATAAAATAAAGGAAACAAAACCAAATCAATAAAGAAATTGTAATTCAATTCGTTTTCATAAGCCAATTCCAGGCAGTTATTGACAGAGGGTCAACAAATCGCCGCCGAACATTTGGTACACGGGATGCATCAATAGATCACAAAAATAACTTAGAGCCGAATCTATAAAACCATAATACAAAGCTAACCTATGGCGCAGAAAACTTGATATTAAATACAAAGCTTACTGAAGGATATGCTGTAGAACAATGATTCTTAACCTTTTTCATTCGCAGATCTGCAAATAATGTAAAAAAAAATCGGGGACCGGGAAAGTTAAAAGAATAAAAAAATATTTCGAAAATTGATCTTATATTTAAGCAAATATAGCAAATAGTGAAAGTAAATAAATTTACCAAATAATTAACGAATACTTTTATAAAATAACTAACAATTTGTTTAATTTTAATGTGAGATTTGTTGAGAAAAAATTATTTTTTTTAACTATATGGAGAGGTAGATGAATAAAAAACATTAAAATAATTATTGTTCTACGCTCCATTAATGAAATAAAGACTGATTCGAAATATCCACCGTAGGAACAGTTGAACAGTGTTTTAATTTCGTATTAAAAACTTCACGAACTTATTTGGTTATCTAATATTTTACTGGCACATAAAAATAAATAAGTATAATTAACCCTACCAGCAAAATTGTTCATTAAACAATGACATGGATATGCATGTATGTAAATAAACATATATTTACCTGCTTCAGTTTCTGCAGTGTCTGCTAGGACAACTATGAGGAGTAGTAAGACCGAGCAGGTGAACGGCTTCGGTGACATGTCCATAACTTGTAGCACACCACTACTGACACCTCTGCACTACCGACGCACACGTGACATTGCTACCCTCGCACTACCCTCACTCGCCAAATTACTTCAGTAAATCATTATTTTATTGTCTTCGCCGAATCCCACAATGCACACCTGAAACAAACATTATATTATCAGAACAAGTAAACAAAAGGGGGAAACCATTATATATATATTTATTTTTCAGAATAGCGTGAAAAGATTTTTGCTAACATTCTTCACATTGTTGTATATGCGGGAAATTTATTTTTTGACTAAAAGTTTTTTTGTTTTTTTTTTAACGGCAAATTTGTCTTGGATAACCTACCTTGTATCTTTTAGATTTTATTCGACTAGAACAGTGGTGCCCAACCTTTAACTTGGTTCGAGCCACTTTGAAGTTTAAAAATTTTAGGCGAGCCATATATATATATATATATATATATATATATATATATATATATATATATATATATATATATATATATATATATATATATATATATATATATATATATATATATATATATATATATATATATATATATATATATATATATATATATATATATATATATATATATATATATATATATATATATATATATATATATATATATATATATACATATATATATATATATATCCCCAAGGAAGAGGTGAGGGCCTTTTATTTTTTGCCAATACTTGTATTTTGGGGGTGAAGACCTTTTTTTGCTCATCACTTGTATTTTGGAGGCGAGGACCTTTTTTGCGTATCACTTGGATTTTGGAGGTAACGACCTTTTTTTTTTCTTGTGAGAACATTATTTGGCTAAAATGTAGTATGATGGACGAATCTGGTGGGGGATATTTGAGAAAGGAGACTTCTCAAACAAAAACAAATAATAAATAAAGATTATAATTAAAAGATAATATAATATAACTAGCTGGAGTACCCGTACTTCGTACGGTTTTTGAGGTAATGGTAACTTTAGCTGCCTATAATACGTATACTGTTCTGTGCAGGGCCAGGGACAGTGATTCACCTTAAAAGCACTATCTTAGGTTATTATTGATAACTTATTTATTTTTTGTTTTTTATAAACCACCTAAAAATAAATTGAATTTTAAAGTGAATTGAAACATGGAAACAGTGCAAACAGAGCAAAAGTGCAAACTCAGGGCGTAGTATAAGCAGCTAAAAGTTACTTTTACCGTTTTTGTAATGTGTGTTTTTTTTTGCTGTAACGTAAATGATAAGTGATTGTTTGAGAAGCACTGGTTTTTAGGTATTTTTCGATGGCCACGGCCATTATTTCTCCCACCACATCGTAGTCGTCCACTATACTACATTTTCCCCCATTATTTATATTTTAAATAATTCTGTTTTCCGGGCCCCCTCCAAACAAAAATCCTGACTACGCCACTGAATACTATTATTTACTAGCTGACTTGACAGACGTTGTCCTGTCCAAATTTCAATAAATTTGTTTGCTTCCTTTTTTGAATTTGTGAAAAGCTATTGGAAATGTGTAAACAAAGTATAAATTAGAAAAAAAAACGTATTTCTGAGTGATCATTTTATCTATTAACGAAATGGACAATTGATTCACTTTGTTGTTTCTAACCTATTGTCTAACCTAACTAAACCTAACCGTTTGTCACTTCAAAACTCACCGTATTTCGTAGGTAAATCTGTAAATTTGTTTGAGATAAAACGATTAAACTTAATTCATTTCATGAAACGATTGCGATGAACTTACAACAGAATCACAATTCAACTGAAAATAAACAAGTTAATTTTTCGTCACTATTAGCTTGATTCACAATTTGACAATCAGGTGTAGTAGCGTAGTAATCAACGTGCGCAAACGACATTTGCGCACGCAGTAGTATAAATCCCATAGAAAACAGCACTTTTTTCAAAATTTTCCAATTTTCTGGGCAATTTTTCCAATTTTTTCCCATAAAAACCTTATTCGGACTATTAGGAACATTAAAAAAAAAAAAAAATGCCAAATCGGTGCAGCCGTTCTCAAGTGATGCGCATACGAATAGCATTTAATTTTTATTTATATAGATTATTTTTTTATTATTCTAACTTATAAATAATATTCTAGTTTTATAAATGGGCTGTGTGAGGACAAATAGTCATCATTGCTGAGCGGCAAATATTTGAATTAACTAACTTACTAATTAAAACCCGACAGTGTAAAAAAAACGTTATTTTTTTCGGGTGAGCACGCATCAGCGTAACTTCATTACAATTGTTGAAATATGAACAGCATTATGTATTTACAGCTAGACACATAATAAAAATAAATAAAAATAATAAATAATAGATACCCAACGCCTAGATAGGCGTTTTGGGGTAGAGAAGTTAAGTTCTCCGTTTCTAGACCGCGGGCCATAGATATAAAAGTCACATGAACAGTGAGACACTTCGGCCGGTCCTATTATCCCTGTATGAACCTGGTATTCATTTCAAGTATTAAATACTTGAGGCTGAGTCGACCCAAGAGCTGACTGCACACTATCGTAAAATAAAAATCCGAAGGAGGTGGGGGAATTTAAACCCGCGGCCATGTGCTCCATAGGCAACCGTTTAACCACTAAGCCACTTTAACTCTAAGGCATTTATATTTGATGGTCGTAGATAATAGTATTTTATTTAGCAAGCATATAATGGAGGCTATATTTCAGATATGATATCATCAGAATGTAATATAGTCATTACTCATGTACGCTAGTCAAATACTATACTTTATCTACAACTATACAGTTTTATCACTAGAAAAATAGTTAATTAAATTTAGAAGTACAGAAATTCTTAGTGTCAATTGTCAAACTTCAGAAGTGACGTCACAAAATGGCTACCGAACGATCACCTGATTGTAATATTCAACAATGTTTAAAATACTATTATTTATGGTTTTATATATTCTAACATAAATAATATTCTAGTTATAAAGATGGGCTGTGTGTAGTACAAGTAGTCATCATTGCGGAGCATTTTAACCAACTAACTTGCTAAATAAAAACTTGTAGTATAAAAAATCATACATTTTTCCCGGTGTTCGCGTCACTTTTTTACACTTATTGCAATATGAACAGTATTATGAATTTACGGTTAGACAAAGTATGCATGTATTATTTGATGGTCATAGAAAAATACATTTTTTAAATGGAACGCTCCGTATTTTTTAGTCCATCGCATAGAAAATGTATTTGTCTATCACAGCGATTCCCAAACTGTGCGCCGGGCGCCGCAGATGGGTTACAGGAGGGCCGAAAAAAATATTACAATATTCCTCTAACTACGTTAGTAAGACCAGTTTTTACTTGGGACACCGCGGAAAAATTCTCATACATTAAGGGCGCCGGGAACCGAAAAAGTTTGGGCACCACTGGGTTATAGGCATCTAAAAATCTCCGTCGTTTATTTAGTATAAAAAAATTTGGAGCTTTAATCGTTCAACGCGTTGAGAGATTAAGACAATTTTTTTAATGGGATATTTTACATTATATGTAAAAATTGTGAATTGAAAAAAGAAGAACTCAAAAACAGATTGAGATAGCGATTGAAATTTTTGGATTCTCCGTAATTTATTTAGTCCGTAAATAATTTGGGGCTTTAATCGTTTAATGCGTTTTGAGATTATGACTAATATTTTTAATGGCATAATTTACATTATTTGTGAAAATTGTGAATTAAAAAGAATTACAACTCAAATAACGGTTAGAGAAAATAACCTGAGGTTTAGAATTTTTGGATTCCTCGTAGTTTATTTAGACTAGAAAAATATTGAGGCTTAATTCATTTAGCGTATTTTAAAATTATGATGGAGTCGAGTTTGGGCAGTGATAGCAAACAGACGTGTTCTCAAGCGCTCTTTATCAGTGTGTCAAAATCAGTTCAAACCTGCAAACCTGCGTGCAAACGTGTAGTGAATCTTAACTAACACAGAGAAATATTAAAAATTTAAATTTTATAGTGTTTAAAATTAACAAAGGCGCACCTATAGGGTGTTGCCAGTATCAAACATGATTAACGATGGCAAGATCATCTTTCGCCACCAATAACGGAAGTTCAAAAACGATACTTATGGGAACCAGAAGATATACTGAAGACAAACCCGTACTATCTACTTCATCAACCAGCAGAGCAGGTAAGCGATGCAAATCCTGCTCCTCAACCCTCAACTTCAACAACCGTAACCCCTCCAACACCCCCACAAACTGGACCTAAAATACCTCCAATCTTCGTACCGCCTCTAAAATACACCGAATTATTAGCAGATCTCAAAAAACTAACTAAGAACGACTTCGAAACTATTTCTACCAACGACCGCCTTAGAATAAATCTATCTGACATAGAAGATTTTTGGCAAGTCACAAAATTCTATTCCGACAATCGCGTTAATTATCACACGTATCAAGATCCTGCCTCAAAGCCACTGTCAATTGTAATAAAAAATATTCCCGCATCGTTGACCGAAGAAGATATTAAAACCGAATTAACCATCCTAAAATTGCCGGTTCTAAAAATTACAAGATTATTAAACCAACAAAGAAAACCCTTACTTATAGTAGCTGTCGAACTTACAAATAACGAAGAAGCCAGAGAAATATTTAAAATCGATAAAATATGTCATGCAATAGTAAAAATTGAACCAAGAAAATATGGCCAACACATTCCACAATGCTATAGATGTCAGAACTACGGCCATACTAGGAACTATTGCAGAATGGAATACCGATGCGTCAAATGCTTAGGAAGCCATTCATATAAAGAGTGCACAAAATCGCCAGAAACACCACCTACTTGTGTCAACTGCAAACAACATCATCCGGCAAATTACAAGGGCTGTAGTTATTATGTAAACTTAAAACAAAATCAGGCAAGTAGAACAAGACGGCCACATAATATTAATAATCTACATCCAACGTAAGATAATCCTACGACCAGTATTCCCCCACCTATTCCCAGCAACACCCCCCGCACTTACGCAAATGTGACTAGAAATCATCCAACCTCATCTTCTCCTCCTGAAACATCATCATCAATGGAACAAATAATAAACATCGTACTGAATTTTATCACTCCCTACCTAGAAACAATTAAAAAATTCTTTTTTGACAATATTATCCCCCATCTTTTCAATGCCACAAAATAATAGATTGTTGCAGCAAATATCAATCCTAAACTGGAATGCTAACGTAATAAAACGACAACGGACCTTATTCATAGATTTTTTATATAGATACCAAATTACTATTACATGCATAACAGAAACACATCTAATAACAAATGAAACTTTTAAAATACCGGGATACAGAGTCTACAGAATGGACAGAGAAGCAGAACATGCATCTGGATGAGTTGCAATTATAATAAAACAGAAAATTAAGCATAATGAACTGCCCATGCTAAGATGTCAAAACTTAGAAACTATTGGTATCCAAATTCAATTATCCGACATGAAATTAGTAAATATTTTCAGTGTATACAGACAACCGAATAAAAAATTATTACCACAAGATATAACAAAAATTTTCTCAGGCACAGATCCCACATTATTAATTGGAGATCTCAACAGTAAAAATGTCATGTGGGGCTGTAGATGTAATAATCCTAATGGCATTTTGTTAAATAAGCTGGCGTCCGAAAATGCCCTAAATATTGAAGCACCTCTGGAGTACACATATTATCCCACAAGACGCGACCACCAACCAGACATCTTAGACATATTAGTAAGCAAACAATTTTCAAAAACAACAACACAGACAGTTATTACCGAACTAAATTCTGATCACGTACCAGTGATTATATCGTGGAATAGCACGCCAAGAATTGTACCTCAAAAAGTTAATCTCATAAAGGGCATAGTTGACTGAAACAAATTTAGGACTACTCTTGATAGCAAAATATTGCCACCCAAAACAAAAAATAATGAAGAAATAGACAACCAAGTTCATATATACTCGAACGACATATCCGAAAGCATAAAAATATCTACAAAAGAAAGAAAGTGCCAACGAAAGCAGCAAGGAACAATCAAGACACCGATATATATACTAAATCTAATCAAAACTAAAACCAGACTGAGACGACAATACAATCAATCTAGAAACCATACACTTAAAAATCAAATTAACAATATTACGCACAGAATCCAAAGAGAACTTGACAAAATCAGAATCGAAACATATAATCGACAAATAGAAGAATTGCAACCAAACGACCCCGGAATGTGGAAGACGACAAAAAGAATATTACATCAACCCAACATCATATCACCTATAAAAGAAGAAGATAATACTTACTTTACTGATGATAGCAAATGTGAGATATTTGCAAATCATTTACAGAAAGTTTTTACTCCAGCCAACACTACTACTACTAGACATAGAAATATGGTGATTAACTACATAGAAAGTCATATGCCACATCCAGAAAACATCGAATATACCTCACCTAAGGAGCTTAAAGAAATTATTCAAACTCTGCCTACCAAGAAATCACCCGGTCCCGATCTAATCCCGAACATTATTTTGAAAAACCTCTCTCGTAACTTCCTAGCTTTTATTGCATCGCTTTTTAATGCTTGTCTTTTTCTAGGCTATTTTCCTAAGCAATGGAAAACTGCTCACATTATATTGTTCCACAAACCAGGAAAGAACAAAAGCCAACCATCGAGCTACAGGCCAATCAGCCTCCTAAACACTTTCTCAAAACTGCTTGAGAAAGTTATCAGCAAACGACTAGAGAGAGAGTTGGATCACATTGAAGCTTTGCCACCATTCCAATTTGGATTCAAGAAGAGACACAGTACAATACAGCAGCTCTTGAGGATAACTGAACTTATCGAAACAGGATTTGAAAACAAACAATACACAACCGTCTTATTTTTGGATATCGCTCAAGCATTTGATAAAGTCTGGTTAGAAGGACTAAAATACAAATTATTACGCTTAAATTTGCCATCATACATCACCTCAATTCTGTTTTCATTTCTGGAAGAAAGAACATTCTCAGTAAAAATTAATCACGAAACATCGTCCCTAAGACATATCAAGGCAGGAGTCCCACAAGGAAGCATTTTAGGCCCAGTTTTATTTAATATATTTGTTAGCGATATACCGCCCAGTCCAGCCGCTATAGCCATGTTCGCTGATGATACGGCCCTATTAACACAGCATTCTGAACTAGAAATAGCAATCGAAGATCTTCAGATAGCTACAGACACAGTATCTAAATGGCTCAACACGTGGAACATTCTGTTAAATACTGGAAAATGCGAAACAAAGATCTTTAGCCTCAGAAGAGTGAGAAATCCGCAGAAAATAATAGTTACTAACCAACAACTCGTATGGAATCCAAAAAATGAGACGGTTAAATATTTAGGAATCCACGTCGATACTCGTCTAACCTGGAGCCAACACATAAACAAAAAACTCCAATTAGCTTACGCGAGGTTACAGCAATTATTTCCCTTAATTAATAAAAAATCAAAATTCAAAGTTAAATGCGCCACATTGCTCTACAAATCCCTTCTTAGACCTCTTTTGATGTACGCATGTGAAGTATGGGGAAACACGTCGCCAACCAACTTTAAAAAAATCCAAACATTCCAAAATCAAGTTCTTAGAATTGCCATCAACGCTCCTGGTTTATCCGAAACAAACAGATTCACAACGAATTATTAGTGCCGAACATAAACAATTTTATTAAAAAAGTTACATCCATAACAGACTCACAAGACGATTACCCCAAGACATTTACGTGTCGGATGAAAATAGTGATTAGTATAATTAGTGTAACCAAAAATTTAAAATATATGTATGTATATATATAAATAGACAATTAGATAAATCTAGGGTAGTTATGGTAACCTGTAAATAGTAACTGTTATTTTTTTTTTGTAAGTAGATCACAGCTGTGAATAACAAATGTAATTTGTTTAACCGGCACTAACAATAAAACAAAAAAAAAAAAAAAATATGACAAATTTTAATATGGCGTGATTTATAGAAATTTTCATCTTCGCTTGGACGTATCTGAAAAACGACATGCGATAAAGACCTGCGGTTGAAATTTTTAAAATCTTGAGGTCCAAATTGACTTGAAATTTTTGAAATTTTTTTTTTTTTTTTTATTTTTTTTATAAATCCTAACTATAAAATGGTTAGGGATAGAAATTTTCGGATTGAATTTTTAAAATCCACCTAGATTGGATAGCCTAAAAAAAAAAAATGGGCTATAATAAACCGATCATTAAGTTTTGTATGGGTAGTAATCCAAAACACTTGAAAATGGCCAAAAATCGTAAAGGGTAGATCTTAAAAAATCGTGAAAATTGATATAAATATGTATTTTTGTTCATAGATCAACAAAATCTGGTCCATTTTCAAGTTTAGGCAATTTTTTTTGAATGATTGACGAAAAACTGACTTAAGTCAGCTATAACTCAAAAACTAGGAAAGCATGATTTTGTAAAATTAGCTTAAAACAATATTTTGGTTAAAATTTGAGTCAAAAAATTTTTGTTTTTTTTTTTTTAATTTTGTTTTATTGGTATACTTATATATCGTTACTCTTAGATCACAAATATATGGTCACTTTTTAAAATTTTAAAAGAACAGTCCACGATAAGAATCTAGAGCCTATGAAATGTTAGCCTGCTCCCTGTTTTTAACAATCTCTATAAACTAATACTTCTTATCTATATCAGCAATTCCCAAACTATGCGCCGCGGATACATTAAGGGCACCGGGAACCGAAAAGTTTGGGAACCACTGGTAAATTTGTAAAACACAAAGACCCCTCTGTTTATTCTTCGTTAGACTATATAATGCAATTTTTTAAATATGGAGAAATTATTCATATTCCAATTTGGTCATTTAACTTAAATTTAATTTATTTCTCATTAGAATTAATTTATTTCTATTTGAACTTTGAGGTGGTCGTCGCCCAATAAACCTACGAACCCCCAGACCGTCACCCACGGAACCCGGTGAGGTGGCTGTTTAAGTATCACTGGTCTAGACCCAATATTAAAAAAGTTATTAAAACTTAATTAAACAACTTTATCCCAAGTAAAACAGATCTAATTACCACATGTTTCATAGCTACCTGTTTTATTAAATTGAAATAAAAGTTTAAAATCAAATCATAATAACTCAATATCAATAAATAAAAATAATAAAATAGTTATTAAGACTTGATCAAAATATGAATAAATAATAAAATAATAAAATAAACACAGTCAGACATGTCGGTTTCTTACAGCAACAAATGTATTATTGTATTTAGGTTTGTTTTACATAACCTTACCTATTTGGCTACAAGGTATTGAACAGGATGGAAGATATTTTCAACCATTATTATAAATATTTTAAATACTGCAATAAAATAATGTTACGCTTCATAATGGCGAGGTTATGAGCGTAAATTTTAACATATGGTCTAAGATGTACCTTTATTAAAATTCCAAAACCTACTAGAGTTTTCTTAATGACCATATATGTTACTTGATTTACTTGGAATATAGTTGTTTAATCAAATCTTACCCACCTTTTTAATACTGGGTTTAAACCCATAGTACCCTTATGATTTGTAAAAGAACAATAAATTTTCTATACGAGAGACCAGACTTTCCCAAACTGTGCTCCGCGGAGCAACTGGTGTTCCGCGAGCGTCTACTAGTGCTCCGCGATCTACTAATGTTGCTATATATATAGCAACGATAGTGCTCCGCGACGAATTCTTCTCGAGAAAAGTGCTCCGCGGCTCAAAAAGTTTGGGAAACTTTGCGATAGACTAAAAAAACATAGGCTGTTCTATTTAATATATATATATATATATATATATATATATATATATATATATATATATATATATATATATATATATATATCACACACACTTTTTTAACTTCGAATTGACTACGTGGTGATTTTATTTTATCTGATTGACTGACTGAAGATGTGCATACTACCCATGCACGAAACGTTTCATATTTTATAAATTCACAAGAACATTTTAATAAACTGACGAATAAAAGAGAACCTGCGTTTTATTTTATATATATATATTTATATAACTATTATTCGTTGGTCAATTATTTTTCTAACTTAATATTATTATTTGTAGAGTGAAATACTTCATATTTCCTAATTTAACCTCTTTCGTATCTCTTGTAATAAAGAAGTTAGCAATGTTTAAACAGTTCCCAAAACCCCTGTATTTTGTATACACTATAACCCTGAAAGGCTAAAGACAAACATTTTTTTCATTACTTGCCTTAGTTTCCTTAATTATAAGTTGTATGTTCTCCATATCGCGCTTACAAATTTCTCGACTTTTTTGCAAAAAAAAAAAAAAATGTAATGCTCCAAATTTAAATCCCCAGTTATTAAAATTTTGTAGGTTTTAGTATGTGACCTAGTTTAGTAAGTAAACATTTTGTTCGTTTCATCTGCCGGAGGTTTTTTGCTGCTTGACGTCGCATGTCGAAACTGGTCAATCGATTTCTTTGAAATCCGATATCTTGAAACTTGGTATCACAATGAACATCAACTATGGTCTCTACAGTCCTTAAGATTAATGACCCCTAGTTGAAATGAAACTACAAGAATGTTTTTCTAATGTCTCCAACAATTTGGCAACTAATAGTCCAAAGACGAAGTTTAATTTACTTTTGAAATCTAGCTGGTGTATCGCTAGATAGATTTTGTTTTATATTTGACTTTGTCTAAATTTCTTCTTTTTTATAAATTTAACATAAGTGCTGATTTTTGAAAAATAGAAGATAACAAAATCTAAATATATAGAATTTTGCTTAAAAATATACAGTATATCTATTGTAATGCTAAATATTCAATATGATATTTTATTCATATGACCTGATTTCAATCATACATTTAGAAAAAAAAAAAACGAAATATTTTTAATAATTTTACTAAAAATAATGCCAAGAAAAAGTTTTTGAATTTTCAAACCTCAACATAACTATTATATATCAGCCAAGTACAGATCTACCAGCTGGCATACCAGTACTTCGTACGGTTTTTAGGGTTTTGTAGGTATGACCAAAAAACCCTTATAACGTCATTTTGTCGTCTGCCTGTCTGTCTGTTCGGTAAAAATTGTAGCTAAACGGCTAAACCTAGAGAGTTGAAATTTGGCATGCTTATACAACTCCTTGATCTGCACATATGAAAAATACTAAAACATCTAAAACACATATCCCCCTAAAAATATAAACAAATATGTCCTCATCAAAATTTTAAAAAAATATTTTTTTTTAATTCTGAGTAGGGTATCAAATGAAAGCCCTTAGTACGTGGATTAACGAAAAAAAAATTATATTTGCAGAATATATTATTTTTACGCAATTTTTGCCAAAATTGTGCAAAAAAAAAATTGTCCCACACCCTGTAACCCAGATGGTTTAAACTAAAAATCTGAAAAAAATCTAAGTATGTACATTGGTGTGATCCGGAATAGTACTACAGGAATTCTTGATCAGATTATGTTTTCGGAAAATAACGCATTTTTTGTGTTTTTTGGCTGACGATATAAAATATTTAAAACGTTATGTAACACAGTAAACCAGTACGCTTTCATAGTATAATGGTTAGCTCTTAATTTTTAAAAGCGTAAAAAAAAAAATAAAACCAGTGGAAGTTGTTGAAATTATAATTTAATTCTATGTTTCAATGTACACGAAATCAGGGGGCCGGAGCTTATGACTTAAAACAACTAATGGAAGCCATAGGCGCAATTTTCAAAATCTAAATGAACCTTGCTATATAAAAAAAAAAAATACTGCACATATCTAGAAATCGAAATAGTAGTATTAGGCATTCGAATTAAAATTAACAAAAGAAATATTTTAACATAAAATTTGTTTTGACATCCCAAATAATCATCATTTACTTACTAAGTACCTGCGAAATCCTTAAATGTGTTAAAATTTTTTCACACTTCACATCAATTTTTATAATGTATATTTTTACTGAAACGTGAATTATAAGTCAGTTATTTCAATTTCAAGTAGAATACAAAATAGTCAATTCTTTAGTCTAAACTAACTCTTCTGTATATATTTTTGATGTCAAGTAAATAATAAGTGAAATACTTCGATTGTAGGTAGCTCGTCCCATAGCTCCCCAAATATATATCTTATCAAAAACTGCATTAAACAGAGAAGAATAGTGTATTTTCTCATATTAATTTTTGTTAAGTAAATGAGATATTTCAATCTTATAAGTAACACTCCTCTTGCCCCTAAATAATCTTATTAAAAATTGCGTTGTAGAGAAAAAAAAAAATTTTTTTTTCCTCAAGTGCATTTTTGAAGTAAATAATAGATGAGATATTTCAGGATTTTAGTTTCAAGGTGTACTCCAATAACTCCCCAACTATCGATTCAATCGAAATGTTTACAAAACAAAAAATATCTGTTTTCTATGATCAATTTTTATTATATACATTTTTGCTGTTAAATAGTCAATAATAAGGGAGATGTTTCAAAAGTTTACCTTTAGGGTCCCCCCTAACTTCCCTATTATTTATCTAAAATGCATATAAATAAAACGATTTATTTTCTTATTATAAACTATTTTTATCATATATGTATGATTATACTGTTAAGTCAATAATAAGTAGATTGTAGATTTTAGTTTTAGGGTGCCCCCCCCCTCCGTAACTCCTCACATATTCATCTAATTGAAAAAATGCATTGAACAAAAAAATATTTGTTTTCTTACTATAAACAATTTTTGTTGTATATATTTTTCTATTAAGTCAATAATAAGGGAGATATTTTAAGTTTTTTAATAAACCCCGAAACACCCTTCTAAAATTTTTTTTTTAATATCTTACAGACGAGTGTTTTTAACCGGTGGTCCGCGGACTACTGGTGGTCCTTAGCAAAATTTTTATGGTGCGCGAAAGGCTTATAAATTATTATTTTTGAGATTAGATTTAGTTCATTTTTTTATGATCTTTTGTTCATTTTCTTTGATTTTTAATCACTTTTCAATGATTTTTTATTACTTAGATATTATATAAATGTAGAGTCTACATATACAATAAATTTGTTTAACAGTACATTTATGTTATGTGGTCCGCGGTAAGAAATAAAATATTTTACTGATCCGTGGTACGTATTCGGTTGAGAAACGCTGTGTCTATAATAGTTTATCCTGTTATAGATTATGTTCGAATATTGGTTTTAGATACTGTATCATCGTACAAAATTACGTGATAATAAGTCCAGCCGTTTTTCCGTGAATCGCGGACAGACAGACAGACAAAAAAAAATTTTTTTTTTCAGATATTGTCTTAAAATCATCTGAAACGCGTAAAAGCCAAATATGAGGCCGAAAAAATAAAAAAACCGTTATAGCCTCCAATTTTATTAATATAGATACAGCATATGTAATTTTTTAATTGAACAAAATATCACGCTGAATCTTTGATCCGATTCAATTTAATGATAAATGTCGAAGTCTCAAGAATGAGGAAAGATATGCCAGCACTGTAATTAAAGTTTAAGATAATTCAAATAGGCAGAAGTCAATTGCTTTTTTCAGTTGTGTAATGCCTTCGAGAAAATTGCGATGGTGACCGAAGGTATATTAAACAAAAATCGCTCGTTTATATTTTGTAACAAGGGTATTGTGGTCTATCTTTTGAGTATGTGTTAGCTGAATATATATCAAAAAAGAATGGATACACTGTTTTTTATAATTCTTTCCCTTTACCTAGAGTTGAATCTTTGTATATTATGCACGGCTTGTACTTGAAGTATCATCAGTGGGTTAAATATTTTGGCGCATTGCAACTCTAGCTACTTGCGCCTAAAGTCAAATATCACAGATGGAATTATAGGCGGAAGATAACAGTAAATATAATATGTAAGGATGTAACACGACAGAATTTTAACGAAAGATCTAGATACAAATTTAACATCCTTAGATCAATGGGAAGACCTCGCAAAAGATAGAGAGTTTAGCTAACAGAAGATCTAGACAGCATTAGGAAACCTGGAAAGACCTTACTAGGATCTGACTATAGTGCCCAAGGAGAGAGAGATAACCAAAAATAAAAATCAACCAGTAGGTGTGTGTGTAGTGAATAGGGGATACGCAAAAAATTTATATTTTCTTAAAAGTACATTTTTTTGATACGTTAATATTAGTTATGTCACCTAACAAAACAAAAATCACATTTTAATTAATATTTCAGCGAAATTTCTTAATTAAAATATTATAAATTTGAAAGAAAGCCGACCACAGCGCGAAGGTTGCCGAGTAAATAAGACTGAGCATGACGTCAGAAGCTACACCAGCCTACCCAAGCCTTTACGTGTGTATTAGAGATGTATTAAAAAATATTTGTTTATGTAGACATTGCATTACCTTCCATTACTTATGTTTTCCTAATAAAACGGTCAAATGATTTTATATCAGCCTTTAAAATACAACATTAAGACTGTCCCATTTTTTTGTCGGCGAATGAACATGTTTCTTTTTTTATTTCATAATCAATTAATCGATTATTTTTTACCAATTTAATCAAAATCGATTATAACATTTCGATTAATCAAATGATCAATTAAAAAAATTCAATGCCAAACTGTTTTTTATGTTTATATGCAACAAAAAGAATATAATAAAAAATAAAATGAAAATCATGCCTATCACCTATTGCTTCTCGAGAAGCTTTTTTATGGCTGAATGTTTCTAAATTCATATCCAATCTGGGGTGGAAATCTCTCCTAAAGCAATGGTAAACGGAGAAGCCGTAAGGATGAAGATATTCAAGAACTGGACCCACAAGTACAACAAAAATGTTCAGTAGTTAACACATAAGAAGTTAGTTAGTTAAAATATTTGGCGCACAGCAAAAATGTCTACATGGACTACATCTATGCAGCCGTCGATGCCAGAAGCTTTCAGCTTCTAAACTTTAAGTGGTGCTGCAGAAATGGGTTGACTACGCTGGATAAGAATGGCAGGTTATCAACCTCTGATATACAGGATACTTGGAAGGACTCTGATATTTAATAGAATCAAATTAAATTTCCCAGATCGAAAAAAAATACCACTTAGTAAATACTATTTATTGTGATGGATAGAGTTTACATAATAAGTATAAATGAAGATCTTGTAATACAAAACAAGTAAAAACAATATAAAATGTATTAAAAAAAGAACCAGACAATACAAAACACAATCTTGTAATTACGAGTCAACTTAATATGTAAGAATTTTCTTTTTGTTTAATATGTAACAGATGTACGAATCTAATTCTATTTGCTTTATCTTAAATTTGCGGTGGAAGAAGAAAGAGATTATTTTTTAATTCAATGTCTTATTTACTTTATTTTCCTCTTTCTCTTTTAAATATTGATCATGGACCTCATTTTGTTCTGTATTTTTTGTTCCGTACTAAAATAAATTGCTGTGTTTGTTGTCCACTCCATTTCACTTTTTCTTCGTTAGTTGCGTGCGCAAAAGGAAGCGTATTTCTTGACAACGGAGGAACTTGTCGTTCACTTGCTCAACCGTGTTAGGGTAGAGGGAGGGGAGTTGGGCATGGATCTCGAGTAACATTGCTGCAAGCCGCCGGCTGCTCGAAACCGTTCATGTACTAAATGGTGTTCATCTTTACACACCACAAAAACTTAATTGGTTTTCTATGTTTTATGTGTTCTATTATTGTTATTATAATGGGACGTCCCTTTTCTCTACAGTTATAACATAAAGCCATTAACCGACCTGATATGATTAATATTTACCATTATTCCCGCAAGCAGTTTGAATGATTTTATGTATGTTTTGTGTATAAATGAATAGAATACAGAATAATACCTGGATTCCTAAAATTAATTTATGATGAATTTTGTTTTACAAAATATGCTAAATTTTTGATGTTGTTTTATTTATTGGAATGAATGTTTAATTATTTTTTTAATTGTTAATATTGCAGTTGTTGGTTCACTTAGAAAATATATTTATTCCCTGTTGAAAAAAAATTGTTATTTCTTTACTTTAGATCAAGGGCCCCAATTTTTTATGGAGGTCACAAGAAAAAACCTTAAATAAATGGCAAGCTCAAAAAAATAAATTTGAACTCAGCTGGACGCTTGCCTCTTCAACAATGTTTAAAAACTATAATAATTATATTTATGGTAATACTTTATTTTAATTTGAGCACAAGAATATATAACATATAGATTCAACTCAACTCAATGGAAAAGGTTATTTAGCAGATAACAGTGTATCCATGTATTGTCCAGTAACAAAACTAAATATACCACCAGTCAAGACCATAACGAGGGTATGAAGCGCCTGTGACAAGTGTCGAACTTGCGCCTCTCTAACCCAAAGATGAATAAAAAATAAAAAATTATAATTGTATGTAATAGGTTTACTTATGCCCGATTGCTAAAAAAACAAATGAAATGATTTAAATCGAGTTATACCAAACTTAAATTAATACAATATACATTAACATTCATCTTACCATTACTCTTTCCACAGAAACATATCATAACTCGAGTTAAAAATTTAACTCTCTTTAGCAATCGGCCATAAACGTAACTTGTTAAATATTACTATTGAGTTAAACTCCATCAATATGAGTTGCCTTTAAAATGATAACATTCCGATTATGTATTTTTATAATTAAAAAAAAAAAAATAATCAAGAACCAATTTTTATTCATATTCATTGACAAATACATTATATAAGTATAATACAATAGTGAATTATGCAACGAGGCTATAATGAATGATTATAAAATGGATGATTTTGTCATTTTTAGTATTTTCTAATTTAACATCCACAATAATAATAATAATAGGTTCCCAACGCCTAGACAGGCGTATATGGGGCAGAAAAGGCAAGTTCTCCGTTTCTAGACCGCCGGTCATAGATATGAAAGCCACGTGGTCATTGTGACGTTTCTACCGGTCCTATTATTCCTGAATAAACAGGTACTCATTTATAAGTATTAAATACTTGAGGGTGAGTGGACCCCAGAGCTGACTGCACAATTTCGGAAGATAAAAATCCGAAGGAGGTGGGCGGTATCGAACCAGCGTCCCTGTGTTCTGTAGGCAACTGTCTTACCACGAGAGCCACGGCAACTCATAATATCCAGTTGAATGAGATGGAGATGATTTTCGAACAAATTTATCAATTGGATAAGTTTGTAAGAAAATGTTACATTTTTCTTTATATTTTCAATTTTCTTTTCTCTTATTTTTACCGACCGTCAACTGATTTTGACATTTCGAGATTTCGATGGATCCTCGACGAATTGAGGTTCCTACATAACGTTTTGACTATTTTTAGCATGGTGTCTGTCGGTCTGTCGGTCTTCGGTCTGTCTGTCTGTCTGTATGTCTGTGTCTGTCTGTCTGTCTGTCTGCCTGTCTGTCGGTCTGTGTACACGTGCAGAGCAAACTCGGTTAAAAGAATTTTTATGAAACTTCATATTTAAGCTTTTGACATCTATGGCTCGAGTTGATCAGCTTTTGGTAAAAATCGGTTGACTATAAATAGGAGTTTACTCGTATCGATTTAAAGATTTTTGCGAGTATTTTATAACAGAAAAAAATTTCGAAAAAAATTATTTAACAAAAGTTGCTATAAAAGCAATAACTAACAACTTCTATGGTTATGATAAATAATATCTCTGTTGGAAAATATTTTGCTGCCGGAATGTATTTTATACAAGTACTTTGTGATGGCGGTCGGTCCTGTGGTGGTCACAACTGATTTTTTTAAAGTGTAAACCGTTTCGGTTTTTTTGTTGGCATATTGCCCATTTTTTTTTTTTTAATTCAAATTTTATATTTATTAATATAATAATTTATAATACTTACACATTATGCCAGTATGTACAATAAACAATTAACTACTGTATTTTCCAGTAAAAAATACTTGAGAAAAAATGAAAGTAATTGCACCTTTCGAGCACCAAAAGTACGTTATTTTGTCGAAAGGAATGTTATGTTAAAATCGAGATATACATTTTTGTTGCAAACTATATTATATTCCTTTTCTAGTCCATAGACCAAACAATAACAAACACATGTGTTAAGAGGCAGAGTTAACATATAGACGTGGAAGTTAATACAAAATAATAGATACAAACCCAAAGAATTAATCTAACGCACGTATGATCTTGAAAAACAAAAAAAAAAAAAAATCTTGACTAAAGGCACAAAAAACTAAAAATGTTAAGAAAAAAATCCAAGAAAACAATTAACAAATATCACAGCTACGAAAAAAAAAAACATGTATGTTTATCGATTTTTTTTGAGCCCCAAACTTGCTTGCGCCCGTGGCGGGAACCTCTTTCGCACGCCCTCGTTACGGGCCTGCCATCAGTACATCAATAAATAAATAATATATATTGAACTCATACATTGAGAACGGTCGTGGCTCAGTTAGTTAGTGTGTGGACGACTGAGCGGCGGGCCAGGGCTCATTCCCCGGTACCGGAAAAACACCTTACCTTTTTCCGATCGTTTCTCCCTCGGAATGCATCGGGCAACCACCGAGGTAAAAGCCCTAGTCAAATTTTCCCAAAATAATTAGTGGTTCGGATTCCACGATAATAAATTGTAGGTCCCATACGATTTTCTTATATACAGGCTACACACACAACACAACTGTATGCGGGGAAATAACCTACGCTCGGAGTATGTTCAATACGAACTTCAGAGCATCGAGCATGGCACTCTAAGAAGAAGATGAACTCATACATAGTCAAAAAACAGAGAACACAGTATCCCTACCATAAAACACAAACGCACGCTCCTGTTTTAATATACCCTCGCCGACCTCCGCACAATTTTTGCCAACAGTGGAAGACGTTCAATGATTGTAATAAACTATTGACTTCTGCCTGTTCCATTATTCTTATGGAACGGATTTCCATGAAACGGAACGATCTGTTTGTTTGTCATACAACCATAATGGTTTATAAATGTTATTGCTATAACTAAATTGAAAGCAGTTGAATCACAGATATTAACGGAAGATTTAATTCGCTTTATATTAAAATCAGTTTAATGAAAGAAATTTTCTGGTATAAAGCACTATTATGAGCCACACCGTACATTGATATCTGCAGAATACCAGTAGATTACATTAAATGTGAACGTTGTGAAACGAGAATATTTTGTTGAGAGACGGCACTTACTCAAATTAATAGTCAAGTAATACTGGGAGATATTATGCCTAATCAAATTTGTACATAGCGTTGTGAGTTTGTACGAGCAACATTCGCGAATTTTGACACATTTCGGTTTATTTCAGCACCTGTGCCTGACAGACGCTAGGGATCTCAACTAAACTTTATATACCGTCAGTATGTACCTTCGTAATAGCATGTTGACAGACCGGTCTCGTGTCCATTAATCTCAACCAGGAAATGAGAATCGGCGTTCACTGCCTCTGTGTTATGAATTGTATGAATCAATTAATTTTAGGAGATGAGCTTCGGGCGACAACATCAAATCTAGTTACTTCACTAATTATATCTTATACTTTCATGTTCATTATCACCGTATTACAAATAAAAAATGTGTCTAGCCAACAAACACTAAACATTATCACCTACATTTTTAACGTTTATGTGAAACACAACAAGGTACTTTCATTATTATTAATTGGGAAAATTAGAAAAATCAAGTCATTTTATCGATTGACATGTGGCTTTCATTGAATATTTATGTAAATCAGTACCTATTTGTATGTATAGTTTGCATAGTAAAATTAAAACAATAACGTAATTCCTTCAAAATTTAATGTGTGGAAAACAGAAACTCTCTCTGTGTGTGTGTGTGTGTGTGTGTGTGTGTGTGTGTGTGTGTGTGTGTGTGTGTGTGTGTGTGTGTGTGTGTGTGTGTGTGTGTGTGTGTGTGTGTGTGTGTGTGTGTGTGTGTGTGTGTGTGTGTGTGTGTGTGTGTGTGTGTGTGTGTGTGTGTGTGTGTGTGTGTGTGTGTGTGTGTGTGTGTGTGTGTGTGTGCGTGTGCGTGTGCGTGTGCGTGTGCGTGTGCGTGTGCGTGTGCGTGTGCGTGTGCGTGTGCGTGTGCGTGTGCGTGTGCGTGTGCGTGTGCGTGTGCGTGTGCGTGTGCGTGTGCGTGTGCGTGTGCGTGTGCGTGTGCGTGTGCGTGTGCGTGTGCGTGTGCGTGTGCGTGTGCGTGTGCGTGTGCGTGTGCGTGTGCGTGTGCGTGTGCGTGTGCGTGTGCGTGTGCGTGTGCGTGTGCGTGTGCGTGTGCGTGTGCGTGTGCGTGTGCGTGTGCGTGTGCGTGTGCGTGTGCGTGTGCGTGTGCGTGTGCGTGTGCGTGTGCGTGTGCGTGTGCGTGTGCGTGTGCGTGTGCGTGTGCGTGTGCGTGTGCGTGTGCGTGTGCGTGTGTGTGTGTGTGTGTGTGTGTGTGTGTGTGTGTGTGTGTGTGTGTGTGTGTGTGTATTTAAACTTTATAGTATATAGATATACTTTACTTAAAATATATATCTATATAAATATATATTGATTACTATACAGTATCTTACTGTTCATTTATCTACTGCAATTTGGTTGTACAATAAGGCAAGTAATAATAGTTGTCCCAATATCAGTGAAACACAACAATTATTATAGGGTTAGAACGTTAAGTCCGTTCTACATTATACTTCTTTCAATACTATCTAACTCTGACGTCATTTCAACTTTTGATACTACAGAATCCAGTGGGGGAAAAATAAAAGACAGCGATACCTTCCATCTTTTATTACATTGTGATACTCTCCACTGCCAACTTAAAAAATTTTAGGTTCAGGTAACAGACTACAGTTTGGTTATACAACCAATTCTAGTAACCAATATATAAATATTGTTTAATTGTGCTAAGTTTATATTTAATTATATGTTCTAAATAAACTTCTTATCAACTTAATAAACTTCTAAAAGTTAAGTTGTAATGAAAAACTAAAAAGTTGGTAGTTGGTACGACTGAGAAGTATACAACTGTCATCCAAAAATTTGACCGGAGGTAGTTTTGAAAATAGTGTAGTTTGTAGTGTAGCATTGAAATTTGGAAGGAAGTATTGTGTTTCATATTATACTTTTTACGTCAGTATTACGTAAAAAAGTATAATGTAGAACGAACTTTACATTTATCTAGATAGAAACAATTTAATTGAAGCTTAAATAAAAAGCAAATAATATGACATAATATGTCGATGGAGAAATCAGCTAACATAAATTGTTAAAAACACATTTCAGAACATTTAGTTAGTTATTTAACAAGCATAAATGAACTGCAATAAATGTTCGAAAAATTGGACAGCCGTTGGACAGTAATAAGACGTTGTAAATGAACCAATTTCCATGTGATTAGAGAGACCAAATATTTAACACAGCAAGATGGCGGATTTTTCTGAGCGATGATAAATGTATACATGAACGCCAGTTCCCAAAGTGAGAGCGAGGGAGAGAGATACATAACTATTTCTCATGCGTATACTATTATTATATGTAAAAAAAAAAAACTTTTTCACAATATTAAAAACTTTTAAATGATACATACTTTACGAAAACGTATATGTACGTATATAGTGAGGTGACCATATTTTTTGTTTCAAAATTTGGGACGGGAGTTCATAGATGGAGGGGGGGGGGGGTAATTATTCAAATATAATTGTTTAATTCAGTTTTTTTTTTCATACAAATTATATGCAACAAATAATTACAATTTATAATAAATAAAAAATTTCAATCACAGATAATTAACTTATATTATTAAAAGGGACATTATTACAATCACAGTATTTTTACCGACCGCCAACATATATAAGGGAGGTATTGTAATCATACCGATTTTGACATTTCGAGATTTCGATGGATCTCCACGAATTGAGGTTCCTACATAACGTTTCGACTATTTTTAGCATGATTTCTGTCGGTCTGCCTGTCCGTCTGTCTGTCCGTCCGTCTGTCTGTCCGTCTGTCTCTGTACACGTGCAGAGCAAATTCGGCTGAAAAGATTTTTATGAAACTTTATATTTAAGCTTCTGCTATCAATGGCACGAGTTGATCAACTTCGATCACAAATCGGTTGACTAAAAATGGGAGTTTACTCCTGTCGATTTTAAGATTTTTGTGAATATTTCACAACAGAAAAATATTTCGAAAAAATTTATTTTAAAAAATTTATTTAACAAAAGTTGCTATAAAAACAATAATTAATAACTTTTATTTGAGACGTTTTTTGATAAAACGAAAAATTTCGAATAATTTTTGTAAAATTTTTCGAAGTCTCAATTTTTTCATACTTATATGTAACGTTTCCATGGTCATGATAAATAATATCTCGCCAAGAAAATATTAGGCCAAGTTATTTCTACTCTGCTGCTAAATAAATACATTATTTTATATAAGAACTTTATGATGGCGGTCGGTCCTGTGGTGGCCACAGCTGATTTTTTTTTATTGATTTCAAACTTTATTCATTAAAATTATTCAGTGGAAAACTTTTTATATTTTTCGGAACTATGAACTCTTTTTGAGTAGGTGTTTTTTGCTTTGAAACATTTTATAAAAATCCGCACTGTTTTCTTCATAATTTAATTTAATCAGTAATATTGCTTTTAATGTGTCTACATCAAGTTGAGTCTTGTCACCTGTCCAAAACCTGTTCATCAAAGAAAATGCCCTTTCTTTGTTTGCCCTTTTCTAAAAATGCCCTTTCTAAAATTTGGGTCAATTCGGGACAGAAACCCCGAATTCGGGACAAATATTGCCTCTGAAAAAAATCAAGACGCAAGGCGGAAATTCGGGACTGTCCCGGCAAATTGTCATGATAAATAATATCTCGCCAAGAAAATATTAGGCCAAGTTATTTCTACTCTGCTGCTAAATAAATACATTATTTTATATAAGAACTTTATGATGGCGGTCGGTCCTGTGGTGGCCACAGCTGATTTTTTTTTATTGATTTCAAACTTTATTCATTAAAATTATTCAGTGGAAAACTTTTTATATTTTTCGGAACTATGAACTCTTTTTGAGTAGGTGTTTTTTGCTTTGAAACATTTTATAAAAATCCGCACAGTTTTCTTCATAATTTAATTTAATCAGTAATATTGCTTTTAATGTGTCTACATCAAGTTGAGTCTTGTCATCTGTCCAAAACCTGTTCGTCAAAGAAAATGCCCTTTCTTTGTTGGCCCTTTTCTAAAAATGCCCTTTCTAAAATTTGGGTCAATTCGGGACAGAAACCCCGAATTCGGGACAAATATTGCCTCTGAAAAAAATCAGGACGCAAGGCGGAAATTCGGGACTGTCCCAGCAAATTGTCATGATAAATAATACCTCGCCAAGAAAATATTAGGCCAAGTTATTACTACTCTGCTGCTAAATAAATACATTATTTTATATAAGAACTTTATGATGGCGGTCGGTCCTGTGGTGGCCACAGCTGATTTTTTTTATTGATTTCAAACTTTATTCATTAAAATTATTCAGTGGAAAACTTTTTATATTTTTCGGAACTATGAACTCTTTTTGAGTAGGTGTTTTTTGCTTTGAAACATTTTATAAAAATCCGCACAGTTTTCTTCATAATTTAATTTAATCAGTAATATTGCTTTTAATGTGTCTACATCAAGTGAGTCTTGTCACCTGTCCAAAACCTGTTTATCAAAGAAAATTCCCTTTCGGCAGATTTTTTTTTTAGTTTTTTTTAGTTGTAAAAATAATTTTAGTTGAAATAAATTTAAAAGAAATATTGAAAACAACTACTTTTTCTAAAATTTGGGTCAATTCGGGACAGAAACCTCGAATTCGGGACAAATATTGCCTCTGAAAAAAATCAGGACGCAAAGCGGAAATTCGGGACTGTCCCGGCAAATTCGGGACGTATGGTCACCTTAGTATATAGAAACTAAAAAGATTGAAAAGGTTTCCACGCATAAACATCTGGGTTGTGTATAACATAAAATGGCTGAAAATTAGTAAAAGTCGTATAAAAGCAAAAGAATAGCAGCACTGGAACTGTGTATCATAAGTTGAGAAGAACAAGAATTAGAAAGTACTAAATACGATGATAATCGCTTCTGAAAATATTTGGATAGAAAAAACTAAGATTAAATCCAAGGAAGTCGAAGATTATGATATGTAAAAAGGCAGAAGGAATGGAGAAAGAAGAAAACTGGACATGGAAAGGAATGGATATTGAGATAGCTAAAGAATATCGTTATTTGGGAAACGAAATAAAAAGCAACGGGGGTCCCGAAGCGCATACAAAATCTTTGGCAAAAAAAGCGATGTTGGTTCTACCTCAAATTTGGGGGATAGGGAAAAGAGATAGTTAGTTGAAATTTTTGGCGCACAGCAACAAAGGTTATTTGCGCCTAACGCAGCCCATCTAAATGACTAGACTATATATTAAAAATAAAAATTTAGACAATAAATAAATAAATAAATAAATAAATAAAATCATTAAAAATACGCATACTCAATAAAAGAAATCTTGCACTGACAAACACAAATAAATAATATAAAAAGTCTGTTCGAAAATTTGAACAGACTCAGGGTGATGGTAAGAGGCTGTAAAGGGGCCAATTACCATCGAATATCACAGTCAATAAATAGAAACACATTAAAATAAGGTGCAAGACTTCACACATAAAACAGTAAGTTCGATTCTCTCAGGAAGAGTATCAGCCTGTCCATGAGTACTCTGTCGTCACCTAAGGCAACTGACAGGTCATAGCACAGGCCTAACCTCTCCCTGACATCCTCGAACTGTACACATTCGGTTAAAATGTGTAACACAGACAAATCTGTGTTACACGTCTCACAGACAGGGGACTCTTCACCTCGAAGGAGGTGTCCATGGGTCCACCAACAGTGACCTATACGAAGGCGTGTGATGGCGGTTTCCTCCCTGCGGTTAATCCTGCAGGAAGAACCCCATGGTTTAACGTCTCCCTTAATCTGTCGTAATTTAACGTTCTGTGTGCGGCTCCACTCATGTTGCCACATGTCTAAAACCAGATGTGTCAGATGACTCTTTGCGTCATCTGGAAAAACGAAACTCACATCAATCATAGGTCTGTGAGAGGCGGCTTTTGCAGCTGCATCTGCCGCTTCGTTGCCTTTAATACCAACATGTCCCGGTATCCAAAACAGCTCTACCCTCACATTCTGAGCATTCAGGTTGTGGAGTAGCAACCGGATCTTTAGTACAAGAGGATGCACTGGATCTGGATCTTGGATACTGTTCAGAGCGCTCAGCGAGTCCGTCAAGATAACACTTGACCGACTTTGCTCTGACGAAACAAAACACACGGCCTTGAAAATAGCGTACAGCTCAGAAGTGTACACACTCGGTATGGAGTGCAGACGGAACTGAAACTGTTGATGTGATTTCAGGACAACGAACACACACCCAACCCTGGTTCCGGATTTTGATCCGTCAGTAAAAATGACAGTATCCTCGAACCTAGGGACCAGTGTTCTTTGTAACTCATGTTGGTATTCGATAGGCAACGTAGTATCTTTATCAAACCTAGTTAATGTGAGGTTCACAAGTGGACGCGGTAGCGTCCATGGTGGAACAGCACACAAAACGAAACTTGCCATTTCAGGCACATTAAAATCAATATCGCCCAAAATGTCGAAAGTCCTCAGACCAAAAGGCCTATTGGCTCTTGGTTTTCTGTCATATATTTCTGTATGCCTATTTTGTAGAATAGGGTCATACGCGGGATGATCTGGCTTGGCACTGAGTGCAGCCATATACCGCAAGGATAGAATTTTACGACGATTGTACAGTGACGGTTCGCCTGCTTCACACAGCAGACTTAGTATTGGACTGGTGCGAAATGCACCTGTGGCCAATCTAACCCCAGTGTGATGTACAGTGTCAAGAATTCTTATCTCTTGGTGTTTAGCTGACCCATAAGCTAGACATCCATAGTCCAGCTTAGAGCGCACTAGAGAACGATATAAACGCAACATGACAGTGCGGTCTGCACCCCATGTCTTGTGACTGAGGACCCGCAACAAATTGAGCGACTTTTGACATTTTTTCTTGATGGACAAAAAATGTGCCCGCCAAGATAGACGGCTATCGAACACGAGACCCAGAAATCTGGCAGTATCGGCAAATGGTAACTGTGCTCCATTTAGTGTGAGTGTAGGATTGGGATGTACACCCCTTTTCCTACTAAAATGGACACATACAGTTTTGCTGGTCGAGAATTTAAAGCCATTTTCGGTTGCCCATGTATCGAGACGATTGATAGTCAGCTGAAGCTGACGTTCGATTGTACTAGTCTTTTGTCCGGCGACAAAGATACCAATGTCGTCGACAAATATCGAACTCTGTACAGGTAATCGAATACATGAAGCTGCACCGTTAATGGCAATTAAAAATAGCGTAACGCTCAGTATGGAGCCCTGTGGGACCCCATTGTCCAGTGCGAACATTGGTGACAAGGTATTTCCGATCCGCACCCTGAAGCGCCGGTTCGACATGAAGTCTTTTATAAAGAACATCAAGCGTCCCCGGAGACCCCAGGAATGCAGAGTACGGAGAATACCATAAATCCATGCAGTGTCATAGGCTTTCTCAATATCGAAAAACACAGCTACCAGGTGTTTGTTTTCAACGAAAGCATTCCTGATAGCTGTCTCTAGTCTGACCAGATGATCTGCTGTTGAGCGGTGACGGCGAAAGCCGCACTGTGTGTTGGCCAGCAAGTCGTTTGATTCTAAAAACCAAATCAGACGCTTGCTGATCATTCGCTCCATGAGCTTGCAGAGACAACTGGTCAGTGATATTGGTCTATAGCTAGAGGGCAAGTGTTTATCTTTCCCGACTTTGGGGATAGGAATTATATGAGATTCCTTCCACTTGGTCGGGCACTTGCCCTCAGTCCATATCCTGACATTCAAAAGCCTAGACTTAGCTGATTCCGGAAGATATCGGATCATACGATAATGTATCGCATCTGGACCAGGAGAGCTATCCTTACACTTTGACATCGCGCTATCTAGCTCTTCACGAGAGAAAAGCAGGTTGTATACCTCTTCATTCCTAGAAAAGAAATTTAGAGGTATAGATTCGAGGCCTGCTTTACGAGTTAGAAACTCGGGTGAATAATGTTCAGAACTAGAATTGAACGCAAAATTAGATGCCAAAGTGTTAGCAATTTCGACCGCTGAGGTAACTACGTTACCATTTACCGATAGACCAGCAATGGCTGTAGCTGTATTTAGACCGGATATTTTCCGGACCTTCTCCCAAACTTTGGCCACTGGAGTGGCAACTGTAACGGTGCATACGTATTTGCGCCATGATTCGCGCTTGCTTTCTTTCACAATCCTCTTAGCACGAGCTTTCGCTCGTTGGAAGGCTATCATGTTTGTCTCTGTTGGACAACGACGGAATGTATTGAAGAGGTGTCTCCTTTCACGTAGCGCCAAGTCGCATTCCTCGTTCCACCAGGGAACGGGAACTCGACGGGGCTGAGTGGATGACAGCGGTATGCTGCTTTCAGCCGCGCTCGTGATTGAATCCGTGAAATGATTCACCTCTTCGTCTACGCTCAAGTTCGGAATATCCTCGTGAGAGAATGATTCTGCGAACTTGGTCCAATCTGCTTTCCGAAGAACCCACTGTGGCCAGCGGGATTCGGTAACAGTATTGAACAGAGGCCTTAAGAAGATTGGAAAGTGATCACTACCGCACAGGTCGTGATGCACGTCCCATTTGAACAACGGAGCGATGGCTCCTGAAACGACGCTAAGATCTATGGCACTGAATGTACCCGTTGCTGCACAGAAGTGCGTGGGTCTGCCGTCGTTCAAAAAGCTCAAACTCAAATCGTTCAACATAGTCTCCAGGTGACGTCCCCGTCGATCGTTCCGCACCGATCCCCAACATACATTAGTAGGCGTTAAAATCGCCTAGTAGTATGAAGGGTGGTGGGAGTTGATCGATGATGTTCACGACATCTCGGATGTCAGTTCGAACACCAGGGGGAAGGTAGATAGAACAAATCGTCACCTGGAGGGGAAGTGCAACACGAACTGCTACGACCTGCAACTCAGTGTCAATGTCTACAGGATCGTGGTACAATGTGTCTCTAACGAGAATTGCCACGCCGTCACATGCTCTTGCCCCCGTAAGGAAATCCGTGCGAAACACGGAGTATCCTCGAGGAGAGAATGTGTCGGTTTCCGTGAAATTTGTTTCCTGCAGACAAACACACGAAGGCGCTAAATTGGAGAGTAACAGTCGCAGTTCTTCGTAGCGCTGATATACACCGTTACAGTTCCACTGGATTAGTGGACCAGTCATTTTTGTTTAGGGGAGTTACCCCGCAACCTAATGATCTTTGGTTTACCCTTAGGTTGCGGGTCAACAGCCATTTTCTCGGCCACGGTTTCACTTGTTTGTCCAGGTGCCTTGGTGGACACACTGGACTCATTTTTTGATTGTTTTGTTCTCACTGGTATCCAGTGAGAACCAACGGGTCCCTTATCAGTCTCCTTTTCAGGAGCGACTGATGAAGGCTTTGTAGAAGCGACCATTCTCTGGTCGCTTCTCGTTTTTGGAGAAGACTGTGGGGTCTTCTCCTTAGGTGGTGGGGAGAACTGAGGTTGAGTGCGTTCTCCTATATGGGAGGGGGATTTATTCAGACCCGATCCCCCTGGTTGTGGGGTCTGAACACTGGTCTCTTGGACCGATTCCGCCACCTTTTCCGTGTCGGACTTTTGTGACGCAGCTGTCACTGACGTTTTTACTGTCGGACGAAGCACTGACTCCGTCTGAGTCTGGACACTAGCTGTCTTCTTTGCAGCTACTTGTGCGAAGGATTTCGCAAAAGTGACCGGCGCAGTCTCTTTATACTTCTTCTTGGCGTCGAAATACGGTATTCTATCTTTCGTCTTGATGACCTGAATAGCCTTCTCTTCTAAGTACGTTGGGCAGTGGCATGCAGTCGATGCATGCGCACCTTTACAGTTCACGCAGTGTGCCGCGTTTGGACAGTTTTCAACTTCATGTTGATCCTGCCCGCAGTTGGCACAGATGGACTGTTTGCCACAACGACTAGAGGTGTGACCATAACGCTGGCACTTGTAGCATCGCATCGGATTGGGATAGTAGGGGCGAACGTTACAAACGTTGTACCCCACCTTAACCGATGCAGGACACCTAGTACCAGCGAAAGATACCACCATAGAAATAGAAGGCTTACCGTTTCGGGGGTTAAGTTTTCTACATTCAATGACACCTTGCGATGCCATTTCCTGCACAAACTCTTCCTCCGTAACATACGCAAGGTCACGGTCTGTAACGACGCCTCGAGAAGTATTCAGTGCCTTATGTGGCTGTACCGAGATACGATACTCGCCAAATCCTTCGCATTTCTGAAGCGTTGAAGATGCCTCATTTTCTGCCTCAATTAATAATGTTCCATCCGACAGTTTTCTTACTGACCTAATACCAGTTGGACACGTTTTTCCCAGCGTTCGGGCAACAAAGAAGGGGGACATCTCTTTAAAAGATTTTCCCTCTTCTTGCACCTTCACGACAAGAAAACGAGGCACTGGCGCACAAAACTCAACTGATCTGCTGTCTACCTTCTTGGGAGAAGGCCTTACACATCCCTCATCGGATGACTGAGCATCACGACGAGGTCTCTTGTTTGATTTTTTACGGAGTTTACTCTCAACCTTGGCGGAATTTAAAGAAAATTGATCCCTCCGGGTAGTCGCCATACCCGTATACTAAGTTTCATCACCCTGCCATTCCCACCTACCAGGGAGCCCCACACAGGGGACGTTGGCCGCAAACCGGCTCATTGCGCCAGGCATGTCAGGATGATATAGCATCGGGGGAAGTAGTCACGGGCTGCTCGACCCGCTCGAGAACCAGTAGTAGCCAACTCTGGAACCGGGCGAGCTGCATCCGCTCCCACAGACCCCCGAATACTTGTCTAGTGGCACGGCATTACCCCGGCATCCACGATCCAGTAGTGGAGCCACTCTATTCATGAACCGTGACACCAGCCGATTGACTGAGCTGACCAGACTCAGCCTCCCGTTTTACCGAATCCGAGGCCAAAGAAGGCGTGTTGGGATCGTACTGTCCGCGGGCAGCAGTCTCCCTCAACCGACCAGGACCCTCTTCTCCGGCGTTACGGGTCTCCACGCACGGCAAACACGTGGGTAGGAATTTAAGTGGGAGATCAAAGAGACAACAGATAAGCCTTTTCCCACAATCGGCTTCTCTGAACTGTCTCCTCCCAAATGATATGTGATTCAGGGTACGTGGGATCATCAGGCCCAAAAGCTCTTTATGGTCAGGTGATGCGACCATTATGAACTTCCCTTGCGTGATTGAGGGTACGCGGGATCATCAGGCCCGAAAGCTCGACAAATGGCCAGGTGTTATGGCCATTATGAACTTCCCCTGCGGGGGGATAGGGAAAAGAAAGTTAGGATATTATATCCAGATAAGAATGATGAAGTTCAACCGCATAATAAAAAGCATCATGATGTACGGAGCCGAGATTTGGAAATGGGAGGATCAAGATAAATTAGAGACAGTGCAAGAAAGTTACATAAGGTGGATGCTCGGTTTAAACAGAAACACGCCATCATACATTGTGACGGAAGAAATTAAAACTGACTACTTAGGGCTGGAGGCAACCTGACGGGCTATAAAGTTCGAGGAGTACATAAAAAGGTATCCACAGAAAGACATCCTAAACCAGTGCGGGAAAGAACTGTAAAGGAAAAGGAAAGAATGCAGTACTCTCTCGAGATGGGAAGAGAAAAGGATAAGCATATACCAATATTGCGGCCTTTCGCTAAAGAAAGTAGGATAGAACAGAGCTAGACAACAAAGCATCATTGATGAAGTAGCACTGAGAATTAAAGATATACAAGGCCCAAAAAGACAGTTAAGAATTAAAGAATTCAGATACAATAATATGTACGCCAAAATTTGGCCAACGCAAATACCGAAGTACCTAATGGAAAAAGGAAACAAACATAAGAAATGGAAGGTAGCAAGATTTATATGTGGAAATGAGGAGCGGGACAACAAATGTACTAGATCAAAACATAAACTATATTAACTGGACCACGTTATTCCAGTACTGCTACAACTTATAATTAAAGATAAAATCAGCGGCAAGAGACCAATTAGAAGAAACAAAAAAGTTTAGTCATCTGAGAGAATGGTGCATCCTGAAAAGCATCATATTTCAATCTACTATACGTAGTTGATCCGAAGGTGGCTTTGAAGAAGAACAATAACCGGTACCCCACTTTTACAGTTTTGACTGCTTAAGACACCGTCGGTCGCCTGTATGTTTACTTAGAAATCGCTTTATTATGTTCTACATCAAAGGGAAAATTAAATGTGAAGTCAAGTATACATAAACCATGTTATAAACCTAATTCTAGCATTTGACATTCAACGATATTATTACACATGTACTGCAAATCGATATGAATGGGAATGTAATAAATTTAACAAAAGACACATGCACTGAGAAACTTCTTGCTATTGTAAAAATGACTGTAAGAGGAACATGTTATAGCTGTAATAAAACCATATGCTGTTGGTTGCATAGAAAGTTTTCAAGGGAAACCAAAAGAGGTGGTATATTCATTACTATTATTCTAACTTCAAGCAAAGTTTTTTTTTCAAAAAATATCTGAAACAATATGAAATCTGTTTAAAATAAAACATATTTTCTTTTTAGTAGTTTTTGTTCATGGAAACAATTTCAGGATTTCAGTTTCGAATGAATGTTGCATGTTGCATGCAGTGCAAATTATCAAATAATGTCAGTTATTCGGCTAAATTTTAGTACCACAGGTACCACAAAAAGAACGAAGGACAGAAGATAACAGTGGATAAGAATGAAAAAATAGTGAATAGTAAGAAAGATCTGATAAGGAAGATTAAACTTACATGAGCCAGTAGGAAGACATGGTTAAATACGACAAGTTCAGCTATCGGTATTTTATTAAGTTGAGTCATAAATAACTTCTGCTCTCGGAAACATTGTGATGTCATATTAGTGATTCAAATAGCTCATTATGCCTGTAAAGTTTTTATCTGTTTAGAGTACGCAACGGCAACCCTCATCACAACATCACAACAGTTACAGTAATGTGTAAAGCATTGCATTCAAATAATAAATTTTTAATAAATAAAATTGTTAACAGTGAATTATGGGAATGAAAATGCACATTCGTCACTTAATATTTAGGGAATTCAAGCAGGGAAAATTCTAAGGAGCCTGCAGAAAAAAATGTGAGGACACCTTTAACTGATTTGTAAAAAATCGTTCTGGAGATACCTCATTGAAAGAAAAACCGAACTCGGACACTTATCTGACTTTACTCTAAAATCATTATTGGAATACAATGTGCACGGTACATGTATTCATAAATTAACAGGCAAATTAATACTTTCTACCTCTATCAAAGTTTTCTCTAAAAGTGCCCTACACTTGTTAATCAGAAAAAAATTTCAAAACAATAGTATTTTAGTTTGGAACGATCTTTCGATTCACTTTGAATTTTTAAACTTTTAAAAGTATATTTTTAGACTTTTTTTTATCTGTAACACATAAAAAATGAAAGACAGAAGATAACAATATATTGGACACATGTGGATAAGAATTTTAAATAATAATAATAATAATAATAATGGCGAGGAAGATCTGGGAAGAAAGAGTAAATATCCGTCAGTCAGAAATAAGTTATAAGAAAATAATGATAGTACAGCTGATAAAAGATGGAAAGGAAATAAGACACCTGTTAAGAACAGACACTTAATAAAGCAAGATGGAGAAATCGTGTGAAACAGACTAAAAGACAACCGAACTAACAGTGCGCATGAATATACAGAGATTGTTAAAAGTAACTTCAGAAAACAGTTTTTGCAAACGTTTATTTACAAAAATATTTTATATTACCTACTTCTATTTGCGAGAAAAGTTTTTCAATTTTTTGTTTATTAGAATTCAATACCTATTTAAATATCCTAAAATATCTATAAAAAAAAGAGTGAGAAGCTGGAGATGAGGCCGAGTTTCCCAGCAAGATTGAGAACCAATATAATAAAACCAACATATAAAGGAGGCAGGCGCGCTTCCAGATATATTTCTTGTGGGGAGGCTCAGAAGACAAAATTGTTTCAAAAGGGTAGGGATTGGGAAACTACTCGGCAACAAGTGCTGACCAAAAACACTTTATTGTTCAAAATGCAACTTAAAAACACTAAAACCAGGTGTTTTTTGATTTCTTTGGTGGGGCGTTAAATCTATGAACGCCCCTGGGTGCACGCCTGAAAGGGGGAATGAGAGAAAAGGTGAAGATATATCTGAGAATAAACCTAAAATATACGCTGTGTCGTTTGTATGTCAAAACAATACAGGAAATGTTGCAAAAATATATGGAAGATAATCATTTGTTCATCGATGAATTAAATACATTCGTATATGACTCAACGAAAACAAAAAGTCAAATTTTTAAGATAGTAAACAAATCACCTAAAATTTTAAATGAATTGCACACCATTTTTGCCAAAAAAAAAATAAATAAATAAAATTAATTTAGGTTAATTATCTACAAATATTATTGGCACTATCGGAAAGGATAGAAACATACAGAGGTGGTTATTAACAGATTTTACAAGTACTCACAAAAAAATAAGTCATTATTAAATATAAAAAAATTGATGTGAAGTGTGAATTTTCACACATTTCAGGGTTTTGCAGGTATTTAATAACTGAATGATGATTATTCGGGATGCCAAACCAAATTTTATGTCAAAATATTTTTTTATGAATTTTAATTCGAATGCCTAATACCGTTATTTATGTTTCTAAACATGTGCAGTATTTTTTTTACATAGCAAGGTTCATTAAGATTTTGAAAATTGCGCCTATGGCTTCTATTGGTTGCTTAAATCATTAGCCCCGCCCTCTGATTTCGTATACATCAAACAGAATTAAATTTTAATAACACTTCCCACTGGTTATTAAATTTACGCTTTTAAAAATTAAATGCAACATTTACCAAAATATAACTAGAATTTTGACAAAATAAATTAAACAAATGAAAACTGCAAAAAAAAACAAAAAAATTAAAATTGACAGGATTCGAACTCTAGTTTGCAAGTTACCTGTTTGACAAATTAGACGCACATCGCTATATTTTTTTTTTTTTTTCGTTGAGCACATATTTGTTTATGTTTTTAGGGGGATATGTTTTTTAGATGTTTTAGTATTTTTCCTATGTGCGGGTCAAAAAGTTGTACAAGCATGCCAAATTTCAACTCTCTAGGTTTAGCCGTTTGGCTACAATTTTTATCGAACAGACAGACAGACAGACAGACAGACAGACGACAAAATGACGGTATAAGGGTTTTTTGGTCATACCTACAAAACCCTAAAAATGAAAGGTGATGTGTTCCAAAAAATAAAATATCAGCAGTGGCCACCACAGGACCGACCGCTATCACAAAGTACGTGTATAAAATACATTCTAGCAGCAGAGTGGAAATTACTTGGCCCAATATTTTCTAACAGAGATATTATTTATCATTACCATGGAAACGTTACATATAGTATGAAAAAAGAGAAAATTTCGAAAAAAAATTCAAAAAATTTTCGTTTTATCAAGAAATATTTTAAATAAAAGTGTTTAGTTATTGCTTTTATAGCAAGTTTTGTTAAATAAATTTTTTCGAAATATTTCTCTGTTGTGAAATATTCGCAAAAATCTTAAAACCGACACGAGTAAACTCCCATTTCTAGTTAACCGATTTTTACCAAAAGTTGATCAACTCGTGCCATAGATGTCAAAAGCTATATGAAGTTTAAAATAATAAAAACACATAAAAATCCTTTCAGCCGAATTTGCTCTGCACATGTACACAGACAGACAGACAGACCGACAGACATCATGCTAAAAATAGTCAAAACGTTATGTAGGGACCTCAATTCTTGGAGATCCATCGAAATCTCTAAACGTCAAAATCGGTATGATCACAATACCTCCCTTATATATGTTGGAGGTCGGTGAAAATGGAGAGGAAGAGAGAAGAGGTATGAATGAAGATGGAATGAAAACGAAATAGAAACAGCAAAATAATATATGTAGGCATTTAGGAATGTATTTGAAAAGTAACAATAATAGATTTGAACACATGAAAATGGTAATTAATAAAGCTGCAGTGGTTATGAAACAAACTTAATATAAGGAATAGGAGTGTAGGGGAGCATAAGGAGTATAGAGAAGAGAAAAGTATGAGAGTAAAATAAGAATGCTTTTTGACAGCATAGTAAAAAGGATAATGCTGTATAACACAGAAATATGGGTCTGCCAGGAACAATAAAAGGTAGAAAAACTGCAACTGAGATTTATAAAATGGGTCTTAAGCCTGGATAGAAACACTCCCAGCAATATAGTTATAGACGAACAATTAGAGATGGAATATATGTTGAAGCAGAAAGAAGAGCTATTATGATGGAATAAAAATTTAAAAACATTATAGTAATGGGTGATTACAATGCCATGCTTGGCAAATAAGAACTAAGCGAGCAAAATATTAAGGGAACATCATACAAGGGCACAAAAAATAGAAGTGAGCAAATGCTGTGTGCTTTTGCGGCACAGTTTCAGCTCAAGATAGAAAATTATTTTTTCAAGAAAAAACAAAAAAGAAAATGGACTTGGAAATCCCCAACAAGTCACAAAAATTACATATACTTTATATTATTGAGAAGACAAGTGATAAATGTGAAGATCCAAAATAATGGAGAATTTATTACTGATCACAGAATAGTTAGAGGAAGAATGAACATAAACACAAGAGATATAAAGAAAAACAAAAGAAAAAAATAAATAAATAACAATGTATCGGAAGTATCTACAAATTTACAAGATCTAGAAGTGCAATTATTATATGATAATTGAAAAACATAATGACGAAAACATCAATACAACGAATCAAGAGAAAAAGTAACGAATTCTCGCAAATCACCGAAAATCTAATATAACAAAGATTTAAACTAGAAAAATTAGATATAAAAGTGTCAAACAAAAATTAGAAGTTACCGAAATAAAAAAATAATAATAAGTAAACATTTAAGAAACGACAGAAAAAATAGCTCTTGCAATTATGGAAACAACAGAGTCAACAAAGATATTACCACGAAGTTTAACAACTGCAAGTCAACTGCAGTCATTGTACAGGGTCCGAC
The DNA here is from genome assembly GCA_963971575.1 of Liopterus haemorrhoidalis. Classification (NCBI taxonomy): domain Eukaryota; kingdom Metazoa; phylum Arthropoda; class Insecta; order Coleoptera; family Dytiscidae; genus Liopterus; species Liopterus haemorrhoidalis. The sequence goes on from OZ020620.1 coordinate 26,954,122, forward strand.
AGAGAGGTATGATGTTTTTGAAAAGACTGTCACACATTTAATTTCGAACCAATTTCTAAATTTAGTGTTTTTATACATAACTGGTACATTGTCATTTGCAAAAAATACACATTTATTTTCGAAAAATCACATCAGTTAGGTGGCGTCCGTTTTTGTCGAGGCATTTTTGTAGACGGGTGGCGAAATTGTCCATACAATTTTCAAGCATGGCACGTGAAATCCTTTGAATTTATCGCGTTATGTTTTCGAAAAGCTCTTCAAGAGTACGTGGTTTGTTAATGTAAGCTTGAGCTTTTAGGTAGGCTTTTTTAATGGTTTCGAAATAGTCGCTGTGTGAGCACCACAGAACGACCCGTTTCAATGAAGGTGTTGTAAATAAACACACGATGTGCAACAGACCAAGGCTCCATTGTTACTGAAATGGCATCTATTGACAACTAGATATCAACCATTCCAAAAACAGTGTTACCACCCAAGCGCGCGTAACAGTCATTTCAAAAACATTTTACCTCTCTGCCGGACCCTGTAGATAGGTGTGCTCTTAAATCATCTTGACAATTACTAAGTAATTTATACTTTTCAAAGTGCCAAAGGAGACGATTTAACATAAAATTTTAAATTTTTCAGTAACCCGATGCCAATGATATTGGCTATAATAAGATATATCAGTTGATGTATTCTTTTTGTGGATTGGATTCACTTAAGCAATTTTTAAGGTTTCCGGAATCACGATTTCACTAAATTGCTGACTGAATAGAATGGAACCGCTATTTCATGTAGTATTAATACGCGTAATAACCATAATTGTACTTGATCAACACTAGACGAATTTTAATTTTTTAAATTTCTGATAGATTCAAGTTCATCATCCGTAAAACTAAACGCAAACATAGTACTTTCAACACTTTTATGAATTATTAAAAGGTGTGTTGCCCTGTGAAATCTTTGCTGCTGCTCAGTATGGTGCATGTATGAAAAACTGATTGAAGATACCGCTTCGTTTTTGAAATGTAACTGTAGTTAATTACTTTTGTGTACATCACTGCTTTGATTATTAGATTTAGATATTAAATTCCAGACAGTGCGACTTTGATTGGTGACATACATCTTCATTATTGTTAGTTATATTTTAGTTTTCTTAATCAAGCGCTTATACTTAATTTTCCTTAAAGGAAAATGTAAACGGAAATATAAATATTCTACAAAAGTGATTATTTTTGCTAAAATTGTCAAATTAATGTAATATCTCTCTGTCTTCAATGCTTTGAGACCATTCGAACTGGGTGAGAGAATTTTCATTAATTTGACGACATCGTTACTTACATCAGATTACAAGTTTTTGTAAGAAATGTCTGGTTTTAATGAAATGTTTTTATGTAACTACAGAAACTAATATTGTTACTAGAGGAATAAGTATTTTCGAATAAGTATTTTAAGTAGATATCTAGCCCGTCTCGGATTCACCACCTTCATCATCACTCTCACCATCATTGTCATTGTATGTGTGTAAAATTGTGGCTTTTTTTTATTAATATATTCGTTTAAATTAAAATACAGTATATTTAAAAAGCCATAAATAACATTTATTAACACGTTGGTTCTACAACAACCAACTTTTTATTCAGTCGTGTAGTGCTATTCTGGTCTCATCAAGTGCTTTTAAATACATACAGTCGAAAAGTACAAGACCAGCTAAACATTACCTCGTCGCTTACCATATCTGATATGAGATCACTATGCCACCATGCGGCCTCTTGAACTATTATACTAAAATTATCGGAACTCATACTGCATATTCATTACAACATCCATAGACATTTGCGGAGCCTGGGGCAAAACTGTAGTTGCGGGGCCCCACACACACACGCACGCACGCACGCACGCACGCACGCACGCACGCACGCACGCACGCACGCACGCACGCACGCACGCACGCACGCACGCACGCACGCACGCACGCACGCACGCACGCACGCACGCGTGCGTGCGTGTGTGTGTGTGTATTTTCCTCATCAGGTATTCGCGTATGACGTGCTACCTTGTGGTAAGCCTGAAGTGCAGTACCTAGCGGAGGATGGTTTAAGACCTAAACCAATACCACCTATATATATATATATATATATATATATATATATATATATACAGTGGCGCACTCAGGAATTGGGAGGGGGGTGCAGAAGACAAAATTATTTAAATTATGAATAAGGTTCTGACTTCTAAATTTCAAGTGATGATCTAAAAAAAAGGTCTTCGCTTTTGTATTACAAGTGATGACCTAAAAAAAAGGTCCTCATCTCTTTTTCTAAATACATATATTTACCTAAGAAGATGGTGATATATATATTTTTTAATTTCTTCTTTAGTCCGTCTTTTTCAGATCAAATTCTTATATGTTACCAGAGATGTTTTGTTTATATCTCATAAAATAAAAAATCAGCTGTGGCCACCACAGGACCGACCACCATCACAAAGTATTTGTATACAATACATTCTAGCAGCAGAGTAGAAATAACTTGGCCTAATATTTTCTAACAGAGATATTATTTATCATGACCATGGAAACGTTACATATAAATATGTTACATATAAAATTTCAAAACAGTTTCAAAAAATTTTCGTTATATCTCAAATAAAAGTTGTTAATTATTGCTTTTGTAGCAACTTTTGTTAAATAAATTTTTTCGAAATATTTTTCTGTTGTTAAATATTCGCAAAAATCTTAAAATTGACACGAGTACCATAAACTTAATTCATTGACTTCAATTCGCGGAGATCCATCGAAATCTCGAAATGTCAAAATTGGTATTATTACAATACCTCCCTTATATATGTTGGCGGTCGGTAAAAATTAATGTGAAGTGTGAATTGTTACACATTTCAGGGTTTTGTAGGTATTTAATAAGTGTAAGAAGCTAACATAATACTAGATGTCTAGGTATATTTATCATATCAAAATCAACAGTTTTTTGATAATCACTTTCATTTGTTATTTGAGAATTAAGAGCTTCCATTTAATTTTTTTAAACAAAATTTAAATAATTTGCTAAATATCCCAGCGTTTTTTCTGCATTTGCTTCGTATTCAAGTCTTCATTAGATTAATAAGAAATAATTTACAGTGTAGAGTGTAGTGTGGTGTGGCGTGAGTAACTCAGTTCGCAACTATTAAAAAAATATATTATTTTTTTAATATTTTTAATTCCAAAAAAATACACGCACTATCTTAACTATAAATACAAAAAAATCCATAACATTATTAGCCATAATTTAACCATGAATTAAGAAAATAATTAATTTTGTCAAAAACACAAAAACTACCATATTTTTCTGACCAAAAATTCAACACAATCTGATCAAAAATTCCTCTCGTACGTTTCCGGCTCAGATCAATATACATTACCTATTATAATTTTTTCAGAATTTTGTTTTAACCCTTTTTGGTAAAAGAGACGGGACAAGAACTTTTGCACATTTTTTGCTAAATTCGTGTTAAAAGAAAATTTCAAAAAACTATTTATCGTTCCGTAATCTAGGTCTAAGAGTTTTGTTCTTTCTTTTTTCAACGACACAAAAAAATCAATGTTTTGCAAAAAACCAATCTGATCAAAATTTCCTGTTAAACTATTCCGGTTCCCATCAATGTACATTGAGATTATTTTTAGATTTTTAGTTCAACCCCTCTGGGAGATAGGGTGGGGGAGAAAGGTTTTTTGCTATTATATTGACAAAAACCTCATAAAAAAAAGATTTTTCAAAAATAAAAATTTGTTGTTATAAGGGTTTTTTGGTGGTCATACCCACAAAACCCTAAAAATGTACTTACTTTTAAGCTATGCACACCACCTTTTTGATTCTCCTGAAGTCAAGTGAAAGTAAATGTTATAATGGGATAATATTTTTAATGTATTTTTATTACGGTCGAAACGCGGCGCCCTTACAGACGCGGAACCTGGGGCAGTTGCCCCACTTGCCCCCGCCTAGGGGCGTCCCTGTCCATAGAATACACGATCTTATTCTTTGATTGGATTTTAATGGCACAGAGTCAATAGAATTCCGATTATAGTGAAAAAATTTAACATAAATCCTTGTATCAATGAGTCAAATCTACAAATTTCGACAACAAAAATTGTTCTATGTGATCTACTTTCGAGAATAAATAGCGGTACTCGCTGAATGTGTTTTAAAATAACACAATGTACAGCGACTATATACAAAATTACAAAAAATGACATACGACATGATGAGTACAATATTTACATACGTTGTTGATGTATATGAATGTATTTATAATACTTGAATGAATGATAAAAGGACTGATTGTCTCTCAGTGAATGTGTGGAATCAATACTTTTGAATATGTGTAACTCATATTACCGAATAAGTGTGAATCTCCCATGATGATCTTACAAAAACTGATGTTTATACAAGCATTTTTTGATACCAACGACATATATTGAGCCCAAAACAATGAACTTAAAACTAATTTGTAATAAAAATATCTGAAAAGGACCGACATGTGCTAACCAGATGATTGTTACTGTCAAAACATCGGTATACCGCATTTTCAATAAAATAAGTCTGCGTAGGCGATAACTATCCAGGTCCTCCAGGCTATAAGGCAGGAGGCGAGATTGAGCGACTACCCAGGGCGCCAGGACAGGAGGAATAGCGGACGAATAGACAGAGAAAACCTTAGCTTAAAAAAATTATAGCAAAAATAATTTATTTATAAACAAATCTAATATATTTCTCATAACAAAATTACAGAATTGTAATTTGGAACGATTAGTCAAACTACATATATAAGGACCGCCAGCATATACATATAAGGGAGGTACTGTGATCACACCGATTTTGAAATTTCGAGATTTCGATGGATCTTCACGAAGTGAGGTCCCTACATAACGTTTTGACTATTTTTAGCATGATGTCTGTCGGTCTGTCTGTCCGTCCGTTCGTCCGTCCGTCCGTCTGTCTGTCTGTCTGTCTGTCTGTCTGTCTGTCTGTCTGTCTGTCTGTCTGTCTGTCTGTCTGTCTGTCTGTCTGTCTGTCTGTCTGTCTGTCTGTCTGTCTGTCTGTGTATACGTGCAAAGCAAATTCGGCTAAATGGATTTTTATGAAACTGTATATTTAAGCTTTTGATATCAATGGCACGAGTTGATCAACTTTTGGTCAAAATCGGTTGATTAGAAATGGGAGTTTACTCGTGTCGATTTTAAGATTTTTGCGAATATTTAGCAACAGAAAAATATTTCGAAAAAAATTATTTAACAAAAGTTGCTATAAATGCAATAACTAATAACTTTTATTTGAGACATTTTTTTGATAAAACGAAAAATTTCGAAAATTTTCTGTAAATTTTTTTGAAATTTTCGCTTTTTTCATACTTATATGTAACGTGTCCATGGTCATGCATATTTAGGTTTTTGATATCAATGCCACGAGTTGATTAACTTTTGGTAAAAATCGGTTGATTAGAAATGGGAGTTTACTCGTGTCAATTTTAAGATTTTTGCGAATATTTAGCAACAGAAAAATATTTCGAAAAAATTTATTCAACAAAAGTTTCTATAAATGTAATAACTAATAACTTAAATTAGAGATTTTTCTAAGTATCTATTTTTCATACTTATATGCAATGTTTCCATGGTCATGATAAATGATATCTCTGTTAGAAAATATTAGGGCAAGTTATTACTACTGTGCTGCTAGAATTTATTTTATACAAGTACTTTGTGATGGCGTTCGTTCCTGTGGTGGTCACAGCTGGTTTTTTTAATTTTAACTGAATAAATTATTAGAGTAACTAAATGTATTTTTAATGTCTGACTTTATGTAATGATCGTCTCGGACGGGACCGGCGAAAATGCCCATGGCGCCAGACTCTCTAAGGTCGGCCCTGTTGAATGACATCCACATTTGTCCATTGTGGATGTGTTCTTTGCTAACATCAAATCTCCCGATACTTTTTAATTGGTTACTGCATACTGTAGAATATTTTGTGCCTCTTCAGTCGAGTTCCAGTTTTATAGGTCGTACATTTTCGAAACAACATATTGCGCAGAAACGAGCTTTTGACTGAGAGCTTACTGCGTCTGCGCGCACGCAAAGCAGTTGCGTGGGGTATGAAATATTATTTTATTAGTCAGCTGTTTGATTGGTACATTGTTTGTGTTCCGGACCGCCACTGGTAAAATAGCTGAAGTTCGCGTCGATTTGATGACTCATTGTGTTGTTTCGAAAATGAACGACTTATAGTTTGTTTGATAACTACTAAATCACCTTTTTGTTATTTCGTATTCAAAAAATGTGTCAAAAATAATATTTTTAAAAATTATTTTCTGTCCATCCGATATATTTTTTGAAACCCAAGTATTTTGCCTATATGTTGATTAAAGAATTGTATAGACTTGCCAAATTTCAGCTCTCTAGATTTGGCTGTTTGGCCATATTATCTACCGTCCAAACATGCAGACACGTGAGTGAGACGTAAGACCGATTTTGTCTACGAAATTATAAAAACGATGTTACTATGAAGTTATATTTTTTAAGGGTGATGTTGTTATGTCGATCTAAGATATGCAGCGATTTGCATCGTTTTCAAATGACTACGCTTTTGCATGTTTTATACAATTCAATCATACGTTGTATACCATATAAAAAATTTACCTCAAATAGAGAAAGTAAAATAAAGGTGGATACAGCTGAATGTTATGTTGGTTATTTTTTATTTTTTTTTAGTACCCAGTAAAATTTTAATAAGTCTGACGGATTCTGAAAGCTCTTTAACTTATATCTAATGCCTACAATACAAATAAAATTTGATGTGATCTGTGAATTTTCACACATTTCAGGGTTTTGTAGGTATTTAATAAATGTAAGAAGCCAACATAATACTGAATGTCTAGGAATATTTGTTCTATAATCACATCAAAATCAATAGATTTTTATTAATTACTTTTATTTGTTATTTAAGTACAAAGAGCTCCGATTTAATTTTTTTCAAAAAAAATTAAATTGATAATTTGCCAAAAATCGTTTTTTTTTCTGCATTTCAAGTCTTCATTAGAGTAATAAAAAAAATATTGATAATGTTTGGACAACGCACATAGCCGCTTCACGGCAAACCCCTTCATAACTTCTACACCACTGCATTTGTTAGTCGACCGGTTGGAATTCGTTTCGAATCTTGTCGGTTCGTCACTAGCAAATGCATTTCCACAGTATTAATTCAACTTTTGTGAAACCAACACGTCTCTCTACAAAACGTACAGTTTTTGCCACAGTTTTCCTCTAAAAAATTGTGTATCTACACACACCCCTCGAGGACAGTGTATATCCAAGGTCTCCAGCACCACTTCGCTACTCGGTTCTTACATCGATCCAGCACTAAAAGATAAGTATTTAGTTCTCACATATTCTAATTACTTATCTTTTTAGTTGCTATTTTGCACCCATGGTCCACGTGGTATTAAGTAGCGCTACCACGAGTAGCCGTAATATTTAATGTATCACCTCAGCACGCCCTTTGGTAGCTGAGTACTATAGTATTCATCATCATCTTCACCTGTATTAGAGCAATACTGTGTTTTGCAACATTTTTAGGTACTCCAAGTACAACGGATCAAGGAACTACTACCGCAGTTTGCCGCTTTGCTTCTGCTGGAACTACTTTCGCATCCTGTTGCACCTGCTTGGCTTAGAACCTATAACACGCTTGCATGATATCTGCTTCACATAGCAGTTGCATCCACAGTGAGTAGGATTGACACATACAACATCAAATTTAAAAGAAAAATACAATTTATGTATATGTAGATTACTTTTTTTTTCTCTCTATTTTTTGTACACTAATATTGTATTATTTTGTAAATATTAACATTTATTTTTTATAGAACATTTGTACAATTAGATTTATTGTTTGAAATTGTAATTACTAGCATTTAGCTAAATAAATATATTATTATTATTATTATGTACATGGACGTTCAGCTGCAAGTCTGGTAAGGTAGCACTTTATTTTAGCCACTTAGCTTTAGCGCCCTTGCACGCTGCCGTCCAGGCAGTCCTACTCACTAGGAGCTCTCCTGGTGCACTTTCACTGCGCGCTGGTAACTGCACGTTACGCCCCCTACCTCTCTCGTTAGGGACTCAAGAGGACGTCTTTCGCATAGGGATCCTTCTTACATTATTTTATGTGGGCCTCAATGGGAACCTATCTCTCCCAAGGCTAACGTATCCCTTTGTGTAAAGACTGGCGTACATGCCGCGTCAGTGAAGAGACCAGAATATCTCACCTTGCCGCTATAGTTGCTGTTCACCCCATCATCTACTACCAGCCCGCGTTAAATATGCAGTCCACTATCGCTCTGTGTCTAACGAACACAAAATACACTGTTCTTCAAGTTTTTCCGCCCAATAAACGCTTGGGTCGCAACAGATAATGACTTTATTTTTCTCAATTTCAGAAATGAAAAAAAGTTTTTTAAATTTGTTTTTTAAACACGATTTTATCCAAAAATATGCTAAAAAAGTTCTTGTCTCACACCCTTTTTACCCAGATGGGTTAACTAAAAATCTGAAAAAATTATAGTTAATGTAGAGAGGAATTTTTGATCAGATTACGTTTTTGAAAATAAAGTAGTTTTTGTGTTTTTGACAATATTAATTATTTTTTGAAATCATGGCTAAATTATGGATAATAATGTAATGGATTTTTTGTATTCATGACTAAGGTAGTGTGTGTCTTTTTTTTAAACTTAAAATACAATAATAAAAAAATTAACAGCTGAGCAGCTAAAAACCAGGTTCCTATGTATAGATTCTATGAACGCCTTATGAAATACTTATAAATCATTATAACAATAACACTCTGTTAATAGTGAGAAAAACTATCAATATAAGCCTCGGCCAAGTATTTGAAATTAAGATGTTTTAAATCCGTTTAATCTAGCAAAAGTATTTTTTAATATATCTTGTATCTGATATTTTAAATAAACATTTCTATAAAATATAATGACTATATAAAATAAGTAATATACTAGAAATATTTAATTATATAGCCACTAGTTTTCATTACATATAAATATAAATTTTTTCTCCGCATGTTTACTGTTAATAGTTACCCGTTTGTTATTTTTGCGCATGTCTAGATGTTTTTTTGCAAGCGAATCTACATTCTAATCTGCATCCTGTTCAGTATATTTTTGTTTTAGATATCCCCTCAGAATGAAGTAATTCGGGGCAAATCTGGTAGTCTAACTGTTCAATTAATTGTTGCATTGAGGCCAATGCAAGCATTTGAAAAGCTTTGATTTAAATGAGATTTGACATCATTGGTACAATGGGTAACCATCCTATTGAAACGAAACGTTATATTCTCCTGTAACATCATTAATAGCTGGACCAGCTAGTCGGACCGACTTCAGTTTAAAGCAACTACAGGTATTAATCAGAATTAAATCTTCCTTCAATAAGGAAGGCGCAGTGATGTGTTCTCCTGAAGTTCCAACCCAGTTGAAATTCATAAAAGCAAGAATTCTGATTATTTGATTCCCCAATTATGCTAAAGGCTGATTCGTCCGAAAAAAAAAGATGTCTTCGTAAAATTTCTGTCCTTGTTTGCTATATCTATCACTGATACCAACAGTCGCAGTCATTCTTTCGATCTTGTCTTCTTTGAAAATATCATCGAGGAAAACTCTATTCCTGTAAATTATTATTTATAAGTATTCTCGTATACTTATAATAATTGTAGTCAGGTAGATTTTATTGAATATAAAAATATCCCTTCCATTACTTTAGCTTGCTTTTATGATCCCGTCCAAAAAGAGAAAATTGTTTTTATTAACTTGGGACTTTTATGCTTGTCTATATTTGATGAGAGAAAGATCTCCTTGTCACTTTGTAATATTTATCTATTCCCGCATGGTCGCTATAAAGTGTCGGATGCAGAAGGACCAACGTCACAGCGGTAACCGGACATAGGGGCTCTTTGTGGTTTTTATTCGAAACTAATCTCTATATTCGAGTTTTACTGTCGAAAATCCTGGTTTGTAATCAATAAAGTATACTGGTCCCGTATTTAGGTCATAGACAAGACGAGTACACATAAAAGTTACGGTTTATGTATCCATTTTTATCACTTTAATACGGAATAAAGGTATGGGCGCGTTAGCACCTTCGACCACGCACAAACTGAATCCGTACAGACACGCCCGTTCATTTTAACCCGGAGCCCGGAAACGTGGTTCACATGTAATTTGTGCACCCGGAACCTGCAACCGGATCAAACCCGCGCGCCGCTCATTTCACAAAACGTTGGTATACAACGTGTCGAGGCCCACTTCAGCACTGTTACATTCACTCCTCTCCGCTTATATTTCTGGCATATGAAATATGATAGAGGTGTGCCTGCACACATGTTAAATAGCAGCCGTATAATTCAATATGCTTGTATTAGGATAGCAATGTTTATCAGTATTACCTGCATACTAATTATCGCTGCTTTGCATATATGTTTCTCCTACATGCAGTTTTCAAACAACTGAATACTGCATCAGCATTCTGAACCAATTGTAAATGCTTTAAATATGGCAAATGTTCATCAATAAGTAACTTAAGATAAATCTAAGAAAAATTCATAAGAATAATGAAAATAGGTAGGGTCAATAAACCTATTTCAAGAGTGTAAGGCTTTCGAATGTGTACGAGAACAGTGCGATAGTCAACGGAAGTACATTAAACAAGGAGCGCGCGTGTGTATTTTTCGGTGGGGGTTATCTCATCTCTGTTTTTTAACTGTGTGGGATAATAAGAACGTTTAGGTGTATTAGTGGTATATTTAGTTTCATTATTAAAAAACAGATGGATATATTGTTTGGTATTATTTTTTTCTTGTTCCATTGAGTTGAATCTCTATATCTCCAGTTTGTACCCTTGTGGTAAAAATACTATGCTCGCATAGTTTCTAATGAGAAAAGTGGCTAAGCCTGCTAATTAAATTTAGAGTATTCGTCACGGGCGGAACTTTCTGCATGCCCTGAATTTGAGGCTTTTCACTCCCTTTTCACTCCCTTTTTACTGTTATTTAAAATAAACACTTACACAATCTAACAAAACATTTGTTTGAAAATCCGCCGAAAAGTCTATCATAATGTAAATTACAATAAAATGTTTTTATTAGTTGAACATTAATAAAATCTTATTGATTACTTAAATCTGGTTTGAAGGCAATCGAAAAAAAAACTAAACACTACAAAAAAAAAAGAAGGAAATGCTCTATTGACCAATTAGCACAAAATACGAGCTGTGTGTCGCAATACTGAACAACAAACGTACGCGTGGCAATTGTAGTGGCACGTGACAGGAATCTTTGGATTCAAGTAATTGTTTAATAGAAACTAAAAATATTTCAACTTTGAGTTAAGGACAAAGTTAATGGCTTAGTTGCGTCGAAGATAAATTACAACTAAGTAAACTATATTTCACAGTTGATTAATTGCAAATATCATACTATTTCAAAAAGATTAATTATATTACGAATATTATGCGATATAACTTAACATAATAAGAGAATGATGTTAAAAGTTTGAACATGGCAACTATTTATTGCAAATAACATCGATAAGTGACACATTGATTTTTTTTTTTTTTTCAGGTGATCATTTGTAACCGATAAATCAACTGAAATTTTTCTAACAGTTCAATCAATCGTCTAGCGACTAGCTTCTAAGCAGCTGAGATAGTCGTGCGGTTCACAGTAATATCTAACAATAGACAATTTGCGGACACCTCGTAACGTATAACGTAATGCACGTGAAATCGTAGGACCGGGAAAATTACACATAGAAACATGTTATTTTCTCGTTTATACGCTACGTGCGTTCTAATATTCGCAAATTGTTTATTAGCTTATAACATTAATTAATAAGCGCCAGTTTGTCTAAAAAAAAAAAAAAAAATTTGGACGGACCCATAAATTCTATGTACTAACTGGACTGATAAATACATATACATCTGTACGAACTATTGAATGAATCAAATAATATTTGAATCATATACTCATGAAGATACGAAAATAGAATTCCAATCCTGTAGAATAATTTCCAATTCCAAAAATAATTTCATATATAATAAATCACATTTTAAATAATAATGCGCTAAATTACAATTGCGTGTATAAATAATAAAAAATATTAAATTCTAATATACAATTCTACTAAATTTCTTAGGGCTTATCTGTGATCATGCTGTTTTTGCACCTAGCCTCTTCCCGAAACTCGGGTGTTCCCGAGGTCAGTCAAACACCCTCAAACTTACAGCGATCTTTTTGGATTTTTGATATGAAACAAATAAGTACTTAAAAAAGCCTAAAAGTTAAATAAAGGTCAATATTTGCATTTAGGACATCACGTACAAAATCGCAAAATATACAAGTATATTAAGTCCAGTCATAATAAATATGTGTATACATAGTGTGGTCATGGTTTAGGTCTTAAACCATTCGCCAGTCACTGCATTTCAAGCTTCACACAAGGTAGCACGTCAGACAAGAAAACATGACGGGGAATATATCGACTGCCGCATCTCAGACCCTGGAGATGTACGGCAGCGGCTAGTACACTATACCGTACGTCTTCAATACGCGCAGAGAACTAAGCAAACATGGTTTTTGCACACTGCAGACCGACAAGCTGGAAACCGGTATACGGGAATTTGATTAGAACCACAAGTTTAATTCTGTGTTCCAAGTACATTTTTCGAAGCTCAGACAGGTGGTTCGAATATTTATCTCGTTTTTCGACTCCTTTTAAATAAATGTTCTTCTTTGCTGGACTCGAGAATACGATTACGAACATTTCGCGTGTCCTGTGATCCAGCAGAGCGATGTCTGTCTTCGACGCTTGAACTGGCCGAGGAGTGTGGATCGAATAATTCCAGTATATCCGACATCTTAAACTCTTCACCACATGCCCAACATCTCCAATAATGTAAGGCATACACCCGAAGTGCCGATATCATAGTGTTGTCTCAGGTGGTAGTATATAACGCAAAACAGCATTATGTTGGTATAACGAGAGCCGGCGCTAGATCTTTTAGCGCCCGGGGCAAACCCGCCAAACTGCGCCCTTTTGTTAGAATATGCAGTGGCGTACCGAAAAGTGGGGTTAGGTGCTCGAAATCTTATTTGAACATACTCTTTTGATTTAGATGGTTGTAATTTAAATATTTTTACATTTTAACGTAATACTAACTATGGCTAAGTAAATTTGCTGATACAGTAGTAGCTCGACTTACAAACCGCGCGATATTCGAACTTTTCGAGGTACAAACTATTTTCATATCCTCTTTTGACCTCTAAATACGAACCGTGATGTTTTTTCTCTTTAAATGAATCAAAGCCTGTTTAATATTATACTTTTTTAACTTTTTCCCTAGTACTAGAAACTACTAACAGGCTACTACTACATGTAACAAATCGAACCACAAAACCATATACAAGAAAGTTGTTCATTTTTTACAATTTAAAGGAAGATGATTTTCATACTAATCATGTGACACAGAAAATTTCACAAATAAAAATGAATATGTAATGGTATACAAAATGCACATTTATAGTGAAAAATGTTCCTTCTCACTCCTCTATTTCTTTGCATTTTCTTCATTTAGTTGAAAATATTTATTTATTTTTTTTATATATATTTGGATTTGCTTTATTATTTTTTAATCTGGGAACGGATTAAGGCTTCGTATAACCCCCAGAGGTTACCATTTTCTTTTACAAAACTAAGAATCTGAAATAAAATTAGTATCAATCAATACATCAAATTTTGCACCGAATTTTTATCTATCTAGTAGGATATTTCTAATTGTAGAAACATTTATTGTAAAAATATTATCGATCAATAACCTAAAAATAGACATCCGCGATATTATTCTGTAATTTTTTACATCTATTTCTGGGTTTCGATTTACTTTTATATTTATATAGTTTTGTGTATAAATGTTCAAATAATACGTCAACATTTTTTCGACTTGATTACTAATAGTATAGCTTCGTCTAGTAGTATAGCTACTTGATGATAATAGAATGCCACTTGGTACACGTATTCTTCAAGAAAATTAAATCATTTTTACCCGTAACACCTATTTTGAGAACCGCGTCAGATTCAAGATGGCGGCATAAATAGACTACCAAGTACAATAACTATAAGTAGTTTTCATAATAGAACAAAATAGCTACAAACATATTTGCAGAATGAAGCTTTAGCTACAATTTGCCGCATCGTACGTAAATATGCGTCGATTGGTTTACAAGATGGCGTCTATAATGCAATTTGCTTATTTACAATTACATAACAGTTTTTTCTACAATTAAATATATCCTGTTAGATAGATAAAAACTCGCTGCAAATTTTGATATATAGATTGTTATTAATTTTATTTCCGATTATTAGTTTTGTATAAGAAACTATTGAGAACTATAGGGTTGTGCGCCGCCTTAATTGATTTTCCATAAGATATAATGGACTTTTTAAGACGTGAACCGCGGTCAGGAGCAAATTCATTTTGTAAGTCAAGGTGCCATTGTATATCTAAATGTGCCACCTAAATCAGTTATAGATGTTTTCAGATGTGTAAGAAAGTTACTAAATATATTTCTATGAAAGCTGTTAAAAATATTAGTAACGTTACCAGTAAACAACGTATTGCTGAACGATCATTTTCTACATTAAATTATTTAAAAAACTATCTCCGAAACACCATTTTCAAACTAGTCAAAAGATTGAAAAGTCTTTCTTTGATATTCATACTTTGGACTTTCTTTGTTATTTATATACAAATATATGCCTATATGATGCTTTATTTATTTTGCAGAAGTTCAAAAGAAGACTGAATATTATTATATAATCAATAAATAAGTACATCTTTAAATTCAGTTTTCTATTTAATATGTACGAGACTGATATAGAAATGAAAATTTATATTTTTGATTTCTGGGTATATTTTACACGCTTCGCAAGTATGCACAACAACTTCCTGCAAGATGTTGTTACGATATGCCAGCGTGCTTAACACCCCATCCTGACATACAAATATAAACCCTTCTAACTCAGGTTTCAAACCCAATAAATGCAAGAAAGTAAATGTCAGGTTCCGGGACAAAGACGTCCAGGATGACTTGAAAAACTTTAAGTGTAGATTTTTCCTCATGTGTGCGCATAAGGATGTTTTATTTTGCTTTTTTTCGGATTTTTATTTTTTGCGGATCATCCGCGGATACAGATACGAATATCCTGCATACCACTGTTTAGAACATACATATGAATGACTTTGTATGTAAAAAGAATTATGGATTTTTTCTGAACTTTAACATAGCTGTAAAGATTCAAATTCAACAGATACATATATAGGTGTTTCGAGAATTATTTGAGGAGATATATTTTGAAAATTTACAATTCTCTCAAAATTAACAAGTTATGTTAAATAAGTATAACAAAATTTAAATTTTGTGTGCCTGTATTGTATGAGTATATGGGCACAATAAAAAACCATTAGTGCTAGTGCAATAAATAAAACCGTGGAGTTCTTCCTGCAGGAACATCCATAGAGAAAGGACCGCCATCACACGCTTCCTCATAAGTTGGTGGACCCACAGACACCTTTCTCGAGCTAAATAGCTTTCTATTTGTCAGACGTGTGATTTGTCTATGTTGCATATTTTAAAAGGATGTATGCAGTTCGAGGATGTCAGGGAGAGATTAGGACTATGCTATGACCTGTCAGTCGCGTTAAGCGACAAATGGATAGACTGATGCTCTGCCTGAGAGAATTGAACTTATTGTTTTATGTGCGAAATCTTAAACTTTATTTGAATGTGATTTAAAATTTAGTCTGTGACAGGTAGTAATTGGTCTCTTTACAGCATCTTTCTATCATTCTACGTCTGTTTTTGAACTTTTATTCTATTTATTCGTGTTTGTTCGTGAAAGATTTTTTTATTGTGTTAATTTATACATATATTTATTTATTTATTGTTTCATATATTTTAAGTTGATATGTTATAGTCAAATAATTGTACTATGTTAGGCGCAAATTGCCATTACTGACATGAACCAAAATTCTAACTAACTAATCAATAAATTAAATTAAATAAATTATAAAAAAATATCAAGAAATAGAAAGTCATTCTGTCAAATAGTTTGTGGAAGACGCCTGTTTAAAGTAGGATAGTTTTGTTTTATAAAATGGAAAAAAATTAATTTTGTACAGTGATATCAATATATATATATATATCAATACATTTTTTTAAATGTCGTTTATTGCCAATGCAAATGCATCAAAGTATGTTTAAAAACTTATGAAATATTTCGTTGTTGTCGTTGCTGTTGTTAATAAGATGTTGACTAAACAGTGAACGTGTCTAACCAGAGTTGTTTAGTATAAATGAGCAAATATTTTTTAGTAAAATAAATATTTTGGGAGCGATCGTCTATGACAAATTCCCCTTAATCACAAAGTACAGGAACACCTTGTTTTCATTTACGTAGTTGGCAATTTTACAGTAACAAATCCAAAGATGTTTGCTTACGTCATTAATGATTTATGACTTTAAAAACGACGTAACTGCTGCTGAATATGTAATATAAGTTTGTGAAGTGTTTGGGGAAGGCACACATTCTTATCCACTTATTATCGCTGTTACGAAAAATTTCAGTCGAATGATTTTGAAGTAAAATATGAACCACGTAACAGAAGATCATCTGATGTTGATGAGGATATGTTGACCGATAAAAAGCCGCATTAAACTACACGAGAACTTGCGTTAAGTCTAAATGTGAACCAATCGACAGTCGTGTGATTTGAAAAAACTTGGCACGATTGCATATCGCGTTTCATCAAGAGAATGCCCGACCACATGTACCGATGAATACACAACATAAATTACATGAGCTTGGATAGGATATTTTGGCGCATCCGCTATACTTCCCGGTTATAGCGCCTAGTGGCCATTGCAAGCTTTTCTTAATAAAAAAAAAAGTAAATAATAATAATGTTGACGAAGTTACGTGTTGTTGATACCTTCTTTGCTTCTAAGAAACGTGTCAATTTTACCAAGAGGGAATTTTAAACTTTTTGTCAGATGGCGGTAGGCTGTAAATGTGGTATAAACATGGTTGGCATTAGCAATCAATTATAAAAAATAGGTAATGTCATGTATAGTGGATATCTTATGAATTGAAGAGGCTAGAAATAAAAGGATTTAAGTGCATAATTTAGTTTTTTAAGTTTCGAGAAAATTAGCTTCATAGTTAATCGCTCTATGTAAATTAGATATGAGATGAAATATTTCAAGTCCGATAGAGGCTGTTAGTAAAGCGAATTCTGCTGAAATCGATTTACTACCTAATAATAATAATGTTTAACTGACAAGATATGTACTTAACTCACATTTAGAAAAAATTGCACTTGAACCATTTTACCTCTAACCTCCTCAATTATGATATTTAATATATTTGTAAAATAGTATTTAAATAAATGTGTTTTGTTAATATACATAAATACAACAGTAAACAATAATGGTAACTATATTACTAACTTAATAAAATAGTGTGATTTACGAACACAATGTTTTATTACCGAAATTATGATTAGACAAAATAAATTAACTTTTAGGCGACTATTACAAAAACAGTTATTTAACGTATCTTTTAACGACAATAAAGTGTCATTTTTTGAACGTATCTGTCAAAAAGTAATTTATGGCTACAATTAATTAATTATTTTACTTTATTTCACTAATTTTTACCTTTACTGCCTTGATATACAAATAACTATTAAAACCTTGGCTATTTTACTATTTTCGACCTCAACTGATAACCTTCCGTCCCTATAAATCGGCTAAATGGTGGATTTACTATCGCAGGGTTATGATCAAAATTATTTAACTTATTCTAATAACAGTTCCAGGACTGTATTTATATTTCTAAATCAGTATTTTTTTACAAAAAAATGGAAATAATTTGTTTATTTCTTCAAAAATCAGTTCATTTATTCTGTTTTTAAATGTTTAATAATATTTTAAGCAAGTGTATAAATTCTTTGATAACGAAGTGAAAATATAATTTTATTAAGATTTTGCGAGATATATTGAAAATTAAATGGCAGTATTTAAATTTAATCTTATTACTTATTCAATGAAACCTTTACAATATTTCCTTTTCAAAATTCCCTCACAAAAATTCGTTTTTTAATCACAATAGTGGTTATGAAAAAACCTCTTATTAAACTGCTTTTGTGAAAAATGTTTCATGCCCTAAAGCTCAGATCTTACAAATGATAAAAAATGCACATAAGGATGCCTTCAAATTTAATTTCACAATTTAAAGTCGTACAGGAATGAAATGGAATATTAAATTATTTTCTAACTATAAAATCAAAAATGCAATGCATTTCGTTGTTATGAAGCCCAAAAGAGCAAATTTAATTTTGCACCATCTAGTTATAGTGCACACTTGGGGAAAAGTGTAAATTACTTTCGGAAATAATTGACTATATTGATGTACCTTTCATGTATGGTTGTTGGATTGACTTGAATAATTACAGAAAATATGTAGACAGAATGATATTTCATTTGTTATCTTGAATATATGTGTAAATTAATTAATAGGAGTTTTAATATTTTAACACACATTAGGGAGAGCACACGACTTAACGATTGATTTAGCATTTTATTGTATCCACATTTTATTTATGGCTACAAATATGAATTTTAATGAGCCTTCCTGTTTTTTGACTGTTGAACAATTTTCAAATTTTTAAAGTGACCAGGTATTTTAGACTGAGGATGACTGGACTTACCAGTTGAAATATTTCTTAATACGTTTTAGTAAATTTATGGCGAATGTACATAGAATCTTTTATTTCCTTCATACTGTCGGCAAAACAACCATCAAATTTTTTGTTCTACGCATTTTTTCAGTTAGGTCAAAGCGATACATACTACATTATTATTACGTACATACTCTAATTATTATATACCTACACAAGAATTCGATGTTCATTGCTTATGAGATCATTGTAATGATTTGATTGTTGGCGAGAAGAGTGCGGATGTTAGAGGGAGTACTATTGTCCTGTAATGGACTGTATGTATATTATTGCTTATGTCTTAGGCCAGTGTGCTTCAACCCGTGGTACGCGGACCGGTGCCGGTCCCCAGAAAATTCCTGCCGGTCCGCGAAATATTTTGACCGAATCATGTAGATGCACACTTCTACTCCCGAGTATATAGCACATTTATTTAGTCGACGCAGCAGCTAACTTTTTTCCAAACCATGATTTATTTAATATTTACTAGCTCCAATGAAACGCCTCTCGCGGCTATTTTTCATACTTATGAAGAAGCTAGCTCTTTGGAATAGTCGCTTATAAGAGGAAGATATAGAAATGTTTCCACTTTTACATGAATTTTTGATTGCTGCTGATATCAACCAGAAAGTCATATTCAACAATTAGTCAACATTTAAGAGCATTAACTGAAAATTTTAATAATTATTTCCCTGAAAATGAAGATCCGCGTAAAGGTAACCCCTGGATTAAATCCGTTCTTGAATGATATAAAGTCATATGTACTTAATACTCGTGAAAAAGAAAAGCTGACGAGTTGTCTTGTCGAGGTGTCCAGACATAAAATGCAATGCATTGTCCCAATTTTGGAAATCGGTAGAAAAAGAATATCCATCTTTGAGTTATAAAGCTATCAAATTATTAGTCATTTTTTCGACTTCCTATTTGTGCGAAAATATTTTTTCAGCCATGTCAATTATAAAAACCAAACAGAGAACTCTAATGAATGTTAACCCAGCGCCTCGTCTCTCAGAAACAACTCTGCAGCCACGTATACTAAATTTTCTAACAAAGAAGCAGCAGTAGTTGTCGCACTAAAAATTGTAATTGAATCGGTTATTTCGAAAAGGCCACAACTCCAGAAAAGTAAATTTTACAGGAGAACAAAAAAATGTCTCCGGAGAAGTGGCCTTTTCAAAATAAACAGAGAACAACACTTGCCTGGATTATATAACAAACAATGGAGATGAGGCATTTTCACATGTAACAAAGGTTAAAGCATATTTTGAGTCAAATGGTGACTTAACTCATTTATGCAAAAATAAGGAGATGTGGCCTTTTCGAAATAACCGATTCAATTGTATAACTATATAACATATACCTATATAATAATAAAATATTATCTATATTGGTATTTATTTGTGTCTTAGCTTTCAGCCGGTCCGTGAAATATTTATCCTATTTTCACCGGTCCGTGGGGGCAAAAAGGTTGAAGAACACTGTCACTAGACTATATGTATTAGAGAGTATGTACATATTTTGTGGTGGGGTACCTGTCTAACTATTGATTTGTATTAGTGTTATGTTTAGGTATATATTTGTGTTCTGCGGATATTGTCAATAGTATGAATATTTAGGAGCTATGAGGAACACTCGCTTAAAAACTGGAAATAGCTCTTACAAAAAATATTTTACAACAAAATATATAGGTATAATATAAATCGTAAAATAAAAAAAAAAAAATGTTGTATGCATTTTTCAATAGACTATTTAGGAGGCTATGGTGGACGCTACTTACACACGATAAATACAAAATATATTCATTTCTTACTATTTCCATTGCAGCAAGGTTATATACATATGACAAATATCATCCGAAATTCGGAAATCTCGGCTAGTTATTAATAATGTGTTACACTGGAAAAACTATATAGGTCTCTAACATAATGCATGGCATGAGCATAAAGATCAGTACAAAGGGGTATCGCTGTTCTGAACTTTAAAGATTGTACTGTGATTCTTATGTTATGCTTGTGGTATGGATCTATTATAAATAAGGCTTAAGACCTCCAGCTAACAACAGTGTAATAAATAATACTCCTATGTTTTTATTTTGCATGATATTTATGTATCAAAAATAAACTTTTAGTATTCGTGCTTTTGATTATAGACTGCTGTATTATTGAACCCAAACGGATGCTTTTAGAAATACATCTGACAATATACAAAGATGCCTTTCTTTGCTTTATCAAAACAAACCCGCCTAAACCGTCTTAATATAAATCTGTTTTATAATACAGAAGTATAAAGTATACAACAGATTTATCTTAAATTCCTTTTATCTTAATCCTTCCGTTAACGCGGGTTCATTATTTTCTTAAAAAATATTCAGAATGTCATTTTAATTCATAAATGTTATTTTTAACTCAAAAAACTTAACATCGATTAAGGAAAAAAAATAAAATAAAATAAGACCTATAGAAACACACATGTAACCACACATGTAACACACATGTAACGTGCCCGTTTTTCTAGCCTAACCATTGGGATCTCTTGAACCGTATGAGATACGAAGTCGGTTAAATTGGGGTAAAGTTGCCGTATTAGTTGGTCACTTTAATGATGTAGTAGCTTTTCCGGAAAAGTGGCTTGTAACTTTTTTGTTGCAATTCATACAAGTTTCTAATTTGCACGTTCTAGAGGCACATTTTTACGAAAAATTCATGGACGTCCTCAAAAATTTTATAGCTTGTATTATTTTCGAGATATTCATACAAACTTTCAATTTTCATATGTGGCTCAAAGTTGTCTTTAAATACATTTAAATCGAGATTTTTTTCTCTTCCCAATTCCCAATGAAACATACTTAAATTAAAATGAATATTAACTGAAAAATTAGTTAATTATTGAATTGAAACAAAAAAGTTATAAGCCAAAAAGTAAATAGACCAAAATCAGTTTTTTGCTCGTTTCTAGTGACCTGGGCACTTTTCCCAAAAACCAAATACATCATTAAAGTGGCCTACTAATGCGACAACTTTGCCCCAATTTAGCCGACTTCGTATCTCTTACGGTTCACGAGATCCCAATGATTAGGCTCCAAAAACAGGCACCCTGTATAAATATCAAAAGAGAAAGAACTTGCAAGTAAATAGCCAAAACCTTTGCGAGTTTGTATGATCAAATACTATATAAAGTAAATACCTAGGTACATGATCAGGTAAATCGCTAGAGCCAGCCTTCATCATAAAAGGGTCCGGGTCCAAGTAATTTTCTGGGACCTTGATATATTTCTCAATAATAAAAAATATAAATCTTTCCATGAATATAGGAGGGGAAAGTTTCTAGAACGAGATAGAAAACATAACTTTTTGGGGCAAAATTGTATTTATTTTTCTACATAGTCTCCATTAAGCTTTATGCATTCAATCCAACGCTTTTCAAGACCTTTCGTTTCTTCAGGAAAATAAGAATTATCTAAACACTCGAAATATCCATTTACGACGACTTTGATGATAATTTCTTTCCAACCAACTATTTCTTGAGTTTTGGAAACAAAAAGAAATCGGAGGACGCCTAGTCTGGTGAGTACGGTGCATGTTCGATTAACTCGGATGCAGTTTTGCCAGCGCAATTACCGATTTGTAGGAAGGTACGATACCTTGGTGGAACAAGACTTTTTTCTTTGCCAAATGAGGCCTGTTGGATTTGATTTTTTTCGTTCAACCTATCTAATAACGACGCATAATATTGGCCTGTTATTGTTGTTCCATGTTGCAAGTAGTCGATAAAAATTATTCCTCGGGAATCCCAAAAGACGGTAGCCATAACCTTACCAGCTGGTGGTATTATATTGGCCTCCTCTGAAGTTGGTTCGCCGCGTATTATCCACTGCTTTAATTGTTCTTTGGTTACTGGAGTGTACTGATGTTATCATCGACAGTTACGAAATGTCGCAAAAAATCTTTTGTATTGTGCTTCAACATGTCTAGACGTTGCTGAAAAATGATCACTCGCTCTTCCTTTTATTCGTTTGTTAGCACAATCGCGGCACCCATCTTGCAGTGAGCTTTGTCATGTCCAAATGTTGGTATAAAATACAATGTGCGCGGTTATATGAAATGTCTACTGTCTCTTGAAATTTAAGTTGGCGATCGTTCATTACGATTCTGTGGACTTCTAACCGTTTCTTCATCTGTAGCAGTTTTCGGCCTACCAGAACCTGGTGCAACCTCTGTGCTCCATCGACCGCGTTTAAATTCTCCAATTCAGTTTGCAATTCCATGAACTCGTCTAACTTTGTTTTTATATCTTTAGCGTTTAAGATTTAAAAAAATCTTTTATCACTGCACGGAACTCGATTTTATTCACGATTAAAAAAATATAAGTAATTTGTTGATTTAGTTGACTATCACGGCTATACTGTATGCACGATCAATCTGTAATAAACGACAAGCGCGCGCAACTCCGGCAGAAAGCAGAGGAAGAAAATTAAAATTAATAGTAAAGTCTACTAGTTTATTGGTTTGGTACTACTTAATTCCAAGAATTATGTATTCTAATTACAGTTATAAGAATTTTATAAAAATTAGTGAGAAATATGTTGCCATGCTTTTACTTTTCTGGGAAAGCAAAATTTTGATGAACACATACTAGATGAGACTGTAAAACATAATTTTTCCTGATCCAGCCTGCAAACTATACAGTAACATTAGGGGAATGAACATTATCATGAAATTGTTCCTTGTTACATGTCGTTTCATTGTTTCGTTGTTTCATTGTTCCAACTCCCCATACATCATGTCAATCAATGAATTTTTAAAGGAGCATGTTTCCCGGACGTTCCATAGCTCGATATTATGATTTCTCTTCGGCGTCATATCCCTCTGATCTAACAACTGCCGACAATACATATTTATGCGGAGTTTTAAAATCACGCCTCCATACAGATTCTCTAAAAAATGTATATTAAAAACAACTAATCAAAGTCTTGTGTAAACAATCATAACTGAGATAATTAGCTCGATAACAGAAAACTCATTACGAACACTTTAATATTGCCACTTTTTAATTGTTTTTAATTAAATTTAATGTATTTTAAACATAATAACTTGCATTTTTTTCTATTCCCCATTTTACAGTTATCGTCATTTTTGTTGGTATTTTCTACACGGTTAAAGTATGTTCTTTGCTAAATAAATATACAGTGAAACAAGTAAAATATAAAGTACAAATTAAATGATAATTGTCTTCCCATTGCTTGACCAGACTTTTCTCTCTAGGGCTAACAATAACCAATTTCTGGGAAGCATCTTATAACATCCGTCCATTTGGTAGGTGGTATACTTCTACTTCAAGTGGAGTTTCCGTTTGAAATGTTTTCTTGTTCACCAAGAATCAGTTCCGAATCACGTACGGCCACAATTTTCTCCATGTCCAACTGATTCTCTTTTTAGGTTTGCAATTCTCTGTATTATAATAGGTAAATTAACTTTCAAAATTTTATTTCAATTTTATACAGAAGATGTACTCCAAACGAACAAGTTAATATTTTGTACAAACTAGAAGGCAATCGTCTTAACGTAAAAAGCGTTACCGTTAAATTTTTAACATATTGGACATTTTGTACAAAAACTTTTTGTCCCACACTCTGTGGCCCAGATGGTTTAAACTAAAAATCTGAAAAAAATCTAAGTAATGTACATTGGTGTGAACCGGAATAGTACAACAGGAATTTTTGATCAGATTATGTTTTCGGAAAATAACGCATTTTTTGTGTTTTTTTGTTGACGATGTAAATATTTAATATGTTATGTAACACAGTAAACCAGTATGCTTTCATGGTGAAGTGGTTAGACATCTCGCTGTCTGGAGACAACTTTACATTTTCTGTTTTTTTTTTTACATTTTTATTTTGTTTAAATTATTTTTTCAAAATTCTAGTTATATGTTGGCAAATGTTGCATTTAACTTCAAATATTAATTTAATTCTATGTTTCAATGTATACGAAATCGAGGGACGGAGCTTATGACTTAAAACAATCAATGGAAGCCATTGGCGCAATTTTCAAAATCTTAATGAACCTTGCTATATAAAAAAAATACTGCACATATTTAGATACCTAAATAATGGTACTAGGCACTCGAATTAAAATTAACAAAAAAATATTTTAACATAAAATTAGTTTTGGCATCCCAAATAATCATCATTCACTTACTAAATGCCTGCGAAACCCTGAAATGTGTGAAAATTCACACTTCACATCAATTTTTTTGTATTATTCTACAATACAATGATTGTGTTTGAACTAGTACACCAAATCGTACACCAAGTGTCTGCAATATTCAATTCATTTCCGAAAAAAGTTAACCCGTTTATATAAATCATGGAGCACTCTGTTGATGTCTGCAGATTTGAAGACATGCGATTTGCGATATATTATTGGTTTAGAACCGAATTATTCTTTATTTGAAAAATATTAAGGACCTCTATGAAATCATACAAAAACAAAAAAAAAAACTATGAGTATAATCAATTTTCATACTGTTCAGAGGCAGGTATCTACTAAGTTACGACATTTTTGTGCACATTTTTAATCGGATAATTTTTTATTTATTTATTTTTAATTTCGATCTACTTCATCTTCATCTCTTGCAGTAAATCATTTGGTCAAAGTTTTGACATCGTCAACATTTTGTTGTCGAGGTTGTTGATTTAATTTACCGTCAGTACATTCTCATGTCCAATGAGTCAGCTATGGTATTTGTTGGCCACTTTCTGTATTTCTTCCGTAGCGAATGGTATTAAGGTCTTCATGGATCATTCTATTTGAGACGTATCTATGTGCATTAACCAAAGCTCGGAACGTCTTTGACTTGAATTTCTGTATGATTTTAATATAGTTGTCTTGATAGATCCTCATAGTTGAAGTACATATAACCAAACCAGATGGGTTTGAGTATGGTCTTATAAAGCAAAATATAATTTGAAACAGATAAATTAGTTTTTTTTTTTACCACGAAACCCACACATTTGGTGAAATTTTAAGTCCGTTTACTGTTTAGATTTGGCTTGCATGTGTTTACATGAGTCAGTCGTTGATCTAAATGAAATCCAAGATATTTGGCTCATATACTGTGGGAATTGGAATGTCATCTATTGTCACTTGTGAGCAAGTACTGAGTCTGGTAGTAAATGTTACTTGGACAAATTTAGGCTGATTTCCTGAAGTTCTCCATCTACAGTACGAATCGTTTATAAAATGAAGTTTTTTTTTTTATTTACCAAGAAACCAACACATTTGGTTGAATTTTAAGTCTGTTTACTGTTTACACTTGGCTTGCATGTGTTTACTCCAATTCAGTCTTTGATCTAAATGAAATCCAAGATATCTGACTTAATGTACTGTGGGAATTGGAACGTAATTGATTGTCACTTGTGAGCAAGTACTGAGTCTGGTAGTAAATGTGACTTGGACAAATTTAGGTTGATTTACTGAAATTCGCCATCTACTGTATGAATCGTTTATAAAATGTAGATGAATTTGTAAGTTTTCTAGAAGCTTTTTTAGGATCCTCGTTTGTTGTCAGTATAGCAATATCATCAGCAAATGCGGCTATCTAGAAGACAATACAATTAGTGTCTTCAGTTTCAGGTATATATGCAGTATATAAGGGGGAGAGGAATGGTCCAAGTACACTGTCTTGAGGAACCCCAGATGTTATAAGATAATAAACAGATAAGAAATCATTGTATTTCACTTAAAAGATTATATCTGTCAAGTAGGACTTCAAACGGAAAGAATAATTGTTAGATAGAAGATTCTTTAATTTATAGAGCAGATCTGTATGCCACACCTTATCAAGTGTTTGCGAAACATTAAGAAATACGGCAGTATTTATTTCTTTTCTTCAACGCTCTTCTTCACTTAACTCAGAAGTATATTATGGCTTATTACCATATTAACTTGATCAGAAATAAAGTTGCCTACAATATTTTAAAAAATTAACTCTGTCTTAATGGTAAAATTACAGCTAAAACTATCAAGGACCTAAAAACTGGGCCAGGTTAGATTATGATAGTAAAGAAATCAGTACAGAAGTACCCGAATAACTTGAATTAAGTTTAAAAAGTAAGCTTTGTCTTAATCTTGAAGTCACAGCCCCTAAAACTATTGTGAACCTAAAAGCTGGCTCAAGTTAGGTTATGATAGCAATAAAGTCAGTAGAGAAGAGAACCCAAAAGACTCGAATCATGCTTCAAAAGTCTTATGAATTAAGATCTGTCTTAATCTTGACGTTACAGCCCCTAAAACTATTGTGAATCTAAAAACTGGGTCAGGTTAGGTTGTGATAGTAAAGAAGTCAGTACAGATGAACCCAAGAAGATCAAATTATGCTTAACAAATCTTATGAACTACATTCTGTCTTCATTTTAACGTAACAACCCCTAAAACTACTGAATACCTAAATACTGATCAGATCAGGCTATGATCATTGAATAGAAAAATAAAGAAAGGAGCCTAAACGCGAGCTTGAAAGGATCTAAAAAACCCTTAGTAGTGGGGAAAATTTGAATGGCCACTAACTTTACAACCAATGTAAAAACACGTGTCTTTACATCGAACAATAGGACGCTCATATTATAGCTAATAGGAGGGGGGGTTTTGGTTGGACGGTAGAATTGTGATAGTACACAATACTCTCCTTCCTGCGTCTTTTTATTCAAAGGTTATGATAGAAAAGAAGTTATTACAGAAGACCCCGAGTGGCTCGAATTTTGCTCAAAGAGTCTTATAAACTAAACTCTGCTTTGATCTTGATGCTGCAGCCCCTAAAACTATTTCAAACCTAAAAACTGGGTCAGGTTGGGTTATGATAGCAAAGAAGTCAGTACAGAAGAACCAAAGCGATTCGTAGTTAACTTCAAAAGTCTTATGAGATAATCTGCTTGGTTCGAATTCAGCTTAAAAAATACTTTGGAACTAAACTTCGTCTTAATCTCGACGTTATAGCCCGTAAAACTTCTGCCGGATACGGTTCATGGACTGTATGTTGGACACCATTGGTATAGATTATTCTTGACCATGCCTAAA
Organism: Liopterus haemorrhoidalis; assembly: GCA_963971575.1. Classification (NCBI taxonomy): domain Eukaryota; kingdom Metazoa; phylum Arthropoda; class Insecta; order Coleoptera; family Dytiscidae; genus Liopterus; species Liopterus haemorrhoidalis. The sequence goes on from OZ020620.1 coordinate 26,982,068, forward strand.
AATCCCTGAAAGAAAGAAATATTCATTGTTTGATCAAGTCAATATTTTTTATAATCCAGTGATTAGATTTTTTTTCTGATAAAGTCATTAATTTTACTGATCAAAGCATTATTTTTGCTGATCAAAACATTATTTTCTTCCGGTCAAAAAAATAATTTAAAACTGATCACATACTTCTGATCAATATCACAAAATTTTCTGATCAAAAACTGAATTAAATTCGGATCAATTAAATACCAGCCGTTTAATAGTTGCCACTTTAAAATTGTTTATTTGCCCTTTTTTTATCTGATTTTACTATTTTTGTTTTACTTCAAATTTCAGTGACCGGTATTTGGTAGGATATGGTGGTTATTTGTAGAAGGTGAAGCTTAATTTAAAGGTAAAAATTTATTCAACTAAATATACATTTTCATTGCTATATAGGGTGTTACATTTTAGTGGACCCAGCAAATATCTCGCTTATTTATTAAGTTAGTAATTTATTTCATATAACATGATTTATACAGCAGCATGTAAGCTACTTTATGACGGATGTACGTTCATGATACCACTTGCGGTTTATTAGTAATTAATATCAACTTTGAAATTTCAAACGGAACATACTACATTTTTTTACAAATTTGAAAAGTACATCAAATTTGCTTTACAATCATGTAAAATAATCCATATGTTACATTATTAAAAAGTAAAATGGCGAGCACTTTTTTTATACACCTAGTCGAAAAAATTGATGTGAAGTGTGAATTTTCACACATTTCAGGATTTTGCAGGTATTTAATAAGTGAATAATGATTATTTGGAATGCCAAAACAAATTTTATGTTAAAATATTTTTTTTGTTAATTTTAATTCGAATGTCTAATACCGTTACTAGGTTTCTAAATATGTGCAGTATTTTTTTTTATATAGCAAGGTTCATTAAGAATTTTAAAAATTGCGCCTATGGCTTCCATTGGTTGTTATAAGTTCCGCCCCTCTGATTTCGTGTACATTGAAACAGAATTAAATTATAATTTAAACAATTTCCACTGGCTATTAAATTTACGCTTTTAAAAATTAAATGCAACATTTGCCAAAATATAATTAGAATTTTGAAAAAATAATTTAAACAATATAGAAATTTTAAAAAAATATATAGTCTCTTCTCCAGGGTTCGATCCCTATCGGATCGGGTTACATGGGTGAAAAGTCAGCGTCAAATACCACTAGACCAGCACACACGTTAGAGTGCTGCTTGTTACAGAGCTATAACTTGTGTACATTATTAGCAAAAAATCACAAAAAATGCGTTTTTTTCCAAAAACCTAATCTGATCAAAAATTCCTGTTGAACTATTCCGGTTTACACCAATGTACATTACTTAGAATTTTTTCAGATTTTTAGTTTAAACCATCTGGGCTACAGGGTGTGGGACAAAAAAATTTTTTGCACAATTTTGGCAAAAATCGCTTCAAAATAATATATTTTGCAAAAATAAAAATTTGATCGTTAATCCACGTACCAAGGGCTTTCATTTGATACCCTACTCAGAATTATATAAAAATATTTTTTTTTTTCGATGAGCACATATTTGTTTATATTTTTAGGGGGATATGTTTTTTAGATGTTTTAGTATTTTTCCTATGTGCGGGTCAAAGAGTTGTATAAGCATGCCAAATTTCAACTCTCTAGGTTTAGCCGTTTGGCTACAATTTTTACCGAACAGACAGACAGACAGACAGACAGACGACAAAATGACGGTATAAGGGTTTTTTGGTCATACCTACAAAACCCTAAAAAGAAAAGTGAGCCATGACTAAAAATTAACTAAAACAATTGTAAACCTGTATTTACAGGTTGACAATTTTTACTGAGTATTAACTTAGTAATAATTGTTCTAACCTTTATTATTAGCTAGTTTCATTGTACCTTATTAATTTATTATAAAATGAATTTTTCTAACTCGGAAAATGTTGATATGCTAGATGTGTATTTTCGAAGTTTAAAAAATAAACGCATAGCTGCAGAACTTTATCGACAAGAATATCCACATCGCCGTCATCCAAGTGAATCGTTTTTTGTGAAACTAGTAAATAAACTACGAACAACAGGTTCGTTTGAAAGAAGAAAAAGAAATATCCCAAATGAAGATGATGTGGAAATTAATGTACTTGCGCTTTTTGAGGCCAATCCCAGAATATCCGTTCACGACGCATGTTATGAGACAGAAATAAACATTTTTAAAATTCACAGAATCTTAAGAAAACACAAGTACAGACCATATAAAATACAAACAGGACAAGGACTATTGCCAGGCGATTATCAACGTAGCCTTGATTTTAGTGAATGGTTTTTGGAAAAAATACGTAGAGATCCAATCTTCTACGCAAAAATGTTTTGGACTGACGAAGCTAGTTTTTCTAGAAATGGACTTTTTAATAATAAAAACTGCCACTATTGGAGCCTGGAACATCCTCATGAAATTCGGGAAACAAGACACCAGATTAGTTTTAAAATAAATGTTTGGTGCGGGATTTTAAAAAACATAATTTTTGGACCTTACTTTTATGAAGAAAATTTGACGGCTACATTGTATGCTGAATTTTTAAATAATGTTTTATACGATTTTTTCGAAGAGATTCCACTTGGAAATAGGCTTGGTATGTGGTTTCAACAAGACGGAACGCCTGCTCATAACGCGAGAAGATGCGTTGTATTTTAAATAATACATTTGAGCGACGTGTTATTGGAACAAATTGTTTAATTCGGTGGCCCGCTCGTTCTCCCGATATGACCCCACTTGATTTTTTTTTTATGGGGTTACGTGAAAGATTTTGTTTATAAAGAACCAGTAAACACATTAAACGAACTGAAGAATAAAACTGAAACGGCAATTGAATCTTTATCTGCAGACCAAATAGAAAGAGCTACTTATTCTGTTTTAAAACGTTGTGAAAAATATATTGAAGAGGCTGGGAGTTATTTTGAATATTTGTTGTAAAATCACAATAAAAATTATCGTTTAATAATAATAGTTACAATTGTTTTAGTTAATTGTTTTAGTTAATTTTTAGTCATGGCTCACTATTTTTTTTTTTCGACTAGGTGTCTAAAAAAGTGCCCGCCATTTTACTTTTTAATAATGTAACATATGGATTATTTTACATGATTATAAAGCAAATTTGATGTACTTTTAAAATTTGTAAAAAAAATGTAGTATGTTCCATTTGAAATTTCAAAGTTGATATTAATTACTAATAAACCGGAAGTGGTATCATGAATGTACATCAGTCATCAAGTAGCTTACATGTTGCTGTATAAATCTTGTTATATGAAATAAATTACTAACTTAATAAATAAGCGAGATATTTGCTGGGTCCGCTAAAATATTACACCCTGTATACTCATTGTCATTAGTTATACTAAATATAAAAACTAAAACTAATACTTGAGTTACCGTGGCTCTGTGGTAAGACGGTTGTCTACGGAGCACAGGGGACCGGGTTCGAGACCTCCCACTTCCTTCGGATTCTTATCTTCCGAAATTGTGCAGTTAGCTCTGGGGTCGACTCAACCTCAAGTATTTCATACTTAAAATGAGTACCTGTTTATGCAGGGATAATAGGACCAGTCAAAACGTCACACTGACAACGTGGCTTTTATATCTATGGCCGGCGGTCTAGAAACGGAGAACTTACCGTCTCTGCCCCATATACGGCTATCTAGGGATCTATCGTTGGAATCCTATTATTTTATTTATTAAAACTAATACTTAAATATAAAAATCTTCAACTTTTTATCCTAAATATTATGCAGGAATCGCCTTGTAGTAAAAATTAAGGGGAATTCTTGGGTTATCTAGGGTCTAACAAATCTAATCTTTGTTCTAAATAGAATGTCTAAATTTAGAATCTAAAGTTTAAATTGAAAATTAGGGAAGAAATCTAAAGAGATTTCTTTCCTTGTAGTGAGGAGTTAGAGTACCAGTGAATATGCTCAGCATTCCAATCGCCTCCTATGATGAATTCCGAGAGTTTGAGAAAAATTTGTGTGTAGACATTTGAAATGATTATATGACGAGGTTGATACTAAATGGCACGTACATTAAAATGTCATATAAGAGCATTTATTTCAAAACTTGCAGCTTGAATTTCATTAGTTTGGTATTGGGACAGTTTGTGATGAGGTATGGCATTTCTAATAATAACTGGTACTCGTCCATAAGCGATGTCATCTGCGTAAGTAGTATTATAGACAGAATAAGAATGGAAACATGCTTATGGTTAATGAGTCCGTTGGCGTCCTATGTGACAATTCTAATGATTTTAGCCACAATTTATTTAATATTCCAGTGCCAGTTGTGGCAAGTGAAGCAGTGTAGAACTGACAGCAGATATAGTTGAGCAGTTAACAATATTCCTCAAAGAGTTGAGAACTATGTTCTCTCAACTAATGCTTTCTGGAGCTTTTAGGTTTCCAGATTATCTGATAAAAGGTTGTTTACCTGTATTACAAAATGTAATTATAAACTGCGAAAAAGTGGTTTAAGTGGTTGAGCTATAGCTCTGTAAGACAATAAAGTGACAGACACGTTTCTAAAATCTACGTTTCAAGATCCCATCAGGAATGGGCATTTAAAATGGTAGAGTCTTTGTCTACTAGCTTAATTTTATTAATTTATACTATTAAGTATTAATTTTTGTTTGTGTTAAGATGAAAGTGATTTCACTAGTAAAACGTTGATTGTATTTTTTTATGGAAGCAAACGTTTAGAAAATAAAAGTATAAATGAATCACTAAACTGTGAGTAAATCAGTAATAAAATTACAAAACTTATTGATACAAGTTTTGATACACGTACATTTCTTACACGGTGTGGGATACTTATAACAAATTTCGTTTGTGCCAAAAAGAGCTGGTACCCAGCTTTCTGCATAGCAGTGTTTCCCAAATTTGGGCCCTCAAAGAATTTTTGTAGGTTGCTATGTCATATTTTATATATTCAGAAATTGTTTTATTTTTGTACATTAGATTTATTTTGAAATCCATTTCTTACTCATCATGTTTCTCTAAATCCTTTAATTTTGATAGTCAGGTTTCTCAAAATTCTTTTTATTACTCATTAGGTTTCTCGAATTCTTTTTTTGCTCAACAGGTTTCTCGAAATCCTTTTTATTTTTGTCCTTCAAGCTTTTCTAATTTTTTCTTTTTGCTCATCAGGTTTATCGAAATCCTGTTTTTGCCAATCAGGTTTCGTGAAATCCCTTTTTTTGCTCTTCAGATTTCTAAATTTTTTTGCTCATAAAGTTTCTTGAAATAGTTTTTATTTTGGCTTATCAGGCTTCTCTTAATCCTTTTTTTTGTTGCTCATCAGGTTAATCGAAATCCTTTTTTGCCGATCTTTTTTCTTTACTAATCAGTTTTCTCGCAGTCCTTTTCTGACTCATCAGTTTTCTCTTGATCCTTCTTTTTGCTAGTCAGGATTCACTAAATTATGTTTTTTTACTTCAGATTTCCCAAAATCTTTTTTGTTTGCTCTTCAGTTTTCTCGAAATCCGTTTTTCTTTGCTCATCGTGTGTATCACAATTCCTTTTTGCCAGTCAGGTTTCTCAAAATCTTCTTTTTTTTTGCTCATCAAAGATTCTAGAATAATTTTTTTGCTAATCAGGTTTCTCAAAGTCTTCTTTTGCTCATGGGTTCTCGAAATCCCTTTTTCTTTGCTAGTAAATTTTCTTTTTGTTAGTCTCGATTCACAAAATCTTATCTTTTGCTCATTAGGTTTGTCCAAATCCTTTTTTTTTGCTGATCAGGCTTCGCTAAATCTGTTTTTTTTTCTAATCAGGTGTCTCGAAATCCCTTTTTTCTCATCAAGTTTCTAGAAATTCATTCTTATTGCTAATCAGGTTTCTCAAAGTCCTTTGTTTTGCTTATCGGGTTTCTTTTAATTTTCTTTTAATCGTTAATACAACAGATATGACGGATAGGTATAAACAATGGGTCGCCAAGGCAATGAGTTTTACAATTTTGGGTCGTGAGAAAAAAAGTTTAAGAAACACTGCTGTACAAGGTGTTATGTTAATAACATGTATTTCACCTTTTTGACTACAACAATTACACATACACACTTGGATCCAAGTAACTGTACTGACAGTCTAACTAAAGAACGTCGCAATAAATATATTTTGTCATTACACACGATTTCAAATTTGACAACATAAATTCAGATTATTACAAACATTAATATAGTCATACAACATATTTCTAGTTAACTGGTTACAAAGTTATTTGGTTGGTTTATTAAAAATAAAGATTGAAACCGGCTCTCTGGTCTTTAATAAGCCTACCCATATTCCCTTCTACAATATATTATTTATAATTATTCGAATATATATGGATTTGGTTTATATTTTTATTATTATTTCGTATGGTCCAGGTATCAGAGACTTTCAGTTCACGACCAACACCCTCCGACATAACCTAACGACTACTTTTTACGGTAACCGAGACAGCTGGGTTTACATGCCCCCTGAAGAACACCCCATATTCCACAATATTAATTAGGAGGTACAGGTACTCGTTTAAGGAAGGCCAAAAATTATTTTGAAAAATATTTTATCCGTACTGGGGATTTATCTGTCAATTCCACACTAACAAAGCTAGTAAGCTGACCACTACGCTACTGGAACCGCTTTGGTTTCTATTCATTTTGTATTATGATTGAAAAAGTACCTGAATTACGTCTGTGAATTATCCATTCATAATTTCCAATATATATTACGGTTCTTCTGCTTAATTATTCGGTTTAAATTCTTATTTTCAAACTCTCCATGCTGTTCAAATATATACAATATAGTTCTCATTTACAAATATTGTTTACTTTCGACATCTTTGCAATGTGTTCATGAAACGCAACTGAAGAAAAATCGGCTCAGTCTTCTTCTGCGAGATTGTTGACAGCTGCTGCCACTGCTAGATAGGACTTCGGCAATCGGATTAACTAACCGGTAAACGAATGGAAGTAAGCGGAACTGTGATAAAACTGATCGACTATTACGGATATTGAGCTTATGATAAGAGTTTTCCTCCTGTCACATCAAAGAAGTTTATAAAATAAACTGCCGCATCATACAGTATGGTCTACTTAGACTGGTAATTCTGTATTGGGTTGATATCACTATGGTGATGCAAGTTTTGTATTATAAGGATTGTACTAGGAATGTATTTGTTAATGTGAATTTCATATATTATTAAAAGCTCACATTGCACTTTCAGAATATAATAATAATAGTATCCCAACGCTTAGGTGGCGTATATGGGTAAAGAAGTTCTTCGTTTCTAGATCTCGCGAATGTAGGGATTTTGAAAACTACAAGAGATGCGATTTCGATTAAATTGTGTAGGAGTTTTCGAGATATCCATAAATTCCCGGTTAAATGGGACACCAGGTACATGAAATGTTATGTTTCGACCGGTTATATTATCATTGTGTAAACAAGTACTCTTTTTAGTATTAAATATTTAAAACTGAGACATCCTGAGCTGACTGCACAGTGCATCAGTCAGTACATTTGAACTGCGTGCCTGTGTGCCGCAGGCAACTGACTATATTCCAATGGAGCCATGGCACCACTATTGTTTAACTAAAGAGTATCAATAAAAGCTCAAGTATAAATAAAAATATAAATATTAAAATCAAACATTTCTTTTTTTCAGTATATAATTGGTGCTTATCTGCTGAGATTTGTTCTTGTTTACGCCGGTTTACACGTATTTACATCGACGGAAATACGCCTAGTATATAATAGCATTATATTTTTTTATTAGTGGGCCGCATACAATAGTTCGGTGGCCCGCATTCGTCACACGTGCCGCCGGTTGCTGACCCCTGTTCTGGACAAAAGATTTAGATAAAAGGTTCACAACAATTTTAATTTAGAACCAGACAAATTAAAATACAATATGTAAACAAACTGGCCAGAAATACGTAGTTGATTTATTTATTATTTACTCAATCTAAGTTTGAGTTTAATCTTAATGTTTTATTTTAAAATTTTATATTGATTTTTACGTACAACTGAGAAAATAGCAAATTATCTGGAACTCGTTATTAGCAGATATCCATGTATGAAACGCTACCTATAAAAATTGCATGCAAAGAAATTAAAAAGTAATTATTAATTCCTGAGCATTTTCCTCATATTCTGAAGCAATATCCGGGATCAGATAACTAGATAACATCATCATTTTGGGCGGGATCAAATTAACAGGTTTCAGGCACAAAATATTTCAGTTTTATTTTTCCGGATATAGTCTTAATAAAAGAACATCCGCAAAATATTAAATGGTACCAATTAAACTGGGTGATCAGTATTGATTGACTGTAAAATGTAATATTTTTATAACATGTGTTCAGTTAAATATCAATATTTAGTTTTCTGCATTTACATTTATCAACAATTTAAAAAATTAAATAAATATTAAAAATTGTGCTCCCATGTTCGATATCAAGTGAGTATATTCTCAATTATCTTTTGAACAAAATGTCAAAATCTACATGTGACTGTACCACGCACGTCTATGGGTTTTAGTTTAAGTTATTTCTTCAAATTTTATAGTGGTTTTTGCAATTTGATTTCCTTATCCTGCCGATTTTTAAGATGTACTTAACCGAAGAGCAGGGTATCGGAGAAAAATATTGTTTCACCCTTGAAAAGTGGTGAGCAAAAACATTAGCAACTTTTAAAAACAACTTTAGGAGACACGTCGAATCAGTATGTTTGAAGTGGTTCAGGGGTTTTAATGATTGTAGAAATTCAATCAAAGACGATAATAAATTTGGTGAGAAAAATCCTATGGGTCTTGTCAAGATATTTTGACCAATGTTTTGGCCGGAATTTGACATGACTCGTGTTGCTGCAAAATTCAGCTCAAATTTTGCCTTATGCTTTAGATGTTTTGGCGAAAAATTCTGGTTCTCCATTCACCATACTCATCTGACTTGGCCCAGTGTGACTTATTATGTTCCCAGACCAGAAGAGTTCGATAAATGTTGGATACCATTCTCAAACTATTAAAGAGATTAAAAAAAATAAAAAAATAGGAAACTGATCTAAAAGCAGATGAGAAAATTGCCTACAAAATATCTTTCCAGAAGCAATGTGTAGCCGCAGAAGGACAGTATTTCGAAATTGATAATTTAAATGTAAAACAATTTTGAATATTTAATGACGCGAGTCCTCGATATTTTGATGAAACCTCATATGTCAATAGTTAAAATAATGCAAATGCTAGATCTGCTGATTAATTTTCAAAATCAATACTTTACTGTTATTAACATTAATATTATCTTATTTGTTATTGTAACTGGAATTATTTTGAAAAGTCAGTTGCGATGTAATAATAGAATACTTTTCCAAAAGAAGTATATAGTAAGTCTTGTGTTGTAGTCAAATTTTGATTAGCACGGATACATCTGTTTGGATTTTATAAGCTATATTAGTCTTTTTTGCTTATTTTCTACTTGCAAGTCCAAACAAACGTGTCCGTATTACTCAATGTTTGCAGTCAAATTTTGACTAATACGGACGTTTGTTTGGATTTTACAAGCTATTGCTAGTCTGTTTTAGTTATTTTCTGTACTCAAGCAGAAATGATATTGAGAGGCTACACACCTTGTACGTACTGGTTGTTAAATTATTGCAATACATCCTTACCGGTTATCCTTAAAATTGTTCATTTAAATTTTACTGTGAACAAAACATATATCAACAATTTCTAAAATTCAACAAATTATATGAAGATTACTAAAATAATTAAGGCTACTAGTACCATTTGGCAAGTTCTTTTCTTGCTTAACTTATTATTTTTTTATCGGTTTCTTTTTTAATTAGCGTACCGGTTGTTAAATATTTTGAGTATCAACAACCCTGCTTACAAGTATTCTGAAATTACAAAGAATGCTTAAAACATGAGAACTGGTTGAAAAAGAACGAGCTCAGATTGTTATGGTGGGAACCACAAAATTTTTGAGTCTTCACGTGACCTGGAAATTATTTTAAAAAAGATTGAAGACGTAATATACCTGACCTTATTGACGTCGAAGCTGGAAATCAGGTTTCACCATCAACAGAGAAAAAATAAAATATCTAATTGTTAGCAACACATTCATGAGAAAACGACCAACTTAAAAATTAATGGTAGCACCATTGAGTAAATTTATACTTTTAGGTACCTGGGTACCATGATAAATCATGTGAATCTGGTACAGCAGGAAATTACGGACAGAATTTAAACTGCTATGCATCTTATTTTGCACTGGGTCCTCTCTCTAAAACGAAAATTCACAAGAACAAAAATATCCAAGAACTGTACTTAAGGTCAAGTATGACCAAAGAACTGACAGGTAAACGATTACAGTGGATAAGACACTTAATGAGGATGGATGAGGATAGATGAGTAAAGAATATATGGGACGCAAAAAGAACACCCGTCGATCAGTAGGAAGACTTCGCAAGAGATGGGCAGATCAGATAACTGAAGATCTAACAAGCATTAGTATACAACAGGCTACGTGAAAATATCTGATAGTTAACAAATCATGGTGGAAGACTAATTTAAGTGAGGCTAATAGTCAATCCGACTGATAGTGCCCAAAGAACAAGACGAATGGCAGTTTTATTTATAACCATAAATTTAAAGAAATTATTAAATATTTAGGATGCCTCATGAGGACCTGTACCATAGGTGAGTAGACGAGACAACTATCTCAGGCACCGAATTGTAATAAACGCCAAAACGTTTGACCAAACGTCTTTGAATGAATTTTTTGCCGCTTGGTTTCTTACAGATCCTTATTTCATTGCTTGATTTCTTAAAATGCCTTTTTTGGTTCCTATTTCTCTCGGAATACCTTTTCCCGTGATTTATATCAGACTCAAAATTTGATCGGCCCTGTACCTAATAATTTTGTCGATGGCTGTATATATACAATGGCATTGTTAGATTTTGAGCCATTGTGCTTCATTGTACATTAACGAAATTTGATATTTAGTTATTTTATGTAGCCTTCAAACTTCAAACAATATATTCAGACCACGAAATTACACGAAACTAATATCAGATGTATAACATACTTTGAAGAAAAAAAACTTTCGCTAAATTTCCGAGAAAAGTATTCACCTTGCAAAAATAACACAAATTGAAGAGGAAGGAAATCGTTTAAACGATGAAATGTTTATTAATTCCTTTATTGTGTAGTAAAATTATAATTTGAGTTGATACCGGTACGTACCGTACGAGTAAGTATAATCTCCGCTAGCGACTGACAGGAACTGCAGATTGAATCAGGGGTAATCGATGGAGTGGCAGCAAAACAACTACCGAGAGCGAGGCGAATTCATAGCCCGTAGCACGGCACTGAGGTTGGACACAGAAGCTCTGGTTAAACTGATTTTGTTTTTGCTCGGGAAACATGATCCGATTGTTTAAGTTCATGATGAATGTCGTTTTGTTAGACTTTAAGCTGCTTGATTTTAGTTAGTCGCTTGCTCTTTGAATACCCTCTCTTGAATATAACCGCACGCTATCTCAAAGTACAGATTTTAAGCCCGGACAAAAACTTACTCCAAAACGACGAGATTATTTCGTTAAATACGTTTCTTGTTACAACGTCATGTCACTTAATATACATTGATATAATTATTACAAGACTATAAAACTTCTTCTTCCGTATTTGGTTTTTGTACGAATTAGTATATATTCATGGTTTTTGTTACAATAAGCCTATTGTTATTATTTATTTTCTAATGAAAACCTGTCACAAAATATATTACTTTATTTATGAAATATCCCTATTCATTTCAGTGAAAAATGATATCTTTGAAACATTACTTTTACATACGTATATTTTGCTTATATTATCACGGGATGATTGAGCAAATCCTGTCGTATTCTTTGTTCTCAAAGCAATATTTAATAAATTATTATATTAGTATGAATTAGTTTCCGAATGCTGAGCGAAACTTCCAGTACAAACAGTGGTATCCGGGATTCCCAATTCTTCCTCCTTGTTGCTTGGCAGGATAATCATTCAGAGCGGAGAAACGTCTTTCTAGAATGAATTTAAGACCGTAACTGCCTGCAGATCGGACTCTAGTTCTTTCTCCAATTCTTTCACCTGCAGAGTGCAAAAAGCATGTTTGTTTGGTTCACTACACACTTTGAAGATACATGGCATAGTGCACTAGCTGCTGCCGCAAATCTCCAGGGTCTGGGATGCTGCAGCGTGTATTTTCACTCTTAGAATTTAGCGTATGATGTGAAACCTCATGATAAGCTTGAAGTGCAGTTTCTGACAGGGGTTGATTTTAAGGCTTAAACCACTACCCCATTCTGTATACATATGCCAATCTATCTTGAAATTGTGTTTGTAAAGAGTGGTCTCGAAGTGATTAATTATGATTTAACTTGTATAACACGTTTATCATTTTCCCTGATGTGGAAATATTTTCTAAACTTCTCTCTCTGCACTATTTCCATACCTTTTTTACACATAAATCAATTATTATTATTGATTTATTTTATAAAAGATATATCATTATTCTGGAGTTATATATTAGCACCATATACTACATTAGCACTATACTTCTACCAACACAAAAGTTAATGTGGCAAAAAAGAGTTTATTTTGTAAATTCATATGGTCAGCATTAAACAATGACCGTCATCATGTACAACATTTTACCAGACTTGTACAGAAGTACGTCTACGTAATTAAACAAAAAATACCTGACTTTAACTCTCTTATCTGCATAACCACACACATTTCTGAATTTTAATTTTAAAATATTATATACATATTGAAAATATTTTACATTCATTTAATATTTATTAGGTGAGGGTTGATCAATAAATAAAATTCCTTAATTTGTAAATATTTTTGTTGACAAATTACACGATAAATAAAAGGAAAATAATGAAACAATTTATTGATTTTTTTTAACATAATTTCCATTTGTCCCGTCATGGTATAAGATTAAAAATTCCTGTGTGGTAGAAATTTGGCTCGGGCTTTATTAACCACGTAGAGACAGCATTCTGTACTGTTGTATCATTTGGATACTGTTGTCCTCCAAAGTGATTCTTCAGCGGCCTAACTAGGTTAAAATCATTTCCTCAATTCTTGTTGCAGTCACGGCAGTTGTCACAGTATCTGGTTTGTCGCTATTCATCACTAATATCTGTTCTTTCGAAGAACATATTGCATCATTTACTCACATGTTGAACACTTATTGCATTTTAGCAGTATACGTTTATCAACATTTTTTGTTCATAAAAACAGAATAATCTTTTGGATTTCAATACTTGACTATGTTTAATGTACACCATCATTTTAGCTGGAGGTAGTCAGGCAAATGCGCAAGTCATGAACTTTCGTAGGCACCAAATCAAGATCAGATAATAAAAACCATTATGTTCATCGACAAAAATTACTTTTGCATATGCATGTATAGAGGGTAACCGACGAGTTCATCGAAAATCAATTCATCGAATATCAATTCATCGAAAATCAATTCATCGAAAATCAATTCATCGAAAATCAATTCATCGAAAATCCATTCATCGAAAATCAATTCATCGAATGATCAATTCATCGAATGATCAATTCATAGAATGATCAATTCATCGAAAAAAAAAATATTTTGTAAATATTTGAGAGGAATGCCGAGGGGATCGGAAAGTCAAAAGAGCAGTGGTCAATAAAAGTAGACAGACTAAGAAATAATTGCGTAAAATTTTTTATATGGTTTAAAAAAAGGTAAATAAAGTGACATAGTGTTTGAATATAAATAAAGAAATATAATAAGAAAACTTATATAATAAAAGAAATAAATGTTTTGTTTTTAAGGTTTAATAAGACAGGTTATGGGCAATTGCACGCAAATAATTTTTATAAATTCATACACAATGATACGCATTTTAATTGGGCTAATATGGGGGAAAATAAAGTACTATGCGCCTAAAAACAAGGTAATTAGGTTAGGTTTAGTTAGTAAAAGTCTGAAACCGAGCGGAGCGAGTTACCCATCTTCTAGTTTTAGGACAAAGCACTATTTTAGGTTAGGTTAGGTTAGTAAGGATTTTGTTAGAAGAAGCCGAGCGACGCGAGCTACCCATCTTCTAGTTTAATGTCAAAACCCTATCTTAGGTTAGGTTATGTTAGTAAGGGTTTGGATAGAAGAAGCCGAGCGAAGCGAGCTACCCATCATCTAGTTTAATGACAAAACAAACTCACACTAACATAACAATGCCACCTGTTTAGAACCACCGTACATTGAACAAATCATGTGTGGTATAGTAAATATGAATAGTAAAACTATGTACGTAACACAAAACCCTTAAGACTTAACAGATGGGGAAATACAATTTTTATAATCCTTTAAGAATGGGTGTATTAAGTACATTTATGATCCCATTAACCGGGTTTTTCTGATCTAAGGAGCCCTGTTCGATTTCAAAATAATCCAACAAGTATCTTTTACCTGGCGTATTTTCTGAATGGAAAATTTAAAAATTATTAATAGACCAAGTATGATAGTTATTTAATAAGTGTAGTCTGTCAACTTTTAATGACCACTGCTTTTTTGGCTTTCCGATCCCCTCGGCATTCCTCTCAAATATTTACAAAATATGTTTTTTTCGATGAATTGATCATTCGATGAATTGATCATTCGATGAATTGATTTTCGATGAATTGATTTTCGATGAATTGATTTTCGATAAATTGATTTTCGATGAATTGATTTTCGATGAACTTACCGTGAATCACGAGAATATGTATCTTTTCATATTTCTAATTTCTTATCGTTAATCTCCTTGAATTCCCTTAATTGGGTTTACTTATAACTTCATGCACACTTTTCCAGCTTACTCTATTAAGTGTAGTGTACAAATACTATGGTCAAATAAATAATTAAATAATAGATTCCCATTGTCTAAGCAGCGTATAGGACAAAAAATGTCGGTTCTCCATTTCGAAACTCCCGGCACTATATAAAAGCCACGTGGTCAGAATGACATTTCGATTGGTTCTTTATTTCCTGTGTAAACAAGTACTCATTTATTATATTAAATACTTGAGATTTAGTCGATATCTAAGCTGATTTCAAAGTATCGGAAGAAAATTCAAAAGTGCTGGTGAGAATATAATACCGCGTCTCTGTGCTTGTCGGTAACCGTTTTACCATGAAGACACAACAAATAACTGTGATACAAAACTTAACTTAACTCATTAGAGTTTTTCGGAGCATACATGAGTATGGAATATACTATCATTTGGTAAAACTTGGTCTGGGGTTTTTTACACAGGAGTATTGTTTTAAATAGAGACTTACGTACGATATAAGATAAATTAGTAGAAGAAGCTTGAATTCTAATTTCAAACTCTTGAAAGAGATTTACAATATTGCCGAATAGCCCTATTAGGTAGCAGTGGCGTAGCCAGAGTGGCTTCGCGAGGGGCGGGGGTTAAAAATAGGAATCTAAAGAACCAATGAATGAGCAAAAAAAAAGTGTTGATGAAGGCGAATCGAAGTAACAACTAAAAAACAGTAGGACGAATTGAAGTGATATAAAAATCGGCTTCATGAGGGTGGGTTCTAGCTTCATAACCCCTACCTGTCTACGCCACTGTTAGGTAGGCCGAAATAAATGCAAAGCAGATTATTTTACTTGACTATGTGTATAAGGTATATAGGTAGTTTCTCATACACTTTCATGTAACATTAAAAAATACATAAATTGGATATTTTTAATAATTGATTACTTAAACTATAATATTGCAACAAGAGGTAAAAAAATTTAAAACACCGTAATGAAGAATAGAGGGAAACGCCAAGATCATTTTTCCTTCTATTACAGTTCATAAAAAACAAGATTTTATCGAGGGAGTGTTGTAAAAATATTGCATGGCAATTGCTCGGGAGCCGACGCGCTGCTCGTTTTTTCTATCTTCCTTAGTTATATTTAGTTTAATGTGTTGGTTCAATACAATAAATCAGTTTGCAGAGTGTGGACGGGGAAGTGGTGTGATGCGACAGCTGGGTGGGGCGCTATCCCCTGGGTCCATCAGTTGATGAGCGCAGGTGGTGATACAGCATCCACCCATCCACCTTCCTTCACCTTCACTCCTCGTCCCTCTCTACGCTCGGAATACCGTAAAAGAGACACGCTAATTTGTCAAACGCAATGGCGCGTGTAAAACTGGCATTGTGCTAACACTTATTTCGATTGCTATTCGATTTGTTGCACAAGTTGTATTAATAGTTACTCTATGAAAGTGGATTTAATTTAACTTTTATATAATGCATCGCAGAAACGTTCTACAACGGCGAAAGCAATTTAATACGAAATCGCCGGAATAGAAATAATTTTTCCTATTAAAGCGAATATCGTAATAAAAGAACTCTTGGAAAATTCGGTTCTTAAAATTGATGCAATAATGTTTCTCATTATTAACAGGAACATTCTCAAGAAATAAATATAAAGCAGTATTTAACTAAATATTTAAAGAGTAGGTACTTTTTGTAATTTCATATTTAGGGATTCGTATATCTAACCACAGGGAAACCTTATATTGTCAATCATGGATTTGTCTGTATGTTTGAACGGTAGAAATTGAGGCATGCATAAGCATGTATAATTTTTACAAAGCACTCTATTTTTTCAAAGACAGAGGAATCAGAATATTTTCTGAAATAGGGACAATTTTAGAGAGGGGTCAGTACTAAACTGTTTTTAAAATAAGGTAATATAGCATATTTTAGGTTAATACTACACAGGAGATCCGAATAAAACAAGTGTAAAATTTGATATATCTTCTAAAATTGAAACTTGTGTTTCAGCCGACCGGCGTAGCGTGTGGTAACACAAGTGCTCTGCGTTGCTAAGGTCTCGGGTTCGAATCCTGTTCAGGCATGGAATTTTCATTGTGAAAAATTTGGTTATCCTGGCTAATTGCTTAAGTAGCAAAGGTCATAAAACGTGAAATAAAAAAAAACTTTTGTTTCATATTAGTTGAGATTCATATAGCCTACTAAAAATACTTACTATATATTTCATTTGAACTATTTAATTTTTTTATATCTCCAAACACATCCAAGAAAAACCGTAGTCTCTTTATCTTGTTACACCATATATAAGTACATAATCTCATACAGGCCGATATTAAGCATTTGCGACTCCATGTATTCCATCGCACAGGGCCACGAGCTTAAAACTACAAAGAGAAAAAATAAAAAACTATTTAAAAATAAAAATATTAATTAATTGCATAGAAATACAATGTTAGTATGTAATAGTAAATAATTTAATTAAAATAATTTTTACAAATTTTAATTAACAAGTTTACGTCACAGAAACTAACTTGTGATTGAATTCGTCCCCTATTTAAAAAAAAAAACAAGTATTCACATGATAAATTCATATATTGAATGTGAAAAACTGAGACAGTTTTACAGAAAACAGATCTTTTCTCAGTTGTACATGTTTTCAATTTGAAAAAGACTGAAAGAATAAAACTAAACACTTAAAATGTACATAAAGTCCATTTACTATAACAATGAGATGACGTCACAGTTGAAAAACTTTCTGTGTTGCCACTTCGCTCATTGTCAAAAAAGTTAGGTTATATCAAACTACTTCTAAAACGAGATTTAAAACGTATATGTTTCTTTGGAAGAAATGAATTATATGATGTAGAGCAGTTCTTTCCAACCAATTCGTCATAAAATTTATGATGTAAATTATATTAAAGTGTGTAATATAAGTTAAATATCATATATATAAATCTAAATAAAATTAAATGAAAATTTCAGTATGTAAGAATCATTAAAAAAAATTATTAGAAATGTTTCGTGTTTTTTTCATTCTATTTGTACAATTTATTTAATTTTTCGCCCGGTTTGTGACAGACAAAAATATCGGAAAGCAGTGATCAAGTGTAAAATTTTCTGTAATTCGAACCGAAATTTTTTAATTTCAAATATTCGATACAATTTAACTTCGAATAATGAATACTCCAACATTATTGCCAGTTGTAATTGCAGTTCTTGGCAAATTTGTACTGACCGGGCCGCTCAAACTTTACTATTTATATATGTCTCTCAAGTTTATGCTTCTATTCGACTACTTTCTGTCCTAAACTTATACTAACTAAACCTAACCTAACTACCTAGTTTTTAGGTCCACACTACTTTATTTTGCCCCACATTAGCCCAATTAAAATTGTGTATCATTGGAGTTTAAAATTAACCCCAGTTCTTTTTTAAGGATAGTAGAATAGGGGAAATATCAATAAACTTGTTCGTAGAGTCAGTTCAAATAGTTTTTTACCATTAGCCACAAGCGCAGATTACGTGAGTCCGTTAAAATTACTTTGCGCTTGTATCTGATGATAATAAACCATTGTGGCTCTACGAACAGACTTAAGGCTGCGTATAACCCCTAGAGGTCACCAATTTCTTATACAAAATTAACAAACTGAAATAAAATTAGTATCAATCTCTACATCAAATTTTGCACCGAAATTTTATCTATATAATAGGATATTTTTAATTGTAGAAATATTTATTGTAAAAATATTATCGCTCAATAACTTAATAATTGACATCAGCAATATTGTTCTGCATTTTTTAAAATCTATTTATGGGTTTCAAATAACTTTTATATTTATATAGTTTTGTGTAGAAATGTTCAAATAATGCGTCGACATTTTTTTCGACTTGATTACTTATAGTTTAGAACCCTCGTCGAAAAATATTATACTTGATGATAACGGAATGCCACTAAGCACACGTATTCTTCACAAAAATTAATTCATTTTTACCCGTTACAACTATTTTGAGA
The DNA here is from genome assembly GCA_963971575.1 of Liopterus haemorrhoidalis. Classification (NCBI taxonomy): domain Eukaryota; kingdom Metazoa; phylum Arthropoda; class Insecta; order Coleoptera; family Dytiscidae; genus Liopterus; species Liopterus haemorrhoidalis. The sequence goes on from OZ020620.1 coordinate 27,000,953, forward strand.
ACCGCGGCAGAATCAAGATGGCGGAAAATATAGAGTACCAAGTACAATAACTATAAGTAGTTTTTACAATAGAACAAAATAACTAAAATCTTTTTTGTAGAATGAAGCTTTAGCTACAATTTGCCGCATCGTACACAATTATGCGGCGATTGGTTTATAAGATGGCGCCTATAATGCAATTTGCTTAATTACAATTACATAACAGTTTTTTCTAAAATTTAAAATATCCTATTAGATAGATAAAAATTCGTTGCAAATTTTGATATATAGATTGTTATTAATTTTATTTCCGATTATTAGTTTTGTATAAGAAACTATAGGGAACTATAGGGTTGTGCGCCGCCTTAATGTTTAAATTGGCTATCCTCATTATTTTTCCCAATTTTAACGTCACTTTGTCACTTCGATAACCACGTGACAGGCAAAATACCAGTCGCGAAGCGAAGAGTTTTATAACCGACAAGTGCGGCAAAATGCCTTATCATATTAAAATGAGTCGCAAAGCGACGAGTTTTGTCAACGTAGGGGGAGAAGCCTGGCGTAGCCGGGCTGAGGCCCCTAGTATATACATATTTCAATACAAATAATTTTTTGTTTTTAATAAAATATATTCTATTTAAATTGGCTATCCTCATTATTTTTCCTAATTTTAATAGAATATATTTTATTAAAAACAAAAAATTATTTATATTGAAATATGTATATACTAGGGGCCTCAGCCCGGTTAATTTTGACACTGGTAATTAAATTAACCAAGTGTGACGTCATATCATTGTTATCGTAAATGGACTTTAACAAAACATATAATAAGAAAACAAATTTTCTTTTTGCTGTGCCTTTTTCCAACTGGATGAATATTTGGGGAGTTATGGGGCGACACTCTAAAACAGGCTGGGCCAAACTACGATCCGCTTGATAGAATCAGCTCGCGAGGTGCATTCATGTAGCAATTTCCCGCTTTTTACTGGTCGGATCTTTTGGATGTCATTTCTTTTGCACGTCGAATCTTTTGGATGATTAATTTTTATCGTTTGGTTTCTTAGTATTTTTTTCCTCTCTCCCGTGCCGGATTTTGTCAGACAACATATTTACTTGCGTTAGTTACAGTTTGAGCATGTCCTAAAACTTAAATCCTGAAATATTTCCCATATTATTGATTTAACGTGTATGATAAAAATTGTTTAAAATGAAAAAAAAAAAAAAAAAAAAAATAATAATAATAAAAAAAAACTTCTAACTAAAATTTTCAAATATGTCATTTATTATTTGTTTCAAATGAATAAATTTTTGTTGAATGAAGTTTTTAATAAGATATATAGTTTAGCGGTCTTTACCTAGAGATATATCGCTACCTAGATACACATAAACTTGAAATATCTAACTTTACTTAACAATACAACGCAGATACATATATAAGAAGAAACGATTCTTTTTAAAAAAACGTACGAAGTACGGGTTCCTCAGGTTGTATGTAGGTATATGCTCAAGCTAGAGGTCCAAGTATTTCTCTCGTTTTCGACCTCCTTTAAGTAAATTTTATTTTCTACTTTACACGCAAATTCGAAATTAATTTTATTTTGGGCCCAGATTAAAAGTCCTTAAGCCATAAATTAACGATTGAAAATTTTTAAAACTTTTCATTTTAGTACGATTTTTGCAAATTATTTTCCCACACGTAATACTCACGAAATCTTAAAATATGTGATAATACACAATAAATATCATTTTATAAAATTAACATTACCGTAAGAATCATGAAAATAAACAGTTCGTCGAATCTAAAGTAGAAAAATACGGTAGTTTTAAGAACAATTGCGTTTTTTGGTAGACTCTGATTCTATATGGACTACCAGCGTAGAAGTTTATTCGAGTTATATTTAAACTCGTCAGGAATCATCATGCCGATCGATGAACTGACAGCCGATAAATAAGTATATATCTATTTCACACAATTCAATGTAAATTATATATAACGTATTTGAACTCATCGTACCCAACGTAAGTTCGTTGTTTTGTCTTTGTCTGATATATTTGAATAAATTCAGATAAACATATGTCTTTTTGGATATGCACCGCTTCTACCAAAGACAAGGAAGACAAACCGAAACCGACAGATATTTCTTTCTTACTCTCCGTACGAATACAAATGTTGGATTTTGAAAATATTTTCGATTTCCGTCATCGGAAATTTTACGGATACACTGTTTTTAGTATTTTCTTCGCGTTGCATTGAATTAAAATCTTTTTTTATAAATTGTGCTATTACTATTAAAATTTACATAGAAATAGTATGATTATAATAATACTTTCTCAACGCTCAAGTGTCGTATATGGCAGAGAATTAAATTGTCAGTTTCTAGACATTTGGCATTATACCATGAGTTCAAGAAGAAATTGCTTATTTTTGAACTCATGGTATGAAATCCACATGGTCAGCGTGACTATCCCTGTATAAACAAGTATTCCTTTTAAGGATTCAATACGTTCATTCGACTAATGTCCTGACTGCACAGCATCGAAAATTCCAAAGAGTCCAGGATTTGAACCCACGTCCCTGTACTCTGTAAGCACCAGTCGTCTGACGTAGGGTGCCAGTATAACTATATATAACGCTACGAATTTAGAAAGGTTAAAATAACTTACAAATTCTACAATATTAACTTGCCAATTAACACAAGAAATGAATTCATAAAATTTAGAATGGTTTTTATTGTCAACATGAATAGAGATGGTTTAAATTTCCAACACCTCTGTTGGAAATTTAAACCATCTATCCTCATCCAAGATAGAGAGCTGTCTAGGGACCACGCCTATCTTACATTCATTAACCATTTAAAAGGTAGTCTAGAGTTCGTACTAATTTTAACACTTCCGCCAAGTCAGAAGGTTTGAATTAACAATTAAACATTTAAATTAACAATGATGACATTTTAAATATTTGAAACCTGGAAATTTTAAACGTTAATTGTCAGCTCTTGTACCTTGTTTCAAATTTCAATATTTTGACCAAGAGGAAATAGATTATTACAAACTAGCAAAAATGAATTTTAAATTAACTAGAAATGGACCCGTGGTGAGGATGAAAAGGGTCAGAATATTAAAGATCCGTATGTTTCAATCTGAGATGGAAAACTGAATGACTGGTAGAAAAATCATGTAAAAGGTATAAAATTCAGATAACAAGAATCTACCAAGTATTGGTATACGGGGTACATAGAAAGACCTGACACTTAATAAGTCAAGATGGAAGACAATTATTATTATATCAAATTTGATCGATATCTGGTGCGAGATAGTAATGTTTTTTTTTTTTGGCCTAGTCCGTAAAATTCGGGTTCGAAGTTTCGAAGAAAAAAGTTTGTTTTTATAAAAGTGATACCAGTAGAGTGTGTCAAGCAGGTATTTTTATTCGAGTTTGAATTTTCGCACGTATGGTCAGCCGAGTGCCGAAAATGGAAGCCCGAGATTGAAGACTCTACACATTGCGTACAACACTTTTTCTAACACCGGAAACATTAATAATAAATTCAAAGTAATAGAGTAAAAATTAATTACATGATCTACGATCAGTAGCTATATTGTTGGTTATTTGGAATTTACGTGTTTTAATCGATTAATATAGTTATCTATTACCAAAAAGTACCTATTTTGTTCCCGGTGACAGAATAGTAATTTTTAGTCTTCTTTTTTACATGGTTCCCCTTTTTTAAATCTCCTACCTAATATTTTGAATAGTATTGGAAAATTCGAATGTTGAAAATTACAAATCAAAATACGGCTATGTAGAAGCTATAAAGCTTCTAGACAGCGACTTCTAGAGAGAGAAAGAGAGAGAGAGAGAGACAACAAATATAAATTTATTTTCTCTCTCTCTCTCTCTCTCTCTCTCTCTCTCCTTTCTTGGATAGACACAGTCGGGTTGACTTCTTGTCTTTCTCACACACAGCCTGCATTTTGGTATACTGAGTGTCTACAGATTTTCAGGTATCCTATCGATTGTAATCATCTCTAATTTCCTATGTTGATTCTATTCCCCAATATTGATTTAGGGGACCAGAGGTTCTCAGTAGCACTACGTTTTCAAAAATAGTGATATATTGTGAATCCTGCTTTTTTAAGGACCATATTTCGTATTTGAACTGATTTGCTGTTTCAAGAGCAGTCTGGTTTTAAATAGATGGATGAGAAGTAAAATTACTTTGCTCTCTTAATCACCTTATCAGGTGTGTGATCCATTAAATATTTTAAATAATACATATTATTGCATTTTCATTGAATTATTATGGGGACTTTAAAAATATTGTAAAATTCGGACAGACAATGAACTGTGTCCTTTATTGTTAGTGTCTTAGTAAGCATTAAACAAGAATTCGAAACAAAAGAGTTTATCACGAGAAATAGTACTTTAATGCAGGGATTTAAGTTTAAGTTGACAGCTGTGATCTTCCCATTAAAAGCTATTCATGCCTGAAAACCAGAGAGCGATGCAATGTAATGATGACGTAAAGAACTCAATTCATATGCGATCTCGGAGTGAAGGACCGAAATGCCCTCTTCTACCTTGAACTGGAAGTTCAACGACAATGGTGGGCTTACGTGTCAAGTGTAGGTCCTTTGTGCATATTTTAAATAGAGATTGATCATCGGAACTGCATTATACCAGAACAAAGGAACTGAGATTGAAATATTAAACATATATATATATATATATATATATATATATTTGTGTAAAGATACAATATAAAATACAAATAAAAATGTAGTACTAATCTAATTAAAACTGTCCTGTTTAGCAAAGTTTTATTAAAGCATGCTTACTCGGTAATTTTCAAGAATGCCCAATACTCTCAATACCTCTCTATAATATAAAATATTATACAGGTTAAGCGAAAAAGAGATGAACTATGTCTGTTTACTACAATCATTTAGTGAGATTTGGTAATTATATATAGAATATAATATCTGTCAAATGACTGTCACTAGCTGCGACGCAAATCCGAGCTTTTTCAAAGCACACTTCAACACTTATAGCCCCAGTTCATTAACTTATGATTGCATAAGTAAGCGAAGTAAAGGGTGGGGATGTTTTTGTATACAGTCTGTTCCAAACGGTTAGGCGGAACTAAATGGGAATTTCGTTCTTTTAGGTTGTCACGAGAAGGGCCCTTGCTTGGGTTATTTCATTTTTCACGTTGGAATGTCAAAATTTAAAATTCCAACAATGAAACCATGGAGCGAATGACATATGTCAAAATTAAATTATTTTTTTAAAAATTTATTGACAAAAAAATAAATAAATGGGAAATTTGTATTAAGAATGGCACAAAAAATCAAAATATAAAGAAAATGACATTTTAAAATGATATTAACCTTAACCAAAAAATGATTTTTGTAAGCATGATTTACAAAGCTTAAACAAAACGGCCGAAAAGCACGATTTAAACGATGAAAGTAACTAGATTGCAAAATCTAGTTCCGCCTAACCGTTTGGAACAGACTTTAGTATTTCCAAAATGAAATGGCCGGTGTTGTTAAGAAGCTTAACAATGCGGTAATGGGTTTATCGCAGTAATCCTAGGACCTATTGCAGTAAAAAGAATATAAGGAGTATTAAGGGAATTTTAAATTTAAATCGAATAGATGTAACACTAGTTCAATTGAAGTTTCTTAAAAACCATTAAGGATATTTTCCAAATTTATAATCCTATTGTTTCTAAATTTTAGGGGTTGTTATAATTGTTTGTTTGTTAATTTTCAACGTTCATAGCGTGCATACATTAACAACAGGGCTCTTTGGCAACCATTTGATTTTGAAGAAGTTAAGAATTTTTAAAATGATTTAGAGTGCGAAAATATGGACGTTAACCTGGAATGCGAAAATGTGGTCGTGGCTACTAAAGAAAAATGTCATTTATCAGAAGATTGCAAAGTTCTGATACTGAACGTTTATAAAATGTTAGTTTCGGAAGGTAATGACAAACCTATACTTAGAACTGCGGAATTAACTAATGTTCCATACAGAACAATTCAACGTATCATTGTTCGTGGCAAAAATCAGCAGCGAAAACGACCCGATTTACAAGTTTTCAAGAAAATAGATAGTGTTATGTCTAAAACAATTATAAATAAAATATACGAGTTTTATTCGAAAAATATAGTGCCGACTGTGCATCTTTTAATAAAAAAGTTAGAAGAAGACGGAATAGAATTTCCATACAAAGCTAGCCATATGTATAATTCTTTAAAGTTGCTAGTATTTAGATATAAAACGTTAAATAAACGTTTACATATTATGGAATCAGATAGATGTGTAAACCCTATAGAACTAATATGAACCCAATTAAAAGGTAATGTGCGCCGGAAAAATACAACACCGACAGAAAGTGACATTGTAGTACAATTAATTAAAGACGAAACAAGTGCAATAAATAGTGATTTGTGGAAAAATGTGTAGAACATGTAAAGACAACTGAAACAATTTTTTTATAAATCCACCAAATAAATCTTTAAAAATTATTAATTTAAATGACAGTGGTAGTAACACAAACTCTGATAGTGATATAAACAATGATAATAGTGATAATAATTATTTGATAGTGATATTTTACTAATTTTAAATTATCATAAATTGACAAGTTCAAAAAAAGTATTTAATATAGACTATAAAGACTTTAAAACAAAACGATTTTTAAACATGCCTATATTTATAATTCAAATATAGCCAGTCCTAAGCCTGATAAAAATGTGAAGGAATGTCATGTGAGTATATACAGTTCATTCTAAATAGCATATAAGAAAACACGTTTATTTTAAATAATTATTACGGTCCTGTCAAATACTATTAACAGAACCATATACTCAGCAGGTATAATGGTTATAGTGCCAGCCATTCTTGGAATCAATAAGTGAGGGTGACTATTTCATTTTGGAAATACTATATCAATTTTCGGTTCTTCATAGCCTAGATTTATATTGCTATTTGATGATATTTTATTTGTTCATACAGCCATTTAAATGAGAACGTACCTCATCAGTTTTATATTAATGTCACCGTTTCCAAAAACTGTTTTTGATAAAATATTTTAGCAATAACAATGCGTTATTGAACAGTGTGGCGCTCCATTAAAATTTTGGAACCACTCTATTACTCAACTGTAAAATGTCGACTGACAAGAATACAGCAAACAGTAATGGCAGTCCAAATATATCGTTTGCTTATCTTTTGTCCATTCTTCACAATATTCATGATTATATGAATTAATAATTAAAACCTGGGCATAGATTTTATCATAAAACAACACAAAAAATCCTCAAATTTTATCCATGCTTGGATCGGGATTCGAATTATGAGTCTGTGACGATGCAGTTCTGTTAAAAACTTCGGTGAGCTTTGATTAAGGCCCCTGTTATACGTGACTGAGTAGCGGCAAGTATTGAATTACAAATTACAATATGAATACATATGTTGATATGAAAAAAATCGTAGTTGGTCGCAAGCGGTCACTTTATCGCCCATATGGAGCATAATTATGTGTACTTTTATTGCACGAATTTTGTAAAATAAATGAAATATAATATATTTTAAAAATATGAGACGCTCTTGCAGTTGCTGGTTTGGACGCATTATGTTCTAAGAGTGCAGTGCATTTCTATGTGTCAGAGACGGCCTGAAATTTTGCGAGGCCGGATTGGACCGAAATAAGGGAACCAAATGAAGGATCAAATTATGAGCAAAAACAAAGAATTTTTGATCGAAGTGATAAGCAAAACAGGAAGTCGTTTCTAAAAGACGAGTAAAAGAAGGAAGAAGAATAACAATGAAGTATAAAAAAATTAAGTCGGTTGGAAGTGATGTGCACAAAAAACAAAACAGGAATCTAAAAATATCATGGGGCTGGAGAATACTGTACCCACATCACGCCGGCCTTGCGATATGTGTTTTCATTTCACTTATAGGTGATACTTTATTCATATATACTTCTATTTAGTGATTTCATGGTGATTTGCCTACACACGCCTGTGTAGTTTACAGCTTACAGTTTAATAGGGGTTCTGAACTCCTATTAAACGGTAAAAAAAAATTAATAAAAAAAAATTTTATTAACTTTTTTGTTTTTTTGGTAATTCTCATGGACCAATACGTCGGTATCGAGTCTTCTAATAACTCAGGGCGAAGGCCTTGCCGCCCCCCAAGAAAGAGGGAAATATCAAATTTTTTATCACCATGATCTTAGGTAAATAGATATTGTTTTTTAAAGCTTCACTTGTATGTCAGAAGTGTGAACCTTTTTCTTTTTTTTTTTTAGGTCATCATTTGTATTTCAGGAGTGAGGATCATTTTTTTAAAGATCATCACTTGAAATTTAGAAATGAGAACATTATTCATAATTTAAATAATTCTTCATAATTTAAATAATGTCTTCCTGCTCCCCCCAAAAAAATTCTTGGGTGCGCCACTGGTATATTCTGTAAAAAGGTTGGAATGAGAAAATTCGGTGCGAGTGGAATATTTCAAGCGCCAGCCGCAGGCGAGCATGCGGAACCACGAGCAACCCTACTTTCTCCACGACCACCAGATAAAAAAGAAATTTAACAAATAAATATTTTAAGGAATAATTTGCATTATATAACAAATTAATTAATTATTAAAACTTATTTTTTACTTATTTTTTGTTTAATTGTAGTTTAATTTGCCGCACATCGACACATATTTTATTACTTTTTAGTAAGTTATGTTAGACTATTTAAAAAAAAAAACTTGCATTTGTTTAATGTAGTCATACGCCATAGATACCGTCTGCACTACTTTTCAGTGCGGAGGAATGCATGGAATAATACACGAATAATACAATAAATACACGCAAAATACATAAGAAGATAAGTGCTTTAGAATAACATTACAACTCTTGTGTTTGAATATTAACTTTCTGTAGTCAAAACTAATTTTAGAAATAGTAAATTCTATAGCGGTCATAGAGAAACTATTTTAAAATTGTTTGCCGGTATCGGCAGTTGAACGTGGTACCTTATGCACGGCTCGCTTCACACTAACCAACTCTGCTACAGTATTTCCTTTTATAGGTAAAAAATCTGGGATATCTCCTAAGTAGGGATGTTCCGATACTACTAATACGATACCAGTATCGATATTTTTCATTCGATATCGCGATTTTAGTATCGATACTAATCTGCCGATACTTTACTTATACCAGTACATTTGACCTAGTATCGTAGCGAATCGTTTTTTCCGCTTTTTTTACAATATCGTATAATTTATATTTATACAAACTTAAATATGTGATTAAATTTTTTTTAAATAAGAAACACTTCTAAAAATTGTAATCTGGTGAAACTAGCAGCTCTAGTAGCTCTTTGGAGTAACCATATTGACATTGCACATGGGAAGAGGAAACTAAAATCAGGCACAGGCCAACGTGGTTCTAACAAAACTGAACATGAACTATCACTGTATTTCAATAATCCAGATTCACCTCTGAAATCCAATCCGATACTGGTTTGGGACGATATGAAGACAGTCTTCCCTAACTTAAATAAAACTGCTCAGAAATTTTTATCTGTAGTAGCGACGTCAGTTCCTTCAGAACGCTTATTTTCGAAAGCAGGTGCCACTGTATGCAGAGACAAAAATAGGCTTCTGGACAAAAGGCTTATTAAACTGCTTTTTCTCGGTGCTTGCAATGAAGAAGAGTGGAGTGTTTAATTATATTTTAAACAATCACTCAGGCCTATAGGCGCTATTGCCTTACCATTTTTTATACCAACCTGACATACAATTTCAAAGGTGCAAATTACTGAAATCAAAATTTCCTCTTAGTTTGTTTTTACAAAAGTGAACAGCATATATAGGCTATTCCAAACGTTTAGGTGGAACTAGAGTTTGAAATCTAGTAATTTTTATCTAATAATTTGGACCTTTGGACATTTTGTTTAAGATTTGTAAATCATACCAATTCATAACAACTGATCTGTCGACCAACCAACCTCAGGAGGAGGAGGTCTTCTGCATGTATATGATTATAGCTGAGTAAAGGTTCTAGCCATACCCACGTCCGAGAGTTACGGACCACCCTTTGTAAATCATACTTACATACAAATTCTAAATTAAATTGATTGTCATTATAAAATGTCCATTCATTGCATTTTAATTTTTTGTCATTCTTTTGTAAAAAATAATTAAAAATTTTAATAAATGTCATTCGTTTCCATGGTTTCACTCACAGAACGGTTTCAGTGTTGGAATTTTAAATTTTCACATACCAACCTGAAAATGAAATAACCCAAGCAAGAAGGTCCATTCTCGTGACTCGCGACAACCTAAAAGAAAGAAATTCCTATTTAGTTATGGCTAAACGTTTGGAATAGCCTTTATACTATAATCTATTTATTGTTGTAAAACAATTAAATTTTTATTATAAGAATAAAATGTTTTTTACATTTTATAGAAAATATATTCATTTTTCCCTTCGATACTTGAAAATATCGATATTTTGTTTCGATACGATACCGGTATCGATACTGTTTATTCGATATTATCGATACCCAAATATCTATACTTTTTCAGTATCGCATATCCCTACTCCTAAGCATATTACATTTGCTTAGGAATTGTACTCATACTGTAGCAATTTGAAAACAAACAATTTATTATTATACGTCAGTGGTTATGTGAATAAGTAGAATACATACATCTGGGCAACTGAGAACTCATAATTGATATACCAACGCAGAGGACTACTTTGTTCTGCTATGGGCTGGAAATGTGATTTGAGTAATATTTTTTCGAAAGACGCTGACGATTACGAGTGCTCCCACCATATAATTCAACCGTGGTAAGAGTTGACGTGGCTTCGTGGTAAAACAATTGCTTACGAAGCACAGGGACGAGTTCGAATCTCCCTACTTCGGATTTTTTATCTTCCGATATTATGTAATCAGTACTGGGGACGATTTAGCCTCGATTATTAAAACCTCAAATGATCTCCTTATACAGGGATAATAGAACCAATCGAAATGACACACTTGGGTTCTATCTGACCTGAAGTCTAGAAACACAGGACTTACATTTTATTCTCTTATCCGCCACCTAGGCGTTGGGCACCTATTATAATATTATTTATTTAAAATTTATAGAAAACATTAGTCAGTTTGTAAAAACTAGAGTACTAATTATGTTTGAAATTTATCTTGGTTTAACAAAGCGAAAATTATAATTTAATTTGAAAACAAATATGTTTTGTATAATCGACATGTATATATTATAATAATATATTCGTTGCTCTTGTATATGGCTGTGTAATGCTTGCGAATGAAGGCGAGAAGAGTGCCGAGGTCAGCGAGGGTACATTAAACAAAGAGAGAGTATGCGTGTTTTGTGGGAAAAGTACTGTATTTTCTGTCTTTTGATTCTTTATGGGCTCATACGCATTAAGAACATATTGGTGGTATATTTTGCTTTGTGATTGAACAGTAGATGGATATATTGCATTCTATTTTTCTTTTAACTGTTACATTGTGAGAGTGTGTGAAAAAAACATTTTAAAAGTTGTGGCTAAAATAACCAGTACTGATCTAAACTTAAAATAAGTGACAATTTTTGTGATAACTTTGCTACTGATCTTAAAAACCATTTATATGCCAGATCTGTTACGTATCGATTTTCGAAGAAAGCGATCTGTACTAGCTACAGAAATTTTCAGAAATGGAAATAGCAAGAATATAAAATATGTGAAAAGATGTATCCTAAATAAACAACAGCTAACCTAAAATTGTGATCCAGTTCTCTGCCAACAATACATATGTGAAATACTGGTAATATCATCTTATAACTAGGGCATCCAGGGTGGCAGCTGAACTTCCTGGCATTGTACGAGCAAATCACGTGCTTTAAGTATATTTCATACATACTAACTCCAGAAAGTAGTAGCAATTCGTGTAAAACATACACCAAATCCCAATTAAATTTCACAGACGTAATTTATATATCTCTATTCATTTAATACTTTTAATTAGAAAGAACTTTAATTATCGTTTAATTACGTTAATTGCGTACTATGTTGAATGCTTGATCTTATCCAACAGCGTTCTACAGTATTCCTTACCCGCTTGTACTTTTCTTCTTAACGTAAACAAATTTGCAAGTGATGCGAATGTAGCTAATTAAATTGTCTTCATTGCTTGTTTTCATACAAAAACTTTCCACAGTAGAATTATTTGATGCTCGGCTCAATGCTACATTCTGTCCAGGATTTAGGCAAATGTCCTGTCCTTAAGCATTAGATACCTAGGAACTTGTTAAATAAGTGAGGTTTAACAACTTACAGAATTACAACCACATTTCATTCGCTAATACCATGTTTACAACACGTCTATCGCCTTTCAGGATTTCACAGGTAGTACAAGTCTAGTACCTACTTATTGGCGGCCAACAGAGCCGACATTCAGCAATGGCTGGAAAAACATTTTTTGCGATAGTCACGACAAAATGTTCTATATTTTAAAAATAAATATCGTTTGTTAATTTATGCATGAAGAGCATTCATTTAAAAAATTGATGTGAAGTGTGAATTTTCATACATTTCAGGGTTTTGCAGGTATATAATAAGTGAAGGCGGCATGCTGAGGGTGTAGGACCAATTTTGCTTTGTAGTAATTACGGCAAAATGAACGATATTTTTAAAATAATTTATCGTGTGTTAATCTAAAGTTGGTTTTACACAGTTCAATTAATTGATCAATAAATTGATCAAGTTTTTTTGTCAATTAATTGAAAAATTTATTGGTACCCTTGGGAACAAAAGCATCACTTTACACACATCAATTTATTTATCAATTTTTTTGAAAACTTTTACATTACCAACTGTAAAACATGTTGACATATTTATCAGAATGAAAATATTGAAAAAATCTTCACAAAATTACGAGCTGTGAACAAAAACAAAAGATATAACCTAGATGATGGTAAATTAGAACGTTCGAGGTTATGTCACATTTGAAAACGAAACACAAAATATATATTTGGAGGTTATGCTACAACTAAACAGTTGGCAATATCTTAACAGATAAAAATATACCTAGAATTCCCTAAAAATTTATGAAAAATTGATGAAAAATTGATGAAAAATACAACTTGTTCTATTTTCAAAATAAATTGATAATTTTTTTTGTCAATTAATTGATCAATTAATTGACGAAATTTTTACACTTTACACACATCAATTAATTGAATGTCCACTTTTTCAATTAATTGATCAATAAATTGAATCGTGTAAAACCCACTTAAGAGCTTTAAAAACAAATTTTATGTTAAAATATTTTTTTTGTTAATTTTAATTCGGATACCTAATACCATTATTTAGGTTTCTAAATATGTGCAGTATGTTTAATTTAGCAAGGTTCATTAAAATGTGTTGTCATGTGCTCCGTCCCTTTGGTTTCGTATACATGACACATAGAATGAATATATAATTCCAACATTCCAATTGGTTATTAAATTTATGCTCTTAAAAATTAAATGCAACATTTGCCAAAATATAACAAGAATTTTGACAAAATAATTTAAAGAAAATAATATGGAAAAAAAAAATAAAAAATAAAATTGTCTCCTCTGCCCGGGAGCGAACTTTAGAATTCTGGGTAGCTAGCGAGCATGCTAAACTATTGGACCATGATACGTCATCTAGTCTAATGTGTTACACAACTATAACTTTTGTAAATCGTCAACCAAAAAACACAAAAAATGCGTTATTTTCCGAAAACATAATCTGATCAAAAATTCCTGTTGTACTATTCCGGTTCACACCAATGTACATTACTTAGAAATTTTTCAGATTTTTAGTTCAAACCATCTGGGCTACAGGTGTGGGACAACAATTTTTTTGCACAATTTAGACAAAAATCGCATCTAAATAATTTATTTTGCAAAAATAAAATTTTGATCGTTAATCCACGTTTAAGGGCTTTCATTTGATACCCTACTCAGAATTTAAAAAAAAAATATTTTTTTTTCGTTGAGCACATATTTGTTTATATTTTTAGGGGGATATGATTTTTAGATGTTTTAGTATTTTTCCTATGTGCGGGTCAAAGAGTTGTATAAGAATGCCAAATTTCAACTCTCTAAGTTTAGCCGTTTGGCTACAATTTTTACCGAACAGACAGACAGACAGACAGACAGACAGACAGACAGACAGACGACAAAATGACGGTATAAGGGTTTTTTGGTCATACCTACAAAACCCTTAAAAGAATAGTGAGCCATGACTAAAAATTAACTGACAGACAGACAGACAGACAGACAGACAGACAGACAGACAGACAGACAGACAGACAGACAGACAGACAGACAGACGACAAAATGACGGTATAAGGGTTTTTTGGTCATACCTACAAAACCCTAAAAATGACTATAAAACAGAAGTGAGTGTATTACAATATTAACAGGTACTATAAAGTCTTATTATTATTAATTTAAGATTATCATTGCATATATTTACTAATATAAGATATTCATTTTTAAAATTAGTTATAATTGAATAAAATTATATAAAATAATATTAAGTTAAAATTTTGCTTTCAACTCAAATTTATAAATCTTCATGTCTTTTCCAAATCAAATATAATCTATCTCCTAAGCCATAATTCAATAACGTGAAGTTAGCTGAATCACTTTAATTTATTAATAACTTTTGCATATGGAGAGCACAAAATTGAAAATATATTTGTTTATCCATAAAATATTTAAATATTTCAAGCTATTTATAATGGTAGGTTATTTCATCATTTTATCGCCATTCATTTATGTATCCGAGGTTGTAGTTTTTCTTGATATGCACCTGTTTACAACCCTATAAACCAAATAAATAAATTAAAAAAATCCTCGTTTTTTTTTTTTTTTTCACCAATATTTAAATTTCTTGTACTCCAAATATATGCGACGTTTTCATCAACAGACGTCCACAAAAAAAAAATTATCGCAGTAGGATTATTTTGAATTCCTCAACTTCTATAAAGGCGATTTCACTATGATTCTGTAACTAAATTACTGTATTGTAAATGGTAAAACAAATAATAAAAGACAAAACTAGGTTTTTGATAAATAAATAATTCTAAAGGACACAATTCTAAAATAAAGGACTGTCCTCTCTAATACGCACTCAGTGCCATTATTATACGGCACCAATTAAAACTAAATCGGCAAAAAAATAACATTGAAAAAAATTGATTCCGTGATGATGGTTCTGGAAACTGGAACCGGAACTGAGCCATCTTGGCTTACCAAATGGCTTGAATTTTGTTACTAAATTTTAAACAATGAAAGCACTAAATTCATACTATACAGCACCAAAAGCAACTAAATGGGCAGTCAATTATAGGCACAAAACATTTTGTTTGGCGATAATGGCCCAGCTAGGTTCAAAGACTTCTTCTTTATTACTATTAATTTAGATGGGACCAAATATTTGGCACAGTATTTTCTATTCAAAAACTGCGAGATGTATCGAGTTTAAATAAACTCCAATTATTTATTTTATGGTCTAGGATGCACAGCCCGTTTCATTTTATATTTGTGAATTTTGGCAATATATATATCGCTTAAGTACAAGCCAATATTTAAGTCCAGAACCGTTTAACACGTAGTAAGTAGCTTCCCACAACATCAGTCGAATTAAATATACAACATTTTGAATAAATGTACGATAAAACGCTTACTGAAAAAAGATTAATAGCATTAATTTATATCTAAATATTAAATGGATATTGAAATTCAAAAGCATTTTATAATTTAATAATTTTCGCGGAACGTTTTTACCATATTTCAACATTAACATCATACGCTTAGTATTCTTCTGGGATATTTAAAAGAACTCAATTTCTTTTCTTATATAAATGCTCATATATCTTCAACGGCGAAATAAATTGCTTGTTTAAATGTGAAAACGCGACCGAATTTCTCCTGGGGCATAAAATACGGTAAGCGTGGTTGAGTGCTAATCAAAATGGATTGTCATTTTCCATTAGTCACAAGAACAGGCAATGCCGATGTATTAGGGCAGGCGGCGGGCGGCGGACGACGGGCGGCGGCTCCCGGACTTGAGCACGAGGAGCGTCGCCGAACTCCGCTGCAGACATCGCAACGCATGGACACAGGGCGCACTGTGAAAAACTACAGATTAACTGGATGAATACATAATACAGACTAATTTCATCCTGCACGAGATTAAGCATGAATAAATAATAAAGCAGAATTTCCCCGGATGTCAAAGTACACCGCGGTATGACGACTTTAGCCTGTTCATTGTAGCTACAGGCCATACATGTTTAATTAACTGTTCCCCACCTTAACATGGTGCCCTATTATAACTACACGATTACTGTTTATAAACTTGAATTACCTTTATAATTAAGGGAATGTTACAAAATAATTTATTAATTACAATTAATTACTTGGTCGGATGAAGAAATATTATATATTCTTGGGGGAATCAAACTTCATCTCTGAAATCGGATAGTTTATATAAAGAAATGTTACTCCCAAGCGACGTAACACACTTAAGGGTTACCTAAATCACACAAATGGACATTAATAAAATTTATGACCTGAAGACATTAATGTTTTGGCCATGTGTCAGACTCTGGAACAACTTTTGCATATACTTAACTTTATATGCAGTGCATTTGGTATGTAAATCAACATTATTTTATACTACTGTGCGCCCTTTTTTCATTAATTACATTAAGTCAAATTTTAAATTATGATCTACATTCATGTAAAACTATATATAAATTTATGAATCAATATCCAAATTAAGTCTAGCATCTTTCATTTTGAGTTAATTCAAATTTCTATTAATACAAAAATTGCATTTTATCCCAGTTGCAAAACGTTATTTTCTTAGGTTTTTAAAAAAGATAATTCTGCTTTTATTTCAATATTTACTTACTCTCTATGTCAGCTTAGACAAATGTGTGTAAAATATAGGAGCTGTTTGTCCTTGTTTCTGATTGGTTTAGGATCATCCCTATTAAAATGTTAAAATATCGTTTTTAGTCCAAGTTGACAGATGTTCAGTGTCGTTCATTGGAAATATATATTATTTTATTTTAGACTTTTATTTATATTCTTGACGTAGATTTTATGGAGCAAATTCCCCATGTAATTTGCTTTTACGCAGTTATATATTTTTTAAGTTTACCATTTTTAGGGTTTTGTAGGTATGACCAAAAAACCCTTATACCGTCATTTTGTCGTCTGTCTGTCTGTCTGTCTGTCTGTCTGTCTGTCTGTCTGTCTGTCTGTCTGTCTGTTCTGTAAAAATTGTAGCCAAACGGCTGAAGCTAGAGAGTTGAAATTTGGCATGCTTATACAACTCTTTGACCCGCACATAGGAAAAATACTAAAACATCTAAAAAACATATCCCCCTAAAAATATAAACAAATATGTGCACATCGAAAAAAAAAATAGTAGGGTATCAAATGAAAGCCCTTGGTACGTGAATTAACGATCAAATTTTTATTTTTGCAAAATAAATTATTTTGAAGCGATTTTTGCCAAAAGTGTACACAAAAAATTTTGTCCCACACCCTGTAGCCCAGATGGTTTAAACTAAAAATCTAAAAAAATTCTAAGTAATGTACATTGGTGTGAACCGGAATAGTACAACAGGAATTTTTGATCAGATTATGTTTTTGGAAAAAAAAGCATTTTTTGTGTTTTTTGCTAATAATGTTGAAAACTTATAGTTATATAACACACTAAACTGTAACGTATGTCTTGGTGCAATGGTTACGGTACTAGCGTTCTGCCCAAGAAAAATGAGTTCGAATCCCACGAGAAGAGACAATATTATTTTTTATTTATTTTTTTTTGCATTTTTATTTTGTTTAAATTATTTTTTCAAAATTCTAGTTATATTTTGGCAAATGTTGCATTTAATTTTTAAAAGCGTAAATTTAATAGCCAGTGGAAATTGTTTAAATTATAATTTAATTCTGTTTCAATGTACACGAAATCAGAGGGGCGGAACTTATAACAACCAATGGAAGCCAAACGAAATCAAAGGGAGGAGCTATGACTAGAAACAACCAATGAAGCCATAGGCGCAATTTTCAAAATCTTAATGAACCTGGCTATATAAAAAAAATACTGCACATATTAAGAAACCTAAATAATGGTATTAGGCACTCGAATTAAAATTAACATAAAAATATTTTAACATAAAATTTGTTTTTAAAGCTCTTAGATTAAGAGATGATAAATTATTTTTAAAATATTGTTCATTTTACAGTGAATACTACAAAGCAAAATATGTCCTACACACTCAGCATTCCGCCTTCACTCAATATTTTTAGATTATATATCTACCTAAGAGGAATTTTTTCAAAATTTTATTGAACTTTGCTATATAAAAAAAAATACTGCACATATTTAGAAACTTACATAATGGTATTAGGCATTCGAATTAAAATTAACAAAAAAAAAATATTTTAACATAAAATTTGTTTTGGCATTCCAAATAATCATTATTCACTTACTAAATACCTGCGAAACCCTGAAATGTGTGAAAATTCACACTTCACATAAATTTTTCATAGTTTAAATACATTTTTAGCGTAACATGAAGGGATGGTATTTTAGTAAGAAATTTAATTTATTTAACAATAACAACATTATTCACGTTGGAACTTTGTGATCATAACGAAACATGTAACTTCTGTCGAGTATGTACTGATCAAACTGTATGATAACACTAAAACTGTGTAAATATATTGTGTTTATTTCCCGCCAAAATCAACAGCTGATCAAAGCAAGCTCCATTTCAACACTTGGATTCCTAGCACAATGTTAACGCAAAAAATATGATAGTAGTCAAAGATTTTAATGTAGATATTCGCAATGGGTTCAATCCTAGTTGTAAAACAGCGCTAGCTATAATAAATAACATTAATTGTATGACTCTACAAACTAGTTCAGTTCTGCAATAGTAGAAAAGGCATTTTTAGAGCTTTTTAGGTATGACCACAAAACCCTTATAACGTCACTCATGTATTTGTCTGTCTGTCTGCCTGTTCGGTAAAAATAATAGCCAGACAACTGAACACAGAAAGTTGAAATTTGGAATGCTAGAATAACTATTTGATTCTATATAATAAAACTATAGAAAGTTCAAAAAACATATCGCGGAAAAAATATTAAAACATATGTATTTAGTAAAACAATTAATATTTTTATTTTATTTTTTTTAAAATTATTTTCAACAGGTTATGAATTTAAATTTTCTAGGAGGGAACATTTCCAGCAGCAGGAACCTGTATGAAGACGTAAAGATTCAAACCTTGAAAGGAGCTAGCCTATTGGGGAATCGAAGATATGATTTGGAAGAATAAATATATGTCAGTTGTAAGTAAAGTAGAAGTATACAAAACAACTATAAGACCATTGTTAACATACGGAGCAGAGACACATGCCGACACAAGGAAAACAAAGCAACTCTCGCACAACTGAAATGAATACACTTTGAACCATCGTAGAAAAAACTAAACGGGATAGAATATGGGATAGGCGACAAAGAAAGAAGAAAACAATGGCACGGCTGCGTAGAAAGGTCAAATGGCAGCCGGCTTCTAAAAAGGGCAAAAAATCTTAAGCCGATACGAAGTACTACTAAGGAGGCTTCCTAAAGAATGGGCAGATAGCTGTCAATCAACATCTGTAGAAAAGCCCACAAGCACCGCGTGAAGAAAAACAGACAGAAAGCTTAATCTAAAAGATTGAGACGAAGAAGAAGATAACAACTATATCTGTATTAATTATTCCAAAATATTTCATTTGCAATTATACTAAAATAAGTATTTATTCATATATTGACATTTCTATATATAGTAATACGTTAACATGGTAGCAGAGCATACCCATTGCTATGGGGATATATGTGTAGGATGTCAATACTGACATAAATAACATAACTATTACAATACATATCAACAATCACAGGAGATATAAAGGGTTCTATAATTAATCCCGAACCTAGATTTACCCCATTAGGTGTTGAATAGTGCAATATCCTGAATTATGGTTTTATAAAGCAAAAACCAAGTCGATTTCATCTGTCTTAAGAGATTTTGTTCCTTTTCACCTCCTATTAGTGGATGCTTGCGTCATAGAAGGAACTTCTCGAATTTCATGGTTATATATGTTCAGGGGTTTGGGTTGGGCTGGGCGTTGATGAGTGACGGAGTCAGTCAATCACTCAGGCCATTTTTTTATATACATATATATACATAAGTAAATGCGTGCGTGTGTGTGTTAAGTATGAATATAGACAGGGCTCGACGAATCGTAGTCGGCAGGCAAAAAAGTTTTTCGCCCTTAGGTAAGGTAGTCCTTACTCAAAATTAGACTCGCTGCTGTAGTTTTTAGTTGCCAGGTGAAAATATTTAATCGCCAATGGCGACCGGGCGACTGGATTATTCGAGTCTGTATATAGAAATATGTAAAATAACTGTCCAAATGTTCTGAATCAGTTTTTAAAAAGTTTTATTTACAACATTAACAAAATTAAATCATTACAGTACAAGATTCTAATTAAGACTACAGAAATAATAAACAGAACATGTTAATATAGACTCAAAGAAAAATGCTGATTATAAAAAGTGTCAAACACATCTTGGGAATATGTTATATAAAAAGGTGGTGTCTTGTGGTATTGGACAATGTTTTGATCTTCTCGATACATCACAGCAGGATTTGCTTGTATTTTTTCAAGTTTAACCGTGTTTAATTTTATGCTAAAATTTGATATTTTTGATTTGTTTAATACCAAATTTAGCGGGCTCATTATGAGTGGTGTGCCATAGCTTCTGTCGTTATAGCTTATCTCTTGTTGATCGAGTAGTCATTTGCAGCTATCTTGTTTTATTAGATATATCCCACGCAAGGATTTTGTTTCATCTTGATCATGGCATTTGATTGTGAATTTTTCTATCTTCGGAAATACACCTAAATATTGGTTGATTTCACTGATGAACTCCAGTTGATTATTGGCGATGTTTAATCCTATGTATTGGCAGTGTCTCAGGTTTCCTTGACGAATGATGCCTTCTTCGCAATCAGCCTTGTAGTTTGTTAACAGATGACTGGGACATTGATACACCTTACTCTTGGTACAGATACCAGTCAGAGGTATTATGTTTAATTCGGATTTTAAAACATATTTATTATTTTGAATTATGGTCACATATTCTTTTTCATGCTCAGTGGGCATTGGTTTTAAATAATAAAGTTCATAATTTTGTTCAAAGTCAAAGGCAAGCTTGAGAAATAAATAATTTGTTAAATTAATAATTATTGGTGCGATGCTTGAAAGTTTTTGAATTTATAAGTTTGTTTTCTCGGATTTTTACTTGCCCGACCTTAATATATAAGGGGCAAGTATTGTAATCGCGAAAATTTTCGATGTCGAGATTTTGACTGATGACCACGTTTCATGGTCCAGGGACTCCAAAAAACCTATTTTCGAAGTGCCGTCCGTATGTGTGTGTGTGTGTGTGTGTGTGTGTGTGTGTGTCTGTGTGTCTGTGTGTATACACGATAACTTAAGAACGGTTCAACTTAGAGAATTCGTTCTGGTACTAAAAAATTCTCCTATTAAATGGGAAGAACCCTATTGTTTTTTATGAAAATCGGTCGACTAGAAATGGGAGTTTACTCGTGTCGATTTTAAGATTTTTGCGAATATTTAGCAACAGAAAAATATTTCGAAAAAATTTATTGAACAAAAGTGACTATAAATGCTATTACTAATAACTTTTATTTGAGACGTTTTTTGATAAAACGAAAAATTTCGAAAATTTTTTGTAAAATTGTTTAAAATTTTTCCAAGTCTCAATTTTTTCATACTTATATGTAACGTTTCCATGGTCACGATAATTTATTCGTAACCAAGCCTTGGACAAAAATTTGTATAGAACATAATTTGATGTATTTTTGAAGATTTACCTAAATATATAAGAAAAAAAAAAATTAATTTAAATTTTTTTTTAAATTTTTTTTATGGGAGGGCAAGTCTAGCGGAGGTTTCCCTTCGCCACTGGTTTATATTAGAGAGGTGAATGTTGTCCGCGGTATTACCGTGTGTTGTTTCTATTTTCGCGGTTTTTAATTTGGGATCTACACTTATAATTTTTTCCTCTTTGTATTTATTTTTTGTGTTCCGCTACTTTTGTTTATTCTTAACATAAACTTTATCAGGTACCTAACTAATTAGACAATCCTATATCCTTTGACCGATATGAACAATATTTTGCAGATTTATTCACTAAGAAACTGAGGATAAAAAAATACATTTAGAAATGTTTAAAGTTTCGTAGCCATAAACGAGAAACTCTTATGTCCTTTAACCGATATGAATAATATTATGCAGATTTATTCTCTAAGAATCTACGACTATTATTATACATAGAAATATTTAGGGTTTCGTAGGCATAAAAAAGAAACTTTAGACACTGTTATATCCTTTGACTGATATTAACAATGTTTTGCAGATTTATTCTCTAAGAATCTACGAATATAATTACATACAGAAATGTAGGCATAAATTAACGTCTCAAATTATTTTTAATTCAACAATATAAATGTAATGCACTGGATAAAAATGAATCTTTTTCCCATCTTAAAAAATTTATGAATAAATAATCTAACTATATAATTAGCAAGTGTCTGTATGTAGTGTCGGTAACATTATGACGTCAATTTTTCCTAAGGTTCTTGCGATTGGCTAACTGGGGACATCCTGTCTCTTGATTGGCTGACAGGTGACACCCTCTCCCGTGATTGGCTAACTGGTGATATCTTGTCCCGTGATTCTCTGATCGGCGACGAAATTAAGATACGTTAAAAAATAAAACCAAATACACATACAAACAATTGAAATTTTTATATTATAAACCTGTCATTATTGACGGCTAATAACCTAGTATATAAATAATAGAAAATTTGTTATATAAACTGCAGATTAACGATTAATACTACAGAAAAGATGTTGCACTCTTGAAAAAGCCTATTCAAATTTTACGTTAATATGGTATTTCGAAGTTAGGGCAGTGTTCAAACGTGATCTAAAAATACTTGGCGAATTTATTATTCGGATTCCAGTCAAGCATTCTGTTATTTATTATCAGGTAATCGGAGTTTATTATTCTTTTTAAAGCGAATATTTTGGATTCGCATTTACCAGTATTTTGTTTTACGTATTGTAATACGGTACTGTTTTCTCCAGAATTAATCGGGCGCCCGACTTAAAAGGCCTGAGGAGAACAGTGCTTATAATAATGTTGTGAATGCGGTTCTGTGGGGTGTGGTGCCAACCTTTGGGGATGGGGGCAACGACCGTACCGCCTTAGTGCAAGACCACAGTATGTCTTACATCTTCTAGAATCAATGATCGTAGTGACATATGTACATGGATGTATTACTACCACAAATCGTGCTCCAAATAGTATACTAGTAACCGGAGATTGTTATGCTAAATTTATATTTAAAGATTGTGTCATAAATTGGTCTCCAAAACAGGGTATAGTGGTCTACAAAATAGGGTACTTGTACCCCAGGAAGCACGTACGTGGATATTTGGGGGTACGTGAAGAAAATATAATATCTAGTTGTATAGCTAGATTTCTTTTGGATCTATATTCAGCAATAGGAATAGATCCATCTAAATATAGGGAGTATATACGAAGTTCCTTACAAAATCTAAGATATGGCGTTATTAGTATCGAAAAAAGTTTGTTTCTGAAAAGTACCATCTGCTAATAGACTGATGTCAAATGTCCATCCATATCCATCGCGTGGTTTCATTTTCACAATCGATTGAAGCTAACTTATTTTCTAAAAATTCAAGAAAAACAAGTTTCGTGCAGTAATTAAACACTTTCATTTGAAAAGCAAAACACCGAATGAAATCAAAGCCGAGTTGAATGAAGTTAATGGCACATCTGCAACAACGTTGAAAACTTTTTACAATTGGGTGAATGAGTTTAAACGTGGTCGTACATCCACAAGTGATGAACATCGTTCAACACGTCCACTTGAGGTTACTTATTGACAAAATCCAAGATATGGTCTTGAGTTACCGATTAGTCAAAGTGCGCGAACTTCCTGAGGCCACAGGCATATCACATGGCTCAGTGGTTAGATTTTGCACGAAAAATTGGTGCAATGAAAAAGGTATTGGCAATATGGGTGCCGCGTTTGCGCACAGCATAAACGCAATCGTGTGGTCTATTCAATGGCTGATTTGGCGCTTTTCTGTAGCAATCCTAAGGAGTTTCTGCGTTGATACATGATCGTTGATGAAACATAGATCCACCATTACACTCCGAGAATAAGGAACAATCGAAACAATGGGTTTCTGGCGATCCGGTTCCCATGAAGGCGAAGACGATGAAATTGGTCGGCAAGGTGATGGGCACTGATTTTTTGGGATGCACGCAGAATCATCCGCATTAACTACTTGGAAAAAGAACGAACGATAAATGAAGAGTATTATGTGTTGTTATTGGACCGGTTGTGTGGAGAAATCAAGAAAAACGCTCACATTTGGCCAAGAAGAATGTGCTCATCCATCAAGACAATGCACGACTGCACACTTGTGCAGTTTCGATGGCGAAAATGCATGAATTACGCTTCGAATATTTGCGGCATCCACCATATTCACCATATTAGGCCCCCAGCGACTTTTTCCTGTTTCCAAACATGAAGAAATGGCTCGCCGGAAAAAGATTCACTTCGAACGAAGAGATCATCGCCGAAACAGATATTCACGTCGAACGAAGAGGTCATCGCCGAAACAGATGCCTCTTGAAAAAGTTGGAGAAACGCTGGGCGAAGTGTATCGAGTTAAAAGGAGACTGTTGGGAAATAAAAATGAATCAACCCAAAATAATGTGTATTTCTATTGTTTTATAAGGACTTTTGGTCCCCTCGTATATTTGCGAAACGTAGTATTTATTTTTTATGGTTTAGGCCCTAAACCATAAAAAATAAATACTACTCTATCATATTAGAGGACCATTTAAAGATCCAGATAACTAATTTAATGGGACTTTTGAGTTTTTTTTTGCTTTGTAACACGTAACTTAAATCTACACTGTACGTCTCATCATCTGACATAAGCAAGTTTCGAAATTGGCGATATCGTGATACATTTGTTCGAATAAAATTAACTATTGCAATAATTTCCTCTAAAGTATTACTTAAAATAGTGGATTTAGCACAACTATTTTGCTATATAAAAAGTATGATAAGGCAGCAAAGAAGATTTCAGAAGACCGCATGCGGCCTTAAGGCCGCAGGTTCCCCACCCCTGGCTTAGGCGTACATCGTCTAAGTCTAACCGGTCCGCGAAAACTTTAAAAAACGGCTTACGTTTAGTAAAATTCCTATATAATATATAAATTTTGTGGTTTACTTGGTCCAACATCGATTAGGTACGATCCCTGGAAGACAAGGGGCGTGCGGCTTCAAGTTGTATTGTTATGTGCGACAATAAACAAATAATAAAAATAAAACAAATAAAAAAGTGCTATTTTGCCGGTCTGCGGTAAATTTTGGGTAGAGAAGCACTGTTCTAATAGTAAAGGTCAGCAATCTCTATTCGCCGTGGGCCAAATGTGATGAAGATATTACTCTGGGCTGTACGCGCAAATATATTAGGTCGTCAAAGATGAAATTTGTAAAAAAAAGGCAAAGTTGGTTGATAACTAACAAATATAAAGAATTATTTAAGTATGCACCTATATTGTCTATGCACTTTTGCCATTTAAGCGGCAGGTTGTTCAGGCCGGTGGTATAAAACCCTGGCGGACGAGAGTTACTGAATTCCTGGAAGGCCAGTTTTACAGCATTGTCAGAAAATGTTTTCCTATTAAAAAGTTGTCCAAATTGCGAAAGAACTGGTAGTCAGTGGGGGGGGGCTAGGTCTGGTGAGTATGGAGGATCATAAAGAAGTTCCAACTCCAAGGTCATTTGTGCAGTGTGTCGTCATGATGCAATAAGATAGGAGTCGACCTGTTGGCCAATCTAGGCTGTTTTTCTTTAAGTTTTTGCATCATTTCGTCCAGTTGGTTGTAGTATATTTCTGCTGTGATCGATGAGCCAGATTTTTTAAAAGTTACCTGTACGAAATTTGGCGAACCAATTTGATATTGTCTGCTGCGTAGTAACACTCGAGCCAAATACACTATTAATGTTTCGCGCGGTCTGCGATGCCGTAGTTTCACGTAAGAACTCATACTTCATAATAGTGCGAATTTTCGACCGTTCCATTTTCAACAAAATTAATTTTAAAAAAAAGTTTTTGACATGTTTTAGAGCATACAATGATTTCTTTAAACAGGTGAGATGTATAACTTTCCTAAAAAAAAAAAAAAAAACTGAACGGTAAAATATTAAGCCAAAGTCAGATAAAAGCTGTTAAAGTTGGCAATATTATTAACTACAAATTTCATCCTTGACGACCTGATACAAACCGCTGTAGGAGATATTCTGTTTACCACTTGTTTAACCTAATAGTAAACTGCTAATGATTGGTTATGAGTTATCAATAAAAGACAGATTGAAACGGGTCACACAAACAATCTCGTTGAGTCGCAAAAAACGAGTGCCTGCAGCGTGTTCCTTATCGTTTCTGTATAGGATTTTTTGGTCAATCGCGATTGGTAGATACACCCTTAACCGCCTTACAGTCAGGATTTATATCTTGACCTCGAATAATATTTTCTCCAAACTGAAGAATCCATTACGAGATCAAAAGTTTTCAACACTATGTGCAGGAATTGAACGCAGTCATGGCGCATCCGCTAAATTAACATGGGATTGAAAGGGTTACCACAACATGTCGGAGCAGTTTTACATCTCCAAGAGTACTATTGTGTACGATTATATTTAAACTTAACTTATAAACAAAATAATATATTCACTCTATATTATTTTATATATTAGTACTTTTGAAATAATTCTCTAAGGATATATTGATAAAGTGAGATATTTGAAGTGTTAGGTAGCGTTCCCTCGCAGCCTTCCGAATATTCATCTTATTTAAAACTACATTGAGCAGAAAATAACCAGTTCATTCTAGACTACTTATTAGGGTTTGCAGTCATCACCAAAAAACCCAAGCAATTTCTGAAAAACAGCTGAAAAGGCAATGTTGGTTGCCAAAGGTTAGCACAAATACCCTGTTTAGATTTTAATGAAATGGCATTATCCGTTGAATACGGCTTAACTTTTCATCAAATGGATGTGGTAACAGCATATTTAAACGGAAAAATTGAAGAAGAATTGTATATGCGGATACCAGATCAACTAGAAGAAATACTGGAGGTTATTTGTAAGAATAATTTGAAAAGGAATAAAGAAGATAAAAACGTTGAAAAATAGTTGAAACAGCTAAACCATGGTTGAAAGAAATTAGAAGTGATAAACCAAAAGTCTGTAAGATACAAAAATCATTATACAGTTTAAAACAATCAGGACGTCAGTGGCACTGGAATCTGGATTTAGAATTAAGAAAATTGGGGATGAAATCGTTGACCGCCGACCCATGTATGTACACGGCCAGACCAAAATGATCAAATGATGCTTATAGCATGAGTTGGATGAACAAATTTAAAACCAATTTAACGAAAAAAAATTAAATGAAAGATATGGGACCCATACGTCACTTTTTGGGAATTGATTTCCGTCAAGAAACCCAAAATTCTATGACGATGTGTCAAGAAGATTTCATTGACAAGATTATACATCGTTTTCACATGCAAGATTGTAAACCAATAATGACGCCGCTAGATCCAAGATGTAAATTGATAAAACCAGAACATTATTCTGAAAAAGGTATGAAAACATTTCCTTATCAGAATCTCATTGGATCACTTGTGTATCTGGCAATATCAATACGTCCAGACATATCCTATTTTGTAAGTATGCTTAGTCAGTTCAACAGCAAATATTCTACCGAACACTGGAATGCTGAAAAACGCGTTCTAAGATATCTGAAGGGAACTGCCAAAAAGCAGCTACATTTCTGAAAAATTGGAGAAAACTTATTGGGGTAGCTGTTTGGATGACAGAAGATCCTATACAGGATATGCTTTCAAGTTAGCAGGTGCAGCTGTCAGCAGGAAGTCATGAACAGAACGAACCGTTGCCACAGAAGCTTCCAAAGAGATTCTGCGCCTTAAATCGTTTTTGAAGGAGCTAAGGATAGAAAAATATGGGATAAAATTACTTAATGGTAATCAAGGAGCTCAATAACTGGTTAAAAGTTCAACGCATTACTCTAAAACAAAACATATAGACATAAAATATCATTTTAAAAGAGATACCTATGAAAACAAGATTTTTCAATTACATTACATGCCGACAGAAACATGGCAGCTGATGTGTTAACAAAAGGATTATTTTGGTCTATGCATCATAATTTTGCACAAGATTTAGGCATCGTCGAAATCAAAAATTAGAAATATCATTGTGAAATATCAAATGTTAGTTTGAAGAAGTGTCATATTGGAAATGTCAAACGTGTCAGTACGTCACTTTGAGGGGAAGTGTTGGAATAAACAAAGTTGGCGTATGACACTTACATGGTAACTAAGATGACAATTATATAATTTTTTTTTTTTTTATTTTAATGGCCTTTGCTGCTATGGCAATTAGCCAGGACAATTTTTATTTTGAGAAAATTTCCATGCCTGAACGGGATTCGAACCCGAGACCTTCGCAACGCAGAGCACATGTGTTACCACTACGCTACGCTGGTCGGCATCATATAATTAATAAATAAAATAAAGTAAAAATAATATAAAGTTAGTACTTGTCAAAATACCTATTGTATAATTTAATTTGTTGTTGTTGCGCTGAACTGTATATAAAACATTTCCCTGTATACAATTTTGATGTTAAGTAAATAATAAGTGAAATATTTAGAGATTTTGGTTTTCCCTCCGTTACTCCCCAAAATAAAAAATGCACACAATAAGAAAGTTTTGTTTTATTATTATAAACAATTTTTCTCATATACGATTTTACTATTAAGCCAATAATACGGGATATTTTTCAAAAGTTTAGTTTTAAGGTGTCCTACCATAACTTACGAAAAATTCCAAATATCCTAAATATCACTAAAACATTCACCAAATTCAAGAATATCATAGAACAAATAAGATTTGTTTTCTTATTATACACAATTTTTGTTGCATAGATTTTTTGGTTAAGTAAGTAATAAGGCAGATATTTTAAATTTTTTAGTAGACAGTTATAACTGCGAAACACCCCATAGAACGAAAATTTTGAGAAGCCTATTTTCGAATCCTGATTTGACGCGATCATCATACCAAATTACGCGAAAATATGTCCAGCCGGTTTTTACGCGAGTCACGGACTAACAGAAATTGATTTGTTTGCGGATATCGTGTTAATATCTAAATTATCTAAAATCCGACAAAAAAAAAAAAAAAAAAAAACAGATGCAGCCTCCAATTTTATTAATACAGATAGATAGATGTTATTCTTACCATATATTCAAATATCAAACGTTAGGCGGGACTTCTAATTAAAATAAAATATTTGGAGTGGTCTATGTCTCCCCCTGTACTTCAATATGGACGTACCTGAAACATAAACATCTTATAAATACATAATTATGCACTAAAACAGCAATTTAAAGGAATTTTAAAACTATATACGCTGTATATGTACAAATGTCCTAGTTTTGGGAAAACTTAATATCAAATCAAGTCCAGGATTAACCAAGCTTTCCATCGATACTTTGGACAATATATAATAGAAGGAGTGAAGAATACAGGTCATTTTTAGAGGGGTTGGTTCTTATTCGGCACAACCGAGATCTGAAAACGTAACGCAGTCTTATGCTGATATTTGCTCAATGCTTATGCGTATTTTTTTTTTTTTTGAACCCCTATTATTTTTAATTTTTTTAGCTGCATTTTCATGGGCGTCGAGAATAAACCAACACTTTAAGAAAAAATTAAAAAACAATTGAATTTTCTTTAAAATACTGTTTATATATACTGTTCCGTCAGAAATAAAAAATATATCACCCGGTACGGACAGAATTTTGAATAGAAAATGATAAAAAGTCTACCTCCAAATTATGCCATGTAAATGTAGATTTTTCAGCATTAAATTTTATTTTCCCTACAATATATAGTCTGTTTTTTGATTTAAGCAGAACTAGCTTTTGAAAACTTGTAACATTTAACATTTATATGAGGCTTTTGATTATTTTGTTTAGCAAAAGTCCACTTCAGTTATTAAAAAGTGAACTCGTGACAACTTACAAAAATTAAAAATTCCATTTAGTTCCGCTTAAATGTTTGGAGTAGTCTAATCTCGATATTTGCGTGTTAGTTTCAAATAGCACTGAGATTTCGTATTTTCTAAGTTAAAGATTTTTTTTTAAAATTTATTATTTGGCCTAAGTTGCTGAGACTATTAGCCGGACAGTTAAATTTTTTACATAATATTATACAATAAAATATACATAACATTATAAATTACATTCGCATTCTTATATTTGCTTTTTTTTATAAAAGGCCAAAGAGATTCCAGTATTTCTTGATTGTGAGTAGCCATAATGTTTATAGATCGGTCGTAAAGTGGACAGGAAAAAATTAAATGTTTGCCAATTACATTGTCCTCATAGATAGAAAAGGAGCTACGCATATTAAATTTATGTAGATGATAGGGAGAGAAGTTATGATTGATTTTAAGGCGGCAAATAGTTGAAATAAAATATCTGCTTTGGCTAGAGTTGAACCATTGATTTAGAGGTAGAGACGGATGAATTTGTCCGTAATGTGAGACTTTCTGAAAAATAGCCTCTAAATATTCTTCTTTCCAGCTACAGATAATTCTTATTTTTACAATAAAATTAATTTCAATGTTGGAGAGAGCGAAGTCTATCTGTCTGTCTGTTTGTCTGTCTGTCAGTCTCTCTGTCGGTCCGTGTACACGTGCAAAGCGAATTCGGCTAAAAGGATTTTTATGAAACTTCATATTTAAGTTTTTGACATGAATAGCACGAGTTGATCAACTTTTGGTAAAAATCGGTTAAATAGAAATGGGAGTTTACTTTTGTCGGTTTTAAGATTTTTGCGAATATTTCACGTCAGTTGTCACGTCACAAAGTTGCTATAAAAGCAATATATACTTTTATTTTGAGCCATTTTTTCATAAAGCTGCATAAATTACAGTATAAGTACTTTGTGATGGTGGTCGGTCCTGTGGTGGCCACAGCTGATTTTTTTTTTGTTTTCTTTAATTTTGCGGCACTACTGTGCCGTGGCGCATCCTTTGGTAAACACTGCTGTAGAGTGACATCTCTGTTTTCATTAAATATATGATTATTGTTATTAAATTAAACTCTATGTCATACAATTTTACATGTAAATATAATACAAACAATACCAAAATGTGTTGGGGGATGCTGCCCGAGAAAATGTACCACATTTTCATTTTAAAACAGTGGCAACGTTGCATCACGTGATATTATTGCACAACTATAGTCCTGACATAAATACACTGTATCTGTAATATTAATATTTTGATGGAGCTATCGACTGATTTTAGCTTCTCGTCAATTTTATGTTTAATCACTTGACATTTCAGTCTCGAGGGTTTTTTTTTTTTTTCGAAGTGAAAAGAGGTAATTTTGTTTTGGGATAATTTATCGATAATATTATAGCTGATATTCGTTAAAAATTCGTAAAAACTGTTAAATAAAAATAAATTTTGACAGTTGCCCTATAACATTTTTTCGATCTGTAAACGAACATCTGATCTAAATTCAAGTTTAAGTGAGAGTATAGTTCATTTCTTTGGTGTAAGCGGAGCTAACGGGAGTTAGCTAGATTTTGAAAATTAGTAACTTTTAACGTTTAAATAAGGCTTTTGATCATTTTTTTTAGCAAAAGTCTACTTCAATCATTAAAAAGTCAGCTCATGACAACTTACAATAATAAAAATTCCATTTAGTTCCGATGAATGTTTGGAATTAAATACTGAAATAATACCATTATTAAGTTTTTACAGCAGAATTGTCGGTTTTATATTTTCAAATTTTAACAGAAATAATTTTTAATTATGATTTCTAAGGATCTTGCACTTATAAATAAATGATATTTTCCATATGATAACTATTAATGATATTTTATGTATAAACAACCGCGTGTACCAAATAGTTTTTTACTTAATTACAAATAAACTAACCTCCATCTGTTATTCAATGAGAAGTTGAAAAACTATTACTCCTTTTCCTACATTAAAAATATAATACTATACACAATTTTATAGCATCATATATGATATTACTGTCTGAGGGGGTGTAAGCATAAGAATTATTCGACTACAGAAAAAAATTATTAGAGCAACGTACGCAGAAACTTTTCATGTAGAAATCTATTCCGAGAATTAAAATTTTTAACTTTATACTAGCGTCGGCAAATTAGTGCAGTTACGTCACACGACGTAACAAACAATTGTATTGTTCCAAACAATACAGTCGTTTGTAACGTATTGTGACGTAACTGCATTGATTCGCCGACGCTAGTATACCTTGTTTATACATATATAAAAATTTGAACTACGTAAAAAATAATGTAAATGATTTTAAACTATTAAATTACATTCACAGGTATAACACTAGATTTGGAACTCCACTAGAAATTTTTAAACATAAATTATCTACATTTGAGACCCTCCTATATTCAATCAAATACGTTAATTTAATAAACTAAATTCCGATATTAAACAGATTAATTCAATAACATTATTTAAAAAAAAAGATATTATTCCTATTAAAGAAAGCATATTACTCGGTAGATGAATACATGGAATATGCTGCTACATAATTAATAAGTTTTCTGAAATTATTCCTATATAGCATATAACTAATGTAACTTAATTGTAATTGTATAACTATGCATTTTGTATTTTCTTTGACATATCCCAAGTCTGTGTGTACAAATCTACTGGAATAAAACTATTATTATTATTATTATTATTATTATTATTACTGATGTCCGCCAAATGGCAGGAATCAGACGACCTAGTAATCGTAGTCAAATAATTATTTCCTAGAAACTCGGAAATAATTATTGTTCTGTTAGGGGCAATATATTGTAGGTATTACATAATAAATATGTTACGGTTATAATGGTTATTAAACATGAATGTTCAATATCTTGGTGCGGACCAACTAAAGCAGCCATAAAATTATTATTAAAATTACTCTGTGAAGTTTTAATACGGCAAATCTCTCTTCCATTATTAAAGACAGACATGCATTACTGACTAAGGTATTAAATATAAGAGCAACTTTAAGCTTCTACTAAATTCCCGGTAGCATCCTGGAGAGATTAATTCATTATTTACCGGAACGTGTCGTCCAGCTTACACATTAAACTTCATAATAAAAACATCAGGGATGTGAAATCGTATTACTTATTTCTCTTCAGGAAACAGCAACAAAGTGCAATAAATAAATAAAGATGTGTTTTAAAGATAAAAGCAGATGAGTTTCGTCTGAGTATCTATACATTATTTAAAACCTAGACACACCTGTGTCTTTCTATCCTCTCTTTATCAGTCATATTTAAATAATATGAACTACATTCTAAGAGAATACAAGGAGTATTTTTAAAACTGCACCACAGTAGTATGTCGCAGTAACGGTCGAAGCCGCCGTTACCGCCGGGCGACCAGACCGAACCCCCAACGGTATGTGAATTATTGCCTTTTTTACTCGCGTATACACATAGCAACAAAGTAACACGTTAACACTATTATTATTAAGTACTATTTTGTATGGAATGTAATAATAATATTTATTTAATAGTTTGTAACAAAATATAAACATATATACATAATGTTGCATAGTTCTAAGAAAAGTAAAAGGTTAACTGGTATAAATGCTTATGTTGTGAGAAAGTATGAAAATGTCACTACTAATTTTCCACCGAGTTTTTCAATTGTCGGCATAGACCTTTCTTTATGTAGCCCTATAAAAATATACCTGGCGTGGTTAAATCCAATGATTCTGCAGACTAATTACAATCGTCGGATGTCAATATAACTTGGTCAGGAATATTTCTTACAGAAGAACCATTACTTTTTCACTAAACACAATTCTTTCATTTGTGAGACGCAGTGTCGGCGCTAGCTCTTCAAATCTGGAATGGCCAGGAAATATTTGAGGAGGGCATCATTTTTTATCGTTATTAATGGACAGGTGAAACTACAAGTTATGACCCAAAAAAAAGGTCCTCATTTCTAAAATAATATAAGTAATGACTTCCTTAAAAAACCTTCCATGTTGCGCACACATTTTTCTCCAAACAATTCTGGGGGGCGGACAACTGGGGGCCAGAAAAATTTTTAGGGGAGCTCCCCCGGATCCCCCGCTATCGCCACCACTGGTGAGACATGCGAGCATTCTGTTTTATGTTTGAATACTTGCATTTTATTTTAATATATTTATAATATATGTGTGATATCAGATGTTTTTCCCCCTTATAACCTTCTATCATCGTTTTTGCAATAAATGTTGTAATTTATGTTTATTCGTCCATGCAAATGTACTTTTATTTTATTTTATTTTCTTCTATTTTTTTATTTTACTTTGATAAGTAAATGGGCTATGACTAAGGTGACCACCACTTTTCACTTTATTTAAGCCCTAAGATCAGTGGTGTAGGAAGAATATTTTCTTGGAGAAATGGAGGGTGTTAAAAAAGGAAACTTATAGTAGCTTATGCGAAGGAGAGAAAAAAAAAAGCAATTCAAATTAGCTCACAAACAAAAAAAATAAATAAAAAGGAATTCATACTAGCTGGTGAGCAACACAGAAAAAAAGAAACTCAAATCTGGTGAGTAAAAAAAGAACTCAAACTAGCTTCGCAACGAAATAAAAAAGGAACTCTAACCTTTCGAGCAAAATAAATAAAATAAAATTTCTGGAAACCTAATGAGAAAAGGAGGGATTTCAGGAAACTTGATGAGCACAAAAAGAAACAATTTCTGGAAATATTAAAAATGGGTTCACGACCCACCAAAATTCTTTACATAGCCCTTTTTATTTGTTTTAATCTTTTTGCTAATTACAATTTGTAACTGACGATATAAATTATTACATTCAATTAAATTTAAATTAAATATATTACTTAGTGTTTACATATATGTCCATTTCTGGGCATAGACTTCTCTATTCTACAGGACGGTGGCGCACTCAGGATTTTTTTTTTTTGCCGAAGATAAAATTATTCACTTTTGAAATACAAGTGATGATCTAAAAAAAGGTCCTCATCTCTATTTTTAAAAACATATTTTTACCAAGGTGATAAAAAAATTCCCTCTTTCTTGACCCCCCCCCTCGGGTGCGCCACTGCTGCAGGATATTTATGTCTATAAATTTATGTTAGTGTTTACTTTCGTGAAAATACGAATATGTAATTACACCAATCAAGCTAATGCAAAATTACTTAATTCTTAAGTGGGGAACAGAATGCAACGAGTTCTACGACGCGTTGACGGCGTTTGGACGGCGCTATCTGTCAGTGCGAAGTTAAAATCGAACTGTAGTACGCAAGTGCACAGAATGAGCAACGTCCTAACGGCGTTCCACGCCGTTGATATTGAATGTTCGTCAACTTCCAACTTTTGACGCCGTTGAACATTGACGTAGAACACCTAACCTCATTTTTTATTGAATGGTAAAGAGTTTGTATGTATAAATAACTTGCATACAACATAAATAACATCACACACAAGTCTTCATCATCCATTATAATTTTAATAAAAGAAATCGCACCTATAAACACAGATATAGGTTGTCACTTGTTACTTTGACGGCGTTAAAAATTATTGAATTGTGTGCAGGCGAAAATTCAACGCAATTCTCAACGGCGCTAGCGCAATGACGGTGCGCTGACGGCGTAGCGCGGGCTGCATTCTGTTCCAGGCTTTAGCGCATATTTTAAATTATCGAAATAAACAAGTCAGTAGTGATTATTATCAACAAACACTTACACAGTAATGCCGTAAATACAATTTCAAAGTCATCTTACTGACAGAGAAAGAACAAACAAACATTTTACATTATGTACTCGTATGATCACAGAGCCGTTCCAAGTCTTTGTGAGGTGTGCATGCACAATTTATCAAAGCCTATCACCTAAGCTTACTAAAAGTTGAATGGCGTTTTCGGATATTCTAATCCAGAGTTTCCCAAACTTTTTGAGCCACGGAGCACTTTACACGAGAATAATTCCTCGCAGAGCACTATTGATGCTATATACAGTGGCGTACGCAGTTAAGTATTAAGGAGGGGGGGGGGTTCAGAACATTGGAATTTATACGTGTTGAAAATGCGAGCAATCTTGAAATGGGGTAATTAAAATTTTAGTTCTTTTCGAATTTTCGTGGGGAGGGGATTTATCCCCCTAATTCCCCCTATGCGTACACCACTGGCTATACATTTATATATATTTTAGTGGATCTTGACGTGTGATATGTTCTGGAAATAAATTTCTCAGTTGAACGATACAGGATAATTGTTTTATGCCGATCTTGAAAAGTTATCTGGTACAGATTATAAACTGAGCAAAATATAAGAATGCTTTGTTAGTTAAAAGCAAAAATATTAATAAAAATTAGTTGTGGCCACCACAAAACCGAACGCCATCACAAAATAGGTACTTAAACAAAATACTCTCTACACAGAAATTATGTACCATAACCGTGGAAACATTACATATACGTATGACAAAATAAATACTTAATAAATATTATTAAGTATTATTGCTATAATAAAAATAACGTAAAAATATATTTTGTCAAATCAGCTGTGGCCACCACAGGACTGACCCCCAAAAATCTTTCATTTCTAGATGACCGCTTTTTACCAAAAGTTGATTAACTGATGTCTTTCGTGTGAGAAGCTTAAAAATGTAGTTTCATAAAAATCCGTTTAGTCAAATTCGCTTTACACGTGTCCAAGGACCGACAGACAGACATACAGACAGACCGACAGACATCATGCAAAAATAGTAAAAACATTAGTAAGAACCTCAATCCGTGGACATCCAGTGAAATTTAAAAATGTCAAAATCGGTACGATTACAATACCTCTCTTATATGTAGGCTTACCAGTGGCGCACCCAGGAATTTTTCTTAGAGGGGCGGAAGAAAAAATGTGATGATCTGAAAAAAAAGTCCTCAACTACTTTTAAATCCATATCTATATATTTGCCTTAGATCATGATGATCAAAATTTAAAAAAATGGATATTTCCATCCTTCTTGGGTGGGACCGCTCAGACCCCCCCCGGGTGCGACACTGAAGCTTACCATACGTCCCGGTTTGACCGGGATTGTCCCGGTATGAAAGTATTTTTTCCCGGATATTTTAAAAATTAAAAGGTGCAAAATATACAGGCAGTACAGAAAGTGCAGCCTTGGTAAATGACGATTAGACAACTATAGGCTATTCCAAACGTTTAGACTGAACTAGATTTTGAAATCTAGTAATTTTTATCTATTAATTCGGACTTTTAGTCATTTTGTTTAAGCTTTGTAAATCATACTCACATTGCAAATTCTACAGTCTGTTCCAAACGGTTAAGCGGAACTAAATGGGAATTTAGTTCTTTTAGGTTGTCACGAGAAGGGACCTTCCTTGGGTTATTTCATTTTTCATGTTCGGATGTCAAAATTTAAAATTCCAACAATGAAACCATGGAAACGACTTACATATGTCAAAATTAAATATTTTTTTTTTATATTTTAATGACAAAAAAATAAATAAATGGGAAATTTGTATTAAGAATGACACAAAAAATCAAAATATAAAGAAAATGACATTTTAAAATGATATTAACCCTAACCAAAAAATGGTATTGTAAGTATGATTTACAAAGCTTAAACAAAACGGCCGAAAGGCACGATTTAAACGATGAAAGTAACTAGATTGCAAAATCTAGTTCCGCTTAACCGTTTGGAACAGACTGTAGCTTCAATTGATTGTCATTATAAAATGTCATTTTCATTGCATTTGAATTTTTGTCATTCTTAATTTCCCATTTATTTATTTTTTTGTCAAAATATGGAAAATGTATTAAAATTTTGACATGTCATTCGTATCCATGGTTTCACTGGTTTCACTGTTGGAATTTTAAGCAATTTCCCTTCTTGTGACAACCTTAAAGAACGAAATTTCCATTTAGTTTCGCCTAAAAATTTGGAATAGCCTATAATTAAAAACAACAACGAATATTGATAAATATTAATAATTTTTTAATAATAAATAATGTTCAATTAAGAGTAATTAAAAATTATTACTACGTAAATT
The DNA here is from genome assembly GCA_963971575.1 of Liopterus haemorrhoidalis. NCBI lineage: Eukaryota > Metazoa > Arthropoda > Insecta > Coleoptera > Dytiscidae > Liopterus > Liopterus haemorrhoidalis. The sequence continues at coordinate 27,039,391 of OZ020620.1, forward strand.
TTGATTTTTGTTAACCACTCCGTTATTTATCCTTTTTAATCATAAGTACTAGCGTAGAAGGCGTTACTTTCTGTTTTTAGTAAAATCTCAAAATTATCCCGGTTTGAGAAAAATATGTTATGGTTTACTATATGTATGTATATGTATGTAACGGTTGGTAAAAACTTAATCCATAAGTCTTAAGCGTAAGCAAAAACTATTGAAATACCTTGGGGGAAGATGCTTCTCAGAGGAGGATAATTTGAAACAAGAAGTTGAAAGATGGCTAACCAGTATGGCGGCAGAATGGTATGACACTGGACAGAAAAAACTTTTACCACGGTTCCAAATATGTATTGAAAAACAAGGTGATTATGTAGAAAAATAAGTTTAATATGTACTTTTCGAAATTTAATTTTTTTAAAAATGTTTTCCTTTTATTTATTTAAAAAAAAATAGTGCAACTTACTTTTGATATGACCCTCGTATTCCAGTATGCGTAGTAATCAAGCGCGCTACCTAGGGGGTTCATGGGCTTGACCCCCCCCCCACCCGAGCTCCAAAAACACACGGATTTTTCGCGTTTTTGTTAAAATGCAAGTGATGACTTTCTTTTAGGTCAAAATTTGCATTTTGATAAATAAAGTGCATTTGACCAGTACTTGTTTCAGATTAATTTCCCGATCCCTACCCGTTAAACCAATTTCGTCTTCTGTGCCTCACAAAGAAAAAAAAAAATCCTGGATGCGCGCCTAGTAGTAATATAATAAATTTCCGGTAATTATATCATAATAAATTTCCACTTTATCCCCGAGTAAACAGGTACTCATTTTTAAGTATTAATTACTCGTTGTTAAGACAAGCCCTGAACTGATTAGCACTGTATCTAATGGTGAAAATTCCAGAGTGAAGTTGGGGAGTAGGTCAGTGGTTTTAACCGTTTTGACACACTTTAAAAAACCAAAAATTGTTTGCAGTACTTTTATCTAAAACTCGTAGCACACAATACAAAATTTCGTGGTAAAGTCTATTAACGCTAAAATTATTGCTATGCAACAATTAGTTAAAGAAATACCCCTTGAAATATCCCTTAGGCATAGTACGGTAAAAATAATCTAAAAGAAGTGTCTTTCACAGAATATCAGTTGGGAATCCTATACAGTATCGCCTTGTTGTTCTGAAATTTCGGCTTTCAATAAATATATTTTTATTGTTATTAAATTATAATCGCTGAACAAATACGTGTTGAGTGATACTATTCTAGAAGAAGCATATTTTCATTTTAAAACACGTTTAAAACATTGCATCGTGGTACTACGCAGCTATAATTTTACCGTAATAATTTGGTGCCGTAGTATACTACCAATTGAAAACTACTGTAGTAGGTCAATGGTCTTATCGTGGAGCCACGACAATTCTAGTTGGTAAATATACGTGCTTTTTTTAATATAAATCATATTTGGTAAATTGTATATTAAATTTGGTATATGTTTTCAAAGATTTGTGCTAAAATTTTCTTAAAAAGTAATCTTAAGGTATCTTATCATTACTAAAGATGGAATAGTGTCAACTTCTGTCTATCACTACTTTTAGTTGTTATTTGCTCTGATCGTTTCAGTTGTGAAACCACGTAAAAGGACAACTGCGGTAAAAGATGAAATTCGAACAAGGATATCCAACTTGTGCCAAAGTATTTGTTTTATTTAAATTTTGTTAGGAAACTCGAACCGTCGTTCTTATCTACCAACAGTGACAAAATGACAGGCGATTTAGTATAGCTTGCTTGGCAAGATACAGCTACGGAATAAATCACATTCTAGACTCAAATTATGCAAATAACTGTGTATTTAATTGATGGCCAATTCTCAGTTAAAATTTAGAGTCCTTTAAGAATAAAAAAAGGTTATCATGTTCATTCAACAAGTACTGAAATTTTACTTACGTAATTTTAATGTTTTTGCATTAAAAATTTCTTATATGTTTTTTGTTTTCGTGGATTTTACTTAGGTACTCTTCAATTACAATAGTTATTAGTATTCTGTTTTTTTTTTACAGTTTAATATGTACCGTATTGTTTATAATTTAAATTATAATGTATTCATGTGCAAGTATTCACATTTGAATCTCACATTCAGTCAAAGATGGGCTTATCAATTTTCGCGCCTGGAGCAATTAGCCTTTCAGAGATACAGGCCTTAAAAACTACATTTTTACCGACCGCCAACATATATAAGGGAGGTATTGTGATCATACCGATTTTGACATTTCGAGATTTCGATTGATCTCCACGAATTGAGGTCCCTACATAACGTTTGGACTATTTTTAGCATGATGTCTGTCGGTCTGTCTGTCCGTCTGTCTGTCTGTCTGTCAGTCCGTCTGTCTGTCCATCTGTCCGTCTGTGTACACGTGTAGAGCAAAATAAGATGAAAGGATTTTTATGAAACTTCATATTTATGCTTCTGCCATCAATGGGACGAGTTGATCAACTTTTGGTAAAAATCGGTTGACTAAAAATGGGAGTTTACCCGTTTCGATTTTAAGATTTTTGTGAATATTTCACAACAGAAAAATATTTAGAAAAAATTTATTGAACAAAAGTTGCTATAAAAGCAATAACTAATAACTTTTATTTGAGATGTTTTTTGATAAAACGAAAAATTTCGAATAATTTCTGTAAAATTTTTTCATACTTATATGTAACGTTTCCATGGTCATGATAAATAATATCTCTGTTAGAAAATATTAGGTCAAGTTATTTCTACTCTGCTGCTAGAATGTATTTTATACAAGTACTTTACGATGGCGCTCGGTCCTGTGGTGGCCACAGCTGATTTTTTAACGTAACTAAAATGCTATACGTTTCAATTTTGCGCCTATACCAGTTCGGCGCCTAAGGCAGTTGCCTTCTCGCTTCACCTGCACGATATAATCATAATACATTTTTACCGACCGCCAACATATATAAGGGAGGTATTGTGATCATACCGATTTTGACATTTCGAGATTTCGATGGATCTCCACGAATTGAGGTCCCTACATAACGTTTTGACTATTTTTAGCATGATATCTGTCTGTCCGTCCGTCTGTCCGTCTGTCCGTCTGTCCGTCTGTCCGTCTGTCCGTCTGTCCGTCTGTCCGTCTGTCCGTCTGTCCGTCTGTCCGTCTGTCCGTCTGTCCGTCTGTCCGTCTGTCCGTCTGTCCGTCTGTCCGTCCGTCCGTCTGTCCGTCTGTCCGTCTGTCCGTCCGTCCGTCTGTCTGTCTGTGTACACGTGCAGAGCAAATTCGGCTAAAAGGATTTTTATGAAACTGCATATTTAAGCTTTTGACATCAATGGCACGAGTTGATCAACTTTTGGAAAAATCGGTTGACTAGAAATGTGAGTTTACTCGTGTCGATTTTAATATTTTTGCGAATATTTAGCAACAGAAAAATATTTTGAAAAAATGTATTCAACAAAAGTTGCTATAAATGCAATAACTTATAACTTTTATTTGAGACGTTTTTTGATAAAACGAAAAGTCTCAATTTTTTCATACTTATATGTAACGTTTCCGTGGTCATGATAAATAATATCTCTGTTAGAAAATATTAGGCCAAATATTTCTACTCTGCTGCTAGAATGTATACAAGTACTTTATGATGGTGGTCGGTCCTGTGATGGCCACAGCTGATTTTCTTAAATTCTCGTCATCTTCTACTAATTAATCTTAAATACTCTGTTTTTGTCAAGTTACAGGTATTTATACTGAAGGGCGTAGTTCCTGTAGTCCAACAGAATATGATATGCGGAAACAGCAACACTGCATCTATTTTTTGCATTTATTGCCTATAACGAGGGGTGATCGGAGAGTTTCTAGAAGGAACTAAAATACGGAGATGGATGCGCATGCCGTTCATATGTTTTGAAAGCCTAATCTTTCATATAACTGCAATAAAATGTCCAGACTGATCGTGCATACAGTATAGCCGTGACAGTCGATTAAAGCAACAAATTACACGCAAGTACATTTTCTTAATCATAAATAAAACCGAGTTTCGTGCTTTTTAAAAGGATTACATGATATAGATATAAAATCGGAGTTAGATAGAGTTCATGGTGAGTCTTCTCCTCCATATGCAACAGTTGCGAACTGGATTGGAGAATTAAAACGCAGCCTATTAAGCACAGAGGATGCACCACGTTCAGGTAGGCCGAAAGCAACTACCGATGAAGAAACGGTTAGAAAACTCTACGGAATCGTAATGAACGATCGCCAACTAAAATTGCGTGAGATAGCAGAGGCAGTAGGCATTTCATGTGACAGTGCACATTGCATTTTACATCAACCTTTGGACATGACAAAGTTCATTTCAGGATGGGTGCCGCGTTTGCAAACAACTAACCACAAGCAAATGCGAATGACCATTTCTCAGCAATGTCTAAACATCTTCAAGCGCAATACAAAAGATTTTTTGCGACGTTTTTTTGTAGCTATGGATGGAACTTGGATACATCACAACACTCCGGGGACCAAAGAACAATCAAAACAGCGGATACCACGCGGAAAACCAACTCGGAAAATCAAAGAAGTCCAAGATGATGCCATCAGCTGGTAAGGATATGGCTACCACCTTTTGGGATTCCCGAAGGCATAATTTTTATCGACTACTTGCAGCAGGCGTTCTAGAAACTTTCCCATCACCCCTCGTAATAGGCAATAAAATGCAAAAATTTGCAATAGATGCAGTGCTGTAGATGTTGCTTCTGCAAATTATCCTCTGAAGGAACTGCGCCCCTCATTAGATTGAACAATTCAGAAAAAAGTCTTGTTCCATCAAGATAACGCACTTTCCCACAAATCGGCAATTGCATTGGTGAAACTGCCTAAATTACGGTTCGAATCAATCGAACATGCACCGTGCTTGTCAGACTTAGCTCACTACGATTTCTTTCTGTACCCAAAACTCAAAAAAATGGTTGGCTAGAAAGATAATCTTATCAAATACTGAAGTCGTCGAATTTTTCAATAGAAGTTAAAGGTCTTGAAAAGCTTTCGACTAAATGATTAAAGCTGAATGCAGAATATGTAGAAAAATAAATAAATTTTGCCCCTAAATGTTATGTTTTCTGTCTCGTTCTAGAAATTTTCCGATCACCCCTAGTAATAGGTATTCGTGGATATATTTAGTTTGCCCAATATTTAAGCTTTGTGTATAATAAGTACATAACATAAACGCATCGCGTATGCATAAGCCAAATCAATGGTATTATTCTGTTCTGCTTATAATACGAACATCTGTTTATAATAAACAGACAATATACTCCACTGATACATCTTTATGCTTTTGTCATGCATTTGTGGTATGAATCTGTTATAATTGAGGATTTAGTCTTGTCAGGATTGTTTTTTTTTTTTTTTTTTTTTTTCTATTTCGGTTGGTATCTTGGAATTTTAATATCGTCTTTTACTTTTCGCTGTTTGTTATTTGTCAATCGTTCCCAGATTCTCTTTTGATTGGATATTTTGAACTGTTTATCATACGTCTTGGAGCGGAATGCTACAAGATACTCACTGTTTGGGCGTTTTATTTCTTCGTGTAGTTTCTGTGTTAACACTGTTCCATTTCCCTCTGTTCCTATAAGTGGTTGTGAGTAGCTGAGTACCCATATGATTTTGTTGCAGTTGGGTCTGTTAATTTAAATATTGCGGATAATTCGTTGATGAAATAGCATTATAGGATTCGGTGCTGATGGCTTTCTCTGCTATATTCAGGCAGTTTTCAGATGGATATTAATTATAAATAGGTAAAAATGGTCTGCTGTAATCTTTGGAAAAATTAACTTAGGTGATCCACAGTCAGAGTATTTACATCATCAATAAAAGTTACTAAAACAATGTCGTCACTCTCAAGTACGTTTACATGCAAATGTTTATTTTGTTGTAAATACAGCGCACTGCACCTAATTCATATTATTACAATATCAAGAATGTATTTAAGTTTCACACACTGTGCTAATAATTTGGTTATAAACACAAAATCCAAAGCTTTAAGAATAAAGAATATCACTAGTTTATCTGAAATATAACATTTATGGCTGAATGCTGAATTGACACATGGCGATATGTAAGCATTCTAAATGTCAATACTACCAATAGTAGCAAAATAAAAACTTAATTTTTACTTAATACTTAATTAGTTAAAACTAGTAAAAACTCTTATAAATAAATAAAAATTAAATAAAATTTTAATTGTTGTTGTACAATAATATATACGTTTATCATACATGTTAATCATTCAAATTCATCTATAAGTTTAATGAAAATGTTTGATGTTTGGTAATATTTTATTTTTAAGGTTTTTTACTATCTTAATTACTCTGATATCGCGGATCATCTTTAAAATTAGTTTTTAGACCATAAATACCATTCCCTATAAGTGTATCATTTATCATCCTTAAGAACAAATGATTAAAATTTATCATCTACAAATAATTAAAATGATATTATAGATGATTTTTATGAGAAAGTTTTTGTTTGCTTCTGGGTACTAAGTTAAATCAGGTATATTAACAAGAACTCAAAAACAAGTTTCAAGACCTTATACAAACATGACCTTAAGAAAGTTTTGTCATTGGACATGACCTTTTTGTTATTGGAATTATAAATATGAAATAAAAAAAAAGTTTTTTCATGCCCTGTTTTTCCCCTCTACAAATGTCCATGTAAATGGATGAAGATATCCGAGTCCTGTACTGTAAGTATTGCTGTATTAATTTGTACAGTGACCTACCACGAGCGAGAGTGTACATATATGTTTCTAAACTATGAAATGTCAGAATTATTCCATATAAACTATTTAGATAAACTCGATTACATATGCGGGCACCTTTATTTTGAATGTCTGCCATTGCGATAGTACTAGGCTAGAATAGTATATAACAATATACTGAGTACTGGTATCAAACAGATATAATACTGCATAAATATAGACTTTGGACGTTACGGAAATTGCTCAACAATCTGTTTCCGTTTTTAGCGATCACGAGAGTGACGAGAGCCATCACTCTCGTATACTGTATACTGTACTCTAACCTGTAATCGTCCAAAATAAAGGTGTACACATTAATACTAGAACATTGCAAAATAATATGCTCGAATACCGATTTTGTTCTATCATTATATCAAATTACGTGAAAATATTGTCACATAGGTAATCCTAGGTCAGGATTACAACATCTAGACATTGTGACGCTCAGCTGTCTGATTAAAAAACTATTTGTCAGCGTCTGACGTATGTGGTCTGATTACGAAATGTATACGCCGCATTTTCGAAATGAGGAAATATTTGTCATGACGAATGAATATTGGAACTGGGTAACCTTCAGTACAAATAGATGGATACCGCAGAATATTGAAGCAGAGGAACGTAGCCAACTCCTCTACACGTAATAGTCTACATGGTGACGACTAAGACACCGACGCCAGATACTTTTACCGCTGGTGAGCCAAGCAAGTAGTCAACATGTGAGTGGGAGAAGACTTCTCCAGGCTCCTCGACTCCCTGATGGGTAGCCCCTGCCTCGGAGATAGGTCCAAGCCGATCCTGGCCAATACGGGGTGGACCGAAGACTTCCCCAACATGGACAAATTCAAACCATATATTGTAAATGTGATGTACCTATTTAATAAATTGTATTGTTAAAACCAGGAGTTGTCTTTCAATTAAGCCACCCACGTGACAATATGTTCAGCTTTTTTTGCAATAATCTCAAAATCTCTTATTCAATTTTATTTTCATAGAAAACTAGCTGACGTACCCGTACTTTGGTTACAGTTGATACATACATTTTTACCGTAACGTAAATAATAAGTGAGATATGCATACAAAAGAAGAAAAACCAAGGGAGAAAGAGAAATATAGAAATACACATAAAGTTGCACAATGGACACAATTAGGAATAGAGAGGTATCAGTCAAGAATAAGAAAAGAAGAATTTGGGGAAGGAGACATAGAGCAAGAAATAGATGAACTTGTGCATAAAGTAGATAAAGCGACGGAAATGAGACAATATAACAGCAAGAGAAAAGTGGGGAAAAATAATTGGTGGAACAAGGTATGCAAAGGGAAGAAGAATAGGGTGAAAATGGCAATGAAAGATTGGAAAAAAGGAATAAACAGCAGACAAAATTACTTCAAGGAAAGAAAAGAATACAGAACACTCTGCAATAATAGAAAAAGTAAAAAGAGAGAGGAAGAAGAAGAGAAAATAAAAGCAATTAAAAATAACAATGAGGCATGAGAATATATAAACAAAGATAGAAAAAATAAGAATAATCTACCGGAAAATATAGAACTGGATGAATGGAAAACACATTTTATGACAATAATGAAGGGAGAAAAGGGAAGAACGACAATGGAAATAACGGAAATAGAAGAAGATGAGCAAAATGAAGATATCACGGAAGAAACGGTAAGAAGGCCAATTAAGAGGCTAAAAAAGAAAAAAGCTGCTGGTGAAGACAGAGTTAAAAACGAAGGATGGATATATGGTACAGCAAACGTAATAACAAAAGTAACTAAAAAATATTAAACAGAATATGGAAAGGCGAAGGAATGCCAGAGAGATGGAGAAAAGGGATAATATATCCGGTATACAAAGCAGGGAAGAGAAATTTAACCGGTAATTACAGAGGGATTACGTTAATGGATACAGCATACAAAATATATGCAATGATACTGGAAGAGAAACTGAGGGAAGAAGCGGAATCAAAGAAAATTATTCCAGACATACAGGCAGGATTTAGGAAGAACAGGGGAACAATGGATAATATATATGTATTGAACTACGTAATTGGAAGGGAATTAGCGAAAGAAAAAGAAAGGTGTTCACCTTCTTTGTAGACCTGAGAGCAGCCTTTGACACTGTAGACAGGAAAAATTTAATATGTACACTGAAAGAAAGGGGAATAAATAAGAGAGTAGTGAATAGAATAGAGGAAATATATAAGGAGACAAGGAATGTGATAAAAGTAGGGGAAAAATATACAGAGGAATTATGGACGCTGCAAGGGGTATGGCAAGGATGTCCTTTAAGTTCAACACTATTCAATATATATATGGCAGATATGGAGGAACACCTGCAAAAGGGACAAACAGGAGGACTAATAGTTGGAAACAAAAAGTTTATGTCTTTAGCATATGCAGATGACATTGTATTGCTGGCAACTAAAGAAAATGAGTTGAAGACAATGATGAAATCCCTGAATAAATACTTTAAAAAAAAGAAACTGCTGATAAACACAGATAAATCAAAAATAATGGTTTTTAAAAAAGGAGGAGGGAGACAGAGAGAAGAGAAATGGGAATGGGAAGGAAATAAAATTGAAAAAGTTAGGACACACAAGTACTTAGGATACCAATTCCAATGCAATGGAGGAACAGGGGAACATATTAAGCAGTTAAGTAAAAGGGCAATGCTAGCAATTCCGCAGATCTGGAGCTTAGGTGAAAGGAAATTTAAGGGTGAATATAACATAAGAATGCTCATGTTCGAAGCCCTAATAAAGAGCATAATCATGTATGGAGCAGAGGTGTGGGGATGGGAGGAGCATGAGCCGCTGGAGAAAGTGCAGAATAAATATCTTAAGTGGATGCTGGGGCTAGATGAATGTACACCAGAGTACATAGTATTAGAAGAGACAAAGGTATGCAAAATTAAAATAGAAGCCGTTAAAAGAGCCTTAAGATTTGAAGAAAATATAGTCAAGAACCCGGAAAAACAATTATTAAATGAATGTTGGAAGGAATTAGAAAATAGAGATAAACAGAAAAAAAAACATCAAAATGGGAGATAAAAAGGAGTAAAATGTATGAATACGGAGGCTTTTCAACAGAAGAAGTAAGGAGAAAAAGAGAGAGTGGACATGGAATGCAGGAGATAATAGAAAGAATGAAGGACATACAACAACAAGAATTAAACGAGAGAATAAGCGGATCAAGGTACAATAACAAGTATAAAAAAAATTGGAGCACGCAAAGACCGATATATCTAAAAGAAAAAGGAAATGGGGAAAAAAAAAGAATAATTGCAAGGTTTAGATGTGGGAATGAAGAAAAGGCGAATAAATTTTGGTTAATAGAGGATGATAAACTATGTAGAATGTGCAGAGAAGAAAGGGAGACGGTTGAACATATGCTGGAAGGATGTGAAGAAATGAGAAGCAATGGAGGAACAAGAGAAGATATTTTAAACGGAAATGGCTGCGGTTACACATGGATGAAAGAGGTAATCCAGAGGAGAAAAGAAATCAAAGAAAAAGAAAATAATAGGAATAAAGCAAAATAGATTTCAAACCAATAGGTAGAAATTAAATTTATATTTTAGTTAAATTATGTAAGGAATAAAATGAATAAGAATAAAATGTAATAATTATTAATTAAAATAAATTGAATTGAATTGATATGCATACATTTTTTAATATTCATTGAAAAAATACTTAGATCAAATAAGTTTTGTTTTCAAATTATAAACTGTTTGAGGTAAATGGATCAGAAGGTGTAAGCAAATAAAAAATGACATATACTAATAAACTAATTTTAATACACAAGACATAACAAGAATACAAAAAACACTTGATACTGGTTGAACGCTACAAAAACTACTACTTGTATATTTATACTGTAACAAAGGACTATTCTAACTTAAGCTAATGTCGCGAGGCTAGGCGCAGCAGCACCTACTTATCTCCAAGTGGCTTAACTCTACGACCACCGCAACAGATGTCAGTGGGAGTAGGAGCGCCAAATGCTAATATAAACATTTTTTGTTATATAGATTTTTCTATTAAGTCAATAATAAGAGAGATATTTTAAGTTTTTTGCTAAAGTGTTTTAAGCCCGAAACACCCAATTAGCACCGAATTACGTACAAACATCTCTTGTCATTTTTGCGTGAATCTTGGACAGACAAACAGACAGACATAAATTGATATTTTTTGCGGATATTGTCTTATAATCATCTGAAATGTGTAGTACCAAATGTGAGGCCGCAAAAATAAAAAGACGGATATAGTAACAATAATAACAGTATGCTATCGAAATTTGTCAGGGGAAGGGGGGGGGTCTAGGCTGTAACTTATTGACAGTCACGTGCACACTTGCACACTTTCCTGTCACTTATTATGTACACTGCACTGTCGGAACTTTCAACAGGACAATGTAAAAAGAAATGGTGAAAATCTTACAGAATAGACCCCCTTTAGTTACTATGGACGGCCTTGAATATAAATAGGGTTTAAAATATTTAAAATCTTCTAAATATTTGACGCTACATTTCCATTTCTTTTTTTTTTTATAGAATGAAAACCAACTGAGCACCTTGTTTCTACGAAAATTTATTTTCTTTTCAGAAAATCAATTTTTGAAAATTATACAATACCTACATAGATACACACACCATATTCTTTCATATTCTTATACATCGATACCACGCTTCGATTGGCCAATTACATTTACTTTCTATTATAAGGTACTTTATATTGACATGTACATTCAATTTGAGATGTCATTTTCTTACGCTCAGATGCTGCATAAAGAAACCTTCCCTTCACATCAATCATAGCAAAGCGACGATATTTCAGTCACAAGACTGAACGATAAAACATGATGAGCAATAATAAGATCAGACAGAAGTGTCATACTAAAATAAATGGATTACAACACTATTACATACTTTCCCATATAACATTCACATATTCATATCTATTATTTCATTAAATAATAATCCTGCGTCGATTTCGATTATAGAAATTACAATAAATATGATTTTGGGCGACTATATCAAAAACAGTTCTATTTTATCATCTAGTACTCGAAAAAAATAAATCCTTTGGGGTCTAGCCGCTTACTTTTAAAACCGCTAGATGCTAACGACTATAGACAATATATAATAACAGTCTGGCCAATGATGACATCACCGCCATTAAAAGTCCAAACAAATATTAGTTTCAAATGGAAAAATGAGATAATCTTTGCAGAAATAGTAAATTTTTGAGAATAGTTTCACATAAATTTACTGTTTCTGCAAAGATTATTTTATTTTTCCATTTGAATTTTTAATATTTCCAATATTTATTTGTACTTCTAATTGCGGCGCTGCCACCATTAGCCAGACTGTTAATATACCGTAGGTACTTGTTCTAACTACATTTATGTGTCATTTCTTAAGCTAGACAAAAAATTTGATATTTATTGTGAATAATCTAAATTGACTGTATACCTACTGTATAGTGTGTATTGTTTAATATTTTAATGTTATAGATGATTTAAAATGTAAAGATATCTCGCGCAGTTGAAGCGGTGAGGAAGCGTTGAGGTATCTATGTATTTTCGAAAAACATTGTGCAAAATTATAGGAAATTAAATTATATACAGTCCGTTCGAACGTTAGAATGCAGTATTGCTCTTATGGGAAAAGAGAGCTATGTTGCCTAATGTTGTAAAAGTATCAAATATGTCAATAAACCCAAAATAATATTTGAAATTTTATGTTCTTTTGTTGTTAATTCACTGAAATTAAATGAATCTCCGCACAAAAATGAATAACCATTTGTAGAATACCGTGCCTACACAGATTAGCGCATTTTAAACCTGGCAACAGCGCTCTAAATGAAAACAACTACTCCATTTGCTCTGTTCTGCATTCTATCGTTTGAACAGAATATAGAAAAAATATGTACTGTATTTTTTTTTTTTTTTTATGGAATTTAGAAATGTTTCTAAATATATCCAACCTCAAAACGTATTTCAACAACCATGTACGTAAGCCAACTATGTAACGGGTAACAATGCGCGCGTATTGGTACACTCCCATGTTTTTAATATGAGCATTTTCTTTACATTTTGAGTCAACATTTTATTGTTAAACATTTAATAGAATTTAAAAAATAGTAAAGAAAATATACAGAGGATTACTGACGGCCATACAACATTTATAACTGTAATAACTGCTCAATAACCATAAATTATGTAGCTAAGTAAATAAATAAATTTAATTTTTCTAATAAAAATTAATTTCAGTCGCCCAAAAAATATAATGTGCACTTTTGCCAGAAAATTCTTTTACGTCCTCATCTGTTTCAACCTATCATTATCCCACATTATCTGTGAACCAATCGTTACTCTTCAGTAACCTGCCTTGCGTTGAATTTTCAGCGATTTAAATTCTAACGTTTTCCCGATTCTTTGAGCTGGACAAAGCAACATATAATTATCAGTGACAAAAGACTGTCAGATAGAAATTATCGCATATGTTCATACATTTGTCCCTGCGTCTTGTTGATAGTAACTGCAAATGCTGGTATAACAGGAAACTGTCATTAAATTGGAACAAATATTAATTAATTTATTTATTTTAAATAATTCGCATTCGTATTATAGTATGAATATAAATGCACTATTAAAATATTACATAATAAAAACTTTAGAGAAGTGAGAAGTGATACAACAACGAGTGTGTCATTCCCCACTCACTTAGCTTATCTGACCGCCGACATTTCTCCACCCCCGCTCTATACCTCTTAAGATTATGCAAAAAATGACACAGGCCTTTTATATATCGTGTGTGCAACGAAACTCAGAACGGTAGATAAGTGCGGCTTTCCTGTACATTTCAGAGCAAAAATACAAGAATAATAAGTTGTTTAAAATAAGATTTTATTTTTAAAAAGTTTAATTTTGATGCCATAGAAATTACATATTTGGAAAATAAAATATGATATTTCCATCAAAATACAGATAGCCGTGGAAATAAAACATGAAACAAAATAGTAATATAGTAGACGGCTGTCCCGCTCATAATAAAATGATGGTCAGACAATATCTTGACGAAGTATTTTCCGATACATGGACTGGATCTAGCGCCAAATGATTTTTTTTATGCGGATATTTAAAATTTGCAGATATCATGTTATTAACAAACCAATGTTCAGTAATCTTTTTATGATAGATTAGGTTATTATTTGGCAATGAAAACATTTTTGAACATTAATATAAATTTCATTGTAACTTCTCTATGTCACCAGTATCAGTATAATAAAATAATCTTTTGTCTCAATTTGTGTGGTTTATTTATTGCTTTCTACAATAAAGACAACTTATACTTTTTTATGCACAGTTGTTATTCGGTGCAGAATTAGATTAAAATTTTGTTTTATGTTTTATTTCCACGGCTATCTGTATTTTGACGCAAACTTCATATATTAGTTTTCAAATATCTAGTATTATAGATATTCTATGGCATAAAATTTAGACTTTTTAATAACAAAAACTAATTTTAAACAATTTTTTATTCTTGCATTTTTGTTCTAAAATGTACAGGAGAGCCATTTTCCGCACTTAACTAAAATCCCATGTTAAACTGCTATGTTCCGCGTTTCGTTGCATACACGGTATATATAAAAATAAAATAATAAAAACGTTATTTCCATTTCCAACTATAACAGCAATGTATGACACGACTAGTTTAAACGATTTATGTTTCTTTTTTTTTAAATTTTGTTTACTCGGTAGTTCCTTATTTTTGGCCGCCAGGTTGTGTAATAAAAATTATTGTAATAATTATTATTATATTATATAAATCGAGAAGTGACTTCATATTTATAAAAATAATTACAAATTAGTTCAGATTTTCCCCAATATCAGATTTGAACACGACCAATTAACGATATATAATTAGTTTCTGGGTTCTTTGATTATAATTAGAGTCCGGCAAATATATGCAACGGTACTTGTTAGGTGTTTTTCGATGAAAAGCGGCACATGTGTTATCTGTAGAAATAAAATGTAATTATATATATTTGTAATGTGCCCTGCTGACAAATAGTGTAGCGTATAAAAATTGAATACCTTATCAAAAACTGACCAATGGCAAAGGAGTGGCTGGAATAATCACGGATATAATCCCAAAATAATGAGGTGTCGTTATTAAGATAAGAATTCATTGCGGTACAAGTGTTTCATTCTTTTGTTTTTTGTTGGTCTTTAATTCCAAATAGTAAAAAATTGTAGGTCAGGATTTTATTAAATATAATATCAATTTTTGCAGACAAGTGCGAACCAAACTCGCCGGGAACAGATTGCAGTTTGTTTACTGTCCAATAAATAATATTTAAAGATTCTGACAACGGCCGGTGTTGTTTTTCTAAATTTACTATGGTTGAAGGAAGAAATTCAAAATTAGTCTTTGAACTTTAACTCTTCATAAATATTTGGTTTTTGTATAATATTTTGTGGTATTATAATGCTTTGAGCATCCGGAGTTAGATTGAAAATAAAAAAATTTAAAACTTCAAAATTGTTAACATAAAATTACGCCGCTTCAAGCCAAGTTCCCCATAATTCTTTATATATATAAATTCTTTATTTACCCTAGGCCTTTCGGCGTTTAGGGTTTTAACCAATACATTTAAAAAAAATCATAATAATAATAAAATAAAATAAAATAATAATATTATAGTACATTTTTTTACATTTTATGACTTCTTTCTTCTTCTTCTTCTTCTTCTACATTCTTCCTCCGGTGTTCCTCTCTTTCTTCCTATTCTCTTTTCGGCTTCCGTCTCCGGTCTCCTTCCTTCTTGACTCCAGTTGTTCTTCCGATCTTTCTTCGCTTCTCTTCCCTCTTTTCTTTCCTCTTCCTTTACCTCTCTCTTCCTTCCTGTTCTCAGTTCTGTCTTACCTCTCCGCATTCCTTCCTTCTTTCCTCGAGTACTCTCACCCACCTTTCTCCTTTTCCTTCTTCACTCAACAGCTCCTTTATATCTCCCTCCCATTTTGTCAGCTTTCCACATCTTCTTGTTAGGTGTTCCAAGGATTCTTCCTCCTCCCTACACATTCTGCATAGCCTATCCTCTGTTTTTGCCCAATACCTATTACTCCGTTCTTCATTTCCGCATCTTAATCTGGTAATCCTTCTAACTCTGCCCCCTGCCTTTCCTCTCCTCCCTTTCAAATATTTAGGTATTCCTACCGTCCTTATCTCTCTATACCTTTTCACATTCCTGGAATTTTCTATTCTTACTGTTCTTTCCTGCTCCTGTTCCTCCTTGTCTCTCCTCCTCAATTCTTCTACTATGTTTCTTCCTCCATTTCTCTTTCGCTCAGCTTCCCTTATGTCCATCCCACATCTCCAATAGTACTCTTTCCTTGTTTCTCCCCATTCCGACAGTTTACCCTTTTGTTCTTCCCTCAGTCTTTCTTCCCAGCATTCTCTTAATATTTTCCTTCTTTCGTCTCTTCTGATTTTCTCCTCATACTTCGCCGCCCTCGCCCCGGCACCCACTCTCAGCTTTTCCCTCTTCATTTCCTCTCTCACTATATATCCTGGTGTCGTTCTGTCTAATCCCATAATCCATCTCATGTATCCCTCTTGTACCCTTTCTACTATCTCCCATTCTTTCCATCCCCAGATCTCTACTCCGTACATGAGGATACTCTTCACTATCCCGTCAAACAATTTCATCCTCCACCTGATATCGTCGTCAAACCTCCTCTCTCCTATGCTCCATAGCTTCCCCATAACCATTCTTGCCTTCTTCACCCTCTCTCTAACATGCTGCTCTGCTCTGTTGTTCCTCGTTAGAACATATCCGAGGTACTTCAGACTTTTTACCTCTTCAATTTCTGTCCCTGACCATTCCCATCTTATATTCTTTCTCTTTCCTCCCCCCTTTCCAAACACCATCACCTTCGTTTTATCTCTATTTACCTCCAGTTTTTTTTTTTCTTCTGAAGTACTTGTCCGCTGTGCCCATCATCCTCTTTAGTCCCTGCTCATTCTCTGCCATCAGAGTCAGATCATCTGCGTATCCCATTGTCCAATACTTCTTCCTTCCCACCACCACTCCTCCGTCTTGCCCCTTCCTCATTGTATCTTCCAGGTCCGCTACGTATACATTAAATAATGTTGGGCTCAACGGACAGCCCTGTCTCACCCCCTTATTAACCCAAAAGCTTTCGGACTCTTCTTCTCCCACCTTCACCTTGCACCTCGTCTCCTCGTATATTTTTTTAATCCTATTTATCATTTCTTCCCTTACACCCCTTCTTTCCAATACTTCCCACAATTCTTGCCTGTCCAATTTGTCAAAGGCGGCCTTAAGGTCGATAAATACCATATACACCTTCCCTCTTTTCCTCTTTATTCTCTCAGCCACTATATGGTTTATCGTGTATATGTTATCTATCGCCCCCCTTCCCTTCCTAAAACCTGACTGCGTCTCCTCTAATATTTCTTTATCCTCTATTTCCTCCGCTAGCCTCTTATTGAGCACTGTCGCATACACTTTGTACGCCGTGCTCATCAGGGTTACTCCTCTGTAATTACCTGCGCTATTCCTGCTTCCTTTTTTGTGGATGGGAATTATTAATCCTTCCCTCCAGTCTTCTGGGTATCCTTCTCCCTTCCACACGCCTCGGATTATTTCTGTCATCTTTTCCGCCACTTTCTCTCCTCCATATATCCATGCTTCATTCTTTATTTTATCAGGTCCTGCCGCTTTTCCCTTCTTCAGGCTCTTAATTACGCTCCAGACTTCCTCCTCTGCTGGTTCTTCTTCCTTCTCCTCCTCTCTTCTTCCTTTCTCTGCAGCTTTATCTTCCTCCCTTGCTTCCCATACCCTTTGTTCCTCATCGGGTTCTTCCCTTCTGCCTTCACTTCCCTCCAATAGTTCCATAAAGTGTTTCCTCCAGCTCCCCAGTTATCTTCTTGCTAATTCCTACCTTTTTCTCTCTAGCCTTATTTATATATTCCCACGCTTGTTTTTCATTATTTATCTTTTCTACTTCGTCCTGTTGCCTCTTCATGTGCTTTTCCTTTTCCTCCTCGCAAGTTTTTTTATATTGTTTCATTTTTCCCTTGTATTCCTCTTCCTTATAATTCTTTATATAAGGATACTCTTAATGCCACTACCCTTTTTTACCAATCTCCTATGTCAAATAGGCTATGAGAAAAGAACCTGGTAAAAGCGTTTCACTTTTGTAAGAACAAACTAAGAGGGAAATTTTGTTTTGAATAGTTTCCATCTTTGAAATTGTATGTCATGTTGGTATTAAAAAATGTCACTTTTTTAAAATGTCGATCCATTTGACATATATCATAATGAAAAATGATCTTAATTATAATGACCATAACCTAGAAACCTAAAGTCGGTTTTACAGTATACACTATAAAAGTAACCAAAATAATCTAGTTTGTTCTTACAAAAGTGAACAGCTTATATACCCAATACAGTCTATATATAGTATGCTAATATCAGAGAGGGCGCTTTATAAGTAAAAAGAAGTTAAAAATTATTACAGAATTATTCGTTCAAAATAAAGTTTAAAATAGCACGCCTATGGCAAAAGTACCGTTGCATATATTTACCGGTCTCTGATTATAATGTAGTATAATCAAATGAGAACTAAAACGTAAGGAAATAACAAATAACAATATTACTATGTATTACACTATTCATTATAATGAAAACCCTTCAAGGTATTTATCATGCAACAATACAATGAAAACTGTCAAAACATCGTTTCCGAACATTATATTTTTGAGATGGGTAATTTAATATTATTTTAACTAATTCAACGTTCATTCAACGTTCACAAACTGGCATTCTTGTTAATTAAATAAATATAAAATAGAGTAGCATATATTAATTACATATATAATTTTATGAAACACAAAAAATCAATATATAGTAATGTTGTTACACACACTAAAATATGTATACTAAAATGTGTACTATCATCAAATAAATTGAGAGCTAAAAATATCACAGATATCACCAATGAATCTTAAACGATTTAGGCCCGACAATAAATTAAACAATAAATAAATAAATAAAATCAATAAAAATACGCTATAAAAATAAGAGAAATCTTTCACAGACAAACACAAATAAATAAAATAAAAAGTCTCTTCAGAAAATAAGACTCAGAGGTGATGGTATGAGGCTGTAAAGGGGCCAATTACCATAATATCATACTCTGTAAAAGACAGTATATATTACTGATATAAGTACCTAACATATTTTTTAATATACTTACATATAATTTTTATCTTGCAAAATTGAGTGGATTTCTATTATATTTTCATGCTTATGTCTTATGTGACTTCGCAGCCCCTCGACGAAGCTTTCACGAGCCCCCAAGGGCCCGCGCTTTTTGAGATACGCTGATCAGACTGCGTTATGTATTGCAATTTGCGTAGCGTTCATTGTTCAAAGCTCCGCCCATTATTACCGTCATGATTCGAACTATTGTTTGAATTATTTTAGTTTTTAATTTTTTAGGTATCAAAGAGTAATAAATCATTAAAGTGGAAGGGAAAGAGCAGAAAAAATCACGGGGATTTTTTAACAGTAATTTTATTTCGAAAAATTCTTAATTTTTCGAAAACCTAAAGCGTTTGATAAAATCAACCATTCTATACTTATTAATAATCAAAAAACCAAATAATAATAGCCAGATTCAGAGTAGGAATCGAAGAAAGAAGGAACGAATATTGGAGAGAAAAAGAAAAGAAGTGCAGAATATGTGAGAGGAATGAAGAGACAATAGAACATCTAACACGTGACTGCAAGGAAGAAGTGAGAAACCCGAAATCAGCCATACAAATACTCAATGACGAAAACCCGGATGAAACCTGGATGAAGAACATATTAAATAAAAGACTATAAATGACAAAATTAAAAAAATGTACTGTACATATAATAATTGCACACTGTTTGCTACTAGAAAATGTAAATGTATGAAAATTTTAACACCGCAAGGTGAAAAATAAATCTTTACTACTACTTATTAATAAACTTTTCAAACTCGGCATTCGCGGTGACCTCCTTACATGGATTATATCCTACATTAGTAACAGATCCCAGGCTGTCTGTATCAATCGATTCACATCCAGTTTTGTAGAGCTCACTTCAGGTTTGGCACAAGGGTCCCACCTTCGGCCGCTATTTTTCTTATTATTTATCAACGATGTATCATCAATATTCAAAGATGTTCAGTTCCAGTTCTTCGCCGACGATTTGAGGATCTACAGAAACATTCGCAGTCTATCAGATGCCGATCTCCTGCAGGCGGCATTATCTAAATTTGCTACATATTGCCAGGAAAATAAACTTTTTATCAATTGTGATAAATGTCACATCATTTCATTTTCGCATAACAGATACATTTTGAATTATGATTACAATATTGATAATAGTGTTCTCTCAAGAGTAACCGAAATTAAAGATTTAGGTGTCATTTTCGATTCCAAACTAACATTCGATCCTCACATTAGTTACATTTGTGCCAAATCTTTAAGAATGTTAGGCTTTATAACCCGAACTACTAAGGATTTCCGCTCTGCACAACCTATTAAATCTCTGTATTATGCTTTTGTTTTTAGTAATTTAAATTATTGTTCTGTTATATGGAATCCACTCTACGACAAATATGTTAACAAACTTGAATACATTCAAAAGAAAGCGCTAAAATATATCTGCTTTAAAAATCACAATAGACTAACTGATTATAACGAAACACTGCTTGAACTTGACATGTTGTCATTAAAAGACCGTAGATCGTTATCTGATGTACTAGTATTGTATAAAATAATGAATAATATGTACAATTCCTGTGAACTAGTTTTGAACGCGTTCCGTCGCATAATATAAGAAATCGACATTTATTTTATAGTAATAAATCAAACAATAACATCTATTTTAATTCTCCAAAAATAAGATTTTCAGATACGTACAACAACATTTTCAACAATGTTGACATTTTTTGATATAAACATCAACAATTTAAAAAGCATTGTAAAATGGTTTTACAGCTAAAACCTGATGAGTAATATTCTTTCTTAAAAAATTTCTGATTTATAAATATTTAAATATTTAACTATTTTCACACCATCTGTAAATTTATATGTATAATTTTTGTTTTTTTATAATATCTTCATTTGTAATATCTAAGAGCACTATTTTGGGTTCGTCCTGTTTGTGCTCTAAGTAAAGTAAATAAGTAAATAAATCAAAAATTCCTATTGAACTATTCCGGTTCCCATCAATGTACTACATTATCGAGATTTTTTTCAAATTTTTAGAACAACCTCTCTGGGAAATATGATGGGGCACAAAAGTTTTGTGAAATATTTTTGGTGAAAATATCATGAAAAAAAAAAAATCAAAAATAAAATCTAGCTTATCTATCCCCTTATTTAAAAGTTTCATTGATATCCCATTAAATACATATTTGTTTATATTTATCTCGTGATGTGTTTTTTTGAACTCTCAGTATTTTTCCTATATGTGGCTCAAAGAGTTGTATATAAGCATGCCAAATTTCAACTTTTTATGTTCAGTCGTTTGGCTATAATATCTACTATACAAACAGACAGACAGAAACATGAGTGACGTTATAAAGGTTTTTCGGTAGTCATACCTACAAAACCCTAAAAACGCGATTATTTGATATTCGGCTATTCGGCAAAAGTACTATTGTCACACCTCTACTAAACAGTTTTGCATACTAAATGCGAAAATTATTGAGATTGCTGATTAAACAAGATAAATAAATGCCATAAAAAAATAAATAACCCTAAAATAACTAATAGCCAATACACCCTTATGCGCTACGAGTTTTTGAAGGTAAGTGCTATTTATCTCCTCTCCCTTCCATGAAGAACATATTGTATAAAATCGATAAATAAATTTTAACCCTATTTGAACCCTATTTTTTGTTCACTCTGTGTGTATTGAAGGGGTTAAATAATTCTGTATCGAGTTTCCAATGAATAAACAGTACTTTTATATTAGACAACCTAAAAAAATATTTTTAGAAATTTATCGGTTCGGCCTGATATTATGATGCAATAAAGATACCTTAAAATTAATAATAATAATAATAATCCTTCGTCGATTTCGACTATAGGAGTCACAATAAATATATATTTTTTATTTTATAGAGTGTTGTGTCTTTCATGGGCTCTAATGTGACTAAAGAGACCTATTTTGGCCGTAAAACGTCTGTCACAAATAGCATGTTTTCCGATATTTTCTGTTTCCTCGCTATTGCTTTGGCTTGTACGGCTTATTGTCTTTGATTTTCATACATGGATAATGCTTCCCGTGTAGTTGTTCTCCATATATTCCGGCTTTTTACCAACTCTTCCCAATTATGGCAGCTTAAGTTTGCATTTTTAAGTGTCTGTAGTATCACGTTTTTGTATCTTTTCCTCGAGGCTCCTATATTAAGTTCGTTCTACATTATACTTTTTTGCGTAGCACTACAGATTTTTTGCGTAGTACTGACGTAAAAAGTATAATTTGAAACACAAGACTTCCTTCCAACTTTCGATGCTATACTACAAACTACACTATTTTCAAAACTACCTCTGGTCAAATTTTTGCATGACAGTTGTATACTTCTCAGTCGTAACAACCCTATCAACTTTTTAGTTTTTGTTTACAACTTAACTTTTAGAAGTTTATTAAGTTGATAAGAAGTTTATGTAGAACATATAATTAAATATAAACTTAGCACAATTAAACAATATTTATAAAATGGTTACTATAGACCGGGAGCTCATGACATTTTTGGTCTCCGATTTCATACAGCATGCCTTTTGGAGGAGAGAATATTTACCCTGTGACAACAAAAAAGGGATGGTACTAAACCCCTGCACGCCTTCCGGTCATAGGGAAAATTGCATTTCCACTTGCACAAAATTTTTGTGTTTTTCTCTGATTTAATATTGCAAAACATTTAGTTATCAAACTTATTTCCACGGACATGTATACATAGGCGTACATTCTATTTTTATTACCTTTTACGAATTGATTATTAAATGATTATTTTTCTCTACACGCCGATGAGTTGATAACAGGATTAAGTTAGGAACACATATTTTCGTTGTTCGTCGGGTGGATTCGGACAAACGAAGAAATTTGATTGGTTCTTTGATAAATTGGGATTTTCAGCTGCGAATTAGAATACAGTTTTGACATTTTTAAACTCATTGTTTACTGTTATGTAACTGACTAGAAATAATGATCACACGGTATTTTTTCCCATTTAGTTTTAAAATATTTGTCTCCGCCACTGGCGTTTATCTTGTTTGCGCGATCTGTAACGGTCATATGCGTATTCAGGAGCGTATACGGATTTTTTTAGGGGCGTTCCACAAAACTGGGCCGGTAAACACAAGATTATTAAAGAATAAGGTTTTTTCGTAATTTGTAGTGGTTGGGGGTAAATAGAGAGACTACGCGTCATCCGTATGCTAACGGGACGTCAGTCTTTGTTTATCGTATATGTTATATGCACGTGAAGTTTGATTTTTTGCTATAAATATAAAAGTATCATTTAATTTTTTGATTTTCTACTTTTTTAATTTCTTTTTGCTTCGAAAGGAATGTTTCTTCGTTCTAAATAAATTTTCTTACATTCATTTTTGATGTGAAGAGAATAATAAGTGAAATATTTCAATATTTTAGTTTTAGGGTGTTCCCCGACCCTAATATTCATCAAATTGAAAAAATACATAGAACAAAAAAGATTTGTTTTCTTATAAACAATTTTTTCTGTTAAGATGGTTCTGTTTATAAAGGAAATATTTTAAGTTTTTTAGTACCAGTTTTAACCCAGAAGAAATAAAATTTTGAGTTACCATGCCTATACTTGAATCCTGGTTTTACTCTATTGTACCAAATTTTGTTAAAATACGTCCAGCCGTTTTTAAAAACAGATATAACCTGTAATTTTATTTATTTATTTTTTTTTTTTCTGATTTCAACCATATATACATTTTATATCCTTTTATATTTATATGGATTAAAATATAAAATGATTTATTAGCTAGTTTTAAACTTAACAAAAATAATAACAAGTTTGAATAAGTATCGAAATAAACAATTTCATTAACTTAAACTTAACAGATTTTAATATACCTATATTAATCATTTAGTCTTTATAATTGTTCTTTATTTATTTATACATAGGGAAAAACTTGTAGAAAACCTATTGTCTTACTTTTAATGTCAATGTATATGCGTAGAAGCACTTTCTCACTCACTGTAGATTAAAAATGTCTCTTAAAGTAGTATATGCTTTGTCCGTTTATGTTTATATTTTTTATATGTCATGTCACTTAATTCATAGTTCCCGATGTTTTGTATTAAGGCACTTTCACTAATCATACACTTACTATAGAACTTCTCTGTCAGTCCATAAACAATGTCTTTTACGTATTTCACGTCCATTTCTTCGTGGATTTCTGATACCCTTTTAAATTTTGGGTAGTTTCCGGCAATCCTACAGCACTTATTCTGCACTACCTGTAGTTTATTATAATTTGCCCTTGATGTATTACTCCACACTGGACAGGCGTAAATTAGAGATGGTCTGATTACTGATTTATAGAGGAGTAGTTTGTTTTCCCGGCTTAATTTGGATCTCTTGTTTAGCAAAGGAAATAAGGTGGCCATACTAGCTGTCGCTTTTTGACTAATATTTCTGCAATGTTCCGTGTAGTTTAGCCTTTGATCCATGATTACTCCTAGATATTTCACAGTTGGACTGCATGCAATATCACTGCCGCTAATATTAATGTTGTTTACTAGGTGTGGTCTTCTTTTAGTAAATAATATGGCTTCGGTTTTGGTTTGGTTTGGCTTAATTTTCGATTTTTTCATGTATGCCATAATCCGCTGTGCTGAATTTTTGAGGCGATTTATTATGGTGTCTATTCTCCAGGACTGCGTTAGAATAGCAGTGTCGTCAGCATAAAGTGAATACATCATGTTATTAACTCTAGGGAAATCGTTGATATATATAGAAAATAATACTGGTCCTAGTATCGACCCCTGTGGTACGCCTGCGTCTATTGCCCTGATAGAAGATTTTTTATTGCCAATCAGTACTTGGAAACTTCTGCCATGGATGTAGGAACTCAGCAGGTGCGTCAGATACGACGGAAATTTCATCCTGATTAATTTCATGACTAAGCCTTCGTGCCAAACTGTATCAAAGGCCTTCTCTATATCCAGTAGTACCATGCCAGTATATTTGTTTAAGTTGTACCCATCTGTGATGACGTCTGCTAATCTCGCCAGTTGTGCCGTGGCAGAGTGACCCTTTCTAAAACCAAATTGTTCAGGAGCTATTAAGTTGTTGTCACTGAGGTGTTCATTTACTCTTTTTAGATATATTTTTTCTGCGAATTTACTGACAGTGCTTAGCAGACTGATAGGTCTATAGCTCGACGGTAGGTCAGAGGGCTTATTGGGTTTCTTGACTGGTACTAGGTTTGATAACTTCCAGGTTGGCGGGAAGTAAGACAATGCCATTGTATGGTTTATGATTTTGGCTAACAATATTAATGCTGTGGGCGGTAATTGTTTTAATAAGCGTGATGAGGTTCCGTCTGGGTCTGGAGCTTTTTTATTTTTCAATGTTTTGATTACAGACTTAAGTTCTCTGGGAGTTGTAATATCTATTTGGTTTAGTATTACTGGGTTTGTACTAAGATACCTTTGGACTTCTCTGCATACTTTTGCGCGTGGTGGGTTGTACCGAGATCTGTATTCTGTATGTGTACGTTTTGAAATTGGTTCGCAAGTGCTTCTGTCTTATCTTCACTGGAATATTTAAAGGAGTTACCATCTTGTAGGGGAGGTATGAAGTTTCCTTTCCTCATGAATGTTTTGGTAATCCTCCATAAGTTCCCATTTTGTGGCTGTAGGTTCGTAAGAAACTCATTCCATATTTTATTGCGAGTTTTGGTGATTTCGTGCCTGACTATGGTGTTTAATTTATTGTACAGTCTCCGTAGTAGGTCATGTCTCGTAGTTTGATACTTCCGTCTAAAATAGTTTTTTAGTGTTATTAAATGTTTTATGTTTGTCGGTAAGTCAACGTGTCGAGTTGGTATTTCTACTTTCGGTATGTTGTTTTTTGCAGCTGTTGAGATGACTGAGCTAAAGGTATGCAAATATGTATCTATGTCTTGTGTTGAGTTGATGGTAATATTATATGGAATCTTATTTCTTACTTCTGTTCTATATCCTTCCCAGTTTGCGTTTCTGTATTGATACACTACTTTTCGAGGGTTGTGTCTGCAGTCTGTCCTGATTTTGAAGTAGACGGGATTGTGGTCTGAGCTAAGAATGGATTTAGTAACTGGATGGGTCATATTTAAGTTTCCTCTGGTAATGGCTAAGTCCAGCACGCTGGGCTTTCCACGACCATTTGTTGGATAATAAGTTGGTTCGTCAGGTGCGTGTATTTCTATATTAGCATTTTGGATTCTTAAGTTATGTAGTAGTTTACCGTTTTTGTTGTTTCCGTGGCAGTTCCAGGCCTCGTGCTTGCAATTTAGATCTCCTACTAATATAACTTTATTATTTAATTTTAGTAGTTCGTCAAAGTCAGAGTTGGTCAACGGAGTTTTTGGTGGTATATATAGAGCTATAATATGTACTGGACCTGAGTTTGTAAGGATTTTTATGCAAAGCGCATCAATTTCAGCTCTTATATTTCGTAATGGAAACTCTACATGTTCCACGTTGTTTTTGACTAAAATTGCAGTTCCTCCTCCGTCACTGTCCCTGTCCTTTCTATAGGTTGTGTATCCATTCATTTTTAAATTCTTGGTGTTGTCCAGGTGAGTCTCCGTAATTATTATTATGTCAATAGGATCAGATCTTAGTTCATGTTCTAGCTCATGTATTTTGTTGTTAATGGACCTGGCATTCCAGTTCATGATTTTAATATGTTTTTTGTTGGTGAACATATCTATCCCAAGATCGAAACACCAAAATCTATTAGGATCATGAGTTTACTAATTCCGTCCGGTGCAGCGTTAATTTTTGACATGAGGTCTTTGACTTTTTTAATTATATTATGAAGATTGAAATTTTGTGTTACTGACCTTAGTAAGGTCATTATTTCTGTGAGTCCAGAACTACTTAAGCTGGTTTCATCATTAGAGTTTGCTCTCGTAGGCCATACTGGTGTCCTATTAGTAACTGGTGGGCTGGTTCTATTTAGTGGAGGAAACGCTGCATCTGTTAGATTAGGTAACGGCAAAGTTGATCTGGGTCTAGGTCTGGGTCTGCTAGATGTCGGTCTTTTAGGGCACTGAGTGTAGTTTGCAGTGTGATTTTCTCCACAGTTTGCACATCTCGGGGGTTCACTGATAAGTTTCTTGCACTCTTTACTATTATGCGGTTGACCACATTTAACGCATTTTGGAATTTTTGTGCAATTCATTGCTATGTGTCCGAAGGATTGACAACGAAAACATTGAGTAACTCCAGTTCCTTTAATTTTTTCCCATCTAATTATGCAGTAACATATTTTCTTATGTTGTACAATGGTTTTGATATTTGTACCTTTTTCAAATGTTACAAGATATAATGGATAAGCATGAATCACTTTATTTTGTTCTTTTATTGTCATTTGAGTTACTTTTATGACTGGCAAATTTTTGTTTTTCAGATCTTCCTGTATTTCTGAAGTAGTCAGGTTAGGTGGTAAATTTCTTATGATCATTTTCAGTTCTCTTTCAGTGACAGGGGTTTTGGTGGTGTATTGAATTTTCGATTCGTCTAATTGTTGTTTCACATGTCTGTAATCAAGCAAATTTTTTGTGAGGATTATAATCCTACGTCCCTTGAATTTTAGTTCTATTTCTTCATTTAAGTTGTTTTCCAGATCTTTTATCGTGTCTACGTGATTTTCGAAATAGCTGTATACAACTATTGGGGGCACTCTAACTTTCCTGTCGGGATTATGTACCGTTTCGACTTCCGTTTCAGCTACTGCGCTGCTCTCTTCATCTTCGCTAAGGCTGTCGTAATAATTATTTGTAGGTATGTTATACCTACTTGGGACGTTAGATTTTTTAATTTGAGATTGCAGCTCATCAATTGCAATTCTTTTTCTTGAACCAGGTCTTGAACAAGAAGGGAGAGATGAGGGATCTACTCCTTTAATCGACATTTTGTATATTTTATTTTTATTTCGCACATGGATGCAACAGGCTGCAAGCCTTTGCACTGCACAAACTCGCACTAACACAAGGTCACTATTACTGTCTGTTTGATGTTTACTCTGCTAAAGTTCACACAAGACTGTAATTTTATTAATTACAATATTATTATAGCAATTTGTTTTTCAATTTTTATTTAAATATACCTAAAATTATATTTGTATTCTAGGTATTTTATTGTTATTTATTAACTATAATGCAAATACACATCACCTTAAATTTTATATAAATGAGTATAAAATTTCCTTAGGTTTTTATTTATAATTTATTCAGTAGAACTGTCTTGAAATAATATCTATTATGAAACTAGTCAATAAAAATATTTAAAAACGAGGCAACATCAATATTAATTCTGTATGCTAGTTTGAACTATGCATACGTGTGACGTGTTACCTCTCACGCTTTGATTGGTTAGAAGTTACGAGACAACCTTTACTTTAATAATCTTGGGTAAAACACCTATTTGTTTGATGTAAAGCAAAAAGTATAAAAGGGTATCATCAGTTTTTAGTAACTTATAAACATTTTTAAGCTCCTTATTTATTAAATTTTAAAACATTTTACTACTAAATTTTGATAAATGCAGTAGTAATTCCTGAAATAATAGATACTGATGATATAACGTTTCATAAGAATAAATTTCGTATGTTTATATATCCACTATAGTTTGAGCTTTTTAGGGTTTTGTAGGTATGACCAAAAAACCCTTATACCGTCATTTTGTCGTCTGTCTGTCTATCTGCCTGTCTGTCTGTCTGTTCGTTAAAAATTGTAGCCAAAGGACTAAACCTAGAGAGTTGAAATTTGGCATGCTTATACAACTCTTTGACCCGCACATAGGAAAAATACTGAAACATCTAAAAAACATATCCCCCTAAAAATATAAAGAAATATGTGCTCATCGAAAAAAAAAGAAAAATTATTTCTGTCTAGGGTATCAAATGAAAACCCTTAGGACGTGAATTAACGATCAAAATTTTATTTTGCAAAATAAATTATTTTGAAGCGATTTTAGCCAAAATTGTAAAAAACAAAAAATGTCCCACACCCTGTAGCTCAGATGCTTTAAACTAAAAATCTGAAAAATTTCTAAGCAATGTCCACTGGTGTGAACCGGAATAGTGCAACAAGAATTTTTATTTAAAATGTGTAAACTATTTAATTCGCTATGTAACACAGTAAATAAGTAAGCGCCCGTAGTCTAATGGGTAGCGTTCTCGCTTCCTAATTTGCAAACTACAGTTCGATTCCTGTCCATTTTATTTTTTCTGTTTTTTTTTGCATTTTTTTTTTTTTTTTGAAACCTAAATAATGGTATTAGGCATTTGAATTAAAATTAACAAAAAATATATATATATATTAACATAAAATTTGTTTTGGCATTTCAAATAATCATCATTCACGTACTAAATACCTGCGACCCTGAAATGTGTGAAAATTCACACTTCACATCAATTTTTTACTTATTATGGTATAATTATAAACATTCGCCTTGAATCTTAGGGGAGGTCTGGACCCACTGGACCACCCCCCTACGTATGCGCCCCTGTGCGTATTCCATGAAGCAACTTCACTTAATTTTCTCTACGTGTGACACCTATGTATGTGTCTAATGCTCCCTACTGCTATTATTCCGTTGACTAACAAATTGAATATTTGCAGATAATATTTCTAAGCATCTGTTTTTCTTTATTTAATTCTTTGATGATTTACTCTCTTACTGATGCTGCATTAGCCTTGATTTTTAGTGGGCGTAGTATAAAATTATTATAACAGTCCAAAGTCAATACGTCAAAGTACTGTTAAAAAATTGTAAAAATGTAATCGTCCAATAATAGTTACTAGGCAACAATTATCTGTATTTGTTTAAATGTATATGTAGGTTTCAAATAACTTATATTTTGACATTTGAACATGACGAACATATCGTAAGCTTACTGCAAAAACCAGATAACTTTCAAAATGTAGTTTCGAGTATTTAGCATTTTAAAAGGCGTATCAAACTAGAACGCTATCCAAGTCTTATTTTTGTAGCTATTTTTTCAGGATCCAAGTCTTCAGGTCTTGACATATCACACGGTATTTGAATATTAGTTAAGACTTGGAAATTGTTTGTTTACCCATGCGCACATCGTGAAATTATGACAGTTGACAGTTATATTTTGAAAGGTTATTTTAAAATTGGTTTTTAAAGTTTTTTTATAATGAATGAGGAAGAAATAGTAATTTTGTCGGCGTCAATAATAATATTTAATATATTTTATATTTTTTAGGTTTTCTTTAACAAAATTTAGCAACTCTTCTTCTAATATCATTTTTTTTAAATAAATAACTTTTCAAAAATACAAATTTAACAACACTAGACGTAAACAAAAGACAAAGACGCGTCAGCTGAGAGCGAGATAAAACCAGTTGGCGCACGCGCATTTTGTAAGATCTGGGTAAAGAGACCGAGAAATTGTATCTTGTTTCATTTGCCTGGTCTTCAAAACCTAGTTTTTTTTCTTCATACTATCACACGCACAAGACTTCGATGCGAATGCAAAGACTTTAATTTTCCAAGTTTAGACTTGAATAATAACTCTAGTGTGATAAGGTCTTGAGACTTGCAAAGACTTAGTAGGGTCATTGTGCTAGTGGTCAGCCATTTAAGGACATCATGATTTTCAACACGTCGCAAATATCGTACTTGTACTAATTAAAAATTAAAAAACACATATTTAATTATTTAAATGTTTAATTTTATTGTTCATTTTTTATTTTACAAAAATGCATATTTGTGTAATTAATAAAAAATAAAATGTGAAAATATATCAAAATTACTAGTAGTCAGCCTTTAATGTTTAATAGTCAGCCGCATAGGTGCTGGTAGTCAGCCTTGTTACTACTTACATTAAATTAGGTACATTAATCAATCACAGAATAAACATTTTAAAGAATTTCATCTGTAATATGGTAATATATATATCAAAAATCAGAAAGACAATTAATGGACTAAAAGAAGAGATAAGAGAACTTAAAAAGAAAGAAGAGGTGTGGAAAATAGAAAAAGAAAGTATGATACAAAGAATCGAAAGACTGGAAAATAAAGAGGAAGAACAAGAAAAAAGAAGGAGGAAAAATAATATCATTATAAAAGGAAATATAGGAAGAAATAACCTGAACACGAAGGCATTCATAAAAACAGCTGGGAGTGGATGTTGACATCAAAGAAGCTTATAAAATAATTACGAAAAATTAGACTGATTTAACAGTGTGGCGATGCAAAATTGGGAAGAAAAGCAAAAGATCCTGGCAAATAAAAACAAATTAAAGGAAAAAAAGATATACATAGATCATGACTTTATCTTAAGAGAAAGGACGATCCAGGGAAAACTGAGGAATGTGGCGAAAGTAGAAAGAGAAAAAGGTAACCACATGGCCGTAGGATACAAAACAATTAATATCGGCGGAAAATGGTATAAATGGAACGAGAAAGAAGAAAATTCTACTATTCCTATCCAAAACTAATGTAAAAACAATTGGTGGCCGACTACTAGTATTCAATGTTCAATAGTCAGGCAGGTCCTAAAAAGCCAGGCTGACTTCTGGTTTTTAAATTAATGATGGAAAAAGAAATAAATTTATCCGAGCAAAACAGAAATATTATTTTCCTGAATGTAAGAGAGAGATAAAATATTCCAGTTTCTAAAACCCCAGTTGTCAGCCGCGTAGGCTGACTACCAGAATTTTCCAAAAATTGTTCGCCAGTGGTCAGCCTCATTAAGTATTTAATAAATCGAAGACATCTATGTTGTAAAACTTTTTTATTATAATAATTAATATTCTAAATATTCTAAATTTGTCGTAAATAAATTTATAGTAAAACATACAATAATTACCTCGTACAATATTCGAATCATACACTGCCTCACTAACCATAACTGGACTCAACACAGAGTATATGTTCAGACATGTTGTTGAGGTTGACTTCTTTTATTTATATTTAATGTTGAGAGACATCTATTCTTATTGGTTGAAAGTAATCGAAAAGAAGAAAGACGGCTGAATACTCGCATATAAAATTTTAAATATTTAGTTGGGATATTAAACTATTATTTAAGTTTTAATTTTAAAAAGGCCGACTACTGGAACAGGCTGACTACTTGCACACTGACCCTAAATCATATTAAAAAAGAAAAGTTGTGTTGATATGCGCATTCCCTTGATCATTTAAGCTTGCAGTAAACGTGTTATAACATGCTAGACATATAATTATGTGTTGCATACATATAAGTGTACTTCAGTCAAAAGATTAAAAAAATTGAGATATCTTGTTTTTGCAGTAACCTGATGATATGTTTTTTATGTTCAAATGTCAAAATATAAGTTATTTGAAACCTACAAATATATTTAAACAAATACAGATAATAGTTGCTTAGTACCTATTATTGAGCGATTATATTTTTACGTATATGAAAAACATATTTTCGATATAATTGTTTATATCCAGAACTCTTGTCGAAGAATATATAAAACTTAATGGTAATAAAATGCCAATTGGTAAATGTGTTCTTTATGAAATTAAATCATTTGTACCATTACACTTTTACCAGAGACGTAACAAGTACTACTTTTGGCACCATGACGAGCAAAAAGAAACTGTGCCCTAATTGTAAAAGAACAAAGTAAAAGTCATCACTTTTAAAATGTATGAGAATTTTTAACTAATTTATAAATTTAAACAATTTAAAATAATTTCAATTTATAGCGGAAAGATCCCTGGGGGAACCTTAGGCTACGTTTTTACTTGCCCGACCTTAATATATAAGGGGCAAGTATTGCGAAATTTTTCGATGTCGAGATTTTGACGGATGACCACGTTTCATGGTCCAGGGAATCCAAAAAACCTAATTTCGAAGTGCCGTCCGTATGTGTCTGTGTGTCTGTGTGTCTGTGTGTAAACACGATAACTCAAAAACGGTTTAACTTAAACCGTTAAGTTCGTTCTGGTACTAAAAAAATCTCCTCATAATTGGGAATAACCCTATTGTTTTTTATTAAAATCCGAAACCGGAAACGTAAGTTATTAAACTTTAAAATTTTAAAAAATTCGTAACTAGTAAACCAAGCCTTGGACAAAAAATTGTATAGGATATAATTTGATGTATTTTTGAGGATTTACCTAAATATTTTTTAAATTAAAAAAAAATTATGTATTTTTTTTATTATTTTTTTTTATGGGAGGGCAAGTCTAGCAGAGGTCTCCCTTCGCCACTGGTTTATTATTTGTAGGTAGGTAACAAGGCAACCAGTGTGGTAAACAATAAATAAAATGCACTACCACTTTAACTGAATAAATTTATTATAAGTTTAAGTTGAAAAAACAATAAAATAACACTACAGTGATACCTCGATATAACGGACCTCGATACAACGGACTTCGGATATAACGGACAGCATGTAAGCGATCGTAAACTGCACGTGACTGCACACTCGGGGAATCACCCGAGTTGCGGGCGGGAATTCGCAATTTTAGAGAGTTAATAAATTAGAGACAACAAATTTCAAAAATCCAAACAAAATTTGATACATTTTTCAAACCAGTGTCACCGAAACCAGGAAGTTCAAAAACAAACATTGACGACTCTCCTCAACGGGCGTATAGTGATATATCATCTGAAGACGAATAAAGTGCAATTTTAAAGTGTAATTAGAATGTAAACTTTCGTTTATAATATATTTTTATCTAAGATAGTTAATAATTAGCTTATTGAGAAATTTTATTTATAGATAACGGACATTCG
This sequence comes from Liopterus haemorrhoidalis, assembly GCA_963971575.1. Classification (NCBI taxonomy): domain Eukaryota; kingdom Metazoa; phylum Arthropoda; class Insecta; order Coleoptera; family Dytiscidae; genus Liopterus; species Liopterus haemorrhoidalis. The sequence continues at coordinate 27,073,232 of OZ020620.1, forward strand.
GCTATATCGGACACCCCCTCGCCCGCATTAGTCCGTTATATCGAGGTTCCACTGTATTTAGATAAGACTACATAACAAGAAAGATCTATACTAATGGCGGTAACAAAATATAACGACTGACTCGACGACTCAACCCTTGTTTGCTAAGTTGCGCATGTCTGTATCATCCGGGGTGGCTGCTTAAGCTCAAGATTATTAAAGTAAAGGTTGTCTCGTAACTTCTGACCAATCAGAGCATGAGAGGAAATACGTCACACGTACTCGTAGTTCAAACTAGCATACAGAATTAATATAGATGTTGAACGTTTTTAAATATTTGTATTGACTATTTTCATAATAGATATTTATTTCAAGACAGTTCTACTGAATAAATTATAAATAAAAACTTAAGGAAATTTCATACTGATTTACCTGTATAAAATTTAGGGTGATGGGTATTTGTATTATAGTTAATAAATTACAATAAAATCGAATACAAATATAATTTTAGGTATATTTAAATAAAAATAGGAAAAACAAATTGTTATAATAATATAGTAATTAATAAAATTGGAGGTTATATCTGTTTTTAAAAACGGCTGGTATTTTAAAGAAATTTGGTACAATAATGTAGAACCAGGATCAAATATAGCCATGGTATCTCAAAATTTTCTTTCTTAGGGGGTGTTTCTGGGTTAAAACTGGTACTAAAAAACTTGAAATATTTCCTTTATAAACAGAACTAATGTAACAGAAAAAACTATTACGATGAAATTTGTTATATCTTATTTGTTCTATGCATTTTTTCAATTTGATGAATATTAGGGTAGTTGCGGGAGGACATCCAAAACTAAAATATTGAAATATTTCACTTATTATTTTCTTCATACTAAAAATGTATGTAAGAAAATTTATTTAAAACGAAGAAATATTCGTTTCGAAGAAAAAAGAAATTAAAACAAGTAGAAATCAAAAAATTAAACGATATATTTATATCTCTAGCCACAAATCAAACTTCACGTGTATATAACATATACGATAAACAAAGGCTGACGTCCCATTAGCAGACAGATGACGTGTAGCTTCGTTATTTACCCCAACTACTACAAGTTACGAGACAACCTTATACTTTAATAATCATGGCTTAAACTACAGTTAGGTTAGGTGCTGACCCCTATAATATTTTAAGGGTTCCCTTGAACGCATGTTTGGCGGGGTATATGAATAGTGGCTTTATAAATTCAAATTAATATACACTTGAATTATTACACAAGTTTTATTTTTGATATTATAAACAATTAAGAATCAACTTATACAAACGGCCTAATGAATTTGGAACCATATATACTTAGAAAATATGCATGGGATTATTAGACGACGGGATCATACTATTAATTACTAATAGAAAGTATTGGTCCACCACGGACTTCATAAACAATTTAACCTGTAGGTTAATATTTTGAGTTAGTGTACGATGAAGCATCAGTATTGCCTCGCCTGAAAAACTGTATTCGGTAGATACAATTGTAAAAATTCTGTACATTTTATTTTCTAAATTAAAAACAACAACATTGTATTAAAAACAAAAAAGTATTGGTTATAATTTATTATTATATAATAATAATAATAGTTTATTTATTTAGCTAGTGCTAGTAAGAACCATATTACACTATTTACATAAAAATAATTATAATTACAAGTTAACAATAACAATAATAATAATAATAATGTTTTCAACAAATATAATATGAAAAATAATTGAATTAAATTCACAATTTTATACATTACATTACAATTTGTTACATTAAATCACAGTTTTATAAAAAAAAACTAACTACATATCTGACAGAAATTGACACTTAAGTTTTTTTTTAAATTCTCTAAGATTATTTGCCTTTTTGACTTCCAGACTTAATGCATTAAATTTAACAAAACCTTCATCAAAGATAAAGCCCTTAGTGTTCGCTCGTGTTAGTTTCTCAATATATAGTTTATCATTACCTCTAGTATTATAACTATGTACATCACAAATTTTCCTAACATTCTCATTCAGGTAACTGGGAACTAATTTATTTACAATTTTATACACAAAGCATAGCATATTAATATTAATGTTTTGATTTACATCTAACCAATTCAAACATTTCAACATATCAGACACTCTAGTGTACCTGTTACATTTTAAAATACATCGCATGCCCTTGTTTTGCAATTTTTGTAATTTATCTAACTGCGTTTTATTGCACATAGACAAAATTGTACCACAATAATTATAGTGAGGCAAAACAATCGAATTATATAACGTTAATTTTGCCCACGTTGTTAAATTGACACTAACTCTGTTCAAGAAATTAACTTTTTTTGCAATTTTTTTAGTTATATATTCGAAATGGTTTTTAAAATTGAGTTCTTCATCAATTATAACTCCTAAATATTTTATTTCAGATACATAATCTATATCGTATTCATTTACTGATATTTTTATATTTCTTTCTGTGAATTTTGCTTTATTTGCCCTAGATGTTATGTACATTGATTTGGTTTTAGAATAGTTTAGCTTTAATTTATTTATATTTAACCAATCACTAATAGTTTTTAGCTTTAAGTTTATATTTTCTATTAAAATATCTTCATTTTCATGACAATAATATAATAAAGCATCATCAGCAAACAGTTTAATCCTGCATTTCTGAACTACGTTAGGTAAATCATTAATATACAGTATGAATAATAAAGGTCCTAACACACTTCCCTGAGGCACACCTTGGTTACAATTTATTTTATCCGACATAGAATCTAAATATTTTGTTCTTTGTGTTCTATTTGATAGGTATGATTCAAACCATTTTAACGCTGTGCCTTGAATGCCTAAATATGTTAATTTTTTTAGCATCCTTTGTCTATCAACAGTTTCAAAAGCACGCTTAAGGTCTAAAAATACAGCACCTATTTTATTGCTACTATTGAGAGCTTCTTGCCAGTTTTTTATAATTAGCTGTAACGCTGTTTCGAATGAATGGTTTTCCCGGAAACTAGATTGCCAGATAGTTAATAAGTTATTACTATTAACATATTTCACTATTTGTTTGTAAACAGCTATTTCAATTAGTTTTTCTAGCCCAACAAACATATTTATCGGTCTGTATTCTTCAACTTTATTAGTGCCTGTTATTTTCGGGATCGGTATGACTTGCGACTCTTTTCATCTTTCAGGTAAAATTCCATTTTTTAACGAAGTGTTAACCAAATTTAATAGAGGGTATCCTATTACATGAAATAATTCTTTAATTAATTTAAAATTTATTCCATCCCAGCTAGATTTATTGTCTGTCTGTTCCCATATGATGTTTTTAAGATCTATTATGGAAATTTTATTAAATTCGGCAATACTACAATTTACAACGAGCGAGAGGTTATCTGTTTTTGTTTTACTTATTTTACTATCGTCAATTGTATTAACTATTTCTTCTATACTATTTACATAATATGTATTGAAACAATTTGCTATTTCCGACGTGTTGTTCATTTCAATGTTATTATAAATAATATTTTTACTGGCAAACGTTTTACTTTTTCCCAAAAAGTTCTTTAACATATCCCATATTAATTTTTGGTTACCTTTAACTTCGTCTATTTTTCGTTCGTAATATTCATTTTCGTGTTTTCTTTTTACCTGAAGATATTTATTTCGATTTAATTTATAATCATTCCAGTCCTGTATGTGATTACTTAACTTAAATTTAGAATAACTACGATCTCTGTCTTTGCGAGTTGCTATCACTCTTCTGTCTTTTAACCATGGTAGTCGAAGTTCAGCATTTTGGGGCTTTCGATGCGAGGTACACTTATTTTTTACACTAACTAGATTACTGTAAATTATATCACAGATAGTATTGACGTCACTACACTCATAAGCCCAATGACAGTCCATCAGCATCACAGCCATTTTGTTGAAATCTACTTTAGTTACACAACACGGTTTTGTTATATTTTCTCGACTGATTTTGTTTTAGGTACATATAACACATATATCATGGTCCGTAATTTTTGGTGTTGTCCAGACGTCACACTGAATATACGGGTCGTTTGATATAACTAGATCTACTAACGATTTTGATGTATTTGTTACTCTTGTAGGTTTGGTTATCAGTTGTTTCATGCCGAATTCTGCAACAGTGTTTTTGATTTTCGTTGTTATTGCGTCATCACTCTTCCAGTTAATATTAAAATCTCCTACACATATTATTGTGTCTCTAATCAGAGATACCTCACTACACCATTCTTCATACCATTTGCAAAATTCTGAGCAACTGGAACTTGGAGACCTGTATAGTCCACAAAGCAAATAATTCCTCCCATTCATAACACATCTCACAGTTATATACCATAGTTCTTTGGGTTTACTGTATATATTTATAATTTTATATTCAATGCTGTTATGAATAAAAAATAAAACACCTCCGGTATGCCTGCTATCAGAATCGCATCTTATCGTACTGTATTTAGGAATTGTAATTTCTACGTCCTCAATCTCTTCTGTTGTTCGTGACTCTGATAAACAGATGATCTGTGGATTAAAATTGTTTATTAGGTGCTCTGCTTCATCTTTATGCGCCAGGAAACTTTGAATGTTGAGATGTAATATATTATATTTATATTTATCTCTGTCCTCCTGTAGTTGCTACGCATAATTAACCCTATTCTTGATAGATTCTATCTTTTTTTTGTACACAGGACAGTTTACATCGACTGCTGTATGGTTTACGTCCAATTTTAGTTTTAACATCTGATTCATCATGATGCAGTTTAATGCACTTCTTAGTTTCCTTCTTACAATTTTTACTTTCATGTTCCTCAGAACATGTCCAACATGCCAATTTATTTTTGCAGGCTTCAGCCTTGTGGTAATATCCAGCACATATGAAGCATCTCCATATTTTTAAATTTTCTACAACGGTGCATCTAGTCCACCCAACATTTAATTTTCCATATTTGATAACTCTGTCAAAAGTTACATTATCTACTACTGCTGTAGCTATATATTGTCTCTCATTTATTTTCCTCACATAGGTAATTTCGATTTTAAAATTTTTTTCATCTATAATATCGTTTTGTTGTATTACACAGTTTTTGATTTCGTCATTACTTAAGTTTTCCCGTATTCCCAATATTTTTATTTCAGGATTCTGAAGTGTTGATTTTTTATTTCGTAACTGCCTCCTAGCTCTTTTTCTGCCACTATTTTTAGTTTCTCTACATCTTCCTTACTACTGCACTGCACTGCCACTCCTCCGTTCTTTATATTGTTTACCTTTGTAACGCCGAATTTCAATTTAGAAGGGTCGATTTTTTTCTTAATTTCTTCTTTGGTTTTCGTACTTTCTTGATTTTTCTTTGGTTTTATTAAAATCGCTGGTTGACTGGCTACTTTTGCATAAGACATTTCAGTTTTTTTCTCAGCTTCGTTTATATTAATATTATTGCTAATGAGATCTTTCATTTCTTTCAATTCTTCTCTAATTGTTAATAATTCTTCATTTAGCAGTTTCTTTATGGTATTTATTTCTAAATTATCATTTCGGCATTCTTCACAGTACCATTTTAGTTCTTTGTATTGGCTAATTACCATAAAGTCCTTCTCTTTAATTTTAGCACATTTAATGTGGAACCATCCTCCACATTTCCCTTTAGTCGACTTTACAAAAATAACATTTTTTTGCTTCTTCCTCATTCCCAACCATTTTACAAAATAATTAGTTAAAAGAAACTAAAAATTTAATTTCTGCTACGGTTTGTAACACTGATTAATTAATCAAGGTTAAGTGTACAGTAGGTATGTACTTGTTGAGGGAGGAGCGATCAGCGATTATCAACCGTATTGATAGCTGAGCCCACACAACACAAGTTATAAGAAACTATAGTTTATCCATTAGTAACTTCATATAGAGTAAAACATTTATTTGTACACATGGCAATAAGATATATTTCATTCGCCGATTTTAAAATAATACGGAACCGAACGTTAAAAAGTAGGTAGTTATTAGACTCAAATTTTTAGACTCACGTTACTGCGTAACCAAGTTTGATAATTTTAATACGAGGACAATTAGTCTTTACAAAACAATAGAAAAAAAAATTGGGTTGATTCTCTTTAACTTTTTTAAGCCATTTAAAAAGTACGATTCCTGCAGGCCCTTAAAAGAGTCATGTGTTTCGACGATGGCCTCCTTGTTCAACGTGCATCTTTTTCCGGCGAGCCATTTCTTCATGTTTGGAAACGCGAAAAAGTCGCTGGGGTCCAAATCTGATGAATACGGCGGATGCGGCAACAATTCGAAGCGTAGTTCATGCATTTTCACCATCGAAACTGCACAAGTGTGCAACCATGCATTGATGGATAACTGCTCTTCTTTCTTGGTCAAAATTGGGCGTTTTTTCTTCATTTCTGCGCTCAACTGGTCCAATAACAACGCATAACACTCTCTATTTATCGTCAATTTTCCAAGTAGTCAATGTGGATGATTACCAAAAGGATGATTCTTCGGCTTCTTTAGAGCCGGATTGCCTCCAGAAACCCACTGTTTCGACTGTTCCTTTGTCTTTGGAGTGTAGTGGTGGATCCATGTTTGATCAGGGGTTATGTATCAACGCAGAAACTGGTTAGGATTGCGACGGAAAAGCGCCAAATCAGCCATTGAATCGACCACACGACTGCGTTTATTCTCCACTGTAAGCAACCCCGGCACTTATCTTATCGATATCGTTTTCATACCCAATTTTTCATGCAAAACTGAAACCACTGAGCCATGTGATATGCCTGTGACCTCAACAAGTTCGCGCACTTTGACTCGTCGAACACTCAACACCATATCGTGTATTTTTTTAATAATTTCTGGCGTATTCACCTCAAGTGGACGTCCCGAACGATGTTCATCACTTGTGGATGGATCACGTTTAAACTCATTCACCCAATTGTAAACAGTTTTAAACACTGGTGCAGATGTGCCATGTACTTCAGCTAACGCGGCTTTGATTTATTTCGGTGTTTTGTCTTTTAAATGAAAGTGTTTAATCTCTGTAAATTGCTCGAAACTCGTTTTTTTCATTGTTCAAAAATAACAAACGTTGTTTACTTCAATCGATTGTAAAAATGTAACCACGCGATGGATATGGCTGAAAATTTGACAGCAGTCTATTAACAGATTGTACTTTTCAGAAAGAAGCTTGTTTCGATACTACCTACTAGCAACATCTCTTAGGTTTTATAAGGACTTACTGACCTACTCTCGTATAATATGGCTGAAATAGAACTTAAACCCTGTTGGTATTATAAAAAATCAGCTGTGGCCACCACAGGACCAACCGGCATCATAAAGTACTTGTATAAAATACATTCTAGCAGCAGAGTAGAAATAACTTGGCCTATTTTTTTCTAACAGAGATATTATTTATCATGACCATGGAAACGTTACATGTAAGTATGAAAAAATTGAGACTTAGAAAAAATTTCAAAAAGACTTTAGTTGTTCTAAGTCTTTAATAACACTCCACAGCAGTGTTTTCCAAAGGGTGCGCCGCGGCATATTAGTGTGCCGCAAAATTTTCCAACTGTGTCGCGAAATCTTAAAGAAAAAAATCAGCTGCGGCCACCACAGGACCGACCACCATCACAAAGTACTTATGCTGTAATTTATGCAGCTTTATCAAAAAATGTCTCAAATAAAAGTTGTTAGTTATTGCTTTTATAGCAAGTTTTGTTCAATAAATTTTTTCGAAATATTTTTCTGTTGTGAAATTCTTAAAATCGACACGAGTAAACTCCCATTTTTAGTCAACCGATTTTTACCAAAAGTTGATCATCTCGTGCCATTGATGGCAGAAGCTTAAATATGAAGTTTCATAAAAATCCTTTCAGCCGAATTTGCTCTGCACGTGTACACAGACAGAAAACGGACAGACGGACGGACGGACGGACGGACGGACAGACGGACAGACAGACCGACAGACATCGTGCTAAAAATAGTCAAAACGTTATGTAGGGATTATTCGTGGAGATCCATCGAAATCTCGAAATGTCAAAATCGGTATGATCACAATACCTCCCTTATATACGTTGGCGGTCGGTAAAAATACTTAAAGGAAATATGTTAAATATATCGTGAACGTAGGTTTATTTCAATTATATTTTTCCATAAAGTGTGTAAAATAGTATTTTTAGTATATTGCTAGGTTCACAGTGCCACATACTACATTCTTATTAGAAATGGATAATAAATGTACATTTCTCGAAATTTTGGTATAAATAAAAAGCTAGATCAGTTACAAAATCTGTAGAACTACCGAAAAATCTTTAGAAGTGGCAATACTGGACGAACGTATGTTTATAATAGTGCGTCGGCTGCTATGACCAAATGTGAAGAGCTAAATTAACATGTATTGTTATAAGCAAACTTATATAATTTTGTGTCTTGGTAAATTTGTTTACAAATTATTAAAAACTTACTTTTTGCTTCTAAAGCAAGGTTAATTTTATAATAAAATATAAAAAAGTTTTAGCCCACAAAAATAATATTGTGGGCTACTGCTTGTTTAAGTTGGACTATCTATCAAAATATACTTGAAAAGGTTACTTCAAAGAAAAATAATGATGGTAGAAATATTGTGTTGACTTCAAAAATACTACGTTGTACGAATATACATCTGAATAATATATAGTACTCCGGTGTGCCCTTATAGCCCATTTTACAGTGCTTTTCCCCCACGTAATATTTACAGAAGGGATATTTACAATACGTTAAACACAAAATCGATTTCCCCCGCGTTAATTTAAATAAACAACTGATGTTTCATATTCTGAAAGCTGGACAGTATCCATTTCTGTTTTTCAGTATACAGAAATACAGTATAGTGGAACAGTATAGAAAAACAATAGCACCAACTAGCGGGGCAAGGTTTAAACCTGATCGATTTCACATTACGTACTAAATACCACCCGAGGGACAGAGATGTAAACGATTATTCACAGTGACAATAATAATTTGATTAATCACATTTGACGTAGATCCTCTACGTTTCTATCTACATATGTGTACGTGTATACGTGAGATAGATGTGCGCTAGAAATGAAAGTTTTCGTTCATAACATGTAGACAAAGATAAATGTTGGATATACGGCCGTAATATATTATATGTATTCATGTTACATGTTTTAATTGATTTCGTACTATTATTAATTTATTGCTGCTTCCCATTTATACACAGAACAGTGTCTCCAAACAGATACATAACTAGGTTTACCACTTTAGAAATGTACGGTTATTTTGTTTCCGTGGCTATAAAGGAAGGGAGTGTCATCCAGATACGTATGCAGAGGTGAAATATTATCTTTCTTTCCTCTCCTCTATCCCTCAATCTGCTTGAGTACAGACAGATCGTTTGACATTTCTCCTCACACAAGTTCTCCATCTTGTGAAAATAAGACAACAATTGCCATTTTATTAGAGAATCTCAATGAGTGAAACATTTTTTGTTTCAACCAGTGGACATCAAAATACGTTTTGCAACTTTCTTTCTTTAAATAGAAATACACATTTTGTTTTCCTTATTTCATATAATACTTTATTCTGAATTTAATTATATAAATAAATTATAGCCTTGCATTACAAAATAATTCAGAAAATTGAAGTTTTGATTTATATTAATTTTATTGAAATCTCTTCAACAAGAGTACTATGATTGCGAATAATTAAACATTTTTATTTTGTTTCGTATTTGTTGATAGTCATTTGTAATTTATCAACACCTACTATTAATTGAACATTATTTAACCGGATTTTGCACACGTTTATATGTAAATGCTGCAATATTAGCGAGGAGTTTTAATTCCAGTTTTCAAAAATACCTCGGGCCGCGAACTTCTTTAACTGGTTCTCTGTACATATTTACCACAGCATGAGTATTTTTACGACACAAAATATACACCTTTAACTAGTGTTTCTGATTTATCGACATTTTTCATTTCTCGAGAAATGGAAAATTATACTTATTTTCCCAAGGATTCTCGAGAAATATCGAGAAAAATAATTATAAGAATATATATTTTTATTGTTGAAAATATTGTAGAGGATAAAAATATGTTAAAATTGTAGTCAATTTTAAAGTACTAAAGTATTCATTTAAATAACATTAGAACAAATGGATAACGGGGTTTTACCGGCACATAATTGCATATTAATTGAAAATACATATCTATAGAGAAATTGTCAAAAAATTAAGAAATTAATAATAATATTAATAATTATTTAAATTAACTTGTAGGTAATCTTTTACATAACAGTTTTAAACTGAACAAAATATGAAATAAGAATATGTAATTGATTATAATAAATAAATGCTAATTAAATAAATATTATAAATTGCTTCTTATCTGTTACCACAGTTGCGTTACGGGAGACAGAAGACAAATTTTATCAAAATTAAATTATTATCAGTGACTCACTAAACATTATATTTTTTTAAAACAGTTTTTTAAAAGCCCAATACGTTTAACATGGCATGGAGAAAAATTTACATTTCTCGAGAAAAAAAAAATTCTCGAAAAATGAGAATTATAACTTTTTCTCGAAAAATTCTCGAGAAAGAATTCTTGAGAAGAAACACGACCTTTAACATACAGTGAATTTCTTTTATCCTGCAACATTGAAATTATTATTATGCATGATTTCCCTAGTAACGACAAAATATTTTGACAGCAACGTTAAATCGCCTATGTTGCAAATTAAAAGAAACGCAATTTTACATTGCTGTCAGATTTCAATACAATAGTAACGATAATACCTATATTGCAGGATAAAAGAAATTCACTGTATCAATTAAGGCTACGTATAAACCCCAGAGGGTACTAGTTCCTTATACAAAACTAACACAATTTGAAATAAAATTAGTATCAATATATACATCAAATCTAGCACCAAATTTGTATCTATCTAATAGAATATTTTTAATTGTAGAAACATTTATTGTAAAAATATTATCGCTCAATAACTTAAAAATAGACATCAACGATATTGTTCTGTAATTTTTTAAATATATATATTTTTTTTTTAATTTATTGGCCTTTGCTGCTGTGGCAATTAGCCAGGACAATTTTTATTTGTGTATAATTCCATGCCTGAACGGGATTCGAACCCGAAACCTTAGCAACGCAGAGCACATGTGTTGCAGATGTGTGCACCACTACGCTACGCCGGTCGGCATTTGTGGGGTTCGAAAAACTTTTATGTTTATACAGTTTTGTGTAGAAATGTTAAAATAATACGACAACATTTTTTTCGACTTGATTGCTAATAGTTTAGAACCTTCGTCGAACAATATTGTATTTGATGATAATGGAAGGCCACTTGATACACGTATTCTTCACAAGAAAACGTGTAAATATAAAAATAGAAAAACACGTATTTCTATTTTGAAGACCGCGGCAGATTCAAGATGGCGGCAAAAATAGAATATCAAGTACAATAACTATAAGTAGTTTTCACAATAAAGCAAAATAGCCACAAACATATTTGTAGCATGAAGCTTTAGGCCCTAGCGCACTAAGGAAAGGGGCGCCACATTGCGAAGGTGAGGACCTTTTTTTTGCTCATCACTTGGATTTTGGGAGGTGAGGACCTTTTTTTTTGCTCATCACTTGGATTATGGGAGGTGAGGACTTTTTTTTGCCAAGGGCGCCAAAACACAGTTTTGGCCCTAGCGCAAGTTTTCCTTACTGCGGATCTGGTTAGGCGCCGCCTTAACGGGTTAAATTATTAATTTTTTTCTTGAAATACTAATCCAACAAATATAAGTTATTGATAAATTACAAATGACAAACAACGGGTAATAAAACAAAATAAAAATGTTCAATTATTGTCATCGATAGCACTCTTATTACAACAAGATTTGAATAAAATTAGAATTATTGTAAAATTAAACTGCAATTATGTCAATTATTTTGTTCTGTAAGGCTATGACTTGATAACACAGTTAAATTCAGAACAAAATACTCGTTTGAATAAGCAAGAAAAATTTTTGTTTCCATTTAATATAAGAAAGTGTCACAACGTATTTTGAGAAGCACTGTTCGAAACAAAACAATATATAATGTATTATCTTTTATAAAATGGCAACTGTTGGTCAATTTATTCAACCTCGTAGCTCTTATAGTTCCCGAGATAGTAATAGTGGACAAATTAGAATAAACTCCCTGAATATATAAATACAAATGTGTAAATTACGATAAATGCCCTAATCTGCCTCAAATATGTTTGAAATGCTTTAATTTGACACATGAATAGCGCAAAAGTTTAATTTTAGTTTCTTTGTAGTAGTTCCATATAAATAATAAAAATAAAATATATAAATATATAGTAGTATATAACATTTTTAATTTTAGTTTTTAAGTCACTGTAATTACACTGTTCTGGCCGCCGACTTGTAGATTATTAGAAATTCTTTTTTGCTAAGTAAATTATTGTTGCTGTTTATCATTTTCTATTTCTCCTCGCTATCCGCAATATAGTCCCCTCCTCTCGCACACACATAGCTATAGTTAAGCTAAAACATTTTTGCCACAAAGGATAGTAAAAAAAGATGAACTGACAATGGTAATTTACGATAGTCAATAGTGTGTTATTTATTATGTTCAGATATATAATAATGATTTTAAAACATAAATAAAATTTGGAAGTGCATTTATTTCCGTACATTAAGCTAATATTGAAAATCTTTTGACAGTAAGTCTCTTTCCCTCTTGAGCCCTTTGTAGAAAGTCAAATGGCCCAATTAGCTCAAAGTAGCGGAAGTGTGTTTGAAATGCGGATCGGATATAGACTCAGATTATCACTTACTTGTGGGAATGATAAGACTTAGGGCGGCAGCAACTGGAAACACTATGATTCAGAAATTACGACAGGATAAAATCTTTTGATGCTTGCTAGGGCAACCATTCAGCAAATACACAGTAATCGATAAAATCACGAAAGACAAAAAAAAAAAAAGATAAGAAGATCATAGGAAAATTTTAAAATATAGTTGGTTGAAAATTATAAAAGTTTGGTTGATATATTTATCTATAAAATGGATCTGACCAAAAAATCAGCTGTGGCCACCACAGGACCAACCACCATCACAAAATACTTGTTTAATTTATGCTGCTTTGTCAAAAAATGTCTCAAATAAAAGTTATTAGTTATTGCTTTTATAGCAACTTTTGTTAAATAAATTTTTTCTTAATATTTTTCTGTTATTCGATATTCGCAAAAATCTTAAAATCGACACGAGTAAACTCCCATTTTTAGTTAACCGATTTTTACCAAAAGTTGATCAACTCTTGCCATTGACGTCGAAAGCTTATATATGAAGTTTCATAAAAATTCGTTTAGCCGAATTTGCTCTGCACGTGTACACGGACCGACAGATAGACAGACAGACAGACCGAGAGACATCGTGCTAAAAACAGTCAAAACGTTATGTAGGGACCTCAATTCGTGCTGATCCATCGAAATTTCGAAATGACAAAATCGGTATGGTAAGGGAGGTATTGTGATACCTCCCTTACCATACCATATATGTTAGCGGTCGGTAAAAATGAAAAGTTATTACTTTTTTTCAGTAACTGACGCTCTCTCATCATAAACTGGGAAAACATTCACCTAATTATTAATATTACAGACAGACACACCAATGACGGTATAAGGTTTTCTTGGTTATGAAATTCTAAAACGGATAATGTAAGATAGTCAATTTCCCACTTTAGCTCGACGCAATCTATAGTCTGTTCAACTGTTAGAATGCAATATTGTTCTTATGGGAAATAAGAGCGGTATTGCCAAATGTAGGAAGAGTGGCAGATATGTCAATGAACACAAAATATTATGCAAAATTTTATATTTGTTTGTTGCTAATATACTGAAGTTAAATAGAAAGAGTATCAGACTAAAATGAGTAGCTATTTGTACAACGCTTTCAGAAATTAGAGGATTTTACAACTGGAGGACTCACCAATAAAGAAAAGGATGGAGTTACTGGGAGAAGCAACTGGAGAGTACGAAAAAAAATTATTCTAATTTAACCTACACTGCATTCTAACAGGTGAACAGTCTATAGTAAGTCACAAGTACGGTCCAGCCAACTTAACATACAATCAGGCTTTCTTAAGTTGGTTGGTGAGAGACTGTACCGCACAAATTGCGACCGTATTATGAGTGAGTGAGATATAAGTATGGACCCGAGTATACTAAAAAAAAAATATATATATATATATGGTTCACTTTTTAATTTACGAGCGCTCACTAGTTTACTATGATAATTCAATTTTGAGTGACTGTACCACACTATTTCTACTTGAATACCAACAACCACCTCCTCTATTTTTCTGGTTACTGCGCAACCTGCCAGCTTAGAATACCTGGACTGTATATACTGCTTAAGCAAATACCATGTAAACACATACACATTAACTGGACATCTAGTTAGTACAACCATTTTGCTATTAGTCTCAATAATTACATCATTCTCTAAATACCATATTATATTATTAAGTTGAAGTTTAGTATTATTTAAAACACGGAATATTGTCTCGCCAAAGACTCTGAAATAACGTTTGAAATGGAAAATATCACGAACCGGAACACCACTTCAAAATTATTGTGCGATTAAACAAAACAACAACATTTCAATATGTTCAATAATTTCACGAACCACAACTCTGTTCCGGTTCCTGAAATGAACACGATCCATAACATCAAAAAGGATACCCTAAACTTTTCAGTCTATAATATCTTAAATATTTTCAATTTTTTCTTATGTTTTCTTCTTCTTTGGGCACTATCAGCGGATTGACTTTTGGCTTCACTCACACAAGTCCTCCATCTTGTTCTTTTAATTGTCATCTGATCTCTCCATCTCTTGTGAGATCTTCCCACTGATCGACTAGTATTCAATCTTCCCTCCCATATTCTTCTTACCATTCTATCCTCCAATTTTTTCAAAAAGATAGAAATTATGACAAAATTCTTCTAAAGGTTTTGGAAAACGCATTTATATTATTTTTTGGATATAATTAATCTGATAAATGTTTGTGATACGTGTTAAGTTCGCAATAAATTTTGGCGCACTAATTAAAAAAGTTCAAAATCTCCATTTTAGATAAAACTAGAGGGATAGCAGGGGCCCTCCCCATTCATTAATTTTGAAATAAAATACATCAATCTTAAAATGGTTAATATAAATGCATTATTTGTGAAAAATAAATATATTTAATTGAAATCAACAAAACTTCAAAAGAGTAAAGCGGATAACAACTTCATGACTTCGAAAAGAAAAACCAACGTGAGTGGAGAAACTTGATGGGAACTAAGGCAGAGCTCAAAATCGCAGACTAGAGATGTCATATTGAATCTCTCAGAGGATTATTAGGAATTAAGCGAAGATAAACCTAAAACATTTAATATGGCAAGCACATATATCGATAGTATTAAACTATTACTTTCTCTATGAAGCATATTTACTTACTAAGCTGTATTATTTGTGCCACTTATTAAATAAACTTTTATAAACAACTTGTAACTGTAACTGTATAATATTCGCAATAATCAGACATCTAGAAACATGTAGGTGCTAATATAATAGAGTTAAATTTACAACTACCCAAAAAAACTATTTGAAGTATAGTATGCTGATGATAGTGCACTTATGCCAAACAATGAAAAGAAGCTGCAAGAAAACTTGAACATATATAATGAAGAACTTATGAACATGAATTCATAAACCTGAAAATAAGTATAGCAAAAACCAAAACCATGAAACTTTTAGAATAAGTTCAAATGTTTAAATATTCGGAATCAGTGTTGGCAGACAATGGAAAAATAGATGCAGAAGTAACAGAATGAGTAAGAGCAGCTGGAAAACTTTTTATTAGCATAAAATCTACATTCCTCGTAAAACCGGAAATCCAACCAGAAACCAAGGTACAAGTTTTCAAAAAGGTGGCAGTTCCAATCCTAACATACGGACCCATCTGAGTCATGGACGATGACAGAAAAATTAAGTAGTAAAGTAAGAGCTACAGAAATTAGATTTCTGAGAAAGATAGCAGGTAAAATTAAACATGACAGAATTAGAAATACGGTTCATAGGGAGATTCTTAGATCAGTTCCCGTGGAGCATTTAACAGAACAAAGCCAGTCGAGGTCGTATGAATTTGAAGCAAGGACTCTTAAAAGAACGTTCAGAGGAAGACCAAGAAGAACGTGGCAGGGTGGAATTCAAAGAGCGACAGCAAGAATATAGTTGAAATGGCAAGGACTATGACACAAGATAGAAAGAATTTGCAAGAAATATGGAAAAGCACACCACAAGATTCAAACAAAAAAATGGTAAAAAGGATTAAGGATTCCGTAAGTAAGTAAAATTTTTAACTTTTAAAATAAAGTAATGTTTTTTAGGATTCCATATTTATAACCAAGGAACCATTGAATATACCGTTACTCATGTGTCGATCTGTCTGTATGTTTGTATGGTAGAAATTGTTGTCAAACAACTGGTCCTAGAAAAACGAAACTTGAACACTTAGTGGAAAAGATACTGTGCTGTCAAAAAAACACGTCGAGCGAAAAAATTATACATATATATATATATATAACGAGTGATCATTTGAAACAAAACTTCTGTTTCGCCTGTTTCTTTGGTTTAAGCGGAACTATATTTTAAAATCTAGTAACTTGAATGAGGATTTTGACCATTTTGCTTAAGAAAATAAAAATTCCGTTGATTCTGCTTAAACGTTGACTTGGATTCTCTTGATTTCTGGAGTACCGAACAAATGTTCATACCTCCTTAATCGCAATTATATATCTCTGTTTTTATTTTATTGATGGTGCCAATGTGGCCGCACTTGAGTGCGTCTTCTTTTCAGAGTTTTACCTCATTCTCAATGACATGTTGTAATTGATCATCTTGTTGGTCTTTTGTTATGTCCAGATGATAGATTTTGGTCTTCTGTATTTCATGCGGGTTTTTTCATTATATGAAGATATTATGTTCTTTATCTCTTCATCTGGATGGTCTTCTAGCTTAAACGTTTAGCATAGACTTTATGTCCTTTATTGCATGCTGCTAACAATAGAAAACTAAATTTAATTTTGGCAATAATATTTATAGATACCCTAGACTTAGACGACGAAGAACAGAAAAATGGACCATTTTATATTTTTAAAACTTAATAAATTCATTACCTATTTAATTTGTTGCTTATTATAGCTATCACATTCTTATAATTATTTATATTGTACGGTATAATAAAATACTCTATGTATTATTCAAGAAAACAAATATTATTTTAAAATTTTGAATGGGACATCGAATGACAAACCTTGATAACTAGATTAACTAACATTTCGTAACATTTTGGCGTAGTGGTCAGCTCATTTGACTGCTAACCATGGAGACTCGGGTTCGAATCCCGGTGATGGCATGGATGTTTGTATTTGTTATAAAATTTCTAATGTATCCATAATAAAAATAAAGACATCCTGGTTAATGGCCATCGTAGCTAAGACCAAAAAATTTAATATATATATATATATATTTTGACGTGATTATTGTTCAAAATCTGCGAATACTGTTCCTACTCTTCTTCCAGAGGGGCTGGTTTAAAAGAGGATTGCAAATTGATGAAAACTGGAATAGAACACTCGGAATTTTTGGGCCAAACTGATAATAATAATAATCATTATTATTTTAATTAAATGTGCGGCATCAAATAAAAGGTTCTAAATAATAGATTAGTAAAAGTTAACTTATTTTTAAAAATATATTTATTTCGGCACGATTTTTGTTATAAATGTGTTAAAAAACTTTTGCCCTCCACCTAAATCTGAAAAATTTCAAAGTTATGATGTTGATATGGACTGGAATAATAAGGTCAAAATTTTGGATTTGATTATTTTTTCGAAAATTTTGTATTTTTATAAAAATATTTATAGCCTGAAATGTGTGAAAATTTACACTTTGCATCTTTTTTTCTTTTTTTCTTATGAGCTCATATATATCCCAGTAGCCTCTCAGCGCCCTAGTGTTGATCTCTACCGTACGCAGCCCGTAATTGGGCACGGGATACACTTCGAGGCGTGGGAGTGTTGATGAATGTATTATGTGACGTTTCGCTTTGTTATCTTTTTAGTTTGTTTATTTTAATAGAAATGAGGTGGTAAAAACAAATACAAGACCTGGCCGGAATTCTGGGATTGTGGACTAGCAACGTAAAGCAGGGTCGCTACCAGTGATGTATACTGAATATGTTTAAAGTGTTCTCCGCACACCCAAAGCAAACAAATGAAAACTGCAAAATTATGTAAATTTACGGCTACCACGTAAAGTGTATCTGGGTTCGAAATTCATTCCGAACCCAATTTATTGAATGATCCTTTTCAGCTTTAAAAACAACATAACAGAGAATCAAGAAAGACTCTCACGCATTATAAGTATAGAAAAAGAAAAAACAAAAATGAAAACAAAACAAAATTTTGATCAGATTCTTAAAATATTCTTAGATCCGAATTAAGATATGATTTCATTTATAAATAAAAATACTCTTTTTTTTAATAAATGAGTTTAAATGTCACATTATATTTTTAATTTTTATTTTATTCAACACTCCTACCGACATAAATCAGAATATACCGCGACCGACCAGTAGCCTGTTTCATAAAATAACTAAATTTTACTACAGTAATATACTACAATAGTAATTTTTTTTTACTATAGCAAATGAGCCCCGTTTCATAAAGATATTTTTACTGTAGTAAAAATATTTTTGTTTGTTTACAAAATTTAATTGTCAAATTTTGTTGTTCATGTTTTTCTAATTTTGTAAAAATGTTTCTTTGTACATTTGTATTAATACAATGTACTTTTGTATTTAAGTGTTAGAATCTATTTCTTTATGCATGTCAGATATTTCTTTACTGTGATGTAACTGTAATGTTTTTCTTGTTTTGGCCGCAAGGCTGTTTAATAAAATATATTATTATTATTAAAACCACTTCATAGATTTACTACAGTAAAAACTTAGTGACGGTTTCCTAACCTATAAACATATAATAACGAGTACATACAGAATCGAGCCACATGTCAGTTAAACAAAATAAGAAAACAAATAATTTTTATGCGCAAAATTTTGAAAATGAAGATATTCTTTTTCGAATTTTTTTAATAATATACCATATCTTTGTATTTCAGTGCCTTCATCATAATTGTTATGTTCAATTTCATTATCAGAATCCTTATTAAAATTAACATTTTCTTTTGTCGCATCACATATAGTCCAGTAACCTTGTCATGATTATGGGGCAAAAGTTGCATCAAGTGGGGGTAGTTAGTTTCGTCTTTTTTTATTGTATGGGATATGCCTGAGATGCAAAACCCAAGTTTTCGACCTCGGCAGCCCTCCGGAACACTTTCGAATTTCTCAAAAACTACTAAATTTTCGAAGTTTTTTCGGTTTCTTACCATTATGACCATAAAGGAACACGTTTTTGACAAACATTAATCAATGCATTTTTAAACTAGATTAAATTTGCTACAATTTAAGACCAGAATGGGTTCAGTAGCTTCAATAGTTTCTGAGATACAGCTTTTCAAAATTTGAAAAAATCTCCAAACTTGAAAATTTTATGCTAATTTTCATGTTTCATCATAAACAATTGCCTTTATATCTTCAACAACCTGTCTAACATGAGTCAGGAAGTAAACATTAATAAATAGAAGTAATGGTATCTATAGCATGTGGGTAAGAATTAATTATTATAAATAATGGTAACTTTCAACTACAATACGAGTGTAACAGTTTTTCGACGAAAAAATCGATGTTTTTAAAAAGTTTTTTGCGAATAACTCGAAAAATATGCATTTTATCAAAAAAACTGTAGAAAGCAAAATTGTAGTACTTTTAAAAAAACAAACAAAATACTTTTTTTATTATTTTTCTACGACCAATACGAACCGAGATACGGCATATTAATGGTTAACTTTTTTTCGCCAAATGCATAATTTGAAAGATTCAAAGTCAAATAACAGGAAAAATTTGCATTTTTCGAAGAAAACTCATTGAATCTTTTTTAAATTATTTGATTAGACCTTTCAAAAAAAAAAAAAAAAAGTCTCTAGTATAAAAATTAAGCGACTTATGATCAAAATAAGGTCGGTACCTACTTTTTTCTACGAAAAAATCAGTGAAAACAACCCCCTATTTACCCCCCTAATTAAAATTGATCCTCACCCTTCTGTGGTTCTCTTCATATATGTATTTTCAGCGCACCCAAGAAGTTTGACCAATTTAAAATGCCTGATTTTAGAAAAATTGGAGTTTAAATAAAAAACGATTTTTTGCGATTTCGTATTTTTCACCCTTTTCTTCAAAATATCTCCGAAATTACTGGAGATACGAAAAAAATGATAGAGCACTAAATTGTAGCTTTTTTAATGACTTAAATTTCTCTGTGCATATATTTTCTGTACAGTGAATATTTGGCGAGATATAGCCGTTTAAAACCTCTATTTACAAGCGAACATTACCTTATTCGAGCCCTTCAAACTCACCCCATTTAAAAACTAAGGAATCTTAAGGAATTTAATTTACACAGTCTTATAGCTCTTGAAAAGCCCTACAAAATCGTTTTTAAAAAAACTTTCTATCACTAAAAATGAAGGAGCTATGTTTAAAAAACCAATAATTTTTTTTTCGAAACATTCGAATAGCACGGTTCGGAGCGTAATAATCTACATAACCAGTATTCTCGGCAGCAATATAAGGTTTTGCAATGTTATTTTATAATTTTTGACAATAAGGAGTAGTTTTCACTTCTAAAAATAAACAGTGCCCATGAGCATGATATAGCATACAATTTTCAAGTTTGGAGATTTTTTCAAATTTTGGAAAGCTGTATCTCGGAAACTATTAAAACTACCGAGCCCATTTTGATCTCAAATTGTAGAAAATTTAATCTAGTTTAAAAATGCATAGAAGGGTGTTTGTCGAAAACGTGCTCCTTTATGGTCAAAATGGGCAGAAACCGAAAAGAGTGCGAAAATTTAGCAGTTTTTGCGAAATTCAAAAGTGTTTCGGAAGGCTGCCGAGGTCGAAAACTTGGATTTTGCATCTCAGGCACAACCCATACAAGAAAAATAAACGAAACTAACTACCCCCACTCGATGCAACTTATGAGTACTAAGTTACTGGACTAATAAACGTCGCATTAGATATTCCGTGCATATCTCCAATTGCATGGTATTGAGCACCAGTACCCAACCAATGTAAAGCAGTTTGCAATTGCTGTTTTGTAGTTAACGCTTTTTTCTACTAGTTGAATGTTCTAAATATGGATCATTATTTTGAAGGATAGAATTAAATACTTCGTAAGACATTCTAAATCGTTCATTATATTCGTAAGTTAAAATCAATGCTTTATAACTTAATCTTTCACGAAAGGAGCTAAGTCTTCTATATTCAACTACTTCTTCATCTGAGTCACTAGACGAAATCATCCCTTAAAACCATTATATAATTTATTCTAACGTACAATAGTTCATACAACACAATTTTTAATATAATAGGATTGTTAAATACTACTATGATATTTAATAATAACAAAATCTTTGTTATTATTCACTGGCAATAATAGAGTAATACAGAATTACAACTGTCAGTATCTGAGTAAAACAATGTTGTATTTAACAATAGTAATTCTTTCTGAAGTAATTTTTTGAAACAAATAATAATTTAACGTGGTCAATAACTATGGTAAAATTGAAAATACTTTAGCAATAAATTTTGTACTAAAGTAGCTTTATGAAACCAATAGTGGTAAAACTATAATATTTTACTGTTAATTTATTAGTAAAAACTACAATATTTTCTTTATGAAAGAGGCTACTGTTGTCGCTTTATGAAATTCGTATGTATTAAAATATTTTAATATTGTTCGATTTGTCAGAAACAATTTTTAGTTAGTTTTAACAAATATTTTTTCTACCAGCATGAGGAAATTAGGCATGCATTACAGTGTCTAAAATGGCACTTATGCGGAAAGTGTTGTCATGGAAACCAATTATCAGTTCCAAAATTTATCAAATATACACTTTCATCTAATAAAATATGACAGTTGAAAACATGACGATTAGCGTGAAAAAGACACGTGATGAAGATTAGGGAGGACAGCAGAGGCGGACTTACACCCTTCGGGGCCCCTGGCGCTAAACGCATGGGGCCCCCTTCCCCGTTCCTCCAATATATTAATTTGTGCTAAATAAGAAAATATCCCCTGACAGGCGCCAGGTTCGACACCCGTTAAATCCACTACTGGAGAACAGAATGGTTAGGAAGATATTGGAAGAGAGATTGAATACCCTTCGATCAGGGCCGGCGCGAGGCATGTGCAGCCGCACATGACCCCGCGGTCAACAGCAGGCCCCCGCGGTTCAACAATAAGCCCCGCGCATGGAGATGAGGATCATTTTTTTTTTGTTCCTCACTTGGATCCGAACAGCAGGCCCCGCGGCTCTTCTCACACATGGCCTCGCAAATTCTAGCGCCGGCCCTGCCTTCGATCAATGGGAAGACTTTGCAAGAGATGGTGAGATCAGCTAACTGAAGATCTAACAAGTATTGGTAGAAAGGACACATGGAAAGACCTGACAATTAACAGATCAAGATGGAGAACTTTTGTGAGTGAGGCTAAAAGTAAACCCGACTGACAAACAAGAAGAAATGGAAA
This sequence comes from Liopterus haemorrhoidalis, assembly GCA_963971575.1. Classification (NCBI taxonomy): domain Eukaryota; kingdom Metazoa; phylum Arthropoda; class Insecta; order Coleoptera; family Dytiscidae; genus Liopterus; species Liopterus haemorrhoidalis. The sequence goes on from OZ020620.1 coordinate 27,096,022, forward strand.
TACTTTTGTAAAATACTGCAGTTCAACTGACATAAATCTAAATAACCATACTAAACGATTAACGATTAAAACACTAAATTTGCAAATAACCATCAATTAGTTACTGGTCGACTGACTTATGTTGTCATAGTAACCAGCAACCAGCTGTTAAAATTCTAAAAAAATCATTTGTGAAGTAAAGAATAATTTATTCATTTTACCTCATATATTATGGTCTGTCATCTTGTATGAATTTTTGGTACGAAATACCAAAATGGTGGAATGTGATTAATTATTACTCAATTCTTTTGAATTTATATTATTGTTTTCGGTGTTTTAAGTGTTTTATGCATTTTTGAGCTCAAATAATATTTGGCAGGGCACTGCGAAGCAGGTTCAACGTGTTTTTAACCCCCCCCCCCCCACCGTTTAATAAGCCTCGCATATTTTTAAGAAACCCCGCGGATTTTTAGGAAGCCCATTCAAAGATATACTAAATGACTTTTTCGTCCCATGGTTTCTTGAAATGACCTTTTTTTTGTTGTTCCGTCAATTTTGAATACAGCCTCGCAAAATTACAAACCGGACCTGATTTTATTTGGGATAGTTATCAATAATTCTTAACATGTGGTTCTGGAAAATTTGGATATTTTTCAATTAGATTTACTTAGCATATTTCACGGCAAGCATATTATTAAAGACTTAATTATTTTATACGAAACATAAATAAAATTGCTTATCGTGTCCTCAGAGTTGAACAGCATATAATTGAAAAACATGCTTCAAAATATCTCGGAAATGACATGTTTGTAACAATAATTCTGAATACATATCAGTAACAATGAAATAAAATTAACCATATATCTACGCAGAGTAATCTGTTTATTGAAATTCTATTTATTGTGTTATGATGGACAATAATATCGTGGAATATCATTAATCATACCTGTTGATGTAATATTTATTATTAAAAATATTAACCGGTAAGACTTAATGAATACATTTTGTATACGAGATTGGATCAAACAATTTGGAGACTAAAACCTTATCTATATGAAAATATTTTCTCCATGACCGCTATAGAATTTACCAATTCTAAAATCAGTTTTGACTACAGAGAGATAATATTCTAACACAAGAGTTGTAATGTTATTCTAAAGCACTTATCTTCTTATGTATTTTGTGTGTATTTCATTCCTTCACTAGTGAAGGAATAATTATCCATGCTCGTTGTCACATGTTACTGTTCACTATAAGGTATGCATTCCTCCGTGCTGAAAAGTAGTGCAGAGCGTATCTAAGGCGAATGAATACATTATTTGTTTAACGTTTTTTTTTTTTTTTTAAATAAATTTACATAACTTACTAAAAAGTAATAAAATAGTAGCCGATGTGCGGCATATTAAACTAATATTAAATAAAAAATAAGTAAAAAAATAAATAAATTTGAATATATAATAATTTGTTATGTAATGTAAATTATTTGCTAAAATAAAATGTTTGTTAAAATAATTATTTGTTAAATTTCTTATTTTTTTTTTTCTGGTGATCGTGAAGAAAGTAGGGTCTGTGACTCGGTTGGTAGAGAAAATTCTATGCTCGTGGTTCCTCACGTATCCAATGTTCCACTCACATCGAATTTTCTCATTCCAACCTTGTTACAGAATATACTATTACATTTCAATTATCATCTTCGAAATACTGTTTTCTGCAGCTCGATATCACTGCCAGTATATTTTTCACTTCTGAAAACGCATTGGGCACTTTTTGGTCAATTTACGATTTATTTTTATTTTTGTTTAATCGTTTGAAATCGGCTTTCTTTTAACGAACCTTTCAGTTTTGTGAACAAACAAAAAACAAAGGGGTGTAGTCAGGTGATAAGAATGAAAGCGACTTTGTTCTTCAACAAAAACCACCGAATTGTGGAACTGCGAGCTGGTGGATTGGCGTGAATGTCAATATTGTTCAAAATATCCAAAGACTTTTATGATACGCTCGTATACCACAACTTTTACAATTTTATAATTCTCCCACCTCACCTGGGTCAACACTTGCAGTTTTTGAAAATCTGTTGCCCTGGTCGTCATTTTAATTTTTGAGGTTTTCGCCCCCGGTCGTCACTTGAATATTTGAAATTCTTCCCAGGTAATTTTTTGTTTTTTTTTTATCTACCCCCCCCCCCTTCCTCTCGAGTCATTTAAATTTGTACCGTCTTTTGATCTCTTTTTTTAGGGTCACTTTTCAAATGCATTTTTTATTCTTGGATAGTTATCCACTGTTTTATTATAAATAAAATAAAGTTGGTTTTAAGATAAAAGATTAAGGTAAAGATTTTTTGCAAGATCTTTTTTCACATACTGGGGATTGATCTCACGATCATACACTTTTAAAGCGAGTGAGCTGATCACGACGTTGCTGCAACCACCATTATATTCTTATAATGTAAAATGCAAACAAAACGTTATAATGTGACGTTATAAACGTTATATATCATACGTTAAATTAAAATTTTCACCGTTGCTAGGCAACAAATACTATTTTATTACTATTTAGTAAGTTATGTAAGTTTTTTATTTTAAAAACCTTGCATTTGTTTAATAATATTCATACGCCATAGATACCGTCTGCGCTACTTTTCAGTTCGGAGGAATGCATACCTTATAGTGAACAAGAACATCTGACAACGAGCATGGAATAATTATTCCTTCACTAGTGAACGAATGAAATACACGCAAAATGCATAAGAAGAAAAGTGCTTTAAAATAAAATTCCAACTCTTGTTTTAGAATATTAACTTTCTGTAGTCAAAACTGATTTTAGAATTGGTAACTTCTATAGCGGTCGTAGAGAAAACAATATATATTGCAATTTATCTGAAGTGCCGTTGGCCGGATAAGAAATTCTGGTGTTTTTTACGATGTTTAATCCTATCCAAGCTTTATCCGAACATTGTAAAATTAATTTTTACCGACCGCCAACATATATAAGGGAGGTCTTGTGATCATACCGATTTTGAATTTTCGATGAATCTCCACGAATTGAGGTCCCTACATAACATTTTGACTATTTTTAGGATGATGTCTGTCGGTCTGTCTATCTGTCTGTCTGTCTGTCTGTCTGTCTGTCTGTCCTTCCGTCCGTCAATCTGTCTGTCTGTCGGTCTGTGTACACTAAAAGGATTTTTATTAAACTTTATATTTAAGCTTTTGACATCAATGGCACGAGTTGATCTCTTTTGGTAAAAGTTGGTTAACTAGAAATGGGAGTCGACTCGTGTCGATTTTAGAATTTTTGCGAATATTTCGAACAGAAAAATATTTCGAAAAAATGTTTTTTAAAGTTTAACAAAAGTTGCTATAAAAGCAATAACTAACAACTTTTTTTTTTTTTTTATTAAGGGTTATTTAGGTGCCTCAACAGCGGAGGTTATTGGCAGCTTGTGGTTACATAGTTTTGAATTTATAAATAATATTTTACATTACATATAGTGGTACAGTTTTGAGTTACAATACAATTTGGAATATTTATATAAAGTTACATGAATATGGAATATTTGAAAAAATTATTTTATATATGTTGTAAGAGGTTAGTATCTTTTAGAAAATGTATTATTTTGGATATGTTATCGATGTTGTTGTTTCCTAAAAATTCCTTTAAAGTTGTTGGTACCTCGTTATTTTCCCTTTCATTTTTGAATTTTATGCACTGGATGAGGAAGTGTTCCACGGTCAGCGTTGTTTGCACTCTTCGCACTGTGGTGGTTCTTGGTGTTGAAAAATATGAGCGTGTGCTAACCGTGTATGTCCAACTCGCAGTCTGTTGATGACAGTTTGAACCTTTCTGCATCCGTTCACTATCCATGGATCAATGTTTTCTTTTATTTTTCTTAACTTATTATTTCCTTCCATTTTCCAATCTTCTAGCCATTTTTTGTTGAGGTTTTGTTTTGTTATTGCAGTCGCATCATATGTTTGGATGGATTCTTCACATGTTGTCAGATTATTAGTTGCTTCTTTCGCAGCTGTGTCCGCCTTCTCGTTGCCGGGTATGCCGATATGGGATGGGATCCATACGAATATTAAATTTATGTTTTTACTGTGTTGAAGTGTAGTTATTTTGTCTTGGATTTTCTGGATCTGATTTAATTCTGGGTATATTTTTTTAATAGCAAGTAGTGAACTAAGTGAGTCTGTATAAATTATGAAATTTCTGTTTGTTTCGTGTTCTATGTTCTCCAGGGCTTTCGACAGAGCGTAAACTTCAGCTGTGAAGATGCTGGTGGACGTAGGCAGTTTGTATTTAAAGATTTCATCTTTTATAACTACTGCAGCGCCAACTCGATCACGGATTCTTGATGCGTCTGTGTATATCTCGTTATATCCTTGGTACTGATGTTGCAATTGGAGGAAAAGCTTCTTGTATATTTCCTTGTTGGTATTTTCTTTGTTAAAATTCGAGAGTTCTATATTGCACTGTGGTTCGGTTACCAACCAGGGAGGGTTTGTACTGATGGAGTTACCTAGGATAGTGTTTGGTAGGGTTAGATTTGTATTACAAAGATTGTTGTGAATGATAGCATGTAGTGGTGTGGAGTTTTTAACGTATTGTCTGTTGTTGTAATGTGTAAAGAGGTGTGTAAATGCTGGATGCTCTGGGTTGCTTGCTGTTTTTATTACGTATCTGAGGGTTAGTTCTGTACGTCGCATATATAAAGGTTTTTCTCTTGTTAGGTTCTGAATACTGTTGATGGGGCTCGTACGAAAAACACCTGTAATAAGACGGAGCGCAGTATGTTGAATAACGTTCAACATTTTGAGATTTCTTGGTAGCGCTGTTTGATAGGCTATAGCTCCATAATCTATTTTAGAACGAATTAACATTTTATATATAGTTAACATGCATTGTTCATGTGCCCCCCAATAATGGCTTGATAATGTTTTTAGAATGTTAAGTTTTTGAAAGCATTCTGCTTTTAGTTCCATAATGTGAGCCTTCCACGTAAGTTTTTCGTCAAAAATTAATCCTAAAAATTTGATTCTGTTTACTAATGGGATGATATTGTTTTTTAGTTTAATCTCTGGTTTATATAATTTTTTTCTTAATTTGCAAAAATGAATTGCTTTAGTTTATGACAGTGAGAAGTTGAAACCAGTGGTTTGTGTCCACTCTTCTGATTTCTTAACCGTTGATTGAAGCTCCTTTTCTATGCAGTGTATATTTCTTCCTCTGCAAAAGATAACCAAGTCATCAGCGTACAGGAGGGCTTTGGTCGGAAAAGATACTTGGTCTGTAATTTTGTCCAAGGCTTTCAGGAACAATGTTGTGCTTAGCGGTGATCCTTGAGGGGTCCCATTTTCCTGAATTTTTTCATCTGATAGACAACCATGGGATCTTACTTTAAATCGTCTGTTAGAGAGAAAGTTGTTTATAAAGTACAGTATGTTTCCATTAACCCTATCTTCTTGTAGACTTCTTATGATGTTATATCTCCATGTGGTATCAAAAGCTTTCTCTAGGTCGAAAAATACAGCCACGAGGTGTTGTTTATTCTTAAAGGCACTATGAATTTCCGATTGTAAGCTACCATGTTGGTCTGTTGTTGATCTACTCTTTCTGAAGCCACACTGTGTGTTTGAAATGCATTTTTGCGATTCTAGATACCACATGAGCCGGTTGTTAACTAGTTTTTCCATAATTTTACATAGCGTGTTGGTTAAAGCTATTGGTCTATAATTTGATGGTAGTGTTTGATCTTTTCTTGGTTTCAATATGGGAATAATAGTAGCTTCTCGCCAGGTATCCGGGAAAACGTGGTTGTGCCATATATGGTTATAAATTTTTAATAACTGTTGTCTTGTAATTTTTGAAAAATGTGTAATCATTTCGTTGGGTATCTGATCGGGTCCGGGGGTTTTATTTTGTTTTAAGTTATCTATAATGTTATTTAATTCCCAGATGTTGAAGGGACAATTCAGTAGTAGATTGTTGTCATTTTCGATGTTTATATTGTTTAATTCTGTATCCTCTTTATATTGTAAAAACAGATTGCTGTAATGTTTGTTACTAGAATTTTCTTCGAAAGTGCTAGCCAAAATGTTGACAATTTCTTGTGGGTTTGTATATGTCTGATTATTTTTGGTCATACAAGTAGTTTGTCTTCGTATATTTTTTCCCTGGATATTGCTTATCTTTTCCCATATTTTTTTTGCTGGTGTTTCAGGATTAATGTTTGAAATGTAATTTTGCCATGAGAGATTTTTGCTCTCTTTTATTAGACGAGTTTTGATAGCTTTTGTTTTTTTAAATTCTACCAAATTTTCGGTCGTTCTATTTCTTTTGTACTTATTTAGGGCTTTATTATTATTTCTTACTGCTTCTTGACAGGCCTTATTCCACCAAGGAACATGTCGCTTTCTTATTGTTGTATTCGTTTTGGGTATAGACTTTTTGGCAGCTGAGTTTATTGCCTTTGTGAGCTGTTCTATTATTTTATCTATATTTGCTTTTTGTAGATCTACAAGCTCGAATTTATTTAAGTCTTGTGTGAAAAGTTCCCAATTTGCATCTTTTAACCTCCACCTTTTGGTTGGAGCGGGAGAAGTTTGGTTTTTCAGTAGATTGTTTATAATTAGGGGAAAATGATCACTACCATATAATCTTGATTCAGCATCCCAATGTAGATTTGGGGCTAGTTTTGGATCGCAGAGTGTTAGATCAATTCTAGAGAAAGTGCCATATTGTGCGCTGAAATGGGTTGGTTTGCCATTATTTAAAAGTGTGGTTGTATCTAAGATGTCTTCAAAAACTCTACCGCGTTGGTCAGTTTGTGTTCCTTTCCACAGAGGGTTGTGCGCGTTTAAGTCGCCTGTTAGTATAAACGGCGGTGGGAGAGATTGTATAAGCTGATCTATTTCATGATATGTTATATTTTGATCGAGAGCAATATACAAAGAACATAATGTGTGTGGTTCTGGGTATGCCACTCTTATTGCAACTGCCTCCAAATGTGTGTTCAATACTATTTCAGTTGAGTTGTTGTTTTTGTGTACTAGAATAGCTACTCCTCCATGTGTATTGGTTTGTCTGTCTTGTCTGTAGATGTCAAAATTTTTCATTTTTATATTATCGGTGGGTTTAAAGTGAGTTTCCTGAAGACACAAATAGTCTGGCTGATATTTGGCTATAATTGTTTGTAGTTCTGGCAAACGTGTCATAAATCCGTTAAGATTCCAAGATATCGTCGTCATTTTGAGTGAGGGATGTGCTTGATGTTAATTTATTTTTTAGTCTTGTAACTTTATTTTTTGTTTTTGGATCTTCAAGGAGTGGGTAAATATCGTTCAGGGTGTTTATCTGTTTGTTTGTATCTGATGTGTATTCTTGTACTAATGAAATTTTGTCTTTGCTTCCCTGTACGTTTTCCAATAAGTCTTTTAATTCATCATAAGAAATAACATAATTTTTTGGATTTTTCTTCATTTCTTCTTTTACATTTTTTAATTGTTCGTCAAGGTCGTGTCCAGATCTTTGTTTTTTAGATTGTTTTTTAAATTTTTCTTGTATATCTTCTGTATGTATATTTTCTTCCGAACTAACTGATTTCAGTCTTTTGAGCGGGGTTGATTGACCAGATATTTCTTGAATAAATTGTTGTAGATCCTTCACTATATCCTGCGTAAGTATGGTGGTTTTGTTATTAGTGTCTTTTTCATCATATGAGTTTGTGGTTAGGTGTTCGGCTATATGTTGCTTAAATTCTTTTACTAATTGTTGAGGAAGGTTTGATTTTTTATTGGCCAAGTGGGTTTCTGAATTTAATTGCTCTTTATTGTTTAGTTCTTCTGGTTCCTTTGTCATTGTGCTCTCGTACTCTGCTTGATCTATTTGTTCATCTTTTTCGATGTGTGATTTTGTATTTAAATTTTGTTTTACTGGTTTGTTTAATTTTTGTTCTGGTTGTTGAATGGATTGTTCATTTTGTCGTTGACCGATTTTGAATTTTCGATGAATCTCCACGAATTGAGGTCCCTACATAACATTTTGACTATTTTTAGGATGATGTCTGTCGGTCTGTCTATCTGTCTGTCTGTCTGTCTGTCTGTCTGTCCTTCCGTCCGTCAGTCTGTCTGTCTGTCGGTCTGTGTACACGTGCAGAGCAAATTCGACTAAAAGGATTTTTATTAAACTTTATATTTAAGCTTTTGACATCAATGGCACGAGTTGATCTCTTTTGGTAAAAGTTGGTTGACTAGAAATGGGAGTCTACTCGTGTCGATTTTAGAATTTTTGCGAATATTTCGAACAGAAAAATATTTCGAAAAAATTTGTTTAACAAAAGTTGCTATAAAAGCAATAACTAACAACTTTTATTTGAGACATATTTTGATTAAACGAAACATTTTTGAAAAATTTCACGAAATTTCCAAGTATCTATTTTTTTCATACCTATTTATATGTAACGTTTCCATGGTCATGATAAATAATATCTCGGTTTGAAAATATTAGGCCAAGTTATTTCTACTCTGCTGCTAGAATGTATTTTATACAAGTACTTTGTGATGGCGGTTGGTGTTGTGGTGGCCACAGCTGATTTTTTTACTTTATACCGGGAATTGCGTTATCTGAAGTTTATCCACTGATTGTGAAAGCTGCCCTAACTTAGTGGGGCTGTTTGATATATTTTGCTAAAGGGACTAAAATTCCTAATTACTTCACTGTATTTACCACTACAAAATCTTCTAAAACAAATTACCATTAACAGCCAGTTTCGTTTCTAACAAACCTTTACACGTTATGTTTAAATACAGAGCGTTCATAAATGATTGACAGGTGTTTAAGTTTCCCGCTCATTAGATTAATTTTATAGGTTGGTACTAAAAAGTGGCGCGCATGGGAAAACTTAAAATTAATGAGTCATTGACAAGTTTATTAATAACATACAATTGCGATTATTCATGTGGCTAGTTTTTGCTTATCAGTGAAACAATGTACAAAAGTGCCATTAAAAAAAGTGCTTGCTATCAATAAATATACTACAAAAGCTTGTTTCTTTGGTTTAGGCGGAACTAGATTTTCAATTCTAGTAACTTCTACCGATTTAGTGAGGCCTTTGATCATTTGCCAAATTGCTCTGGCCCCCAGGAACTGTTTGGAGAAAAATGTATTTTAGAAATGAGGACCATGTGTAAACGATAAAAAGTAATTTCACATCTTTCCTGCCCCCCCCCCCCATTATCCACAAAATTTCCTGCCTCCCCCCAGATTTTATGAGCTAGCGTCGCCGCTGGACTGACGTAAATTCGTGGGAGAGTCTACACTCACGCACCCTACTCCCAAGATTATTAAAGTAAAGATTGTCTCATAACTTCCGACCAATCAGAGCGTGAGAGGGAATACATATCTGCTTAGTTCAAACTAGTATACAAAATTCATAGAGGTTGCATGTTTTTAAATATTTTTATTGCCTATATTCATAATAGATATTTATTTCAACACAGTTCTACTGAATAAATTATAAATAAATCCCTAAGAAAATTTTATACTGATTTATATAAAATTTAAAGTGATGGGTATTTGAATTATAGTTAATAAATAACAATAAAATCGAATACAAATTTAATTTTAGCCAGGCGCGCACACAAGGGGGTGGCCCTCGGGTCCAGACCCCCTCCCATGAATGGAAAAATCATATACTTATTTATACAAACTAAGCAAATTAAAATAAAAAATCACCTTTTTATAAATAAAAATTTAATTATAATCAAAATTAAAATATATATGAGCCAACCCCTCTCCGTAAAAAAAAAAAACAAACAATATAGTCCCCACCCAGATTAATTTTCTGTGTGCGCGCCTGATTTTAGATATATTTAAATAAAAATAGAAAAACATATTGCTATAATAATATAGTAATTAATAAAATTGTAGGTTATATCTGTTTTTAAGAACGGCTGGACGTATTTTAACGAAATTTGGTACAATAGAGTAGAACCAGGATTCAAATATAGGCATGGTATCTCAAAATTTTATTTCTTAGGGGGTGTTTCTGGGTTAAAACTGGTACTAAAAAGTTTAAAATATTTCGTTAACAGAACTATCTTAACAGAAAAAACTATACAATAAATGTTGTTTATAAGAAAACAAATCTTATTTGTTGTCTGCATTTTTTCAATTTAATGAATATTAAGGTAGTTACAGGGGGATATCCTAAAACTAAAATATTGAAATATTTCTCTTATTATTCTCTTCACATCAAAAATGAATGTAAGAAAATTTATTCAGAACGAAGAAACATTCCTTTCGAAGAAAAAAGAAATTAAAACAAGTAGAAAATTAAACGATATTTTTATATTTATAGACAAAAATCAAACTTCACGTGTATATAACATATACGATAAACAAAGGCTGACGTCCCGTTAGCAGACAGATGACGTGTAGCTTCGCTATTTACCCCCATCACTACAAGTTCCGAGACAACCTTTACTTTAATAATCTTGCACTACTCCAACTCAGTGCTGAGCGTGGTGATTTCCCCAAATACACCTGTGTAGTGCGTGTTGCATATATCATAAATATATAAAACCTACTATTTTAACGTAGATTCTGAACCACTTTTATTAGTTTTTGGGGAAATTCTGGTGGGTAAATTTACCTCGGTAGCGAATCCTCCGCTTTTTGAGGGAGAACGACTGAGAAACTATTTGAAAAATGTTTACCGGTACCGGGAGCTTAACATGATGGCCCAGTTACACGATGCCAGTAACTTGTGCAAGTACTGGCACAAGTACTTGTGCCAGTACTTGCACAAGTCGTTTTGTCGTTTACACGTATTCCAGTATCTTATTTAAGTAACCTTGCAAAGAACCCGAAACACACTGCAAAATATAGATGCTTCCAATTATTTATTATGCGTAAAACCGCCTTTTAAACGCGCCAATTTTCGATGTTTACCCTAATTTTATGTATTTTATGCGTACGTCTTTCTAAACAAAAATGAATCGGCGCCAAAAACTACATTTATTAAAAAAAGGTGTGAAAAGGTTTGTTTTTGTAACCGCGAAAATACATCAGCTGTTCATGGCGGCCATTTTTAAGTCACTGGCACGGCTACTTGTGCCAGTAAATAGGAACGATTTCTATTCACTTGACTTGCATGAGATACTTGTGCCAGTACTGGCACCAGTACTGCATGTACGTTTACACGATGCCAGTGACTGGTGCAAGTTACTTGCATCGTGTAACTGAGCCATGATACCTTATGCACAGGGCCGGATTATCCCCTTAGACAAAAAAGACATTTGTCTAGGGCCCGTAATTTTCAAGGGCCCGGATTTGGTAGGTAATGTTTTTTTTTTTGCTCTTCACTTGGTTAAGGACCTTTTTAAAAAAAACATAGGTTGAGGGCCCGTAAATCAAAAATGTCTTGGGCCCGGCGAAGGCTTAGTCCGCCACTGCTTATGCATAGCTGGCCATATAGCCATACTAACCATAGACCGAAAATCTTTGGCGCCTACCTCGCATTTATTTCTTTGAGAAGGTTAAGTATGTTTATTTCTGATTGGTTTATTTATTAATATTAGTGCTTCTTTAAACTTTTCTTTTTGAACAGAATCATGAAGTTGTACAATTTTTCCAATGAGCTGTAACATTATATAAGTTAAACAATGGCCAAATACAAAAGTTTTATTATAACAACATCAATGTTATCTCCAGTCTAGTATCCACTACAGTTTAATACTAGATGTCAAAATATAATTACTGAGAGGTTTAATCGAGGACATAAAACATTGAACCCTTAATTTAGAAATTAAAGGACAATATACTAATGTTTACTACTTGGAGAGATAGCAAACAGTGCTCTCTCTTTCTGGGGACTAACAGTCAGGTGTCCTTGCTCTTACTCAACAGTCATTCATCTTGATCTGTTAAGCTGCATTCACACCTCTGTAAATCAACACGTTGTACGCTATGGATAATTTTTAAACGAGGTCATTTGGTATGATCGGACATGCTCGTGCTTTGTCGTTGCTATACTACTGTTGAGCGATATAGTACGAGCTTGTCCGATCATACCAATTGCACTCGTTTAAAAACTATCCATAACGCACAGAGTGTTAATTTACTGAGCTCTGAATGCAGCTTTAAGCGGCAGATATTGCTTGGTATTTTATGTACAAATTTTCTTTTTACTTGCCCGACCTTAATATATAAGGGGCATGTATTGTAATCGCGAAAACTTGCGGTGTGTGTGTGTGTGTGTGTGTGTGTGTGTGTGTGTGTGTGTGTGTGTGTGTGTGCGTGCGTGCGTGCGTGCGTGCGTGCGTGCGTGCGTGCGTGCGTGCGTGCGTGCGTGCGTGCGTGCGTGCGTGCGTGCGTGCGTGCGTGCGTGCGTGCGTGCGTGCGTGTGTGTGTGTGTGTGTGTTCAAAGTTCAAGTTCAAAATTGTTTATTCAAAAATCATATATATGTACATATATTTTTACAAGAATTAGATAAATTTGAGAAAATTAATAATTAGATACTGTGTACTGCGCCAAGTGCTGGAAAACACGCGCGGAGCGAATACTACAGCTACTAATGCCTGGGCTACACCTGCATCTATCGTCGCTAAACTTCGGTTTAACGTGACATACACGCTAATGTGGCCAGCTACTATCGGTTTGCGTTCACAATATTAGCAGTGCGCGACATTAGACACATGACGATAACTGAACTGGCGGTTTTAGAGCGCACATCAAAGGAACTTAGCGCAGAGCGTAGTATGTTCTGTTGGCGCGTATTGTTGTTTATCCGGCATCATTTGAGGTTATGTTATACATATTTCTTTACAATTTATTTGTGTCAAAATCAGATAAGACTATGTTTGAATTTGTAAAATTAAGTGTAAAAAATAATTTTAGGGTGCAGTTATGATGAATATACACCATTATTTTATTTAATTTACATCAAAATAAATACGCTTGTACCTTGTAAACGTAAATAAAGTGTAGCGGCGAAAACGCAGCTATGGCCACAAGTTGCGTTTTAACACGATATCGATAGATGCAGTTTAGCACGAATTTATATAGCGCGCAATTGTCGGCAAAGCTTATAACGCAAGTGTGGCCCAGGCATAAGAATAACATATAGTTATTAACACATTTACACACAGGAAAGTATTTATATTGTACAATGAAAAATAGTAAATCACTATATTGTACAAAAATATGTAAAACAAATTTAGCATTTTTTATCATTTACATTCATTTCATATTATTTTGATTTCAAAGCAGACATGAGTAAAGTAATAAATAAATATATAAATAAATAAATAAATATGTAAATAAATAAATAAATAAATAAATAAATATATAAATAAATAAATAAACAAATAAATAAATAAATAAATGATAAAAAGATGGTAACAGTGTACATAAATGTAAATTAATAAATAAGATAAAATAATAAATAGATAAACAATTAATTTAAAATAGAATACAGAAATTATACGAAAATATATAGTAACGCATTTGGCATTTTCTATCCTTACATTAATATCATTTTATTTTCATTTTAAAATAGACTGGATTAAAATTATAAATAAATAAAAATAAATAAAATATAGGACAGCAGTATAAATTAAAGTAAATATATGACAGCAGTATAAATTAAAGTAAATAAATAAATAAATAAATAAGATAAATTAGTAAATAAGTAAATACATAAATAAACAATTAAATTAAAATAAAATACAAAATTTATATGAAAATATACAAAAATAATATACAAAAAAATACACAAAAAGGTGTTATTACGTAGTTAAGTTTTGTTTTTCTAAAAGTGTATCTTTTAAGCGCTTTAAAAATATTTTACGTTCTAGCCCGAAGTCGATTTCTTTACTTCTACTATTTACTATCTTTGCAGCATTATAACAACATTGATTCCTGCTAGTAGTCTTATTTAGCTTTGGCAAAACTAGTTGTAGCTGCCCAGTAGATCTAGTTTGTGCGCTTGCTGTTTTCAGTTCAAAGTTAGAAAAATATCTTTTGACAAAACTTAACGTAGCATATTCGTACAGTTGCTCCACTCTCATTACATCTAATTTTTGAAATAATGGAACTGAACTATCATATCTGCGAGCCCCACAAATGGTACGTAAAGCCATTTTTTGACATATTTTTAAGCAATTTAATATTGTTGGGTAGGTACCACCCCAATGTATAATTCCATACCGCAGTGTAGATTCATACCAAGCAATATACAGATTTTTGAGATGTTCGGGGCTTAAAATATTTTTCATATAATATAGTTTGTGGTTTATTTGCTTAAGTTTAATTGCAAGGTTATTGATATGAATGTCCCATTTTAGGCTGCAGTCGATAGTTAGTCCTAGGTACTTAACAGAGTTTACAATCTCAATTTTATTACATGTGCAATTATAAATACAGTGATGACGATGAAAAAATAGGTTGAGGCTTTTGATATATTTCTTAGAGTTAGATGGTTTATAGCTAAAGAAAATACATTTCGTTTTTGAGGAATTTATAATCATTCGGTTTTGCGTGAACCAATTTGTAAGTAAAGCTAGGTCGGAATTTAGTTTGTTATTTAAAGCATGGATATTTTCAGCTGAGCATACGAGGGATGTGTCATCAGCATATGCAAATATTGATGAGTAAAATGGCAGCTTTAGTAAATCATTTACGTATATAACAAACAACAGTGGTCCTAAAACACCACCCTGTGGGATTCCAAATTTGACCACCCCCTCTGAGCTAATATTATTATTATTGCAGACCTTTGTTACTTGTTGTCTATTATTTAGATATGATTTTAACCAACGCAGAATATAGCCATAAAAACCATATTTATTTAATTTCATGATTAAAATAGAATGATCTACTATATCGAAAGCCTTTCTTAAATCTATATAAAGAGCAGCTGTTAGTGTGTTAGCATCAACAGACGAGACAATTCTTGTGATGTGATTTTGTATAGCAATATCTGTTCCCAACCCCGGCAGGAAACCATACTGATTCGTGGACAGCAGATTATTTTTTTCAAAGTATGCCAAAATACGATCATGCATAATATTTTCTAGTATTTTTGAAAAAGTATTTAGCACAGAAATTGGTCTGTAGTTGTCAATACTAGTTTTATTTCCAGATTTAAAAACAGGTGTTACGCATGCCAATTTGAACGCCTTTGGAAATTCACCACTATCAACAGACAAATTAAAAATATATAGTAATATAGGAAGAAATATATCAAAATTATTTTTTATTGTTACTATATTAATTCCATCCATCCCTGCACTATTTTTGTTTTTCATTTTGCAAATAACCTTCCAAAGTTCGTGTATAGTAAAGTGAGAAAAACAGAAACCAGAATTTGATTGAGGTATCTCGTACGGTTCAAACAAATCAGATCCATATTCAGAAGTTATTAGTGTACTGGCAATGTTTAAGAAGTAATAATTAAGTTTATTAGCAATTTTGTCACTATCCGTATTTATGTTAAGTTTTTCATCTTCTAAATGTAATTCGCATATTTCATTTTTTTGTTCTTTTAGTATATTTTTTACAACGGACCAATATTTTTTACTGTCCCCACTTGCTGAATTTAATTTTCTTACATAATATTTTTGCTTTTCCCTCCTCACTAAAGTAGTCACTTCCTTTGAGAGCTTTTTGTATAAATAAGATAATTGTGCATCATCTTGTCTATTTCTTAACTTTTTGAAAATATTATTTTTATAAATTATTTTTGATATTAAATGTTCTGTTATCCACGGGTTTCTTTTATTTAGTTTTTTGTTATTTTTTTTAATATAGGATGAATACTCTAATGACTGAGTGTATATAGTATGGAGATTTTCTAAGGCTTGATTTACATCACGTGTGCTGTATACCTTATACCAGTCCTGAGATAACAGACTTCTTCTTAGCATCTTATAATCAGTAATTCTACTGTAATCATTGGTTTTTACCTGTATTGGAATAGCTGAGCATTTAACAGAAACCCCAAAATGGTCAGTAATTCCTATACGATTTATTTTAGTTACAAAACTTAGATTACGCGAATTTTTAATAAAAACATGGTCGAGACATGTAGCAGAATGTGGCGTTACTCTTGTAGGTTCATTTATATATGATTGGTATCCATAGGCAGCTAGTAGAGATGTGTAATTAAGAGTTTCTAACGAATTTTCTAAAATGTCCAAATTAATATCCCCGATTAACAATCCAGGGTCGTTACTGACTTTTAGTACATCTTCAACTTTATTTAAGACAAAGTTAAAGTTGTACTTACCATTTCTATAGATACCAAACACAGACATGTTTTCTATTTTGTTCATTATTTTTGTTTTCAATATTAAATGAATTCCTTCAGCATAAGGACAAATAAAGTTATTGTACGAGTAATCTAAGCTTTGTGCCACATACATGATAATACCACCAGATTGGTTTTTTGTTCTGGGTTGTAAAATAGACTTAAAACCGGGAATTGTATACCTGAGCATTTCATCCTCATAGATCCATACTTCTGTTAAAATTATAACATTATACTCAAAATTTATACCATTTAAATAAACTAATAGTTCATCAAAATGTTTTCTTAAACTTCTGATATTTAAATGAAAAATTTCTATCGAATTTACCGACATAATTAAATTTTAAATGGTTAAACTGAAGAAGATAACAATGCTAAGATATTTCAAAAAGCCTAGTTCAAGCTTGCTAGGCACGATAAAGATGTGATGCGGGTGACGGGTGCACTATCATCTTTTTTTACTAGGATTTTTGAATTAGAGACCCAAACATATTTATAATCTTTATCAGTCTTCAACTTCTTTGCTTCAAACAAGAGTTTTTTATAGAAGGGGGTAAGATGCTCATTCACGTACACGGCACTGGGAGGAACATTGGACACAAAATCTGTTGTTTTTATCTTCTTGACTCTAGATTTTCTGAGTACCGCATCACGCTTCTGCCTGTTGGTAAATTGAACAACAATGGGTCTTGGTCTAGATGTGTTCTTAGCTGGAAGTCTGTGGACTGCTTGGATGTCCTGATTTAGGATGACTGGTTCATCGATATTAATGGACAGTTTATTGATTACGTCAAATATGTTTTCATTTTTGGACTCAGGGACACCATCTATAATGATGTTGTGGTTCCTGCTATATTGCTGAGCCTCTTGCATCTGGTCCTTGAGTGAATAGATTTCATCTTGCAGCAGTTTGACTTTATTGGACTGTGATGTTACCGTACCTTCAATTTCCACTACTTTTGCTTTTAGCATTTTATTTTCATCAACAATCTCATCATATCGCGTAGAAATGAAGTCGATACACTTTTTTATTTGTTCAAGTTGTTGATGTAGCAGCTCATTTTGTTCGACCATAGCATTTTTGACGGTAGTCTCAATTTTTGATTCGATTCTACGGAGGAATTCATCAGATTGGTCAGACTGATACGGTTCCTGATCAACTGGGTTAGATGACTTGTCAGCTGCTCTACAGAGAACACACTTGTAGCTTCAAGAACAGTTTAACTTAGAGAGTTCGTTCTGGTTCTAAAAAATTCTCATATTAATTGGAAAGAATCGTATTGTTTTTTATGAAGATCCAAAACTGGAAACGGAAGTTATTAAACTTTAAAATTTAAAAAAAAATTCGTTACTCATAAACCAAGCTTTGAATAAAAATTTGTATAGAACATAATTTGATGTATTTTTGAAGATTTACCTAATTTTTTTTTTATTTTTTATTTTTTTTTATTTTTTTTTATTTTTTTTTTTATTTTTTTTTTTTTTTCTATGGGAGGGAAAGTCTAGCTTAGGTCTCCCTTCGCCACTGGTTTAATTTTATCTCAGCTGAACTAAAATATACAATCTTCCTTTTCAGATCATTTTTATTCTTTTGTTAATTGTCTCCCTCACCACGTGTCCTACCAACTGTAACCGCCTGTCTCTCATTTCCTGTATTATATTCATCTTTCCGTACAGCGCCTATATTTTTTCATTTGGTTCATTCATTTGGCTTCTCCATGTGCCATTAATTTAGATGGGTTCGAAAATTCGATTTATTACTTTTTTTTTCAATATGTGCCAAAGAATGTTTTCTTTGGTATCTTTTGGCAGAGTCGATCTTGGCATTCCTAGACCAAGTGTGCCAGATATTGCATGCGAGAAATGTTTGTAGACACGCAGGCGTTTTAAAACGAAATTATTTTTATTTTGAATTTTTTAAATAGTAGTATAGGAAAACTATTTGAAACCCTGCACCCCCTTAGGAATTTCATTCTTCCGATATTGTGCAGTCAGCTCTGGGGACAACTCAGCCGAACTTATTTAATACCTAAAATGAGTACATACATCACACTGACTGACACTGACAATATCAATGATATGAAAGCTACGTATTTCATATCCATGGTTGGAGATCTAAAAACAGAGAACTTACCTTCTCTACCTTTATGCGCCATCTAGACGTTGGGTACTTAGTATTATTTATTTTTAATGTATGTTAGAAAATTTAGAAGATTTGGAGTTTCGCATGAACTTAACGAAACCAATTTGGCTACGCGCATCACCATATGCTATTCGATGTTGGCACGGTACAATTTTCAGACTTTCTTGGATCGGTTAGTTACTAGTGATGAATAATGGATTAAGTACGATAATCTAGTCAGGAAAATTAATCGAGTAGATGCGACCAATGCAATGTCAAAATTCTTCTATCAAAATATGAAGATATACGACCGGAATTGACTAGCTGCCCATTAAATTAGAGACAGAGGTAAGTTGTAGAAAGTAATTGCCAATAAGTTGCTAATTAAATAAATTCATTTTTAAAAGTTATCTCAGTTTTAATTTTATACAAAAATACGACCGAATAATTTGTGCAACAACCTAGCAGTTCCTAAAATTATAGGGAAATATTTGAATAATCATATTTACTGGATTTTTGTAATTGTTTTTCAATTATTTTTCAATACGTAATATATTGGTGGTATTCTCCACGGTATTTTAAATACACATGGCAACTTGATTAAACGAGGAATTAACGTGAAGAAATATGATGTTAATTTATGTAGGGATTAAATAGCAATTTGAAGTATTTTTGTTTCGCTAAATTCGTTTATTCATGGAAATATAGGCACATATGGTTATGGCGCGGTGAAGGGATTTAAATGAATTATTTCACATACAAAACCAACACGCGAATATAGACGTTTGTGTTTGTAACAATAATAAACAGAAGTTATTGTTTCAGTTGATCGATTTTATAAATATTACATTAATATGCAATCAAAATAATTTTTATTTTGGAGGCAGCATCAATATAATCCGCCCATTCCTTTGACAAAATTCAATTGTAAATTGATTGTTTATTTTTCATTATTATTCCTATACGTTCTGGAATAAAAAATCCATTATAATTTCAAACTAATCTATCAGCTACGCATTAAAAACCTAAGAATAATATTAGGGCACAAACGTAAAAAAAAAACAAGTAAAAAAGATTTATGAAGGTCTGTTCAGTGTATTCTATGTATGGATGTTTAATACTCTAAAACAAAATTTTTATTGCATATTTTTATTGTATTTGGAAGGACCACTATTTTGAAAAACTCATTTGTGCTGACTTGCATCATGACTGTTTTTTATTAGCTCTGGATATGTCACCACAGATGTTAACGCTGAAGTTAGACTTTCGAGTAATGATAATTTCTATTCGGTTAGTGACTGTATCGTGTCCTCTTCTTGAACACTACCAGTCGGAGGTAACTTTTGTCTTCTAATCTAAATTTTCCACTTATATGAAGTTAATTATTAGGTCTTTCGAGGGATTCTATGTACCAATACATGCTAGATATCGTAAATAGATCTTTTTATCATTTGAGAAATCACACTAGTTAACAGATGTTCAATTTTTTTATTTTAGAAATCGGTTGTTTAAATAACATATACCAGGTGAATTATTTAAGGAGCAACATACATGTTTCACATATAATGTTAATGAAGTGAGTTATTTCATTTGCAACATAGCAAATTATGAAAGCAAGCTCATATCCATGGCAACAGATATGCAATGGTTATTAGATATAATAGTTATTTGACATGATAAAGTTCCTAGACGGCTAAAAAATAGTAAATTAGAAACAATAAATTAATTTTTATTAGTTTGTTTATCTTTACATATAAACAAAAATAATAATGTTTTTAGTAGCTAAGTCCAAAAAATATTTTAAAAAATAATATTTTGCCTTTTCTATGGGCTGAATGGGTATCACAAGATTTTAGGGTATGCAGATGACCTGGACATTATTTCAAGTATGGTTGAAGACATAATATACCTAACTGACCTTATTGATACCGTAATAAGTAGGACTCATCTTCAGTCTGTGAGATGCAGTTATCGTAAATGATGGCGGATGATATGGACAGTGATGTTCAGTACGGTGATTAGTCGTTATTTGCATTTAAGTATAATTATAATATGCAATATTATTAGCTAAATTTATTTAAAAATAGAGTTAAGTATTTTGTTTCCGCATCGGTTGTTTAAAATCAGATGACATAGCTGCAAAACCCTTAAAAGAAATATTGCATTTTATGTAAAGGAAGCAAACGTAGATGAAAACTACATTCATTTAACATGCAATTTCTCAAACAGGCAGAGTAATCACCTGTTCGAAAATTGAAAATGTAGATCACAGTACTTGCAGATCTGATTTAAAACTAGATTCTATTATATGCTATTTGCATATACAGGGTGTTTGTTTGAAACGCCGCACCTCGAACAACTCCTTTATTTTAAGAGATAAAAAAAATACCTTCAGGAGAAAAGTTAAACTAGACAAAAGGGCCCACTTAAGGACTATAATAAGTATTCTCCATCACTTTCGGTTTGAACGGAAATTATTTCAACTTTTTATCTAGCATAGGAAATTGGCATTTTATTTATTTATTTTTCTTGAAAGTATATTAATTCAGCTTTACAAGGATATCAAAATATCATACTTTAATTTTAACCATTTCAAAATGGCGACCATTTATTTACAAAATAAATTTATTATTTTGTGAATAAAATAATAAATAACATAAATCGTATAAAGTTAAACATAGCAAGCCTTGGCTACAAGGATATGTGCGGAATTTTTCTCTGCGGAGCACCGAAAAAAGGTAGCGGCCGAAATGTGTAAAGTCTCAACGTCGTATTGTTTTGACACTCTTTATATCGTTTTCGACAGAATCGGACCTGTAAATTACAAAACTAAAATTAAAAATGGCATACGACTTGTTATTATTCGGGTTTTGCCCGAAATGAAATACAAAAATTGACATATCCGGCCGGAACGGCTGTAAATTATAATATTTAAGTAAGATACTCCATGCATATACGGAATGCATCAATTTGCTTAGGTTTGTTCGCAGGTATTTATTAGTAGGTATTTTGTCAGAACTGCTATATACTACTTTTTTGGATGGGGAGGAACTCTGGTGTAATGAATCTCAGTGTTATGTAAACAATACATGCAATTATTTTTTTCGGGCAAATTACAATATTATATGTACCAAATCTTTAAATTAACTCCATTTTTGAAATCTACGACTTCAATATACCCGAAATTGATATACAAGTCAACAAATTTGATGTAAATAGCAAAATTCGATTTTCGAGCCTTATTTCGAAAGCGGCTTCATTTGAGACCAGGTGCTGCAAACAAACCTAAGCAAATTGATGCATTCCGTATATACATGGAGTATCGTACTTAAATGTCATAATTTAAGGCGTTCTGGCAGGATATGTTAAATTTTTTATTTCATTTCAGGCAAAACCCGAATAATAACAAGTCATATGTCTTTTTTTATTTAATTTTTGTAATCCACAGGTCCGATTTGGTCGAGAACGATATAAAAAGTGTCAAAATAATACGAAGTTGAGACTTTACATATTTCGGCTCATATCTTAATTTCGGCGCCCCCCAGAGAAAAATTTCGCACATATTCTTGTAGTCAAGGATATGCCCTACAGATTTAGGAAGAATTGAAACAAAATGTTAATATACGCAGATTTGCAGTGATAGAGTATTACATCATGTCTCGAATTTGGGGAAAAAATCTATCTAAATTTAAAATTTTCGCCATTTTGATAACAGATTCGTAATCTACGGCATTAAATTAATAGAA
This sequence comes from Liopterus haemorrhoidalis, assembly GCA_963971575.1. NCBI lineage: Eukaryota > Metazoa > Arthropoda > Insecta > Coleoptera > Dytiscidae > Liopterus > Liopterus haemorrhoidalis. Next base: position 27,118,182 of record OZ020620.1, read on the forward strand.
AAACGAGCCATATCATACGAAATTCGTTAGCCATTTCGGAAATCACTAGTTTGCGTCTGAGAATGAATTATGGACGGTATCTTGTAAACTAAGTGACGGATATTCGCGTACGTCGCGGCAAATTGTAGCTTAAGGTCCATTGTACAAATATGTATTTAGCTATTTTGTTCTACCGTAAAAATTAGTTATCGTTATCGTAATTAGTGTTCAAAAATTAGGGTTAAATTTTGATTGAAAGGAACATTCCCTTAACAAGAATATAGCTGCGTATCTATAAAACTAATATTAGTCTTATATGTTAGTACATATGACTTTAGTAAAAAATTATTCCATAGAATAGTGTTTTGCCATGAGTTTGGAGGGTTTTTTATGACATCACTGTCATTTTTAACAGCCTGCATAATACTGACTAACATACAATTTCTTAAACATGTTTTTATATGGTATTTTCATTTTTCGATGTTTTTTTTTAAGTATCTAGCTATATCTAGATACAAAATATTTTGGCATGTATCTGTAAATAGATATTTTTTATAAATCTGTATCTGTATCTGCATCTAGATATTCTTTTTCTTAAGTATCTTTATCTGTATCTAGATATATTTTTAAATGTATCTATTACAACACTGCTAATAATCTAAATATTGGCTCAAAAACAATAACACTAAACAATTTATCTAAACATTTTTCTCTATGCGACAGTTTGAAAAAATATAAATAAAATCCTATTTGTAACGCTCATCGCATCAGATATCAATGAAAGGTATGACATGTACATGATGCATGGCACTGTTAATTACATGTCTGACCGAGTGGTGGCGGCGGAATGCGAGGGGTCGCGTATGTAGGGTTAGTGGTATGCATAGGGGACACACTTACGGAAACGCAATTATGTTCATGTGATGATTAATCTGATGTACACACAGTAGTGCGCCTAGCATTGTGGTATGTGCAATACCCCAGCCAGGGGCGCCGCCATCCAACAATATTATTCTGATTAGTTTTACTGCACAATTAACCATTCATAAGCACAAATGAAAACGATCTTTTTCATCAATATAAATTATTTCATTAAATCAATATAATAATATAACGTGAATTTCACATAATGCTGAAGGTTAATCAGTGGCGACGTTAGCTCTTAAAATTGGGGGGGGGGCAGGAAATTTTTAAGAAAAATTTGGGGGGGGCATGAAATATTTGAATCATATTGGATATCATTGATGTCCTAAAAAAAGTCCTCACTTCTAAAATACATTTTTCTCCTTTTCTCCAAGCAAAACTGGGAGCCAGGGCAATTTTTGCCGTAGTTTGGAGTAGGGTGTCTCATGAAACCACTTAATACGTGGATAAACAAACAAATTTTTATTTTTGAAAAAAAATTTTTTTTATTGGAATTTCGCCAAAAATCTGCCAAAAATATGGCAAAAAACATTGTCCCCCACCCTATTTCCCAGAAGGGTTGATTTAATAATCTGAAGAAATCTCAATAATTTACATTGATGCGAATAGTTGATCAGATTAGTTCTTCGAAAAATATCAATTTTTTTGCCAAAAAAATAATAATTTTTTAAATATTTATGTGTAGTATCAAAAGAGAGCTATTTAGGCGTAGATTAAGGAACAAAAAGTATTCTTTTAAATTTCTTTATTTTAACACGATTTTTGCTATAAATGTTGTTCCACATCCTATAACCCGGGTTAATCTAAAAATCTGAAATAGTACAACAGGAATAGTACAACAAGAAAAGTACAAAATAAATTTTTGATCTGATAATCATTTCGAAAGTTATCGCATTTATGCAAGCAACACCGTGAAGGAAGATTAATGGATTATTAGTTCAAAAGTTATTAAAATGTAAGATTTTTAATACGTACCAACAATTTGTTTTCACTTACTAAATATCTACAAAATCCTTAAAATGTGAAAAAATCACTATTCGCATAAATTTTTTGTGATAATAATAATGTCGTACAAATCCAAGATTGTATAAATATATAATATTGCAGAAAATATCTATAAATCTACTCAATTATACTTATGGCTAGTGGTTACGAGTTAAATATTTTACCTCGAGTTATTCCTAACTCAAGTTAAAATTATATGTTTATGTATGTTATTTAACTCGAGCTATGCATAACTAGAGTTAAAACACTTAACTCGTTCAACCGGCCAGTAGTATGACGTCTAATGGAGATAGTACGATGCAGTAAGGGCAGTTGACAGCTGTTATGCCTGTAGTACACGATGCGATTTCTCGTTTTGAATCTCGTACGATTTATAGTACACAAATTATTGTATCGTACGAGATCTTGTATGATATTGAAAACCAACCAATATTTATTGTCTCGACCTAAAATATTGGACAGAATGAACCATAATGGCGCAGTATAAAATGCACATATTAGTGTGACTGTAGCGAACAACTGTTCATCTGTCAAACATATTTCGAGGTTATTTAGTATCAACTTTAGCAATATTTTTTCTTATTTTGTTAAAAATAAATTGGATTTTGCTGTTCACATTCTTAGGACATTTATATATATACATACGTTTGGATTTATCCAACATCTTATTATCCAACATACTTAACTAGTAACTTATCTACGTTGACCATTAAACATTCCAATCGAGGAAAAAAATACCGGGGGAATTATTTATTTATTTATTTATTTTTTTGATTATGTTTGTAGATTTTTTTTTAACATTTCTTGTCAACAAACTACTCTTGATTACAATTTCTATACTTCTCATGATTTTATTCAAGTTGGGTGTTATGCATAAAACAAATTCAACGAAATCATTATTAAGATAATGTATTTTTATTTTCGTTAAACTATTTTATAACGATAATAATGACAACAATAAAAATTTTTGATAAAGAAAAATCGTAGTTTTATAGACAAAAATAATAATAACAAAAAATAAATAAAATAATAATTCCTTTCAATTTCAAATGTAATAAATTAGAACAGAAAACGGTACGGCTTTGCGAATCCAGGAGATTTACTGATTTGGGACAAAGATTAATATTATCAGTCCAAATTGGTAAACTATCTGTCCATTCTAGGTTAAGTACAATTATTTGAATTCTGTCAACTTACAAAAATGGTGCGCATCAATTGGTACAGATTTAAAGCGATAAATATTGGATGGTATACTACAATAATTTTACATCCGATAAACCTGAACAAAATTCTCAATGCAATAATTATCGTACGACAAATCGTACGAGATAAAAGTCGAGAAATTGCATCGTATACTATAGGCTTTAAGCTTGCGTGCACAGAAACGCTGTTCGGATCGCACTAAACCTGCACATTTGAAATTGTCACAAAAGATTTAATTTTCATGATAGATCTGCATACATAATTGCAACATTTATGGGAGATCTTATTATGGATACAGAATTTTCTCTTTAGATTCATAAACAAAGAGTAATAATTGTTCAAATATAATTTTCCAAAATTTTTCATTTATCGTTTTATTTTCTTGTTTTAAAAGTGCGGAAAAATAACATTTATGAGGTTGTTTCAGTCGTCATTTTATGATATGACAGCCGCATTCAGATGGAATTTGGAGGATTTTTAATATATTTTATTTAATATCACAAGCTTATATTTAAGATCAATAAAACTACGCTTCATTTTATTTTGTACGTACAAAAATATATTGTTAGCTCTTTCTCTCTCTATCTCCTTGCCTTTTGAGTTGATCTTTGGCCTCACTCACACAAGTCTTTAATCTTGTTCTATTAAGCCTTCATTCTTTCCAGGTATCTACAACACTATTCCGCTTCCACTGCACGCTTCCTTAATCTTCCTTCAGCTTATTTATTTATTTATTTATTTATTTATTTATTTATTTATTTATTTATTTATTTATTTATTTATTTATTTATTCTTGTTCTTATTACATTCATTATTAACTATTTAGTACACTTATATATGAACAGTACAGTAAGTAAAAATAGCATACCAATGAAAGTAACCTACTGGTTTAGCACCACGTTTTTTGCAAGATCTGTCCGATGGGTGTTAGATCTTCTTTCAAAGATCTTCTTTTCTATTCTATGGACCTCAAAATATCACTAAAAATCAAACGGACTTGATTCTGTGCCACTGATGTCGTAAGTTCTCAAGTTGTAAGGGAGGTAATTTTAGTATTGTTTCAGAAATAAAATTCCATAAATAAATTCAATATACTTATCCAATTAGAGTAAAATATTAAAATATTAAATAATAAAAAATAACACAGGTCAACAAAAAAAAATGTTTTTCTTTGAGTCTTCATTTTAATGACTATTTTCTGGTTCTTTATATCGAAAAATAACTAAAACCTTCGTTTATTTTTGAAAAACTTTGCTTTTGTACTTTTAATAACGATCAATATATATTTATTTATTTTTATGACCATATAAGGAGAAGCGTGTTTTATTAAGTAAGGGTGGGGACGAGCGGGTGGATACCAAGTGGCATTTCACTTACGTGGTTCATAGTAGGTATGCGCATGCGCATTGCACCGATACAACGCATTTTGTGTGACGGCAGATCCAGAAATGGCGTCAAGAAGTTGTAAACACGAGGTAGACTCATTCTGCTATATTTGCCCAAAAGTAAAGCAGAAATCCTAGCTTCTCGGTTGAAACAGTGGAATTTGCTTGAGACAAATGTATCAATAAGTGATCAAAGAAAGCATCATGAAGCATTTTCTTGTTTTTTCACTAAAGAAGACGGACTTTGTTATTGTAATGATGTGAAAGGATTGTTTGAAGAAATCGGAATCTCACGCATTCCTTCTGACTGGCGTCTTTTCATAAACAGTTCTACAAATAGTTTAAAAGCTGCCCTTCTGCGTAATCGAAATAAATTTCCATGTCTTCCTTCGGATCATTCCGTAATGCTCAAAGAAAATTCTCAAAACAGAGTAGACATTTACAAAGAGCTTATTGCAACTATGCTTGATAACTTTAAAATCATGGGTTCCAGAATGTCCCTTAAAGTGCATATATTACATGCTGACTTGGACCAATTTAAAGATAACATGGGAACCTATTCGGAAGAACAAGGTGAACGTTTTCATCAAGACGTGATGGACTTTGAACGTCGTTATGAGGGGCAATACAATGAGAGTATGATGGGGACTATATTTGGGGGCTAATACGAGAAAGTCCATACAATCACAGAAGAAATACGAAAAATAATCATTTTTAAACTTTTTTATATATTCTGTTACAGTAAGTTGTTTGTTTCGAATGGTTTTCTTGTAAATAAAACTGATTCAAATTCATAACAAAAGTTTGTATTACTTTTACATACAATAAAGGTCTAAAAAAAGGAAATTTTCTTAAAATTCCGTAATTTCATTCTGATAGCTACAAAAGCAAACTTTTTCGGGTAAAACTATTTTTTCTTTAATTAATAATGTAGAAGAAATAAAAATCTGATATGCAGAACCCAGACTCAAAATTCCTGTTGACCGGTGTAATCTATTTCTTATAAAGGGACGCTTAAGTGCAGACATGTTTATTATTGTAACTTGAAACCTATGTATACTTAACATGAAAAGGGCATTGTAAATTCTATAACGGATCACAAAAATCTCAATTAATAGATTAGATGCATTCGAACCATATGGGAAAAACTATTAATCTCTGTCTTGAAATATAAATATTAGTTTTGGTTACTTATCTAGGGATATTATACTATTTAATTTATAAATAATAACTCTTGTCTGGATGACCGGGGTGTGATATGATATTTTACAGCTGAAAAATGTTAGTCTCTCGGGGGAGTTGAGTTAAACAGTCAAAAAGTTAATACGTCTTTAAGGTAGTTCAAACACCCATGCGTTAAATACATATTAACGTTAGTGTAGGGTCCACCTAAAGAATGGAGAGACAATATTCAGAGACTTGGGAGAGACAATGGGTTTTAGCATCTCCGAAAAACCAGGAGGGCGATATGATATTATTAATCCTCAGATTTTGACGTCTGGTGGACAAATTAATGTTAGAGTGTAAAGAGTCTCTTGAGTGTTTAGTGATTGTGAATATGTCTCTCTGACTGGGATTTAGCCGTCATCATTACATTGTAGGTCTAGTGTAAATAATGTAAATAGTAAATCGTAACAGAATTAAAGTAGGTTAGGTAAAATGTTGATTTTAATTGAGAGGCCTTTTAATTTCTTCCTAAGTATTATAGCAACCAGCTAGCGAACGAGGGGGGGCTCAAGCTCGATGCGCTCGCGAGTTTTGAAAACTCATTATGCGGGAGACCTTGAGTTTGAGGGTTGTACCGAGTAAGTACAAATGCAGGATGTCAATTTTTTTCAGCCAACCGTGACGTTCATTTATATTATCAGTAAGCTCCCCACAAAGTACGAAAATGTCATCATAAACATTATCATGACGATAAAAGTCCTGATCATGATCTCACTTAAAAACGGATCTTTGCGGTTAAAAATGTATTCAGTATACAGCATTAGTCATTGATAACACCAAAAATTAAGAATTATAGTGCGCAAATAGTCTAGTATAAATAATATAAAAGTACATTTTTAAGTGTTGGGTAAAAACAAATTTGGCTATTTGTTATTTAAATATTTATAATCCTTCCTGCAAAAAATATTGCAAGCGAACAGTACAAACATTGTACTCAAATTAAATATTAACAAACAACAACCTAATCCATGGCTGTTTCATTAGCAGGAGGGTGCAAATATAACAGTGTGTTTCATTACAAGAATAAAACAGGCTATACATTTTTAATGCCCTTTGTATGAAACGTCACTGTAAATTAACCATGAAGTTAACCTATAATAATCAGTAACGTGGGTTGTACAGCATACAGCATAACCGGCCATATACAATACAAGAAATACATTATCTACATGGTAAGTACTAAATGAATTCTATATGCGAAAAATATATATATATATATACACAGGAGCTATAGTATATTATGTATATCTAGTAGAATATCAATTATATAGACTAACTGAGTAATCAAATATTTCAGATAGTCAAAAAGCAGTATTGTAATAGATGCAATTAAAAAAATATCTAGATATAAAATGTTTGTATCTAGATACAACTAGATACTGTTGAAAAAACACTTAAAAATGAAAATACCATATTTTTTACCAAACAAACAGTGCATGTTAATCAGTATTATACAGGCTTATCAAAAATGACCGTGACGTCACAAAAAGTCCACTAAATTCAAGGTAAAATACTATTCTAAGGAATAAATTTGAACTTAATAACGTATGTATCATGTTAGCCATATGTGCTGACGTATGAGCTGCGTATCTATAAGACTTATGTTAGTCTTATAGATACGCGGCTATGTTCTTATTAAGAGGATGTTCCTTTCAATTAAATTTTAGCCCTAATTGAAGTGGAATTCGTGTAATATCACGATTATTTTTTATCACTAATAAAAAATAACTGATAAGAAATATGTGATTATTTTTTTATTCTCATTTCACACAAATTTAATTTATAAACAAAATTTCAGTATACATTTTCACGCTTACAAATTAAATTTATATGAGCGTTTAATAATTTATTCAATTTTACGTCCTTTATGAAACACACCTACTTATCTTACTGATTTCAATTAGGAAATAAACTTAATATCCACACTAGCATGGCCAGCCCTTGGGTGAGGCGGACTAGAGTCAGGCCTCAAGTGAAGAAATGCCTCAAGAAAATTATTGTTTTTTCAATCACTGGATACTTTTCAAGGGCCTTAATTTGTCTTACCCAAGGCTTCACAAAACCACGGTCCACTCCCAAACCACTTGTGTGGATATAATTTTTCACATGTTTTTAGTAAATAGCTCATCAAAATAGCAACAATAGTTATTCAAAAACTTAGTTTTCATTAATAATGACCCATTTTCCTTAAGTGTTGTACTTACTATTGTGGTACCTAAATACCTATTATTTTTACGGCCGTTCAAAAGCTACGAAAAACGAGTGAGAATATATATATATTTGTTTTGACATTCCATATAAATTTAATTTGTAAACGTCAGAATTTCAATTGTTTTCTGAACTTTGTTTATAGTAAAAATAAAATATTAAAAATGATAATTTATAATTAAACTATTATATCAGGTCGGTATCATGGTATAAAAATAAAGTAACGATCAAAGTATCTGAAATACAGATACAAGATACTTAAATTTAAATATCTAGATACAGATACAGATACATATTTCAAAAAGAATCTAATTTGTATCTTGAAAAAGTATCTAGTTATTGTATCTAGATACTTGTAAGATACAAACATTAAGTAGAAACATTCTATCGAAAAAAAAAAAAAAAATGTAATAATGCTGTTCAGCAATCTTCAAACATGTAAAGCAGTGGTTACAAAACCGCAGTCCGTGGAACTCTGATGGTCCGTAGACGAAGATTTCGAGTACTTAATTATTTTGTTTTTAATGAGTTCGGAATTTTCACCCTCCGATACTGTGGAGTTAACTCAGAGGTCAACTTAGCTTCAAATATTTAATATATTATGTAGACAAATATAATACCATTAAATAACAAATTTTAGTATTGTGAAATTGCTACATTCGTATTATAAACTAAATAATTTACCTGGCATTGGACGAGTTTTTTAACCCTAAACAGGCAAATATTTATTTGTAATGAAAAACAGGAAATTTCATAATTTCTTTATTTAATATATATTAAAGGTTGCAAAAAAAAGAAATTTATATTTTTTTCTCATTAAGTAAAAAAAAAAAAAAACGTATCGCAGAAGATACAGTGCTCGTTAGAAATTCTTCATGTGATAAATTGTATCGGTTGTGTATGAAACGAATAAATATTGAATCGTGAAGTAGTATTCATGATTTGAAACGTCTAGTTACATTGGAGAACGCGGTAGGAACGAAAATTTAAAAACTGTGGTATTTTACCACTTTAGAACTTGTCTGCATATGTAAACACCGCCATTGCGTACAATAAGTAAATACCCGTTCTATAACTTCCCACACCGATAAAATCGTCGCCACTAGTACACCACGCTTCTATGCTTCTGTATTTTGCAGGATACGTAGCCCACTTTCATTTAACTTGCACCGGATTTGTATAAAAAATTTCAAATGTTGATGTATCTCACGAGATACGTTAGCCGATTAAGGGTTAAATGTGATATGTGGAATGTGGTATTGGTCATTTAGATGTAATATGCTGCTGTCACTCTTTAAATGTTGAACCTGTCTTGAGCTGGCGATGCATTCTATGCAATACAGTAAAATGCAATTTGCTATAATTCTCCGGCAAGGGCGAGTGTTATCGGTATTTTTTTTTTTTTTTCGATTATCATTAGAAAGGACGGGAATTTCATAATATGATCCGCCTCAAACAACAAGTCAAATCAATGTAAGCAAAAGAAAAAAGTAAAATCGAATTAGGTGGCTCGAAAACGGCCCTTCACTAGTCAGCCCCTGTTTTCTGGTACGGAATGTTCATAAACTATTAATAGGTGTTTGAATTTTCCACATGACAAAACCTAAAAAGACAATCTAATGAGTAATTGACAAAGAAATTTATTAGTAACATACATTTGCTATTGTTTATGTGGCTATTTTTTGCTTACCAATGAAATGACTTACAAAAGTGATAATTAAAAGCAGAGCCGAGGGTATGAAGCGCCTGTGGCAAGTGTCTATCTTGCGCGCATCTAACCCAAAGATGAATTAAAAATAAAAAGTTATAATTATATGTAATAGGTTTACTTATGCCCGATTGCTAAAAAACAAATTAAATGATTTAACTGGAGTTATACCAAACATGAATTAAAACAGTATATATTAACATTCATCTTTCGATTAATCTTTTCACAGAAACATATCATACCTCGAGTTAAAAATTTAGCTCTCTTTAGCAATCGGCCATAAATGTAACTTGTTAAATATTACTTCTATTATTGAATTAAACCCCATCAATATGAGTTACCTTTAAAATGATAACAATCCATTTATGTATTTTTATAATTAAAAAAAAAAAAAAAAAACAAGAACCAATTTTTATTTATATTCATTGACAAATACGTGAAGGAAATACATTATATAAGTATAATACAATAGTAAATTATTCAACGAAGTTATAACGAATGATTATAAAATGGTTGATTTTGGCATTATTAATTTTTTCTAATTTAATATTCACCGTATAATTATAATTATCAACTTGCATCTCGCTTATCTGGCTTTGAGTTTTAGTTATACTTTTCTCTTTCGTTTCAATTTCATATGAAACATGACTACTTGTGAAAGTTTTTAGGTGTATATGATTTTCTTACAAATTTATCAATTGGAGTTACATTTTTCTTTATAATTTTCTTTTCTCTTATTTTTCTAAAGTGTAAACCGGAAGGTTTTTTTTTTGTTGCATATTTCCCAAGATTTTTTTTTTTAAATTTCAATATTTGTTTTTATTAATATAATAATTTATAATATTTACGAAGTATGCCAGTATGTTGTACAATAAACAAAATTAACTACTGTCTTTTCCAGTAAAAAATAGCTGAGAAAAAAACGAAAGCAACTGCACCTTTGGAGCACGAAACGTACGTTATTTTATCGAAAGGAATGTTATGTTGAAATCGAGATACACATTTTTGTTGCAAACTATATTATATTCACCTCTTCTAGTCCATAGGCAAAACAATAATAAACACACTTGCTAAGAGGCTAACATATAGACGTGGAGAAGTTAATACAAAATAATTGATACAAATTCAAAGAATATTTCTAACGGCGCGCTACTGTATGTCGTTATACTTAGGTTTGATTAACCTTTGCTTACAAACGTATGATCTCGAAAAACAAAAAATATTAATCGTTACTACACTCAGACAAAATGTTAAGAAAAAAACATCCCAGAAAACAAATAACAAATATCACAGCTACGAAAAAAAAAAAAAACTATGTTTATAAAAATTTTGTTTTGCGCCCCAAACTTACTTGTGCCCGTGGCGGGCGACTCTTTCGCCACGCTCTCGTTACGGGCCTGATAAAAAGGGCATTTTCTAATAATAAATTCACTAAAAATTGTCAATGTCAGTCAACTGCAAATGTCAATTAATATTTGTAATTACGTTTATGATTAAATGCGTCATGTGCAGTTAGAGAACAAACAGTTTGGAACGAAAAATTCTAACACGGCATTCAAACGCCTATAAATCATTAATGAACGCTCTGCATAAAATTATACTCCTAATATAATTTGATGAAAACACAACAACGAAAATTTTGATTAATAATATACTTTTGCAAGCAGATGCTAGAATTATTATTATACGTATAAACTCAGTTTCTCCAAACCAAATCTTGTTGTATGCAAAATACGTACGTCCACATTTTCATTTAGAAACATTTAATCCAATTAGGAAAATGCATGTTATGCGGCATGCGCTTGTGCATTATACACTCTTTATTGATAATATGATATGCTCAGAGCCGCGTCCGACCATGGTAAATCATATTTGTACTGGAAGCGTGTCTTCCGCCGGCTTGTACTTTGACAGCTTCGCGCACCCGTATCGCTGCTAACAGACAGCCAACAGGCACATCATCCGCTTACTGGAATTCTTCCATGCTGGAATTTGTTCTTTGCTTGCTTTGAATTTCAAGACAAGTTTCTGGCATTTTTTATCTAAACTTTTTATATTGCTTTTTGACACGATACATTTATCTTACGTCGGCAAATAGTCATTTTATTTATGCGCAAGTTATTTCATATTCGAACTTGTTACATATTGTATGTGAGATTAGTGTTTAAAATTAAATTCAATATGTATGTAAACTAGAGTTATAATTAAAACTTAAATAGTAGTTGTGTGTAACTTGGAAGTAATATGCTACGCTAAGTAATGATACTAGATTTATGAAAAATCGTTTATTCAATTAATCGTTGTCTCTTTCAAAATAACATCCTTTGGATACAATGTACTTGCGCTGGCATGGTCTCCACCCTTCATGGCAAGATCTTTTATAATACTATGAACAGGACAGCCTATGCCTATCCTGTGCTTCAACCTCTATAGCTTCTCAATGTTCCAGAAACATCTTATGCCACAGACAAACTTTCAGTTCCAGAAAAAAAAAAAACTGGTTGTAAACGTTTTTCTCCATTCCTTTTTTCCATTTTCAGCAGATAAGTTACCAAAATTTGCATTAACTCAAATAATTACAGAACCATATGCCGTCAAACTAACGAGTCAATATTGTACCAAATGTAGAATGACGATATAACTATCAACTCGGCGCACTGCAGTTCTTAAATTTAAAAATCTCGAGAAAGAAAGTAATGGAAAACATTTTTTGATATATGATTAATTATGGATATAAACTGGAAAGGTAGAATATTTTTTATCTAACAATGAATCATGTGATCAAGACGCTACCAGCAATTTTCACCTTTCGATTGATTCATTGCGCATTTTATGATAGCTATTTTATACGAATCGTACGAATTTAAGGTATTATTTAAAAATCTGAAGCTTGATGATATTATTAAATCAATTGCAATTCACCATAACAGATATTTATTTTTCTTGAAATTTTTAAGAATAAGTTAATGTTGTCCTGCGTATATGAAAAATAATATGAGAATTACTTGAAAATAAAACCACGAAGCAACTAAGTTTATAAAGTCTTAAATAATGAAAATTTTGTTTAACTTAATTTGGACAGTTAATAATTTGAATTTGTATATTAATTAATGTTTTTATTTAATAAATATAATGTTTTTCCAAAAATTTACTGTTGCTTATAATTTAAATTAATGTTTTCATTATTTATGGTCTTCCCCTTCTTCCAATTGTTCTCATACTCATACAAAGTAAATCTTCTCCAACTGTGATAAAGCATTTATGTTTGATTTATGGAACATCTATTAACTTATTGGAATTTATGATGGATGAAAAATAAATAAAATAAAAAATAATACAGGAAAATAGCAGGATGTCTTGAGATTGTATATTTTTTGTATGGAGTGTGTTGTCAATGGCGGCGCTAGTTGTCATATACAAGGTTTGATAAAAAAAAAAACAAACAAAAATACGTGAAATGTGCGTATCTAGCGAATACAGAAGGGAAATAGCATCTTAATATGATGCAGCTGTCAATTGTGATTTGATTGCTGTTGAACTTGTTCCGCTAAGTTATTTCGTTATAATTTTATAGCGAATTTTGTAATTCAATTTTCTCGCAGCCTTTCTGTGTGATATTATGTTTCAAACTTAGACATATGACGTCAGAACCACGTAAACTTATGAAAACAATTTTAAACCAGTGGCGAAGGGAAACCTACGCTAGACTTGCCCTCCCATAAAAAATTTAATTTAATTTAATTTTTTTTTTTTAATATTTAGATAAATCTTCAAAAATACATCAAATTATGTTCTATACAAATTTTTGTCCAAGGCTTGGTTTATTAATTACGAATTAATTATCATAACCATGGAAACGTTACATATAAGTATGAAAAAATTTTAAACAATTTTACAAAAAAAATTCGAAATTTTTCGTTTTATCAAAAAATGTCTCAAATAAAAGTTATTAGTTATTGCATTTATAGTAACTTTTGTTCAATAAATTTTTTCGAAATATTTTTCTGTTGCTAAATATTCGCAAAAATCTTAAAATCGACACGAGTAAACTCCCATTTCTAGTCAACCGATCTTCATAAAAAACAATAGGGTTCTTCCCATTTAATACACACAGACACACAGACACACACACACACATACGGACGGCACTTCGAAAATAGGTTTTTAGGAGTCCCTGGACCATAAAACGTGGTCATCAGTCAAAATCTCGACATCGAAAATTTTCGCGATTACAATACTTGCCCCTTATATATTAAGGTCGGGCAAGTAAAAATGCTCCGAGTCGAACTGCATGATTTAAGCTAGCTCACACTTCCCTCATGATTCGACTTTTGGTGAAGAACAAAATCACTCATTATCTATCTGCCACACTCACCTGACTTGGACCTGTGTAACATTTATTTATTGAGTTCGTTAAAAGAGCACCGTTTTTAAACGACTGAAGAGATTAAAAAAATAACGAAAACTGATCAAAAAACAATTCTAAAAAGTGCCTACAAAAATTTTACCAGAAGAGAAATAGATGGCAGCTACGTGTAACCACAGAAAAACAGTATTTCTTAAGTTATAATTTAAATGTAAAAATAAAGTTTGACGCTAGTCCGCGTGTTATTTTATTAAATGCCGTATGTCATGAAAGAAGACATTTTAGACTCAGATATTAACACGCATTAATAGTAGTAAATTATCTTTAAACGGCCTAAAAATGATTAGGTAGCGTACAGAGCAAAGAAGGTTAGTTTTCTGTATCCAGATCTCTTGCACTATATGGGCACTATTTTTTTACCGATCCTATTGTTCCTAAATTGCTGTGGGTAAAAATAATTTAATTTGTGTAGAGAACAAGTGTACCAAGTGGCATTTTTCTATCATCAAATACAATATTTTTCGACGGATGTCGAACAAAAGTTTGTCGTAGTATTGGAACATTTTTACACAAAACTGTAAAATATAAAAGTTATTTGAAACCCTGTAATATAATAACAAAATTAGAGAACATTGTTGTCTGATATCTATTATTTAGTTATTGAAAGATAACATTTTACAATCATTTCTAGAGTTAAAAATATCCTATTAGATTGATAAAAATTGAATGAAAATTTAGATATATAGATTGTTAGTAATTTTATTTCAGAGAAAGATACTTGTAATCTCTGGGGGTAATAAATATAGCGTTCGGATATCTTTATTCTAGCGGTTTCTTCATTTACATTTATTTGAATTATGATTATCTATGGATTAGAAAAGTGGACTGTAAAAAACTCTTACATACTCAGGATACTTCGGCTTCAAGTAGAAAAAATTTATTATCAAAAAATGTTGACAGTATGCTTCTTTCTTATGTCTGTTGCTAGTAACCCGCCTACTGTCAGTCCTACGTTATTTTGTGTACAAAGGCACAGCTTACTATTTCTGCGACTTTTATCTCTGAATCAAGGGCGGTAATTTAATAAATATACTTTGCAACAACCAATTATATTGCATATTTTATTGAAAATACTACAATAAAATAGTTTACTTAATGTTCGAGTTGTTTGATATTTGTTTACATTTTATAATTTAGAGGTTATGAGTGCAAATTTTAAGATGTGGTCTAAGGCAGTGTTCCTCAACCTTTTTTGGCATGAGACCCCCCGAAATTATGTACATATTTTCAGCGGCCCCCCTATATATCGTCCCCTTAATACTACAACCAGGTAACTTGAAATTAGTAGTTTCGCATCAAATCAATTTTAAGTTTTGAAGAGCAATAAACAGCAATGGACTTATTTATTTGTTTTACTGGGTTTTTGTATTTAAGACATATAGCAGCACTTATTTAGATTTAGCATTACAAAGATAATAAATAATTGGATAGGTAGGTGCAAATAGCTCAAAATACCCAAAATTCGAAATATCCAGTTGTGGTATTAAGGGGACGATATATATTGTGTGTATCAAGATAGAAGGACACGATTTTTCTAGAAAAAGTGACGTGTTAGCAAGCTGGAGAAAAATTTTGGTGACCAAAGTTTATCCAAAGAATTGAAAAATAGTACTGAAATTTTCCCGAATAAACCGGAAGTGAAGAGTATCAAGGACAACTTTTAGTTTTTAAATGGGCACGTATTTCATGTTGGTATCTTTGGGTAGAGCTTTTAAAAAGAAACAACATTTATTTACGGTTGACAAAAAATTGTATTCTCTATTATGACTTGAAAATAAAGTATTTTTATTATAAGTGTTCAAAGTGCCTTCCATTTTGATTTTGTATCCATAGTCTTGAGTTATCTGTAGCTCGGATCATAAATAAATAAAAAAAATAATAATAATAATAATTTCATGATTCGATCGTGTATCACGGCCCTCCGACGAAGCTTTCACGGGCTGCGGTGTAGAAACGCTGGTCTAAGACATACCTACCTTCATAAAAATTCCAAATCCAAATTTTTTAAATTTAAATTTTAAGTGAAATCAGATCGAAACAACAAATCTCAATTGTTCGATTGATATCTGTGAAGGTCTTTACACTTCTGTGAACTGTAAATAATTTTTTGCTTAACTTTTAATCCGTATTTTTAGAATCAATCTGCGTCTCAAATAAATTTACTTTCCATCCTGAGCAAAGTGTTTCAATCATTTTACGACTTCATAGAGCTTAAAACGATTTATTTTAACGTAAGACACTTCAATTGAGTTTACTCGTGAAGGGGTAGATGTGAAAGTTATTCGAGTCAACTAAAGAAAATCGTGCGCCTTTCGCAACATTTCATTTCACTTTACTTTGATTTTTGGCTTCTCGCATCCGAATAACACAAATGATATACTGACACCAATTCAAAAATGTTACACAGATTTTATTCATAGATTTCGCAATGTTCGAAAAATTTAATTTGATAGAAAGGTTCAGATGAATGTAATTGAATATGCAGTTTCTTTTTAACAATGTAATAATGAATTTCAGGTTCTAGGGCTATTGCCATCTCGAGCATTATGATACAATGCAGTTAAATAAATAAATAATAGGTTCTCAACGCCTAGAAAAACATATAAGGGAGAAAGTAAGTTCTGCGTTTCTAGACTGCCAGCCATAGATATGAAAGCCACATAGTCAATGTGACATGTTGACCGGTTATATTATCCCTATATAAACAGGCACTCATTTTTTAAGTATTAAATACTTAAGGCTGAGTCGTCCCCAATGCTGACTGCACAATTTCAGAAGATAAAAATCCGGTGAAGGTGGAGGGATTCGAACCCACGTCTCTGTACTCCGTAGGCAACCGTCTTACCACGGAGCCACGGCAACTCTGACAATACAGTTGCAATATTATTTTATGAACAGGTAGTATCAGGTCGTCAAGGATGAAATTTGTAGTTAATATTGCCAACTATAACCGTTTACTATTTGACATTGGCTTAATATTTTACCGTTCTGTTTTTATTTATTTATTTTTTTTTTCTGAAAGTTACACATATCGCCTGTTTAAAGAAATCATTGTATGCTCTAAAAATATCAAAAACTATTTTCTAAAATTAATTTTGTTGAAAATGGAACGGTCGGAAATTCGCACTATTATGAAGTATGAGTTCTTACGTGGAACTACGGCATCGCTGATTGCGCGAAACATTAATAGTGTATTTGGCTCTAGTGTTACTATGCAGCAGACAATATCAAATTGGTTAGCCAAATTTCGTACAGGTCACTTAAAAACGAAAAAAAAAAAAACTTGGCTCATCGATCACAGTAGCAATATACTGCAATCAACTGGACGAAATGATGCAAAAACTTAAAGAAAAACAGCCTAGATTGGTCAACAGATAGACTCCTATCTTATTGCATGATAACGCTAGACCACACACTGCACAAATGACTGTGGCAAAACTACAGGAATTGGAGTTGGAACTTCTTAATCATCCTCCGTACTTACCAGACCTAGCCCCCACTGACTACCACTTCCGCAATTTGGACAACTTTTTAATAGGAAAACAGTTTAATTCCCACAATGCTGTACAACTGGCCTTTCAGGAATTCACTGACTCTCGTCCGCCAGGGTTTTATACTACCGGCCTGAACAACCTGCCGCTTAAATGGCAAAAGTGTATAGACAATATGGGTGCATACTTTCATGAATAAAATAATTCCTAATATTTATAAGATATCAACAAACTTTGCCTTTTTTTCTACAGATTTCATCCTTGACTACCTAATATTTCATACACAAGTTATCTATCTATTTAAATAAAATTGAAAGTTATATTTGTTTTTCTGTCATTATACTTAGGCATAAAGAGATGCCTACCGTTATTAGTAAAGCATAGTATTTTTCTTTCGATACAAGTATTTTTGTATTTGATCTTTTTCTATCGATATTTTACTTATATCAATAATCATTTATTAATACCAGTTTGAATTATTAACTATTATCAGTAATATTGCTAATATATCTTTAACATTATTTTGCAATGGTCTAGAACAGGGGTGTCAAACTGGCGGCCCGCGTGCCCCGTGCGGTCTAATTCTTGCATTTTGGCGGCCGGCAATAGCTTCTTATACTCTAATAAAGTTTTATACTATATATATTATATGATATAAAAATTTATTTGAACGAAAATACCTCGTGACAGAATCTGTACGGGCCGCGGTGTCAAGAAAAAGTATGAAGGTGTATGAATGTCATTTTAGAGCTACAGATTATATCAATATTGTTTACTTATTCATATTTAACAAATTAGTATGTATCAAACAAATTAAATAATGCATGAAGCTCCTGCTTTACAGATGCAGGTTATCTTGAGTTAACTTTAATTTTCCAGTGGCTTTGTGAGGTGGTGATTTTAGACTGCTTGTTTGTAAACATAACCCACATATGTCCGCATAATATAACATGACCGGCGTTTAACAACTATTCTTCTTCAACTACACACCTAGAAGAAGGTGTTGCACTTAAGAAATTAAAATAATGT
Organism: Liopterus haemorrhoidalis; assembly: GCA_963971575.1. NCBI lineage: Eukaryota > Metazoa > Arthropoda > Insecta > Coleoptera > Dytiscidae > Liopterus > Liopterus haemorrhoidalis. The sequence goes on from OZ020620.1 coordinate 27,136,767, forward strand.
AGTAAGGTTATATTATAGCTCGAATGAGCATTATCAAAATTGGTTAGACAACCACAATAAAGACCACAATTTAAACTAATATTAGAATTTCATTTTGTAGAAATGCAAAAAAAAAACTACACAACCTCAGTTATATATACCAGCAAGAATAATACACATTCAACAAACAAAAATACTTTTAGGTATCATATTTAAAAGTAATTCTTACCACTTATTGTTGTGCTATTCAAGATTATTTTTGTCAAAATATGCTACTGATATCAATATTGTTACGTGGTACCAATACATCATATAAGACGGATTTTGAATGAAGAATGAATAATTTAGGATTTGGAGTCGTATATAGTCGCTACATTCTCCCCAGATTTTTCTTGAAGTCACTAAGTGCTTCCAGAAGGTTCCACGATCATTATCCCGTACCGAACGGTTAACACTATATCTGTAGGGACCGTATTCGTAACAATATTTAGAAACAAACTTTAAAGAAGTAGAATAAAATGCCAAATTCACATTGTTATGTTCACTGATGGAGCTAAAACAAGCAATAGTCGATGCTGCAATACGCAAAAAATACTTATCATACTAACTGATTTTCCAAGCTGAATACAGACAACTACACTCCATCGATGCTATCATTCAGCAAATCCAGACCCAGTGTTTCGGTAAAGAAATCCCACTCCCAAGAAATCACTCGTAAGCAAATATACCTGCTAAGAAGCAATGAATAAAGAATTATCAGCCATCCCTACACACAATATAAGTTTTGCAGCTTTATCATGGTAATAATAAAATATATTTAGAAACTGAATGGGCAACGACTACTGACTGCGAAGAGTAAAAAGATTGATGCAGCGAAAGAAGACTACAAACAGATATCACGCGGATTAGAATTGGCCATATAGCCTATCTGCAGATGAAGCAAAAAGCAGAAAGAAGCAAGATCCGTCAATTTGTGACACCAGCCTGAAAGGAATCACATTACGGCTTGTGATAATTGAAAACCATAAATACCATCAACAAAACGCTTCACATACGATGGAAGAAGCACATACAATTCTTATAGGCAACAGAGATTTGCTGCTAATTACTAATATCTTAAATGCTGAAGAACCCTTAAGGAAATGTATTTAAAAAAACTGCAAACTTTAAGAAATAATTAATAAACAACATACGAGACGACGATCAGAAAAGAAATGCAAAATAATAATTTTAGATTATAGTTGTTGCAATTGTAGTTCATTGTACCTTTTCAGCTTGCCTTAGCACATTCCTTATGTGACAATGAGCTCTATATTGCGACATTTCCTCTATAAATGCACACTACGCATTCTCAATTATCAATTACAAATAATGCAACTCATACAATTGTAAATATGTATAAATATTGTATTATATTAGAAATAAATCAGTCTTAGTTGAATCTCGGTCTTCTCACTATCCTTCGGGATACAACATTTCTGGTGGCAGCGACTATTTTGTACTTTGTTAAACATTTGAAACAGTTTGTAAAAAACTTAGTGCAACAAATTTTTGAATTACCACGACTACTGAAGTCGGCGTACGTTATCGAGAAGATATCAGAAGAGATCAAACTACTGCACTCCTTCCTGTAAGTACTCATCCTTCCTTCACATTAGCCCTTGTTTTAGATGAGCGATACGAAAACAATTGTCAAGAACTACGAAGGACCAACAACAAGATCCAAAAGTGTATCAGAGACCCAGGAAGTTAAAGAAATGGCTTACTTCAAAGTAAACGAAATTTTCAACATCATACCGGAATACGATGGTACAGCAAATAGATTATCCGAATTCATAAATGCCTGCGAGACTGCACTAACAATGATAGATCCTGTGAGTAAACCTATACTTTTTAATTTAATAAAATTAAAGTTAAAGAAAAGGGCGTACAGCTTAACACAGTACAGAGATATTAAAAATTTCGAGGAATTAAAAATAACTCTCAAGGAGTTCTGTACTGACAAAAAGTCAATTGTCCAATTGCAAAGTGAACTGAATTCATGCAGACAATTGAATAGCGAAGAGGTCCTACAATACGCCAACAGAATTGAAGGGATTTTACATAGTTTAGTCTTATCTTCATGTGAAGGGCAGTCCGCAGAAGCATCAAGATCATTAATTGAATTTAATAAGAAGCAAGCACTTCATTTATTTGTAGAAGGTTTAAGAAGTCCAGTGAAAATGTATACGAAAGCACGTAATTGTCAAACCTTAGAAGAAGCCATAGAAGTAGCCAGGACCGAGGAGACATTAAGTGAAATGAATAGGCAGAAAACGGAAAGAGAAATTCCAAAATTAACGTGTTTCAACTGTTCAAAGCCCGGTCACAAGGCATCAGAGTGTCGCTTGAAAAAGATAACGTTTCCCGCAAAAATTAATTACATTGTTTGCAGATACTGTAAATATCGAGGACATGATATCTCGGAATGTAGGAAACGATTAGCTAATAGCCGAAGACACGAAGAAGAGAAAGTTAGAGATGGTCAAAATTCGGGAAACGCCAACGGGCCGTCGGCAGCTTACAGCCAGCCGGCAACAGCCCGCAACATGAGAATGGCTGTAACAAGTATGAAGAAAACAAATTCATATTAATTCAACTGGATTCCACAAATCAAAAGATGACCAAATTATTAATAGATAATGGAGCGGATATAAGTATGCTGAAATTTTCCAGACTCAAGGACGAGTCTATAATTTATCAAGGAAACACGTTGATATTAAAAGGTATTACTAATTCTTATGTTAAAACCTTAGGTATCAATCGTGCACAAATTAAAACAAGAGACAGCTCCATAATACACGATTTCCATATTGTTGACGACAATATACCGCTAGAATGTGATGGAATACTAGGAAGAGATTTCTATGTCAAACATAAGGCAATCATAGATTATAAAATGAAAAAAATTCAATTTGGCAATGTTGCATGGGATTTTTACAGCGAAGCAGAACATATCACATTACCAGCTAGGAGCGAGGTAATTGTCTGCGCCAAAGTTCAAGTAAGCGATAAAGAAGGAATTTGCGAAGCGCAGCAAATTCAAGACGGAGTCTTTTTAGGCCATTGTTTGACTAGGTCAGTAAAATCAAAATGTCCTGTCAGCATAGTTAACATGAATGAAACAGATATTACTATCAACATACCTCAGGTGCAACTTGAGCCAGTTCATAGTATTATAGACATTGCAAAGATAAATCAAGGAAATGTGACTTATGACATATCAAGAAAATCCAGATTAAAGGAAATGATAAGATCTGATCACTTGAACGAGGAAGAAAGGGAAATGATTTTTCAATTGTGTGAAAATTTTAATGATATTTTTACTCTTCCAGGCGACAAATTATCAGCAACTCCGGCCGTTTCACATAAAATAAACACAAAGCCTAACTCAAATCCAATATATGTTAAGCCTTACAGGTTAGCTGAAAAACACAAGGGGGAAATCAACAAACAAATCGAGGAAATGCTGGAAAATAATTTAATTGAACCAAGCAAGAGTCCATGGAACGCTCCTCTACTAGTCGTACCTAAGAAGGAAGATGCATCGGGTAAAGTAAAATGGAGAATTGTTGTTGATTTCAGGAAATTAAATGACGTCACTATTGGAGATGCATATCCACTGCCCAATATTACGGAAATATTGGACCAGCTGGGCAAAAGTCAATATTTTAGTGTAATAGATCTGAAAAGTGCATTTTATCAGATACCTATGGCTCCAGAAGACAAAGAGAAAACCGCATTCAGCACTTCATTAGGTCATTACGAGTTCACCAGAATGGCAATGGGTCTTAAGGGTGCACCCTCAACCCTGCAAAGATTGATGAATACAGTATTAAGTGGACTACAAGGTTTAAAAATGTTTGTTTATTTGGATGATGTAGTCGTATATTCCACTAATCTAAAAACACATTTAACGAAGCTCGAAGAGTTATTTGAACGATTAAGATCATACAATCTTAAATTACAGCCGGATAAATGTGAGTTTTTAAGAAAAGAGGTTACATATCTAGGACATGTCATCACTGAGCAAGGAATTAAGCCAGATCCCAAGAAGGTGGAAGCAGTAGCAAATTTTCCAACACCCAGAAATGAAAAGGATGTGAAAAGTTTCCTAGGTTTAGCAGGATACTATCGAAGATTCATCAAAAATTTTAGTAAGATATCATCACCCTTAACTAACCTTTTAAAAGATAGTATAAAGTTTGAATGGTCTCAGAAGCAGGAAGAATCCTTCTGCGAACTAAAACATGTTTTAACAAATTATCCTGTATTACAGTTTCCAGATTTTTCTAAACCACTTATACTAACAACAGATGCTAGTAACACAGCGATAGGTGCAATTTTATCGCAAGGAGAACTAAACAAGGCAGAACTAAATTACTCAACAATAGAACGAGAGCTATTGGCGATAGTATGATAAATTTACTGTGATCACGGACCACAAACCCTTACAGTGGATGTTCAATGTTAAGGATCCAAGTTCGAGATTGATGCGCTGGAGAATTACTCTTGAAGAATACGAATTTGAAATTAAGTACCGCCCTGGGAAATCCAATCAAAATGCAGATGCACTGAGCCGGATATACGTAAGCAATAAATTATTAGAAAAATCTAGTTATGATTCCAGTACTAATCAAGTGAAGGAAAAGAACGATAAAAGAGTCTACACGGAGAGGGACAAACGGAAGATACTATACGAATATCACGATGCTCCGCTGGGAGGGCATCAAGGAATAAATCGGACATATGAACGCCTCAAGCAAGCCCACAATTGGATAGGTATGAAAAAATATGTTAATGACTATATTCGAAAATGTGAAACATGTCAAAAGAACAAGTTATTAAGTCCACAAACAAGGATACCTCTGACTGTTACCACCACAGCACAAAAACCATTCGAGCAATGTGCTCTAGACATAGTAGGCCCCTTGCCGACAACAGGATCTGGAAACAAGTACGTTCTCACTTTTCAAGATGAACTATCAAAATTTTCAGAAGCCATTCCGCTAGAGAACCAGAAAGCAGAGACTATAGCAAAAGCGTTCGTTAAAAACATCATTTGCAAGCATGGTATTCCTGACATAATACTGACAGATCAAGGCACAAATTTTCTGAGTGAGTTATTTAAAAATGTATGTAAACTACTTAGGATTAAGAAAATCCAAACTACTGCATATCACCCGCAGACTAATGGATTTTTAGAGAGATATCATAGGACATTAGCAGAATATTTAAGACACTTTATAGATGAAGATCAATTAAATTGGGACGAATGGATATCTTACGCTATTTTCACATACAATAGCACACCACATACAGCCACAGGGTTTACACCATTTGAAGTTCTATATGGATATAAACCATCTTTACCAACATCTTTTAAGGATCAACCCAGCATACAGTATTCATATAACGATTATGTTTTAGAGCTGAAATCAAGACTACAAACAACGCACCGTTTAGCGAGAGAAAAACTGCTCTTATCCAAGGAAAAAGCCAAGGAAATCTATGACCGAACATGCAAGGAAAAAGAATTCAAAATCGGGGACTTGGTACTCCTGCATGATGAAACAGTAAGAAGAGGCAGATCGAAAAAATTGTCACCGTCATGGATAGGTCCTTACAAAATCTTGTCAAAAGATAGTGATGCTAATTATACCATCAAAAAGGGAAAACATTCGCTGAAAATTCACATAAACCGTTTAAAACATTTTGTAACATAATCCGTTATTTCCGTACCACTCCAACAATCAGAAGAATTTACACTTTTCCCTCTTATTCCAATGCCTGTGTCCATAAATACCCCGCAGTATATATATCGATCCATCTTTTGATATTTTAGCACTCGATAGTACACATCAAAAATTCATCCCGATGAAAGGCCCTCTACTGACGAACTGCTATGTTATCACCAAGAAAATATACTTGTGTAACCAGATACTACCAGTGATGGAAGTCCACCGCAAAAACAATTGCCAGATTCAATTGTTCCAGTCCAATACGGCCATCCCGAAGAACTGCCGTATCCGATATGTGGAATTATCGGCTCCAGAATTCATCCCCCTCAAGGAATCCAACACATGGCCGTTTTCATCACAGTCCAGGGAAACCATCACCATCACATGCAAGACTCAAGGTGCTACACGGTCATGCGACGAAAGGATATGAAGAAGAAGGTCGAAGACAACGACATCCCACTCACCCACCACCAAGTCATGAAGAAGAACACATCATTCACCTACTGGGCACTAGGTGCCACGGCGCTAATGATTATTCTTATATTATTGTCCAGGTTATGGAGCGCATGCCGCACTATTACGTGCCCCACAGCCAGCCGTTCAGTCGGACCAGAGCCACCCATCCAGATGGTAGTCATGGGAGGAAGTAGCCCAAATGTATCAAGGCCGGCAGTTCAACCAACCGAGGCCCCCACATCGCCCAGAGTTCCCACAATTAAATTCCCCTAAATTTTTATTTTTTATTTTAATTTTTGAAGATTCGTGGACGAATCTTTCATTATGGGGGGAAATGTTGCAATTGTAGTTCATTGTACCTTTTCAGCTTGCCTTAGCACATTCCTTATGTGACAATGAGCTCTATATTCCGACATTTCCTCTATAAATGCACACTACGCATTCTCAATTATCAATTACAAATAATGCAACTCATACAATTGTAAATATGTATAAATATTGTATTATATTAGAAATAAATCAGTCTTAGTTGAATCTCGGTCTTCTCACTATCCTTCGGGATACAACATAGTCAACTATAACTATACTATGAACAAAACAGTCCCTATGAAGGCCTTTAAATTTTTTATAAAGTGCATTTTATATGAAAACTATGGCCTTGTGGAAAACTTTTCTGCTAGGGGGATAAATCAGGTGCTCATGTCCAAGATATAGTCCAGGCTAGAGAGTGTCTCGCTAGTGCTCCAGAAAACGCTTGTGTAGAATGTAACAAGTTTTGTCTTGCATTATTGTGAAGCATTAATGGTCATAATGATGTGGGATTCTCTCACAAATCCTATTTCGTTTAATACAGTATTAAGAGAATATTAGGCAACATTTCTATCTTAGAAATTCTGCCCTAAAATTTGTTCTGCCTCAAATGGATTCGAATAATCCTTAATCATTAAGGGAATCTGTTGTATTAATTTTCACATATTCTGTGAAAGATAATTAAATCTGTTACAAGCAGGAAAAGAAGTTCTTTACAGCACAGTCCAGATACCAGTCCTTCTGATTTCCAACGAACTATTTCCCAAATTGAAGAATCCACAACATTTTCAAACATTAAACGTTGACGCAACGCATCTGAATTTCAGCGAAGAATTAAAGAGCATTCAACACCATGACAACGTTGAGATGTAGATCTTACGTCTCCAAAGAGAAATTTTGGAATGTGAAAACAATAAGTCATGTTGAAAAAAAATGGGTTTTCGAGGGGGGAGGGGGCTCAAAACTAACATTTTTTCTATAAAGGAATTAGAAGCCAACATGTTTTCTCAAGAGGCGTTCACGTTAAAAAAAAAAAGAAAAACGTGTCCCTTGAAAATGTGTTTTTGTGTTGGTTTCGAAATTATGGAAAAATGTCAATTTCAGAAACGTATTCTCACTATTAACAATGTGATAATTCATTTATAAGTAGGTAAGTATTTCACTGCAATAAATGATTTATTCCTTTATGATTTCTTGAACATAAAAATAAAAATAAAAATTAGAACAATAGAGTGTTAACAGGTCTGTACTATCCATGGAATCATGTGGTATAACAAAGGGCATTACCTGGACCTTCATGCTCGCCACACACGAGATTGAAATCTCAGCATTTAATTTTTACATTTTTGTAATTTCGGAAGGAGACGTATATTAGCCACAATTTAGCCATTTTAAAACATCTTTTCCAAAAAATACAGTAAATGAAATATTTATCGGAATACATAATCTGATTAAAAATTCCTTTTGGACTATTCCGGTTCACATCAATGTGCATTACTAGGTTTTTGATTAATGAATTAAGGACTTTTATTTATTACTTCACTCGAAAAAAAAACTTTTTTTTTAAATACACATTGGTTTATATTTTTCGGGCGATTTTTGAGTGTCAGTATTTTTTCCATACTTGGGTTAACAAATTGTATAAACGAGTCACATTTTTTAGGTCCAGCCGTTCACCACAATTTTTGTTGAACAGACACGGCACATAGTCGACGTTGCAAAAATTTATTTTATTTGCAGTTACGCATTCTTAAGAATATAAACTTTATCCTTACCATAAATATCAGACGTTAGGTATAATTGTATTTGGTAATCAGTCTTAAAATTGGCATCTGTCTTTGCAAGTCCCAGAGCAGAAATACGTACCTGAAACAAAAATTGAAAATTATTTTTAAAATGTCAACGAGATAGACATATGTAATTATGCACTAAAACAGTACTACTTCACGGAATTTCAGACATTATATGACACAATAATAAGTGGGATTCTAAAAGTTTGCGTTAAGTCACTGCAAGGGTTAACGTTAGGTCACGGCGGTTTTTCTCGAATTGCGATTCTGAACAAAAGTTTCCGGGAACATTAACGCTGAAAGTTGGAGTGAATAGACGCCAGATGAAACGCAGCGTTGCAGGATAGTTTGTACTAACATAAACGTATTCTAACCTCTAAAATGTTAGATTCGAAGTTATAATATAATTAAAATTACATCAATCTTTATCAAGTGACGAATCTAACTGCATATTGCACTACAGGTTACATAAAAAAGTAGTAAGCAATAAAAATCCTTATAGACAATTATTTTATTGATTAAAATCACGATAAGCAAAAATTCCAAAAATTACTTGAGAATGAGCGAGGTAAAATTTAAAATTTAGAAAATAAAACGCTCCGGTTTATTATCCTCGGGGGGTGCCTATGCAAACATTTTAAAAATCTCTTGAGGACGAGAGGGCTAAAAAATCAAAATATTAAGAGGGGGCGGGGAGCAACATTTTTAAAAATCGTTTGAAAGGTAGGCAGAAGTACAAAAAAATTACTTGAGGGCGGAGGAGGTAAAAATTCAGAAAATAATCTGGGGGCAAGGGGGAAAAATTCTAAAAATCACTTTAAGGGAGGACAGAAGTACAAAAAAATCACTTGAGGATGGGGTAGGTAAAAATTCAGAAAATAAGTTGGGGGCAAGAGGGGACAAAAATTCTAAAAACCACTTTAAGGGAGAGCAGAAGTACAGAAAAAAAAAAAATACTTGAGGATGGCGGAGGTAAAAATTCAGAAAATAAGTTGGGGCATGGGGGGACAAAAATTCTAATCATAACTAAAATCGGGCAGGTGGCAAAACTTTAAAACAAATCACTTGAGAATCGAGTGCTGAAATTCAAAAGATCACGGGGGGCGGAGGGTAACATTCAGAATATCACTTGGTGATGGCGAGGGACAGAAATTCAATATATCAAATTGGGGAGGCAAAAATTTAGTATCTTCTGTTGAACACCACTGCAATACAGTATATGACAGAAATTATATAAATTAATACAATTATAATTTATTTAAATAAAATTTAACTTGATATTTTCTATAATAATCATAAAAGAAGTATGGAACAACTGGATTGTAAATAAAATAATAAATTGACAGACTGAATTATTTTAATTCTCAGGAAATACTCTTATTTGATTGGCTAAATGTAAAACATGTACAAACATCTACAGAACGTATCAATGTTGGCGTGAATTAACTGTGGACAGATCACTCTGAGTTTTGAGAATACCGATTTGACATTTGTTCGTAACTATGGTGATAGTTATTTAACATACATGTAACTTCACGCCAGCTTTCACAATCCCACTGAATATCTTTGAAATTATTTTGCAATGGTCCAATATTAAAGCGGACACCGTTATTTTGGACGTTTGCCATTGCTGATAGTACTAGGCTAGAATATTACAATATAATGAGTATTAGTATAAAAAAGATATAATTCTTCATGACTATATAAAATATATTCGGACGTTTCGGAAACTGCTCAACAATCTATTTCCGTCTTCAGCGATCACGACAAGTGATGAAATGATCATATCTTTTTGATACTAATACTCATTAAATTGTACTATTCTAGCCTAGTACTATCAACAATGGCAAACGTACAAAATGACGGTGTCCGCATTATATGACACCCTATAATATTATTAGAAACTGCTAAAAAATTATGTGAAGTGTGAATCTTCACACATTTCTGAGTTTTGCAGGTATTTAGTAACTGAATGATGATTATTTGGGATGCCAAAACAAATTTTATGTCAAAATATTTTTTTATGAATTTTAATTCGAATGCCTAATACCATTATTTAAGTTTCTAAATATGTACAGTATTTTATTTATACAGCAAGGTTCAGTAAGATTTTTAAAATTGCGCCTATGGCTTCCATTGGTTGCTTATATCATAAGTCCCGCCCTCTGATTTCGTCAAACAGAATTAAATTATAATTTCAACACATCCCACTGGTTATTAAATGTACGCTTTTAAAAAATAAATGCAACATTTACCAAAATATAACTAGAATTTTGACAAAATAATTTAAACAAAATAGAAATGCAATAAAAAAAAACAGAAAAAAATAAAATTAACAGGATTCAAACCCTACAACGTTCGCACTGCAAATTACAAAGTGCATCACGAAACCAACTGAGCTACCAGAGTTTCTGAATCTGGAGTGTTACATAGCGAATTAAATATTTAACATATTTTAGTCAAAAACACAAAAAATGCGTTATTTTTCGAAAACATAATCTGATCAAAAATTCCTGTTGTACTATTCCGGTTCACACCAATGTACATTACTTAGAATTTTTTCAGATTTTTAGTTTAAACCATCTGGGCTACAGGGTGTGGGACAAAATTTTTTTTGCACAATTTTGGCAAAAATCGCATCAAAATAATTTATTTTGCAAAAATAAAATTTTGATCGTTAATCTACGTACTAAGAGCTTTCATTTGATACCCTACTCAGAATTTAAAAAAAAATTTTTTTTTTTTTGATGAGCACATATTTGTTTATATTTTTAGGGGGATATGTTTTTTAGATGTTTTAGTATTTTTCCTATGTGCGGGTCAAAGAGTTGTATAAGCATGCCAAATTTCAACTCTCTAGGTTTAGCCGTTTGGCTACAATTTTTACCGAACAGACAGACAGACAGACAGACAGACGACAAAATGACGGTATAAGGGTTTTTTGGTCATACCTACAAAACCCTAAAAATGATATGGATTGGTTCTAGTATTTTGAATTCCGTTCCTTTTGAAAAATCTAAAAAACTCAGAGGTCTAAGTTTAAAATAGAAGCAAAGAACATAGTATTACACGGTACATATTAAAAATATAACTCCAGACGTTATTTTTATTAAACGTGTAAAATTTAATAAATTGCATTTTTATGATGTTTTAGATCGTAACCTGAAGTTGGAGTAAATGAGCAGTTTTTCATTCACCTCCTGTAGGTACCCTTATCACAATCAATCAACGAGAGCCGTTTTAAGCCTATTTTATTTTCTCAAATACATTTCCACCCTCTTGGACATAGACAATCACTGAGTATCTTTATTTTCTTTTTATTTTACAAGTTAATGTTGATAAGTTTTAAATACTGTATCCTTCTACGTGATAATCCAGAAGAAATATTCAGTATTATTTAATAACTGACGGGAATTCAAAAATATGGAGAAAATAGCATGAGTACAATATAATATAAGTACGAAAAATGACATCTTTGAAGCTATTTTTAATGATATATTTTTATTACATTGGGTTGATTGCATAAATTCGTAGCGTTTTTAGTTTACAAGGCAGTTAGTTAGTTAGTAACATTATTTTGCGCACAGCAACAATGACTTTGCACCTAGTTTTCAAAGCAAGTGTACTTTAGAAGGCAAGAGTGCTTTCCAAAGTACTCTTGCCTTGTAAAAGATATAACCAGCTATTATCATATATACTATCATCGACACTATCATATATAACAGACTATAATAAAAAACACATTTAATCAGTATCAGCTTGATATTCAGCCTGAAATTGAGACCTACATGAACAAAAGATAGACTAAAAGGATTACAGAATGGAAGCCATTGAATATGGGATGAGGAAAACAAAGGAAGATATGAGCAGACGAAATAAGAAGTACAAATGATGACCAATGGCACCAAACGGCAATAGTAAAAAGAAAATGGACGTATTTGGTGGAGGCCTTTGTCTGAAAGAGTTTGCTGTTTACTATTATTATTATATTAAACAACGGGCTGCTTCATTGTGAGGAGCGAAGTGCTACAAGCCACGATATCTGTCGCGCCCGTAAGGCCGCTATTAATATTAAATTAAATTATTTAATTTAATTTAAATCAAAAACTAACATCTGTAATTTTTTTATTTAATTTGTTATAAATTATCAGTTCTTTTTATTTTACATTGTATTTTGTGGTACTGTATTTTATCTATGTGATACATCCATCGCGTTCCTCCATAGCCATTACTTGTGGGCCTAGGATTTTACCCGTCTACACCCCAGCTAGGGCTACCATTTCCCTTGTGTTAGTCTCCTAAAGCAGCCTCTAGGAGCAGAAGAGTTTATATTCCCTTCCCCTTCCTCTAGGTCGTCCGTGTTTTCCCCAGGTGCTCAACTCGGTGCGTCTCCGTGTCACATCACCGTTTTTCATTTCTATATTTCAGCCTTCTGCTGGTGGTCCTTCGAGGTCTGACGGTCTGAACGGATCTGACATATTTTGCTTAGTTGTTTTGTTTTAATTTTGTTTATTTTTATGTAGTGGTACAGACGAAAGCTTACATCTAAGGACTTCAATTTGATTTGGATTCTAACCTGGACTTTTAACACGGAAGAAAATCTTCTGAAATATTATTACAAATTTTTGGAATCAAATGACAGTGAAACTTATATGCAGCATAAGTTTTGACCACGTTTCCGCACTATCAATTTCGAATTCAATTGTTACTGTAGAGAGTTTTTAGGTACTAAATATGTTCTACTCTAAATTTTATTACTAACATAGTTGCAGAATGTTACGTGAGTGTTCTCCTCTCTAGTTAAAGATAAGCCTGTATTCAAGCACGTTTTCGCTATAGACACGTACAACCAACGAACGACAAAAGCTGTACATACATAAGTATAAGTTCAGGAATATCACTAAACGAGTCAGGAGCGTTTGTAGGATCTCTACCGGAAATGAATAAAGACAATTTGAAATAGATGTAAATATGAAACTTGATATAATAACAAGATAGAGTTACATAATAAAACAGAGCTTCTGTTAACAGATTTTTTATACTTTTTCGATTAGATCTTCATTTAAAGTTTTCCGGTATTTATCAGTTTATTTGAAATGTACTATTTTGTACAAGATTACATTTTCTATGTAATATTCATCAAATTGACAAACTTAACAGTACTTTTAAACAGAGATTATGAACCTCACAATAATGAAAATGTGCTTGATGCAAATAAGTAAACACTGGTGCCAAACTTGAAACAGAATCCGAAATAAATGCAGAGTAATTAAACTACTCATTAATCTTCATACAACCAGCGTTAGTGTTCATATGATAATCTGATCTTCAAGAATATAGAAATTCAGCTCGAACAATAAAAGTACAGTATAGAAAAAAGGAGAACAATGGGAGACTTGGAAATAATATATGAAATACCTTTCAACAATATACCGTACTTCATGAACAATACTGTATAATCTACAACTTCTCACATTATCGACTTGAGTGTTACTATTACCGATAATTTATCATGGTCTGCACAGGTGACGAAAGCATCTCAAAGGGGAAGGAGAATGCTCTTTATTACAAGGAATGCTATTTACAGATCTTCTCCTGTGCTGAGGAAGAAACTCTACACAAAATATATTAGACCTCACATTGAATTCGCCCTTTCTATTTGGTCCCCATATCTTAAAAAGGACAAATTACAACTTGAGCGCATACAACATCGAGCTACGAACCTGTGTTTATCCAAGGGCATCTCGTATAACGACAATCTAGCTCCAATAAACTTGACCAGTCTTAAGCTCCGTAGATAGAGAGGGGATTTGGTACAAACGTACAGGGTCCTAAAAAGTTTGATGTAGACTTGCAGCATCTATACAGCAGAAGCTAGCATAACCATTTACGAGGCTATTCTTTAATGCTACGAAGGCAGAAATTCCCGAGAACACTTCATAAGCAATCGTGTTTTCTAACTATGTATTACTTTACCGCACGTTTATTCCAACAAAGATTTTGCAAATATTTTTCTTTTCTCCTTAATTGTCTGTAATTGAAAAAACCACGTTGTGCTAGCGTCAACAATCGTAACAGCATTTTATGAAGCATCTTATGCGAATAAATACGACCCATTCATCTCTAGTCCACATACTGTACCAGTCACTCCTCAGATTTTGGTTTCTCAATTACATCCACAATCTGACGATATCTCTCTTGAGAGTCCTCAAATATCTCATATTAATCTCCGAATTTAATTATTACTTTTAATCTTTTAATTTTTCCATTATAACGTTTGAGATACACTAAGTATATTATTTAAGTCTACTTCAAAAGTCTACAAAACATTCAAACCAATTCCGTTATACAATAAAAATCTTATATAAAAGACAATAATGTTAAGAACTCCCGTTCTCGGAAGTTAAAATTCCACTTGTTAATCCGGTAACAGCAAACTAAATGACGTAAAAAGAATTAGACGATTTAAGACGCTACGCCTATGTGCACAGGAAAATTCTTCACTTTGTCAAATAATTACTGTGCAGAATGGTAGAAGCGCAGGATACTCAACCACAGAGAAAATCAAATTATGAAAAACATGCGCAGTTCATTCAGTTGCTGTCTGCCTAACTTTGTCCTATTTACATCAAACAGATATAGAAATATGAAATATTCAAACGATTCTGCATAAATTGAATCTTACGAAAAAGCATTTACAAAGAAAAAAATAAAAATAAAAACGAGATTTAAAACTGAAGTAAAACATTCACGAAAAACAAACAACGATATTTGCTGAAGGAGTCTGAATACAATTGCATTTATATGTTTATGGTAATAATGATACACTATTTGGGTTCAAATTGAGTTTTCCTGCTTGCATAAAAAAAAGGGAAAAGAAATATACAAGAATACTCGTGCGTGTATGTATTAATTGGGAAAATAAAGGAGATAAGAACGTCTGATTTACATGGAAAACGATTCAACGCTCATCTCTTTGTAACATGAAAAATATGTCGAGTTGGAACGTTGAGATAAAAATGCATTTATTTTGAATATAAATGCCGTAAATTTGTTTAGGTTATTCAGTATTAGTGACGGCTATTGTTTCACTCTATGTATGAATTTAATCTCTGGAATTAAAGTATAAACAAACTAATACGTATGGATCTTTAAAGCAAATTCACATCCAGGGAAATTTGTTGTAATTACTTTATTACAAGAAATGTTTCACATAAATAAAATAATATTAAAGTTTCAGTATTAAGTAGAAATTTAGCGCAGAGGTTGGATATCTTTCTGAAACAAAAACCCTTTCCAAGAAATAAACTTATAAAAATAAAATATAAGGAACTTTACTAGGATTCATCCTGGTGTCTGAAAATTAAAAAAAAAAAGCTAATAACTACTTAAAATAATTTTATTATTTGTGAATATAATAAATAAAATAAAAGTTTTCATTTTAAACAAAACGTATGTAACGTCAAGACATAATAACTCCCTTCCCGTAGTATTTGTATTAATTATATTATAGTAATATTTGTATTAATATAAATTTTAAGAAATTTCAAAAATTTGTCAAAATATTCTATATTTTTCTATAAAATATAAAAGAGTGGCAGGTTTTCAGCTTAACAGATCTGAAGCCGCCGGGTTTAGCAGTCAACAGATTTTTACTCAATTAAACGATATTTCTATTACTGGAATATGTCGATACACTCACACGTGCCAAATTTCATCTTGATACAATCGTCTATTCTTGAAATAAAGCGAGGCGTATCAAAGTGATATTGTCAAATAAGTATATATCACTGAGATTTAGATGGCATATTTTCAATTCATTTATCAAGAACGTGTCATGTTTCACAATAAAATTGACTTAATCCATTGTGACGTTTCAATGCGCGGCGAACTCGCGTGAAATTGTCGTGGATGTTTAGTAAGGATTGGCGATAGCGGACAAAATCGCCTTGTACTATGCCGTCTCCCATAATTATCTTGTCAAACAGTGCCGTTTGTAGGCAGTGCTTTGTAAAGTCAAACAATTTACAAGGTCCTCCAGTGTCGATCTCGTACAAGTGTAGCAGAAACTGTTGAAATTCGCAAGCAATTAGCAATCTGGCTGTCTGTGTTCCATTATAAATTCAAACAATGTCAAGTCACTATGGCAAAGCACAATTCATGAAGCCTACCGCGTGCCTCATATTCAGGTGCTAACACTCGGGATGCGCAATCTCAGCGGTAGAACAAGCTTGCAAACGAAGGTAGGCAGCTTATAAAACACTGAGCTTTGTACACGTCAACTACTTTGCTTGCGTTCCATTTTATTCCGCATCGATGGCTACGCGCTGCTGTAAACGAGGATTAAAACAATGGCATAGGTACTTGACGCCATCGCCGCTTTGTTAGCTTTAAAGCTTTGTTGGAGATTTGCGTCTCTAAGTTAATAGTGTTACTCGGCAACGCTGTTTACTAGACGCATACTACTCACACAAGCCTCTTAAAAGGGTCTTCCGCACGGACCGCAAGTTAAAACCTACTGTGTTAATGTCAACCAGACGCATGAGCAGTATGTATACATATTGCTATCCAGATCCGTGACTTGGAGAGTTCTTCTGAATTCCTAAACATTTTGCCAGCCTGAATAGTTTCACATATGTTCAGTATGGTTTCACTACGTGATACAACTGCGCAACTTTGCATTCAGCCGCACATAATATACGGCCGCTGCTAGAACTACAAATTCTTCGACAAATTCCATGTATGCGGTTAAGGACAGCAATATTTCACACCATAATGACTTCTTAAGTGTTACTAATTTCATGATAAATGATTATATCAACAAATCTTACATAATAGTTTACAATACTACAAAGCAGAAAACATGTAGCTTCGCAATCAGGATATTAAACTTAATGAGATTAACGGTTCTTGAACTTCTTACTCTTTTAAATGATGAGTTGATACTACTTAAAAAGAACACAAGTCTGCACTTGATAAGGACCGCACTGTGGTTCTTTATTATCCAAACACAAATCTTTCTATTTTGATAAAAACAATCTGACATACAGCCTTGGACAAATGTATGCAGGAGCCACCATGCAGTTATAATATAACATCTAAATATATGTACATTGTAACTTGTATATATTTGACAAAATGTTTTTAAAATATCATTGACACATTCTAAAAGACGTACATCTAATCAGATAACCGAAAATGTAAACAGAGTTATGATAACTCTTGAAATACAAATAAATATAAGCTCAGATCTCTTATGTTTTGTTTACATAAACATAAACAACTAGGGCTTGGATCATTATTACAAATGCGTTTGAAATGAACAATGTATTTTTTATGTTTTATTGAGTTCAAGTGAATATTTTTAATTATATTATGGCTAAAAAACGTAAACTCACTGTGACAGAAAGGACTGAAATTGTATTGCTCCATTCACAAGGACAGTCGAAGGTGAAAAATTTAAAAAAAGAAAAAAAAATGGAGTGTTCAAGAAAAGCTGTGCAAATTACCATCAAAAGGTTCCAAGAGACTGATACTTATGAAAACAGACCAAAAACCGGAAGAAACCGTGCAACCACTTCCAGAGATGATCGTTTTATAAAGAGAAATGCTCGTAAACGCTCAATATCGTCAAAAGAGCTGGCTGGTGTTCTATGGGAGCATAGAGAAGTTAAAGTTTCTTCTAGAACAATTAGAAGACTTCTAGTGGTATCTAATTTGCATGGAAGAAGAGCTCGCCGAAAACAAATGTTGACAGAGCGACACAAAAAATTTCGCCTTGAGTGGGCCAAAATACATTTAAATTGGACACCTGATGAATGAGCGAAAATCATTTGATCTAATGAGTCCAATATAGAAGTAAGCATTGTAATGGTTTAGAGTACTTCCGAATTTAACAGAAAAATAAATTTATAAGCAATTTTTGTACTAACAATATAAAATTTAATTCACTATAAATTTACGAAATGAAGGTTTGTTTTTTCTTTTGTGGATCAGCGTTTTGGACAACCTGAAACCATCTTTGTAAGACGTAGGCTGGGTGAAGCTTTTCATCCTGACAGCATCATCCCTACGGCCATATTTGGTAGTGGTAGCATTATGATCTGGGGGTGTATGTTCGCCAGTGGCTTAGGCGAAATCTTTTTGTGCGAGAGACGCATTATTCTGATCGTTATATTACCAAGCTTAACAATGTTTTGGAGCCATCAATATTAAAATTATTTGATGAAGACGATCCAGAATATGTTTTTCAACAAAATAATGCCCCCTGTCACAAAGCGAAAGCAACAAATGAATGGTTTCCCAAAAATCTACTGTGCTACTTTTTGCAGGGCCCCCCAGACAACAAATTTATCGCAAATTGAATATTTATGGTCGATTCTGATAAACAAGGTGACTCTTTACAAATGTTAATCAAAAAAAGAATTGAAGAAAATTATTTTGGATGCATGGTTCAATGCACAATCCTATGTACGTACAAAACTTGTGGACAGTATGCCTAAAAGGGTACGTGCGGTAATTAAAGCAAGAGGAGGTTCCACAAAATATTAATAATTTTAATTAAAGTTGTCATTAAAAGCTGTATGTATTATTTTATTTACCGTTTTTCCTGTAATATCATATACCATTTATATATCTTAAGTTAAAAACAAAGTAGCAACATCAGAACTAGCTATTGCACTGATAAATGCTGTAAAGTGTAGCACTACCATCTTACTTCACAGATACAACACGTTAAAATATGGTGCAGCAGTTCGTACAAAACACATTAGTTTGTTCAGTAGTACTATGCCATCGCCCAAAGCAGCTGACAGCTTAACCTCTCCCTAATAAAACAATATTACTTTTCACAAATGGAATAAACACATTCACACAAATATCTACATCACCAGTTTACCAGTAACCAGTGTCACCACAGTTAATCTCCTTATTATTTCCCCGCTGTCTCAATGTAGACCTGCGATTTCCATTTTTTGTTTCATGGCGGACCGACAAGCGTCCTAGAAAAGATTCGCGGACCTGCAAGTTTAGAAAGTAATGTGTATCGCAAGTTTTATATTGTTTATTGCACAGATTACAAACACACAAAAACAACAAATAAAAAATCACATATAATTAGTGATAAAAGAAACAAATTATTACTGAAACAATTAACAGATTAAGGACCGAGATTATAATCTCAAAATTAAGTAGGTTATAACTTATTACGCGAAAATTTACATAGTAAAAAAAATCTCGCGGACCGGCAAAAAAAAATCTCGCGGACAGGCAAAAAAATCTTGCGGACCGGCGGTTGAGATACACTGATGTAGACTATCCGTGGACTCGATGATTATAGCCTACCGTGCAGTTTCTAGAAAATGCCTCTAGAGTTTTCCAGTATTATTTATGTATCAACAAGCGACTCTCGGATGGGCCGGGGGTTGCTCGGCCTTGCAGTACAGGGCCATATTTCGTAACAATATTTATCTAATGATGCATTTGCATGGTTCATGGTATGCAAATAAATTTTAAAAATAAAAACGACTATTGCGATCATTCCCTGGTTAGGATTTAAACCCGGGACTTTTGGCACGCGAAGCAGAATGTCTACATTTACACTACTGAGGCTGACCCAAACTAATATATCTTATTATTAATGTCAAAATTGAAAAAAGAACATACTTTCATAACTCTTTTATAGTAGTTACATAAAAAGTTTTCCTCGTATATAATGTGACATTATTTGGCAACTAACTTAGTCTGTACCATTAGCAAGTAATCAAACTCAAATAAAATTAACTCCAAGATAATGCAATGTTTTTCTTAATAAAACTGCTGGTTTATCCGTCTTGTTTCTGTTTTTTTTTTCCGCTATTCGTTGTGAATAAAAACTTTGAAGTTAAAACACATCATTTTTTAGGTATAATCATTCAACAGAGAGTTTTAATTTCGATAGCTGCACTTCTACTCCGGAAAAGAAAAAGTATTCTTACGTGTTCTACGTGCACTCTATCTTTCTTCATAACAATACTTATGTACACTTACGAAAAATTCTTATACTACAGATAACGGGAAAGATGGATTTGAATTACTTTTTAACTTACATATACAGTGCGTTTTTGGGAACTATTTAAACACTGCTAACTTATACTAACACTAGCTGGGGTACCCGTACTTCGTACGGTTGTTGTAAAGCAAATTTTTGCTGTAACATATATGATAAGTGAGATATTTCAATTTCAAGTAAAACACAAAATAATCGTTTCTTTATTCTAAACCACTCTATTGTTTATATTTTTGATGTTAAGTAAATAATAAGTTAGATACTTCGTTTAGAGGTAGCTCTCCCCATAACTCCCCAAACATATATCTTATTAGAAACTGCATTTAAAAGAGAGGAATAGTTTCTTTTCTCATATCCATTTTTGCTGTTAATTAAATGAAAAATTATATTTTTCAACCTTTTAAGAAACACTCTCATTGCCCCCATTATTTTCTTATTAAAAACTGCGTTGAAGAGAAAAAAATCCTCATGTAAACTTTTGATGTAAAGGAAATAAAAGTGAGATATTTCAAGATTTTATTTAAAGGGCATACCCCCGTAACTCCCCAAATATTCATCTAAATGAAAAAATGCATAGAACTAAAGATTTATTTTCTCATTTTAAACTATTTTTGGCATACATGATTTGACTGTTAAGTTAATAAAAAGGGTGATATATTTACATTATAGTGTTAGGGTGTCCCCCCGTAACTCCCCAAATATTTATCTAAATGAAAAAAATCATAGAGCTAAAATATTTAATTTTTTATTATAAACTATTTTGGTCACATCTGATTTTGCTGTTAAGTCAGAAATAAGAAAGATACATGTAGATTTTAGTTTTAGGGTGTCCCCCCATAACTCCCCAAATACTCATTTAATTGAAAAAATGCATTGAACAAAAAAGATTTATTTTATTACTACAAACATTTTTGTTGTATATATTTTTCTCACAATAGTAACGGAGATATTTTAATTCCAATTTTATTAATATAATTATAAGAGATACGAAGCAGGTTAAATAAGGAAATACAAAGTATTCCTTACCCTACAAATAAGCACACTGAATTGAAAAACGATTCAACATCAAATAAAGGAGTTATTTAAAAAAATGCATATTTTAAATGGAACACCTTGCATTTTTTTAGTCTATCCCACAGAAAATGTATTTCCCTTTATTACCTATATTTTAGAGCACTACGAGTCCTAAACAAATATCAAAAAAAAAAAAAATATGAAGCCTGTATTAAATAAGTAAACCCCAAGTAAAACAAATATAATTTTGGGAGTTACTGTTTTTCGCCAAAAACCGCCAACCCATAAGGAATGTGTGAGGTGATGCATATCTTGATTGTCGACATTGGTCAAAACGTCTTTACAAGACCCGTATGACATTTCTACTTCTTCTGCAACCTATCTACTTGTATTCTGTATCAACGGTAAATCATCGATTAGCATAGATTTATTCGCTAAATTGGTGACCTAACCAATCTTTCATCGTCTTTGATTGAATTTCTAGCGTCTGTTAATCACCCGAATCATTAAAACACACCATGAGCATATTCTCTCAAAGTTGTTTTCAAAGTTTATGTTTTACTGTCGCTGTTTTTTTTTTTTAAGTTTCAAACAAAATTTCACACAGACACACTTTTCGATCAGAGCCATCTTAAAAAAGTACAAAAACCGTAAAAAAGCCTTAACGAAATAACTTTCCTTAACGAAAAAAAGTTCAACGGCATTCAATTCAAAAGTGAATGCTGCATTATATCAAATTGCTTATCCACCTCATCACTTACTCGGTATTCCGCAACCCGCGTATTTCTAGTATTTTTTTGTTGGCGCTCTTCATTAGTCAAGCATAAGATGTAGTTTTAGAGTAGTTTAAACAATAGTAGGAGTATGTATGCATGCGTGTAGTAGGATATTTTATTAGTGTAAAACGCAATCAAGGCATAGCATAGTATCATGTTCCACTGGATGTGCACGTGAAATTATTAGTTATATTATTTTCTTGAACTGAAAGGTAGACGATTACAGTGGATAGGACACGTGATGAGGATGAGGGAGGATAGAATGGTTAGAAAGATATGTAAAGGAAGATTGAATAATAGTCGACCAGTGGAAAGACTTCGCAAGAGATGGAGAGATCAGCTAACCGAAAATCTAACAAGTATTAGTATACAGGACACGTGGAGAGACCTGTCAATGAACAGATCAAGATGGAGGACTTATGTGAGTGAGGCCAAAAGTCAACCTGACTGACAGTGCCCAAATAAGGAGAAGAAGAAGTTATAGGTTTGATAGACTCTGCTACATATATTGAAGAAAATAAGAAAAATAATCGATGAAGTGTTAATTCTTACACACAGAGCCGCAGTAAGGGGGGGGGGGCGACGGTCCCTAGCGCACTAAGGAAAAGGGCGCCGATGAGCTTGAAAAGGGGCGCCACATTGCGAAAGCGAGGACCTTTTGTTTGCTCTTCACTTGGATTTTGGGAGGTGAGGTCCTTTTTTTTTCTCTTCATTTGGATTTTGGGAAGTGAGGACCTTTTTTTGTTTTGCTCATCATCTACATTTTGGGCAGTGAGAATCTTGTTTTTGCTTATCATTTACATTTATTTGCCAAGGGCGCCAAAACGCAGTTTTGCCCCTACCGCAAGTTTTTCTTAGTGCGTATGTTTTCAACAAAGTATTTTAAATTAACAGACGTAATAAAAGTACTTATATTGACATTTTGAATACATATTTACTTCACTTTATCTTACCCAATGTTCGTAAATTTATTAAATTAACTGTTACTAAATTTTCATTTCCAATTTTTAAACATTCATTAAAAAATGGAATTGCGATATTACACTTTTATTGATGTGTTAAAGCAAATGTATGTAATGTCTCATAAATGAGTACATTTATTAGGAATAATAGATATTTTTATATCTAATTGATGCTGTTGCTAAAATGCAGTGGCGGCTGAGACAAGGTGGCGCTGGGACAGTGTCCTAAACATTTTTCATAAGAAAAACTGAATTTAAAAACTCATTTATACTTTAAAATTGCATTAAACTAGCTAAATATGTCTGCATATATTTATTTTTATTATTTCTAATTCAAATATTTTTCATATATGTTAGATTTTAAAAATTTAGATCTAGAAATCCATGCCCGGGACACTACCTCGAGACAGCGTTGCTACATGCGATTTCTAGTGTATTTATATTCACAAGTAACAAAAATGAACTGGAAAGAGCAACAGCGGCGAGTTGTTAGTGTGTATGTCAGGGGTCGGCAAGTAATTTTAAGTGGGGTCCGGATATTATTGAAAATTTTTATCGAGGTCCAGAAAAAAAAAAAACTCATAATACTTACTAGTTTTAAATTTTTATTTTGACTCATTTAAGTAATTACATAAAACACAGTAGATAGGTATTCTTAAAAATTAATGCGATAAATTACACCTGTGGTCTTGAGCCAATTTTTTATAGTTTGGTTCACGCGGGGAAAAGCTAATGCGAAGAGTGTCTTCAGGGTGGGCGTCCATTAATCTCGAACGATATTTGTTCTTCAAAAAATTCATTTTCAAAAAAGATGATTCACATACATATGTGGAGCCAAACATAGTAACCAGGTTGATAGCTAGTTTTTTTTTGCAATTTTCATACTTTTCTGAGACATGTTTACCCTAAAATTCTTCAGTGGATGCAGTTTTATACATTTGCAAGGAAATATCTTCTTGCAAGTCAATTATCTCCATTTGAAGTAAAAGCTTTGAAAGACTGAACAACTTCGCAGCCACGTTAGTCCATTCTGCTGCTGCAGCAACTTCATAAGGCGATTTAAGGAATTGAGACAGCTTCCCTATATCTGCAAAATCTTGGAATCTTGCAGCATATTCCTTCCCAAGATCTGATATAAACCTTAAAAATACTGCAATGTCTTCTTCAGAGTTCTTCTTTTTATATTTAAGAATTGTTGGGAAATGAATAAATTCTTGACTTGCAATATCTGTTTCAAAGTTATCCACCTTGCCTAGTTATCCAGATGGTCCTAGTTTCGATCTTCCGCGGTCCAGATACGGACCGCGGTCCGCCTGTTGCCGACCGTTGGTGTATGTGTTAGTGAATTTAGGCCGGCGGCGTAATCTTCATTTGTTTTGATTTGTGAAAAGTACTCAGACGTGAAACTGAATACAGTGCGTCATATTAAAACTATCGTGCTTAACTATGAAATTATATTATTAATAAAAAATATGGGTCCTCATTGGCCAAAATTGAATATTTCACAATCGAACAAACAAAAACAAAAAAATTTCACATCGTTCAGTAAAAAACAATGGTAATAATTTAGAATAAGGCACTCAAAGCTACATTTTTTTTAACGACCGATGATTGATCTATCTGTGGCTCGGAGCTTAATAAAAAAAAATATATATAATAAAAAATTATTCATTTTCAAGTAGTATTTCAAATTATTTAAGTAGATATTTAAAAATCACAAAGGACGTGTGGGCGAAATTCTGAAAATCATTTGAGTACGTGGGGAAGAAATTCTGAAAATCAATTAAGCACAAGGGGAGTGGAGAAATTCCTAAAACTTTTTGAGGAAGGGGAAAGGTGATACTAAAAAAACAAGAGGCAGAAATTTGATGCGAGCCGTTCGAAACTAATTGTTGGGCCAGATTAGGCCCGCGGGCCGTAGGCTGGACACATTGCAATATATGGATCAAAAAGTGTCCCCCCCAAATTTTTTACCCACCAGCCGCTACTGCTAAAATGTTACGTAAATGCATACCTTGGCTAGTAAGTGTATAAATTTACTAAAGTATATACTTTTACTGTAACACACACAGTAGAACACAAGCATGCACGAACGCATGTACGACCGCACACACGCACATTAAAATGTTCTACCCTCTTTGTTTAGCCAGATAGGCGGACAGACAGACAGACATATGAGTAAGATGGTAAAAGGTTTCTTGGTTATTCATACGGAATCCGTTAAAATATTATAAAGTCAAACTTTCTTAAATTGTAATTTAATAATTAGGATTAGTGTGAATAGCGAAAAGGGTGACAGTCCCCTAGTAAAGATCTTAATTAACATTTAATAACTGATAAAAAATTGATTTCGATTATTCAACCAAAAGGTATTGTTTAATAAGACATAAAACTCAAAACAGAGATGAGTATTTTATAGTGATAGACGAATGCGTTTAATGCAGGAAATAATATAAGAATATTGATATCACGATTTAGTGCATAAAGTAAATTTTGATGTTCTACACGCTACAGCTACATTTCTTTTCAGTTCACACTATTCGCTCAACCAAAGTTTGATTCATATTAATCGTACGTTTGCACTTTGCCCGCGCTTTACTCTCGTTCCGTACAAGTATACTTAAGTGCTTTTAAAAAGTATCAATGCACACTGCCATGTATGCTGCACTCTCTGTAATATAGCTTCGATCACTTTCTAAGAAGGTATTTCTAAAATGGCATTTTACCGAAGTCACAGTAAAGTCTAGCGGTGTGGAGCGCTCGTGTGTATGGCAAAACGAGGATTCTGTGGACTTGAATCTTGATTTTATGCTTGGATTTGCTCTGTCACTACGATCAAGAGTATTTGATGAATAAATCGTTACTGTCAGAGTGGCACAAAATGAAGTGTTAGTGGAGCGCGAATTGACCACATTGTGTCTGCAAGGGAAATCGGGATTGAAGTCAGTTAATGTGATCATAGTTTACAGTCAAGTTTAAACCAGTTTTCATCTCATTTCGATCTCATTTTAATTCATATTTTCAATGCATAAGTAGTGAGTGAGTAATGTACAATCAGAAGCGGCGCTAATGCACGTTTTACTGTGCTTTCGCACTGATAAAATATTCATTTGTAGAAACATCCTTAGGCCGTGATCGGAAATATATCATATCGTGCAGCATGAATGGCAATGTGTTTTATACTTCGGAGCTATATTCAGAATTAACGTAATCGAATTCATGCCACGGTACTAGATACGAAAAGAAAACAAAACAAGAAAACCATAAAACTATTATAAAATTATATTTTGAATAATATATTTACAGTAATTAAAACTTTAATTGTTCCCCAAAAAAAATATTTATCGACCTTACTAATATTATTATCTAGTAATTACTTCTTTGGGAAATAGACCATCAAGTAATTCAAACAAAAATTGAACAAAGACCGGTTTCGTTAATCTGAGTATCATTGCAGAAGACTAGAAACCCTAAAAAAAAAAAAAAAATGCCGCCCAAGGTGGATCGTCCCCATCTAGTTACACTATTGGTTATGAAGTATTAAATGAAAACTTTTTAAGCGTAGATTTAGGTACGAAAAGTAATTTAAAAAAAAATTGTTTTGATGAAATTTTTGACAAGTAGTAAGACTTTCATTTAACATCCTATCTGATTTTTTGGTGGCCACTGCCATCAGAAAGTACTTGTATAAAATACATTCTAGCAGCAGAGTAGAAATAACTTGGCCTAATATTTTATAACAGAGATATTATTTATCATGACCATGGAAACTTTACATATAAGTATTAAAAATTTGAATAAATCAAAATTTTTTCGTTTTCTCAAAAAATGTGTCAAATAAAAGTTGTTACTTATTGCTTTTATAGCAACTTTTGTTAAATAAATTTTTTCGAAATATTTTACTGTTGCTAAATATTCGCGAATATCGTAAAATCAACACGAATAAATTCCCATTTCTAGTCAACCGATTTTTACCAAAAGTTGATCAACTAGTGCCATTGATGTCAAAAGCTTAAATATGAAGTTTCATAAAAATCCTTTTAGCCGAATTTGCTCTGCACGTGTACACAGACCGACAAACAGACAGACGGACGGACGGACAGACAGACAGACAGACATACCGACAGACATCATGCTAAACATAGCCAAAACATTATGTAGGGACCTCAATTTGTGGAGATCCATCGAAATCTCGAAATGTCAAAATCGGTATGATCACAATACTTCCCTTATATATGTTGGCGGTTGGTAAAAATATATAGCGAACATTTTATCGACTTTCTATCGACATTTTAGCTAATTTTTTATAGTTATGACTAGGTATAGGTACGTCAGTTTGAACGAACCGGCTCACTGAACCGGCTCAGTACACTGACCGAAGTGACACGGTTCACCAAATTGAAATGAGCCGGCTCACGGTTCACTGTATAGTTTTAAGTTTCAAGGATACGATTGGTCGGGCGATTGTGAGCAGGGACCAGAGTGATCCGGATCTGGATCGATGTCGTGTTGAACTTCGCGAGAACTCGGCTTGTAATGTATTATCATAAAGTGTATTTTGCCATCAATTTGTAGGGCAGTTTATTTGAAACTAATAGGCTTAGTATGTATTTTCTTACAACTATACTATACAAAACTATACAAAACTATACAAAACTATACAAAATATTAAAAATATTGCCCAAATCCCAGATGTCCGATTTATAAGGGCAATAAACATCGCCATAAACTTAACACATCTGGTTTAAAATACAGTAGCTACATAAAGTGAATTGTTTGTTTCAAAAATGTTAGATAATTCACTTATATAGATTTTTATTTATTTAACTTGTTCATATAATGCATGAGCCAGCTGAGCGACGTTATACCTACCTACATATTGCAAACCAACAACCGTATTGAACGAACGACCGACAACTGACCGACCTGTGTCGCGGGATCATGTTTACAGTTCATATAATGCAAAAACCGGGGCTAAGCGACGTTCTAACTACGAACGAACGACCGACCGACCGACAACTGACCGACCTGTGTGTCAGGAACATGTTTACCCTGCTCTTCATATAATGCAAGAGCCGGGGCTAAGCGACGTTCTACCTACGAACGAACGACCGACCAACCGACATCTGACCGACCTGTGTCTCGGGAACATCTTTATCCGGCTCTTCATATAATGCAAGAACCGGGGCTAAGCGACGTTCTACCTACGAACGATAGACCAACCTGTGTCTCGGAAACATGTTTACTTAGCCGGATCACTGAGCCGGATCAATGAACCGGCTCAGCAAACTGAACGACCTCCACTGATCCGGTTCCACAAATTGAGCCGAAATTCCCATCTCTAATTAAAACGTCTTTTGGAGCTCAATTATTTCTCATTTGAATTCACATCACATTATATTTCTTGATCATACTTCCAGTTTTTCTGGATAAGATTTCGTAGTATTTGGTATAATTCAGCGATTCCTAAACTGTGCGCCGCGAAAATATTCCACTATTGGTAACTCTCTCAATAATGTTACTAATAAAATGAATAATGGTATAATTTAGTCGGCTTCTGCAACATTTGGGTTCCCGAAATAGGGGTTTCTCACTGCCTAGATATCTACAAAATTCTGAAAAGTGTAAAATTCTTTTTAGGGTTTTGTAGGTATGACCAGGTAAATTGGTCTGTCTGGCTGTACGGTAGAAATTATAGCTAAACGGCTTAACATAGAAAGTTTAAATTTGGCATGCTTATACAACTCTTTAACCCACATATAGGAAAAATGGCGGTCGTGGCTGAATTAGTTAGCGTGTGGACTACTGAGCGGCGGACCAGGGTTCATTCTCCGGTACCGTAAAAACACCTTACATTTTTCCGACCGTTTCTCCCTCGGAAGGCATCGGGCTACCACCGAAGTAAAAGCCCTAGTAAAATTTCCCCAAAATAATTAGTGGTTCGGATTCCACGATAATAAATTATAGGTCCCATACGATTGTGTTATATACAGGCAACACACACAACACAACTGTATGCGGGGAAATAGCTTACGCTCGGAATATGTTCAGTACGAACTTGTCAGTTCTGAGCATCGAATATGTTCAGTAAGACCTTGTCAGTTCAGAGCATCGAGCATGGCACTCTAAGAAGAAGAAGAATAGGAAAGTTACTGAGAGTTAAAAAAAAAACACACCCCGAGATAAATATAAACAAATATGTAGTTAATAAAAAAGCATATATATTTTTTTTTAATTTTGAGTGGCGTATCAAATGAATCCTCTTCTTTCGTGGACCAACAAGCAAAATTTTATTTTTGAAAAATCAATTTTTTTACCACCACCCTATCTCCCCGGGGTTGATCTACAAATCTGAAAAAAAATCCATACTGAACATTGATGGGAATCGGAATAGTTCAACAGGAATTTTTGATCAGATAAGTTTTTCGAAAAATGTCGATTTTTGTGTGTCGTCGATAAAAAAATAATTAAAAAAAAAATTATTGTGTGATATCAAAAGAAGCTTTTAGGTCGTAGATTAAGGAACGAAAAGTAAGTTTTTTTTTTAATTAGTTCTTTTTAGTGCGATTTTAGTCAAAAATGTGCTAAAAAAGTTAAACTAAAATCTGAAAACATTATAGGTAATGTACTAGAGGAATTTTTGATCAGATGGCGTTTTTGAAAATATTGCAGTTTTTGTGTGTTTGATAAAATTATTATTATTTTTTTTTTAATTCATGGCTAAATTATGGCTAATAACGTTATGTTTTTATTTGGTATTTATAGCTAAGATAGTGTGTGTCCTTTTTTGAAATTAAAAATATAATAAAAATTTAACAGTAGAAGACCGAGTTTTGAACACTACAGTCTACACTGTAGAGTATAGTGAGTAGTGTTCAGTTATTTTATTATAATATTATACATTGTGATTTAACCTATTGTTTAAATTAGTTAAGATATTTGTTGTTAAGGTATAAAATAGGAATAAATCATTTATAGTAATGAAATAATTATAAATCAAATTACACACAGTTAATAGTGAGAAATACGTTTCAGAAATTGAAAAAATGAAGCCATTTATCGATATATTTCTTATTAATCGAAAGACTTAAATGCGAAGCAAATGCAGAAAAAATCTCTGGGATATTTGATATATTGTTTAAATTTGTTTTAAAAAAAAATTAAAGCTCTTAGTGCTCAAATAATGAATAAAAGTGATTATCAAAAAACTTTTGATTTTGATGTCACTATAGAACAAATATTTCTAGACATCCAG
This sequence comes from Liopterus haemorrhoidalis, assembly GCA_963971575.1. Classification (NCBI taxonomy): domain Eukaryota; kingdom Metazoa; phylum Arthropoda; class Insecta; order Coleoptera; family Dytiscidae; genus Liopterus; species Liopterus haemorrhoidalis. The sequence goes on from OZ020620.1 coordinate 27,167,134, forward strand.
CATCATGGTGGCTATGTGTGAAAATTCACACTTCACATACATTTTTTGTGATATTTTAATTAGAAGTAATATAGCGACGTCCTAATTTGCAAGTGCTACAACTCCCAAAGGTTCAACTTTACAAGAGAGCACTAAGACCATTCTTAATTAATGCACAGTATATGGGATACGAATAGGCACTTTCAATCTGCAGTTTGACCACGATACATTTTTTCTAGCGATTGGTGATTTTTTTTTTGTGAAATATTTGAGTTGTCACTTAAATATTTTATATAACGATTGTTCATTAAAAAAAAGCTCTCTGTCCCCCCGTGACTACCCTAATATTCATCAAATTGAAAAAATGATTAGAACAAATAAGATTTGTTTTCTTATAAACAACTTTTATTGTATAGTTTTTTCAGTTAAGGTAGTTCTGTTTATAAATGAAATATTTTAAGTATTTTAGTACCAATTTTAACCCACAAACAACCCTTAAAAAAGAAATTTTTGAGATATCATGCCTATATTTGATCCTGGTTCTACCTATTGTATCAAATTTCGTTAAAATACGTCCAGCCATTTTTAAAAACTGATATAACCTCCAATTTTATTAATTACTATATTATTATAGCAATTTGTTTTTGTATTTTTATTTAAATATTCCTAAAATTATATTTGTATTCGATTTTATTGTTATTTATTAACTATAATACAAATACCCATCACCTTAAATTTTATATAAATCAGTATAAAATTTCTTTAGGTTTTTATTTATAATTTATTCAGTAGAACTGTCTTGAAATAAATATCTATTATGAATATAGTCAATAAAAATATTTAAAAATATGCAACATCTATATTAATTTTGTATGCTAGTTTGAACTACGCATACATGTGACGTATTCCTTATCACGCTCTGATTGGGCAGATGTTACGAGACAACCTTTACTTTAATAATCTTGAACCTGACTATAATCCATCTCAATTTGTAATACGAAACTAGATCTGGTTACTTTGGTGACTGTTGTGGTTTAAACAGACTTTGGCGTATCTGTGTGAACCAATACTATGACAATATTATAAATGTATTCCCTGTTAGTTACGTATTACAAAATGAGACAGATAATAACAGTGTCCAAAAAAAGAAGAAGAAGAAAAAGACAAACTGTTAATTTATTATAAATATTTCATTTAAAATAGCTATAAAAAATAAAAAAGTTTATACAAAATTCTAGTTGTTTGATATTTGTTAACATTTTATAATTTAGAGGTTAGGAGTGTATCTTTTAACATGTGGACTAAGACATACCTTCCTAAAAATTCTAAAGCCAATTAGAGTTTTTTTTTTTAGTGAACATGTTATTGTGTATTATATCTAGACGAAAATATCTGTTAGTTCGGTGCCACACGAGTAAATACATAAATTATTATTAGTGCTGGGAACAGCAACTGGTTTTTCGAATACCCGGTTCCGATTTTCGTGTCCATAATTTTTGAGTAACCCGGTGCTGGATATCTGGTTTAGGATAGGTACCCTGTTCTGGATACCCAGTTTTGGATACAGGTTTCGGATACCCGATTACGAAAATCAGGTTTCATATTTCCGAATACGTTTTCGTTTTTTACTGATACCTGGTTTCAGATACTCTTTTCTGGATACCCAGTTAGGGATACCGGTTCCAGATAACAGGTTTGGAAACCCGGTTTCAAATACCCGGTTCTTGGGTCGAGAATTCGAAACTGGGTAAATCAAAAACTGGTACTTTTTTTGGAACCGGTTCTGGTTAAAGAAATTAAAGATTACAGAAAAAAAAAGTAAAAGAAAGTTTAACTAAACACAAGTCCTGAACGATTAAAATATCCATTAAAAACAACTGCATCATCTGTTTTATAAGTGAAACAGCTTATAATGAAGAATGATGTAACAATTGTCAATGTACAATATTCTTCAACCTAAAACAGAGATGGATGACAACATTAACATCCCCAGCTCCTTAAATGAAAATCCAATTTCCGTCAGATGAAATAGAGTGCAACCTTGTTATTGATGATACATATCTGTGCGGATAAAATATTAGTACATTTATTGGAATTTAGAGCGGGATGAAACAGGTCAGCCGACCCAAACTAATTATATTTAAATTGAAATTAATGTAATAACTCATGTAATAATTACATTTTAATACTTTTAAATTTTAAATTTTGCAGTAAAAGATACGAATTTATCCTATCAATTTAATGTTATAACTAGTGTTATGACGTAATTAGGCTCTGAACTAAATTTAATATATCTTCATCGGAGTAGTTTTAAAATGTAATATTTGAATTCTTTTAAATTAAGTTTTTTCGTTGATTTCCAAAAAATAATACTACTAATAAATAAATAAATAAATAAATTACATTCAGTCGCTAACGATAAAGGTTAAAATAATTATAAGAAATTAACTAACATATCTCATTAAAAATTTAGCTCTACATAGGATCAACTAAATAGTTCAGCCGGTTTCGAAGTTGCAATGCATAGTTCAAATAAAAAGAAGTAATGTAAAAAAAAACGGTCTTGCAATACCAAAAATTTCCTAACTCACTAACCTGAAGATATGGTTCTATCCATATACGTAATTATTTAGAAAGCATTAAGCAAGATGTGAATTGCCAAGATGATAGACAACAGTATGAGGCAAGTTTAAAAGAGTTCCTGCACTATCTCCACTTTAATGGTTGGTCTTCATATTTTGTATTCTTGTGTACTATTCTTATTTCCCATTCCATATTCTTGTTCCGTATATAAACCAACCATAAGGCGACCACATACATCGTATTTTTCTACAATTTTGCCTAAAGTGAATTGAATCACCCAATTAAAACTGACTGACGGATCTATTTTCTACGCAAGGCGTTAAAATCTTAACAGCAAAAACTGACGTTATTTATTTTAAAACCATTTTAAACTTAAATGCTATTCGCTAAGCATAATTGTGTTAAAATTTTAACACAACGGTCGTCAAATTGCCAGTAAACGTTCTACTATAAGCGTCTGTCAATACGGTAGTTTGAAAAGTGAATGCGGGCGTTTAGTTTGCAAAAATGGCTGATCCTATTTTTGTAAATGTCATGTTACTAAAAGAAATTGAATAAAATAAAAGATTTAAAGTAAATTATTTAGAGTAGAGCTAAGAATGGTCCTTCGTCATCTTTGTGATACAAGTAAAGCTTTTGAGTTACCAAATGCAAGTTCAAGAAATTATATAGAAAGGATGTAAATGGAGTATTGAAGAACAGTTTTGGTTTTTGTTGAGAAATATAATCCTTCGAAAGCTACAAAAATCACTTATGCCTGTGCCTGTACATTTTAATGATATATTATTCGAAGAAATAATTGATGAGAATGATAATAAAGAACACAAAAATGAAGACCACATAAACCAGGTTTTAACAAATAGTTTATATTTTGAATTAATTATGATAATTTTTTCTTTCAGGTATTCCAAATGTCAACTGAGAACAAGAAGGGTTACGAATTAGAAATACCGTAACTGACCAATTAATTATTTGATCATTAATATTACCAAACACCTTGATAGAAACAAAATAAATTCGCATATTATTCAAAAATGAGATAAACTGTTATAATACAATGTAGTATGTAAAATTGACTAAATAAAAGTTTAGTATAGCATATTAAGTTTTATTTAATATACTGTGGAAATTATTTATAATAAGTAGCACAGGACCAAACATTTTTGTACCATTTTTAAAACAAATGTCGCCACTGTGAATATTTCAATTTACAGCGAAATGTTAGATTAATTTTCTTGGCATTTCACACTTGTCAAAAAGGTCAAAACTCAAGACAGTAGCGCATGCGCATGTAATGATGTAGCCCCTTCACAAGGTATTTAAACACCTCGCGTTAACTATATGTTATTAACGTCTACCTTAACAAAGCTTACAGAATTGCACTTTTCGAAAAAGGCGTTAAGCATGCTGTTAAAATAAAAATTTACTACGCTAATTTTAACGCATTTCTTACTTAATATACACGAGTATGTGCTAAAAAATGTGCCTAATTGAACCGGTAAACATATTTCTGGAGTCAGCGTTAAAGATTGTCGGACTTTATCATGAGTGGACTAAGTTTATCTTGGGATGGCACAACGGTATACCTCTCAATAGTTTCTTATATAAAATTAACAAATTAACTTTGAAATTAAATTACTAACAATATATGTATCAAAATTTACAGAGAATTTTTCTCTGTCTAATAGGATATTAATAATGTAGTTAAAAAAAAAAAAGTTCTATAAGTGTATATAAATAAATTGCATTTAGACGCCAACTTATAAATCAATCGACGTATATTTGTGTACGACGCAGCAAATTGTAAGCTTCATTCTATAAACATGTTCTAGCTATTTTGTTCTATTGTGAAAATTACTTATCGTTATTGTACTTGCTAAGTTATTTTTGAAATCCGCCATTCTCATTAATAATGGGGGCAAAAAAATAAATTTAAAAAATTTAAACACGTGTATGAATTGGTTTTTCATTACCATCAAGTATAGTTTTTTCGATGAAGGTTCTGAACTATAAACAATCATGCTGAGATAATGTTGAAGTTTTATTTGAATATTTCTATACAAAACTATATAAATATAATGTTATATGAAACCCACAAATATATTTAAAAAATTACAGAAAATTGTTGCGTGATAACTATTACAATTTGTTAAGCGATAAAAATTTTATAACAATCTTTTCTTCAATTTAAAATATCCTATTAGATAGATAAAAAAAAATATTTCATTATGTTAATTTTATATAAGAAATTTATAATCTCTGGGGGTTATACGCAGTGGCGTATTCAGAGGGGGGCAAGTGCCCCCCCTTAAAGGCCAGTGAAATGAAAATTTAAAAAAAATTAAAATAATCGCACTGTAAAATCACGACATTTTACATCATATAGACTATTTTCAGTAAAGGATGAAATTATCATCTTTTTTTTCTTTTTTTTTTTCTTTTTGATATTTACATCAATATCCTACAGCAGTTATTAATATCATTTGGGACGAAGGCCATTTTTCATACATAAGAATAATATGCAGCGCCAGAATTACAAATAACCCGAAGGGCTACTTGTTTTTTTTTTTCCTCAAAAACCAAGCACAAAAAATAAATTACCTTCTTATCAGGAGGCATAGTAAACTACAAATTAAAAGTAATATTTCTTCGCACTACACGTGTACACGCAGGTAGGCGGTCACTGAAAAAGCTAGCCGCGAAGACATAAATATGCAAAAAATACAATTATTTTAATACCTTTTCCAAAAATATTCTTCCGGACTCCCCATTCTCCCGCAAAGTATAGAATACTTAAATGAAGAGGTATTTTATTACTTATGATTGTTCATACAAGTTCATAACTTTTGGATTTACAAATTCTGGTTAAACGGTCGAAAAACAACTGTGTATTCGAACGCCTGTACATATAAAGTTAAACTAAATATGCTTCAGTATGTTACACTAATTCTTTTTAACTATTTCTTCTAATATGGCGGTAAAACGCGGATCTAAATCTCTGTAATTAACATGCTTTACATCTTAGGAGTATAATAGTGTTATAACGAAATTAGAAGTGGAAGGTGATTAACCATTTCAACTCTCCCATAAAATTTGCATATACAGTAAAACTTCTATTTAACGTACTTATCTTGCTTCAATATTCGTCAGATTTACTGGACAACAGATTTTCATTTCCTTGTTTACCACAATATTCTATCAGTAAGTAGACAGCACCTCTCCTTTTGCAAGTTATTACTTCTGGCTTGGAATGTACTGATTCGCAACCAATTCGAAATATATATATATATATCTTCTTCTTCAGCCCATAAACGTCCCACGATAGTATAATATTAAAATTTCGTTTTGAATAATTTTAAAAATGCTAACAGACTATCGGCATCAACAGACACACCTTCGCCCCTATTAATCAGTTAAATTGAAAGTAATAATCCTAGTAACGATTCTCCTCAGACGTATATCAGGTCGTTAAGGATGAAATTTGTAGTTAATATTATTGCCAACTTTAACAGCTTATTATTTGACATTGGCTTAAAATTTTACCATTCTGTTTTTTTTTTTTTTTTTTTGTTGGAAAGTTACACGTCTCGCCTGTTTAAAGAAATCATGGTATGCTCTAGAAAATATCAAAAACTTTTGTAAAAATTAATTTTGTTGAAAATGAAACGGTCCGAAATTCGCACTATTATGAAGTATGAGTTCTTACGTGAAACTACGGCATCGCAGACCGCGCAAAACATTAATAGTGTATTTGGCTGTAGTGTTACTACGCAGCAGACAATATCAAATTGTTTCGCCAAATTTCGTACAGCTACTTAAAAACAAAAAAAAAAACAAAACAAAACCTGGCTCATCGATCACAGCAGAAATATACAGCAACCAAGTGGACCAAATGATGCAAAAACTTAAAGAAAAACAGCCTAGATTGGTTAACAGATCGACTCCTATCTTATTGCATGATAACGCTAGACCACACAGTGCACAAATGATTGTGGCATAACTACAGGAACTTCTTCATCATCCTCCATACCCACTAGAACTAGCTCCCACTGACTACCACTTCTTCCGCAATTTGGACAACTTTCTAATAGGAAAACAGTTTAATTCCGACAATGCTGTAAAACTGGCCTTCCAGGAATTCATTGACTCTCGTCCGCTAGGGTTTTATACCACCGGCCTGAACAACCTGCCGCTTAAATGGCAAAAGTGTATAGATAATATGGGTGCATACTTTGATGAATAAATTCATTATATGTATTTGTAAGTTATCAACCAACTTTGCCTTTTTTTCTACAAATTTCATCCTCGACGACCTAATATAATTACGGAATGCACCCAAGCTTTTATTGTTAATATCTCAAAATTGTATTGCGATCCTTTATATCTCTTGCGCATATGATATGACCAAAATCAATATATTTAAAACTAAATAACACCCAATGATATTATATAGCTGTGAAACAAGGACTATAAAAGAAGAATCTTAAGGAAAATATACCGTCCAGTTAATGAATGTACCTACTTCAATCAAGAAAATGTATTCAAATCAAGAAAAAAATTTAAATAGAATTACAGGGAATTAGGAAAAGAGTGAATGTTATGATAATATCGCTGCAGATTTTCGGTCTATTGTTGTGAAAAACTGAAGAAAAATTGCGATTAACACAGTGACGAATTAAGTTGCTTGGGGGCCCTGGGCGGTAATATTAAAATGGGCCCTCTATTATTTTAAATAGAATGGATATATTTGTATATAGTCTTCGGTAGCCCCCCCCCCGCCTTCGTGGGCCCCGGGCGGCAGCCCAGTCCGCCCACCGCTTAGTTCGCCACTGGATTAACAGATAAAAATGGAGGTGGCTAGGTTTTAAATAGGCCGTAGTGCCTATTGGCATAGATGTATGTACATACATACATGTAACTTAAAATTATGTTAAGAAGAACTGAACTGCGATATTCTACCAGTCACCCTAGGCAAGACTTAATTCAGCGCCTCTAAGCAGGACCGTAACTAACTTTTTTTGGGCCCTGGGTAAGATAATTGGGCCCGCCTTAACACATTATATATAGTGTCCTGAAAAAAAGGTCCTTGTTTCTAAAATATAAATGATGACCTAAATCAAAAAAGGTCGTCACTATAAAATTACATTACGATATCTGGATTGGTATTTTTAGTGTTGACACGTTATTAATTATTAAAGTTAGTTTTTCCTTTATGTTTTCTTCTTATTGTTTATTATTTTTACATTAATTTGGAGCCGTTTTCCACTGATCATCTGAGGCAAGTGCCTCGCTCGCCTCAACCTCAATTCGGCTCTGATATAAATATACCTTGCACTGTCTTCAGCAGATTGAAATATACAAAGAAAAAATCAGGTGTGGCCAAGACAGCATCGATTGCCACCAAAGAAACGCAATCAAATAAGGTACCTTTTAACATGTTTTAAAATTTTGAAACTAAATCAAGAATTTCAGTTGGCATATCCATACTCCGAGTTCTCATTCATATTTAGTAAATAAAATATTAAGAAGAAAATACATTTTCTCTGTTACGAAATATTCGCAAATATTAAAAGTGACATTAGTTAACTTCCACTTTCGGCTGACTGATTTTAACCAAAAGTTGAACAAATGGTGGCATTGATATCAAGCGCTTAAATATGAAGTTTCATAAAAGTCCGTTTAGCCAAATTCGTTCTTCATGTATCCACGTAGTGTTAGACATCATGCTAAAAATATTCAAAACATTATGTAAAGAACTCAATTCATGGGCATCCATCGAAATCGCCGAATATCAAAATCGGTATCATTTCAATACGTCTCTTATAGATGTAGCGGTCGGTAATTAGAGAAACAAACAGAGAACATTACTTGAAAACATGAAGGTGTAGCGAGAAAGAAAGAAAAAGAGAAATGATCAAATATAATCAAAAGAGGAAAACATTATTGTAATTAGCAGATTGTGTATTCGCATAAAGATAACATGATTTCAAATTATAATTTTATAAAAAAAATCCAGATTCTCCATACAATTACAGAAGAAACAATAAAACACGTAAAAGAAGGTAATATGCGAAAGCAGGTCGCAGTTTGTGAACCTGTACCTGGATTCGGTAGAGCGAAGGTAAAAGAACGGCCACTGCCAGTGCTTGCCCTACCCTGCCAGCCAACTCCAAATATCAGTCTTCTAAATATTAAAGAGAACTGTAACCACGTTGAAATACGAACGCCATATACCGGAACGCCAGTGTATTTCTCCCGTTTCCTTGGGGATTGTATTAAACTTTTAGGAGCAATTTGGAACAGAATACACAACGAATTTCTCTTTGCACTGAACTAGAACAAGATAAAGAAACGGTTGGACTTGATTTTAAAAAACTATTTGTTACATAATACCGGTGTTTTACTATCTGAAAAGGAGAAACGGAGAAGTTTTAGAGTCTATTACCTGACATCTTAAACTTGACATCATTCGGCGTAATCAAATACACACAAATTAAATTTATTGCATGTTAAAGGGTACAGAAATACTTCACTTTACGTGCATTAACTTTTCGACGCTTCATTCATAGAACAATTTTAAATTAGAACTATGCTTCAATGTTCGAAAGCTACTATGACTATTGAATGTGCTACTGTAAAACTACATTATGATGTGATCACATGCGATTTAGTATTTATTTCAATTACTTCACAAAGTGTCCCCCACCAACTTATACATGCGCTCCTTGTTAATGTACCCCCGCTGACGACTCGTTCTTCTTGTTAATATTAAAAGGCATTATGCAGTTTCAATAAGCATCAACTTTCGTCTATCATAGGTTTTCTTATGAATATATAATGTCTTTATTAAGCTTGAATTACGCATGCATATGACGACTGCAGAACAGTGCATACATTGACAAGTGGAAAGGCAAGGGTTTGCTTGAAGACGAAATTCACTTGAGGATAACGTTTTGGAATCGAACGTCTTTAATAGTGGGGTATTTCTGAATTGCATAATTCATATTGCAATAAAAGAGTTGTGTTAACTGGGTAGCTAATGGTAATTTGTGATGAAAAACCCATTATAAATTTTCAGCACTATTCGTAGCAAGGTGTAGTTGACAATGTTCACCGATAGAACGTAAATCCTCAAAGGACAACAGCACTTCGTATGCTTTTTTGTTCGCGAAACTGTTTCCATCAACTAAAAAGCAAACATATTGCGGTCACTCCAAACCATACTGCAGAAGCACAAATCCAATTTATTGTCAACTTGACCAGTTGTTCACAGGCATGTATGGTCAGCGCTACACGCGTCCTTTACGGCGGTTTTAATTCCCTTAGTTGTTCTGGCAACCTGTACTGCCGGATATATTTATGTGAAATCCTCTTTATTAATGTATGAATGTATTGTGTATGTAGCCGGTACGTGTACGTGTACGTGTACGTGTACCTAGCCGTGTACCTTCTCGCTGCTACATTAGACAGCTCGGCTCGCTTGTATGCTATTCACAGTGTTCCGTACCGTCATATAGCGTATACCTCGGAACCGTATGTCTCGAGGGGTATCACGGACTTTACCCACCTTACATTCACAATTTATAACAGGCAGCGAGCATCGCAGCTGTATCTTTATAACTCGGGGAGGTTCGGGCCAGGATTCGAACAGCGACGTCGGTGTTGCGGTACAGGTGCGCGCGGGACTCATAACGGCGTCTGCAGCGGTCGATATCGCGACCGCCGCGTGCTCAGATCCGCCTCACTGAACAAGCTTCATCACAGGACACATCACCGTGCGCTAATTCACAAACAGACCTGCTCCGCTTTGCTCTGTTCTACTCTGTTCTGCTCCTGCCTGCATACTCCTACTCCTGCTTGCGCCCTAAACTCAGAATAATCAAACAAAACCAATATATCTTTAACTATAAGCCCTCGTTACGCGATCGATTGCACCATTATATGAGTATGTTTTCCTGCAAATTTTATATATTGAAATTTTTCAATACTGTTTTAAAATATAGAAGGAAAAATACATTTATTTAAACGAAACCATTCTTTGAATTACCCTTGTAATACTTCCGAACGTCACATTGACTCCATTTCTCATTTTAATTTTTATATCGATATCTGCACCTGTATTTACAGAAATATCTTAATATTTCAATATCGGTATTTCTTCTAATATTGTCATTTATAAAAAATGAATCTATGGTGTAGATATTAATCGGAAAGAAATGTGTTCTACACGTTGAAATTAAAAGAATTTTCGGAAATTCTATTATTGGAAGGAAACAATGACAGCAAGATTTTCTCTTACATTTAAAACATTTTTTTTTTTTTTTTACTGAAATGCTAAAATTTCATTATGCTTATATTTATCTGGCATACATAAAGAACAGATAAAAACTTTTATAAATATCTGATAAATACAGGAGACCCTCGATATACGTCTAGATATCTAGAACTTTCTCATTGCTCTAATGTAATACGTAGGAGATACGTTGCAAACTTATCTCTATAAAAACTGAATTTATTAAGAAGTATATTCATATACTTTTATCGAAAGTATGTTCTTGCCGAAAATTAAGTAGGTTTTTATATAAAAATTCTTGTTTAATACTCGTCATAAATTTATCGTCAAATAATTAGCGAGACGTTTCGATTGAGTATCCAATCATTTTCAGTCTAATATTGAAGTCAAGTTGTAAAAAATAATGCCAAAAAAATTTCCACATTAAAATGTATGGTATGAATAGGAACGGTTAATCATAGTCTGAATGATAACACATCAAGATGTGTATCAGGTTTGCACTCCAGAAATTGCTAGATCTTCTATTAATTAATGTCTCCAACTTATGCAAAAATTTTCCATTAGTTGACAGATGTTCAATTTTCCTTCTCAGATCTACAATTCTGTCCTCCTTCTTTCTCTTCACATGTCATATCCACTGTAATCGTCTATCTCTAATTTATATGTGATTCTTGGCTTTGAATACAGTGCTTAAATATCTCTGAGTTCTTTGTACAATATGCATTGAGTAATATAAATACAGAAAAATAAAAAGAAGGAAATATACATATAGTGCGTTCAAAGGTGAGTTTGCAGTACAGGGCATATGGAGCAGTTCTTTTTCATACTCTCTAATGGGTTTACACAATGACGCTATCCTTTTCTTGCTTGTCGACGTTGCCAGCTCTAAAACGCGCTGATCTGTGAAGACGCAGTATTCTACAAATGGCCATTTGTTTTTGTTGAGTGTTATTTTGAGTTTTATAAGAGTTGATTTTTGTAAATCATACGAGTTTTTCATATTATTATAATTGACACATTTGACAATTTTACAACATTTGGCAACACCGCTCCCATTTGACATAAGAGCTATACTGCAAACTCACCTTTGAACGCATTATAGGTACTTTACTGTCTAAATGACATAAGAGCGAATATATTTATCGGTTTTACTATTTCTTCATTAACGATATGTGGAACATACGACGGTGGCATATGCCGAATTGAGTCACCGTGGGAATTGTTGACCTGAACCTTCACTTTCTTGGAATTAATACTGCCTGTGCACAATTTAGTATCAGTACGGTAGTGACCAGTACTATGGCTTGGTAAGATACTTGAGACTTTTACGGGCTAATAATTAATTACCTACATGCGAATCAACTTAATCAGCGCGACGTAATCAAAGATTCCCTGGGCCAGTTTTAAATTTAATTATTTTACCATTAAAGTCCATCATTCTGAAATTCAGCCATGCACACCTGAAGGCCCTGGGAAGGACCTTGCGTATAACTGCATGTTCATCAAATATCATTATCCAAGATTTTGAAGATTATAGAATCACACATTTCTATAAAGCTGCGATGAAATAAAAATTGCAATATGTTCTGAAAAAGATATGTGTATTCTGAGCTTTTCATGTTTAAAATCAAAACGATATGTGTTTGTGAATGTATTCTTGAGATACAGCATCATAATCTTTCCTATACGTTCGAAAAATCCAGGGCTGCCTGCGATTTACGGGAATCCTTTTTCAATACTACCGAAGCAGTCAATAGTTGTCTCGTTAACGATGAATTTCAGATGGATCCAGGGAGAAAATTCGAGTGGATTCAGGTCTAAGAAGCATAACAATCCACGTAATTACAACCCCATTTACCAGAGATTTAGAAAAGAGAATTCAGTAACTAAACTAAAAAGTGTTTAGGGTGCGTATAAGTATATAACTGTTACTTACTAATCTTTTCCTTTCTTTTTTTTTTTTGCAGAAATAAGTAAAAATATATTTATATTTTGTAATTTTTCTTCATATGCATGTTATGAAATATAAGGTAGTCTTAAACTGAGTACAAACCTAATGGTGCGATAGCGAACACTGTAGAATATATTCACACAAATGTTCGCTTGTTCCCGATCGCAATTCGAGATATGTTTACACTAAATGAATGTACACATTCGTCATTGTTTCATGTAGATCTGCACACGATTCGATATATTTTTAATTTGCATTTATTATCTTTAGGATTTCACATATATTCAAGTTGCATGTAAAATTTCATTAACTGAAATAATTTGGCTTTATTCCATTCCATTTTCTAAATGACATTAAATATTTCAAAATTATTAAGAAATAAAAAACTTCATATAAAAAATTAATAAACTAATAAATTTTGTTCTTTTACGATAAAAAAGTGTTGGGCCTTTTTTTATTTTATTGAGTATAAAAAAAGGATGTGGCTTTTTATAAATACAGTAGGTATACAAGTACATGCAGGCATGGGGTTTAGTTACGGTATGCGATTCATTGCTCATTGCACTACAGCAGGCGCGTACCCAGGAAGGGGGCTCATGGACTTGAGCCTCCTCTCTCACCACACTAAAAACGAACATCTACCATATTTCAAAGACGGAAGCGGACCAAAAGGTCATTTGCGGCTCGCTTTCATATTTTCAACTTAAACCTTCTGACCTCCCCCCCCAATAATAAATCTTGAGTGCACGTCAGGACTGCAGTAGGCACTGATATAACTGCCAGCCTAAATAATAAGTTAGAGTGAGATAAAAGATAGGGTAGAACATGAAGAAACTTGGTTACCGTCGCGCTTATATTTTGTACATGACAGCGCCTGTTTATCAGAGCTTGTTGATGCTGCATAGTAGACATGTAGAAAGCTGGTAGCCGGCGCCTGTTTACTGAAATTCTTTTATCAAAAAATGGTTGATTTAGAATAGTGCTGGGAACCGAAACCGGTTTTTCGGGAACCGGTTTTCGGGTAAAACAGGGTTTGTAATTTTCGCGTTACTCGGATACCCGGTTCCGATTACCCGGTTCCAAATACCCGGTTCCGAATGCCCGGTTCCGGATACCCGGTTCCGATTACTCGGTCCAAATACCCGGTTCCGAATTCCCGGTTCCGGATACCCGGTTTCGGATACCCGGTTTCAAATACCCGATTCCAGATACGCGATTCCGAGTTCCTAGATTTGATACCCGGTTCTAGGGTCGGGAAAACACCAGAGGAATTCGAATGAATACAAATTCCCGATGTTGATGTTAGTAAACTGCAAACATAAATATATTAAAATTACTGCTGGGAACCGAAACCATAAAATAAAGTCAGACAGAAAATAGTGCGAACTTCCTAAATTCCTAGCTATAGCCATAGGCGAGATATTTTTAGTGCTGGAAACCGAAACCGTTTTTTCGGGTACCCGGTTTTGGTTTTAGGGTAAAACCGGGTTTGTAATTTTCGCGTTACCCGATTACCCGGTTCCATTCACACGGTTCCGATTACCCTGTTCCAATTACCCGGTTCCGATTACCCGGTTACGATAACCCGGTTCCTGATAGCCGGTTCCGATTACACAGCTTCGGATACCCGGTTCCGAAACTAGGTAACCGGTAAACCCGCAACCGTTTTTTTTTTTTTTAATCGGTTCCGATTCCGTCTTGATCGATTTCTGACAGCACTAATTTAGAGTTAATGTTCCTATAGTTGCTTAAAGGTGTAATATATCTATAAAAAATTTCCACAAATTATTAAAATTTATTCGGCTGATAATTAACTGTAAATGTCGGTAATTCGCTACGTTAAAGAAATTTTATTAATAAGTATGAGGTTTAAGTGGTTCGCTACATATTAATCAAACCTATCAACGAACTATTTAAAAAGGTGACTGGCAAGCTTCTTGTAAGCTGTTTAAAAGATACTTGCTCGCTGGCTGGCGCTGGTTGCAAGTACTGTGAAGTATGAAGAAGCGTCCTATATTGTGCTCTGCTAAGGCGTTAAAGATTATGCTTGAAATAATTGAAAAAACGATGGAAATAGAGTAAAATCAACCTTCAGATGTATGTGAAATGAACTTTGAATCAGAACAAACTGACACGAATGTCTAATAATGAAAATCAATTAAATGTAGAAAATCTTAAATTCAAATCAAAACTAAAAGGACATCCAAAATAAGGTCTGATAAAATAATATTTAACCGTTTTAATAGAAAAATAAAGTATCGGGAGAAAATACAGCATTATAATACAAGTCTGCTTAAAAAAAAATTGGTTGTTATTACTGAACAGGGTATAACAATAAATAATAAGTAACAGGATGTAACTTGAACCAGTGGCGTATTCAGGGAGGGCACTTCGGGCATGTTAGGCCCTTCAGGTCCAATGAAATGAAAATTTAACAAATTTAAAATAATTGTACACAAAATTAATTATGCATTTTACATTATGTAACCTATATTTTATTATGATTAGTATTGAAATTAATAGAAAATGCATATTCCCATGTTATTTTTAGGTTTTCATAGGGATGATCAAGAAATCCTTATTCCGTCACATGAGTCTGACTGTTTAGTAGAAATTGTGGCCAAGCAGCTGGATTTCGAGAACTGAGTTGAGACTTCAAAAATATATCCCGCGAAAAGTTGCAAAGCAGCAGGGTTGTCAAACTCTATGGGTTCCTTGAAATATTTTTATAAATGGAAAAAATAGTACATTTTACGATTTTAAATACATTTTTATTCTAAATAAACTCAATTTTTTTTTAGATTATACTTTAGGGATCACAAAACAATATGTTGTGTGCCATATGCGACCCACGAGTGTTCAGTTTGCACCCCCTCCCCCAATTCTCTAATTTGTCCCTCGGGTGTCACAGATAAACATCTTAAGTGCCCCCCCCCTTAACCATGAGTCCTGTGTACGCTACTGACTTATGACTGACGAAGACTATATGATATTGCATATTAAGTAAACATATTTTTATAATACATAAATAACTCATTGCTAAACTAAAATATTGCGAATTAGTTATCCATCTTAGGGATTTCTAAACTCCTGCAATTGCTTTTTGGTACCTTATAATAAAAATTTAACTCGAAGCCGTTGTACGAACTGCGTCGTTATATGAAGATGGCTGCAGTATTAGAATATCGCTGGTGTTTTACATGTAGCTTAAGACAATATTAATTAGGCTATAAAGCGTCATCAGCACATAAGTCCCTACACAAATGTCTGCGCGTGACTGTCCCTCAACTTTTCTTGCAGGTCGTCACGTAAAAGATAGAAATTTGACAATTTCACCACTAACTGTCCAAAGAAGGTTAAGATAACAGAGACTTGTATACAGAAGATCTATAACTTGCCCGGCTTTGCTGGCAAATCATCAAGTTGAAAGACTGCAGTTCGCTCACGAGCCTTTGAACCTACTGAACGCAGACTAGAGCCGTATATTGGGTATAAATGAGTTGTGGTTGAGTTAAATCTCCAGGTGGGCGAGAACAGGTGTTCTGAAAACATCTGGAGATTTATAATTGCAGGAGTTCATAAATCTCTAAGATATGTAACTGTTGCCCAAATTATTATTTTAACAATGAATTATTTATGTTAAAATACATTTACTTAATATGCGATATCGTATGGTCTTCGGTCAAGCGGGCATTATTTTTTGTAACAAGTTAGCAACAAAAAATATTTGTTTATGCAGACTTTTTATATAAACATTGTGTTACCTCCCGATACTTACAATTCCCTCTTAACACGGTTAAATAATGTTTTATCAGACTTTAAAGTACAATCGTAAGAATTTCCCATTTTTTTAATGGCGAGTGTAATTTATTCTTATATCTGTTTCAGATTAAACTCCCACGAATGCAGAATATCTGTATTCTGAAATATACCTCTAGATACATATCTAGGGGCAGGCTCACCTAGATAGCCTAATAGTTAGCCACAGGGATATCTGGTGCATTAAGTACAGGAAAAAGAAGAGTTGTTTCATGGACACAAAAAAAACTGGTTTTCTAACCGTTTCTGGAATATAATAAACATGTGATTTTTTCTATACAGGGTATTCAATCTAAGTGTGCCACCATTGCTATCTCGAGAACTATAAGAGCTACGAGGTCGGTTAATTTAGCAAAGAAATACCATTTTGAAAGTCTATTACAAAACTATTAACAACATTTTTTTATGATAGTAGTTCTCAAAATATGGGACCCAACTTTCTTATTTTAAATGAGAACATATTTTTTCAATATTTTTGTTCGGGATGGAATTTTATTGTAAATTCAACGAATACATAGTTTAGTATCCTTACATCACAAAAATTTTGAGAAAAATGCATATTAAATTAACTTTAATTTAAATCAAATCGCACAGGAAGCAGCGTGCTATAAATGAAACAAATTAACAAATCATAATATTTTTGTTTGTTTGATTAATTATTAAATGTCAATTCGACTATTTTGTGAAGAATTTTGTTTAATTTGTAATGTCAATAGCCCCAATGCATAGCCCGCAAGGTCTCCAGATTTAAATCCCCTAGATTATTTCTTATGGGGCTATGTAAAAGAGCACTGTGCATCCAAAGGTACAACATTTGAAAGACAATATTGAAGATTATATCTCATATTGATGGGAGAAAATTAAAAAAGGTCCGAAATAGTTTACTTTTAAGGATTGAATTGTGTATTAAAAAGAATGGAGGCAAATTTGAGCAATATTTATAATTAAAATTGTACTATGTCATAGAATTAAACTGTTCAATACATTTTGTTATTTAGTTTAAGATCATACTCGAGAACGGTCGTGGCTCAGTTAGTTAGCGTGTGGTCAACTGAGCGGCAGGCCAGGGTTCATTTCCCGATGCCGGCAAAAACACTTTACATTTTCCGACCGTTTCTCCCTCGGAAGGCATCGGGCAACCACCGAGGTAAACGCCCTAGTAAAATTTCCCCAAAATAATTAGTGGTTCGGATTCCACGATAATAAATTGTAGGTCCCATACGATTGTATTATATACATGCAACACACACAACACAACTGTATGCGGGGAAATGGCCAACGGTCAGAATAGGCTCAATACGAACTTATCAGTTGAGAGCATCGAGCATGGCACTCTAAGAAGAAGAGGATCATCTCAAGCACATATGGTCGTATGGACTTCAATTATGGGGATGTGCCTCGCCAACCAGATTAAAAATAATACAACGATTCCAATCAAAGGAGGTTCGAGCTTTGGTGAATGCACTTTGGTACGTTTCAAATAGAATAATCCATGAACACCTCAAAATCCTTTTCATCACGGAAGAAATTCATACAGTTGCCAACAAATGCCATGACCGACTCGCTGGACATGAAAATGAACTTTGATAAAAGACCTTGACAACAGAAGGTTAAAGAGACTTTGTGTTTGAGAGCTGATGTGTTTACTATTAAATTCGAAACGTTCCTAAATTGTCGTTTTATTAAACTATACGTAAATACGATTTAAGAAGAAAAATTTAATTGTTTTATTCACAACATTAATCACTTCTTTAAAAAAAAAAACATAATTTCTTTCCAAACCGGACTAGGTACCTTAAATAAATGGCTGATTTTAAAAAGAGTGCTTTTAAGTAGTTTATTATTGCAATTAAACGTTTTTCGTGGTTACTCTCAACTTTTGAAGAATAAACAAGACTGTGTAATACAGAGAATATATACTGCAAGATGATATAAAAAAAATTTTATTCTCAATTTGATCGCTTGTCATGGAATATGACTAGAAAAAAAATGCCAAAATCAAAAAAAGAAAATAAACTTTATTTCAAGTAACAAACAGCTGCCGATCTACGCCGATAAAGTTAACCTGACAGAGTTGAAAAGATTTTTACTTTTTGTGTCCTGATTTTTTATTTTCTTGGGTATTTCATACTAGTAATACGGACACAGCATGTTTCATTTAACAGGTTAATATTTTTTTAAATATTTTTTCTAATCATTACTATTATATTTTTTTAAGCTTAACCTTAATTATGTAACAGTGTATACGATGTTTCATCAAAAATATCCGGACTAGCATCATAAAAACTTAATAATAAAAGATGTTCTAAATTAAAATGGTACCCTTCGTAGGAGTTCCTCCCAGTAGCCGCAGACTACTGCTTTTTGTTCAGTTGGAAACTTTTTTACTTTTCCGTGTAGACACTTTTAAGAATCTTTCTTCGATCTGACGGAAAATTTTCTTTTCGGGGTTAGGTTTAGCCACATGATTTCGTAAGCTGTTTAATTGGAGTAGGATGATAAGAGGTCCCCGTTTGTCGAGGACAAAAGCCGAGTCCCCGACAAACAATCATCCATGCAAACGTCTTCGATTTTACTGTTTATAGCATTCATTTCAAAATAATCTAACATTATTTTATATACATTTTTTTATCTTCCGAAACTTCCGAAACTTTCATGTTTTCACTGTCCCAACATTACCAATTATTAAAGGAATTATATCCAATAAAATGTACACAAAATGATTAGGATGAGTTCGGTAAATGAATGAGAATTCACTATTTTAACTGCTTGTCTAGTAATTGTAAATGTTGGTGATTTGCTACATGAAATAAAGTTTATTTTCTCTGAAGTAACCATGAAATATAAGTGGTTTGCTACAAATTAAATAAAAAATCAACAAAATATAAAAAAAGTGATTATTAGCTTCTTGCAAACTGGAAAATGATGTCTCAAAGATACTTGTTCGCTGGCCGGCGATGGTTACGTAAGAGCTGACATGTACAGACAAGCGTCCTTTGTTTCATGGTAGATCTGAAACTAAGGCGATATTTATTCTCGCTGGTTGGCACTTACCAGCGCTTGTGCATAAGTGGTGGTAGCCGGCGTTGTAGCCTTCGTATCCTTCTACGTGATCGTGCTCTTATGTGACAAAACTATTTGTAGAAAATGTTTAACGTCCAATTAATATACTAGTAGAAACAGAAAAAATATATTCACTCAGCTTTTTTGGACAATACGTATATTTCAGTAACATATATTACCAATTATACCTTGTTCTTTGGAATCATTTTAAATTTGTTTATTATGTGATAGTAGACTAGTTTGAGAGTTCAGTGGAATTGGTTGTCATCAGTGGAATTAGTTGTTGGTCTTGATATACAATTTAGTGTACTGTTCTCCCATTAACCTTGTGCGTACCATGGATTTTGGGGGGATAG
Source organism: Liopterus haemorrhoidalis (assembly GCA_963971575.1). Classification (NCBI taxonomy): domain Eukaryota; kingdom Metazoa; phylum Arthropoda; class Insecta; order Coleoptera; family Dytiscidae; genus Liopterus; species Liopterus haemorrhoidalis. Next base: position 27,187,178 of record OZ020620.1, read on the forward strand.
TACGCTGAGTTGTATGATTGTCCAGCATGCAATGTCTTTCTGGGATTATCACAGTCTTTCATAATTGTATCTTTTATGGTGTTTTATGTTAATTTCAATTAAATGGTTACATTATGTTGTACAGTGGGTAGCGCTGCAATCTCTTTGGTTTGTGCGTACCAGATTATAGGGATTGTGGAACTACTGATTATCATATTAATGTAACGATTTATGCGATTATTTATTCATGTTTTTGAATATTTTTGATCCTCAGAAGTGGGATTTATATTAATACGGGGTTTTGCTAAATTTAAATTCATAGTTATTTATACATCTATTCATTTTTTTTCCTGTTTTCCTATCCTTTTGGATTTTTCAATTCAAATTTGAATGTCAGTTCTACATCTACCCTATTCTTTGTCATAGATAATGTTTACGATGTTAGATTAACGTAATATTAGTTACTATAGTTAATGTTTTTTGTAGCACCTGAGGAAGCTAACAATTGGTTTAGCGAAACGTTGTGTTATAAAAGCTGAAATATACGTATTGTCAAAAAAGCTGAGTGAATATATTTTTCCTGTTTAAAACTACTTGTCTGATTTTACTCTGTGCAATATATGGGCTAGAGAAACATTTCTCAAGAGCTAGAAGCTTTCTTAGCTCGCTGCGTTAAGGTTTTACAAGCAGGGCCGACGTGACTCATGGACGACTGAGCCAATTGCTCAGGGTCCCGCACTCGTACAATTCAGAATACGAATTGATTAATGAAGTACAATCAGCTCTCATTTGCACAGAGCTCCACAAAGATAAAGTACAATCAACGCTCACCTGTGCAGAGCCCCGCAAAGATGAAGTACAATAAGTGCTCATTTGCACAGGGCCTTGTAAAGTTTGCGGCAAGCTCTGCAACAAACACCAAGGTTTGTCTTTACCGAACTATGAACTATTTTTATATATGACTTTAAAACCCAAGCAATCGACGCAACACTACAATTTTTTAAAAAAAGTCTACGCTGAATCTTTCTTCGCCGGTCTTAATTAATGGTAAACAAATATTTAAGGCCAAAGTAACACAAAAGAAACAAAAGGCAGCGGATTGCAATGATCCTATCCACTGTCACAAGCAAGAAGAGGAAAAAGAATAAAATGGTAAAGAAGTGTTGAAAGGAAGGATAGAACATCCGACGACAAGTGGGAAAACCTCGCTTAAGTTCAAGAGAACAACCGACACAAAACTTATTCTATTATTAAATAAGTATTATTAAATTTTATTCTATTATTATATTATCTCAGAATAATACATTAATTAGTTACATAATAGAGTTATACATTAATAGTATATATTCTTTATTTCCGAAAAAATTATATGTTGTGGTTGAATTGTAAGAATTATTTTAAATGACGAGAAATTACGTTTTTCTAAGAACTGCATAGCGTAAAGTAATAATAAAAAATAAACTATAGCCCTACACCATATTGAAATATTATAATTTTGTTACTCAATTTTATGGTTATGGATTGCTCTTACAGCTCCACCATTTTGATGTGTCACAACTTAAGCTCCAGAATTTTTAATATAAAAGATCCCGTTTTGAAACCGCGTGATATTTAAATTTGGTGCTTTCAAAAGAAGTTATATCAGTTGAAATTCTGCATAAAGATGCATGTCAGGTAAATATATTATAGTCAACTAAAATGAAAAGTATGTGAAAAAAATATATAAAAGGAGAGAATTTTAAGCATGAAAACTATACTAATATCAGATGAATATACTCCTATTTACGAATTTATTAATTATGAATATACACAGGTTATTAGATACACAAAACGGCATGTGGAAGCAAAGAAGCAATTTTGAACTGTATAACTTGTTCAATAGTGAGGATATTGTCTACCTATAGGCTGACCGACCGTCTCGAATAGTGTGGCGTATCCTGATATCTGTTCTACAGAGTGTCCGTTTAATAGTTAGTGTTACATAACACCCATTTTAGCTTTACTGCTCAGTTTTATACCATCACACCGTCATAAGCGATTGTGTACAGTCGCACGATAATACGCGACAATAGCAGTAAAGCGATTCACATTAGGCTTGGAATATATTAGATCGTCAAGGATGAAATTTGTAGAAAAAAAAGGCTGATAAGTTGGTTGATAACTTACAAATATAAGGAATTATTTTATTCATCAAAGTATGCAGCCATATTGTCTATACACTTTTGCTATTTAAGCGGCAGATTGTTCAGGCTGGTGGTATAAAACCCTGGCGGACGAAGCTCAATGAATTCTTAGAAGGCCAGTTTTACAGCATTGTCGGAATTAAACTGTTTTCCTATTAAAAAGTTGCCCAAATTGCGGAAGAAGTGGTAGTCAATGGGGCTAGGTCTGGTGAGTATGGTCTAGCGTTATCATGCAATAAGATAGGAGTCGATCTGTTGACCAAACTAGGCTGTTTTTCTATCTTTTAGTAACGTTACTACAACGTAACTTTTTACAGAATTGATCTGATTGTCTGCTGCGTAGTAACACTAGAGCCAAATACACTATTAATATTTCGCGCGGTTTGCGATGCCGTAGTTCCACGTAAGAACTCATATTTTTTACTTCATAATAGTGCGAATTACCGACCGTTCCATTTTCAACAAAAAAAAATAATAATAACTTTTTTGATAATTTTTAGATCATAAAATGATTTCATTAAACAGGCGAGATGTGTAACTTTCCAACAAAAAGAAAAAGAAAAAAAAAACAGAACGGTAAAATATTAAGCGAATGTCAAATAATAATCGGTTAAAGTTGGCAATATTATTAACTACAAATTTCATCCTTGACGACCTGATATCTTATGTAAGAATAAGAAGTTTAACTTTATTATATATCAAATTACATTTTTTCAGCATTAAAAAAAAAACATTTTTTAAATGTTTTGCACCTGTTTCTTCAATAAGGTCAAGGCCGTACTTATGCACAGGTGCTATATAGGTCCCCACATTTTAAGGCCACCAAGCAACATATTATATAATAATTTTTATTCTTTCACTGCATTAGGGGAGGTCCCATCTCGGTCCAGCTCCTCGGGAAAGAAAAAGTGTAAGTACGACCCTGAATAAGCTCTAAATATATTTATCAAAATCTTTATTGAAATACTTTATTTTTAAAATGACTTTTATTATGTTTCTTATATAATACTTAAAAAATAGATATATCCCATGAATAAGTAAAGTTTATTTACGGATTTAAAATTATTACATACTAAGTTTTAGCGTGGACTTTTTCCTACATGGACTGTGATATTTTTAGTCGATAATATTGGCCGCTTTTCCGTGTCGAAATTTTGTCCTATTTCCAACCTAATGAACGATTCTTTGTGTTTTTTGGTGATGACTACATTATCTCTACATATCCGTTGTTGGTCGTATTTCTCCGACCAACCGTAAAACTCAAAGAAGTTTGTTATTATTGTAGATGTCAGTTCGTTGGTGCCGTATGGAAGTGTTGTTTTAATGTGTTCAAGAAGTTACTGTTTTAAACTGAATATATTTTCAAGGGTTGCTTTTGAACAACTAATTACATTAGATTAAAGAGAACCATTATGACAGACATGAAGCCTCAATTTGAAGTATTTAAAAACTTTATGGTAGATCCAACACACTTCAAAAAACTTCAAAAAACACCATGTTTTTTCTTTATTTTGTTCATTTTTTATTCGGCTATGAATTTGATTCAAGGATAAGACGTAGTTGAAATTAGTTACTCTTAAATCTTCCTAATATTTAAGAACACAAATAATTTTATTTATAACATGTTAAACGATTTTTATTGGCATATAGATTATACAGAGTATTTTAACTGTTCATATTCAATTTAAAAACGAAAGATCGATGTCGGTACAACTGTATATTTTGAAGATTAATTTCTGGTGCTTACAATGTTTAACAATGTATGGATGTCAGTTATAAAGAATGGATACTGTTATGAATACATCCCCTAGCAGCGTTTCATATCTGAAACCAAAAATAAAACCGTTAACACAATTCGATTTAAAATGTAAATTATAACCAAATATCATTTTTATTAAATTCATACATTATCCCCGGCATATTTTTAGTTTTGAATAATTGATGAGGAGTGGGTGTTCCACTTTGCCCTTTGGCATTCGTGACGGTTTGTAACAGCAAACAATATTTTACAGTGAAAATGTTCGTCTTCATTTACTTATTAGAAAGAGGGAATAATGCTTTTTTTACCATAAGGTCAGGGTATATTCCACATAATACATAATTCTCATAAAAAGACAAATTTGAAATAGTTTTGTAAGAAAATCGAGGCTTCTTCACTTTTCCGTTTAGGTTTTTGTTTTTCACAATTCTTCCAATGATTTTCAACTGTTATCCAAGATTTAGTAAATTTCTCTAGTGAACTTTAATTTTGCATCCTCGTTGTATTCCTCTTGTGAATAGTATATATATTCTTTATTCCCTAGGCCTTGCGGCGTTCAGGGTATTAACCATTACAAAAAATAGAAAAATCAATCCAAAAATACAATTTACAATTTACAATATTTTTTCTCATTTCTTTCTTCTTGCTCCAATGTCCTTCTCCTTCTTCCTATTCTCACTCTGGTTTCCCTCTCCGATCTCCTTCCTCCTTGCTTCCAGTTCTCTCGCCCATCTTTCTCCCTTCCTTCCTCTCCATTACCAGGTTACCTCATCCCCCTTCCTTCCTTCCATTTCTCCCCTTCTGCTTCCCACCGAGTCTCTTCCTTCCTTCCTTCCTTTACCCCTTCCTGTTATCCTTCCCCAATCTCAATCCTTCTTGCCTCTAATTCCCTCTCCCACCTCTCCCTCCTTTCATATTCGTGCAACAAGTCTAATGTGCTCCCCGACCATACTGTCATCTCTCTACACCTCTTCGCGAGGTGCTCTATATCTTCTTCCTCCTCCCCGCACATCCTGCACATCTTATCCTCCTGTTTCCTCCAATATCTATATACTCTCTCTTCATTCCCGCACCTTAGCCTCGCAATCCTCCTAACTCTCCCTCCTGACCTTCCTCTTTCTCCCTTCAAGTAGCTTGGTACCCCTATAGTTATGACCTCCTTATATCTCCTGCGCTCCTTGATTTGACTATTCTGACTGTCCTTTCTTGCTCCCCCACTTCCTTATCCCTTCTTCACAACTCCTCAATCACGCTTATTCCGTCTTTTCTTCTCCTTTCCACCTCTGTCGCATCCACTCCGCATCTCCAGTAATAATCTTTTCTCATCTCCCCCCATGCGTACCATCTTCCTTTCTGTTCCTCTCTGGCTCTTTTCTCCCAGCATTCCCGCATTATTCTTTTGTCTGTTTCTATTCTAACTTTCTCCTCATACTTAACCGCCCTCCTTCCTGTACCCACTTTCATCTTATCAGTTCCTCTCTTACAATATACCCTAGTGTTGTTCTATCTACCCCTAAGATCCATCTCATATACCTCTCCTGTACTCGTTCTACCTTCTCCCATTCCTTCCATCCCCAAATTCCCACCGCATATAGCAGGATGTTCTTCACCACGGCGTCAAACAACCTCAATCTTCATCTAATATCGTCATTAGACTTCCTCTCTCCTATACTCCACAGCTTCCCCATTACTATTCTTGACTTCTTTACTCTTTCCCTTATGTGTAGTTCAGCCCCATTGTTCCTCGCTAGTACATAACCTAGGTATTTTAAATTCTTCACTTCTTCTATTTCTCTGCCACCCCATTTCCATTTTATCTTCTTTCTTCTCCATCCCCCTTTACCGAATACCATTACCTTTACGTCTTATCCCTGTTTACTTCTAGTTTTTTTCCTTTTGAAATATTTATCAGCCCTTTCAATCATTCTCTTAAGCTCCTGTTCGCCCTCTGCCATCAATACAATATCGTCCGCGTACGCTAATGTCCACAACTTCATCTTCCTTACTACCCCCCCCCCCCCATCTTGTCCCTTCCTCATATTCCCTTCTAGATCCGCTAAATACAAGTTGAACAAGGTCGGGCTCAGCGGACATCCCTGCCTCACCCCCTTATTCACCCAAAAACTTTCCGACCCTTCCTCGCCTACCCTCACCTTGCACCTTGTCCCTTTGTATTTTCCTTTATCCTCATTATCAACTTCTTTCCCTCCTTTCCATTACCTTCCATAGCTCCTCCCTATCCAGCCTGTCAAACGCCGCTTTCATATCCACGAACGCCATATAAGCTTTCCCTCTTTTTCTCTTTAACCTCTCCGCTACTATGTGATTCACTGCGAATATTCCGTCAATCGCCCCTCTTCCCTTCCTGAATCCAAACTGCGTTTCCTCCAATAAATCTTTCTTCTCTATCTCATCCACTAATCTTTCGTTCAGCACTTTCGCGTATACCTTGTACGCTGAACTCATCAAGGTCACACCGCTATAGTTACATGCTAACTCCTTGTTTCCTCTCTTGTATATCAGTACAATCACCCCTTCCCTCCAGTCCTCCGGGTATCCCTCTTCTTTCCATATCCCTCTTATTATTTCTGCCAGTTTATTCTTCGCGTTCTCTCCTCTATTTATCCACGCCTCATTCCTTATCTTATCTGTCCCTGCTGCTTTCCCTTCCTTCATGTTCTTTATTATGCTCTCTATTTCTTCCCCTGACGGTCCCTCCACCTCTTCTTCCCCTTCTCTTTCTTCCACCCCTTCTGACTCGCCCTCTGTCCCTCCTTCACCCCTTCTATCCCCCCCCCCGCCTTCCTTCCTCCTTTTTTCGCTTCCCTCTTAGATCTCCATGAAGTGTACCTCTTATGAATAGTATTTCTATTATGTTTCCAACATTTTCTGAGAAATTCTGGCTTTCTTACATGTCTCAATACATGTTATCACATGTTTCAATTTTAAATGTCACTTAATACAGTTCCAAAATTCCTAATACTGAAATATTGTCGGTCCTAACCTTTAGGTGTTGACTATGGAGAATTTACAGACTTTTTTATTAAAAGAGAATTAGTTAGTTGATTACAAAATTTCGCGCACTCCAACGATGGCTATTTGCACCATATTAGAAGAGAAAAATTAAGTAATATTGACATTTTATTATAGAATTATGTAAATTCTAACAAAATAACAAATCACATCTGTATATCAACATATCTTATAACAGATTTATACGTGTTTAGTAACTAAAACAAGTAACTAAATAAAACAGTTAACCTAAACATTTTTTTTTTTTGCTCCGATTTAACAACATTATTTAAAGACATATTGACATTTAATTAATTTTTGAATGTTCACGTAAATTTAGTTTGTGTTGTTGAGTTGTTATTTGTAAGTTGTTTCCTACGGGATGGATTTCAAGACACAACTAGAGAAGTTAGAAGGATTGTATAACTGGACGAAATAGAAGAGGTAGGTGGAGTTGCTGCTAACTCACCACAATATGAACGACAAAGCAACTGGCGCAAGAAGAATGCCCGTTCCGAAAGCAGGTAAAGAGAAGGATCCAAGTAATTCCACAGAAGTAAAGAATAATGTAAATACGGACGCTTTGGTTCAGTTAATAAGTTTTGGCACCGCAAATACGCTAAAATTAAATTTAACACCACCTGCAAGTCATCGAAGGAGACATGGCATAAGTTGTTGTCTGTGTACGAGCAGAGCTCTGGACAGTGTATAGGCAAACTTTTTAAATTTGAGAAATTAGAGTCAGATAATGTTGCTATAGACAAAAAGAAAATCATGAGCTAAATGGTGAGCGCAAACGATTAGTGGAAACGGTGTTAACCGAGCTTTTTTTGACGAGCAGAACACTCTCAACTCTGCCTTCAGCTATTGCCATGACGGACCGATCGAAAAATCTATGCGTTCGTGTCCCAGTTCACAGTTCTGGCACGAGACGCATTTCCAGCTGGTCAATAAATACAACATATTTCTATCTAAATGGAAGAAAAAACAAGCTAAAGAAATGGAAGAAGACACAAGATGCCTAACTACAGCAAGTAATTGGGCCCAGACAGGCGTAAAAGAGCAGAAAATGTAAGTTCGCAGTTTTTAGATCTCCAGCCATATATATGAAAGCCACGTGGTCAGTGTGACGTTTCGATTGGATCTATTATCTTTGTATTAACAGGTATTCATTTTACGTATTAAATACTTGAGGCTGAGTGAACCACAAGGTTGGAGGTAATCCAAACTCGTGTCCCTGTGCTTCGTAGACAACAACCTTACCACGAATCTACGGTGTCACGACAGAATTACACTGGAAAAAATTACACGGGATAAAATTACACAAGGAAGAAATTACACGTAGAAAAAAATACACGAAGAAGAAATTACACGTGTATAAATTACACAAGGCCGAAATTACACATAGAATAAACGTTACAACGGAATGTACAAAATTTGTAGCGTGCGTTGGCTAATTAATTATTTTGTAACTATTCAGGTAACAAAAAGGTTTTAGGGGATATAGTAAAGTTGCTGGTCTGTTCTCTGATTTAAACGAATATAATGAACAAATGGAGCAAATTGTCCTTTATTTCGAACGTACATATGTTCGGGGTCGACAACGCAGAAACAACCACTATTTAATATTCCTATTTGGGACCACAGGCAATCTGCAGCCAATTGTATAGCCAAGATTACAAATTGTATCGAAGGATGGCACTATGGACTTCAGTCACTTTTTCGGTGTTCCCATCTAACTGTATGGAAAATTTTGGACAATATCGACAAAAAATTATCCTTACAACATACAAACTATTTGCAGCATTTAACTGGTCAACAAAACCCCAGATGTGTTAGGTACATTTCTTATAAACAACGTATTCCAAATATTGTACAGAACTATGACTCTAATAGACGATTAGATATGTTGGGCTGTATAGCTCATGTGACTAAGTGTTTTTTGTTTGATGTTTTATAGTTAAATTTAATTATCAATGTAATCTCTGTAACCATTATAAAAACAATAAATTATATCCATATTGTTTGTTGGCTTTATTAAGAATGTTTTCTTTATTTAAAACACCCTTGTATTTTTTTCTGTAGTTTTTTAAGTGAAATTTTTTAAAAATTTTATAAGAAAGTATTTGATACGATAACCAAATAATTTAATATATTTTAATTAAAAATTGAAATGTGTAAATTTTGCTTAGTGTAATTTTTTGATGTGTAATTTCTACCTTGTATAATTTACTCCTAGTGTAATTCTGTCCATGTGTAATTTTAGCAGTGTAATTTTATCGCGTGTAATTTTTTCTTGTATAATTTTATTATGTAACAACTCTTTTGTACTACATATTCTTAAAAGTCAGAATCTTCTACGGTAAGTTGGAGCCAACAGTATTCGATTTACATAAAAAGAACTGAAATTGTTCAAAGAAAATTCATCAGGCACTTGACTAATTATAGATTCCTACATAATAATATTAACTTTATGTCTTATGCAAAATAGACGAGTATTGATTTGGTATTTTTATACAAAATTCTAAATAATATATTAAATTATCCCGAAGTTCTAAACCAATTTTGTCTGCGTGTACCAAGCTACAACACCAGAACTAATGATGTTTTTGTTTCTCTCTGAATAAAACTAATTTTGCTTACAACTCACAGCTAAACCGCATTTGTTGAAAATATAACTATTTTTTATCATTAGAAAATTATCCCGATATTTACCATCATAGTATTGTCAGATATAAGACGGAAGGGTTTCTTACTGTTATCTAATATTCTTATTAAAAAGTTTAATTAATCTCACATTCCCTTGTTTTGTATCTTGAAAGCAATACAATTTATTTAATGATTGCCCTGAAATCAAAAGTATTCTATTCAATACATTTTCTAAATTGTCTGCGTAATTTAAATATTAATAAAGTCGTTTTCGTTAAATATCTTTCAGAAAACTTTTAAACAAGGATATGCATTTCAGAATACGGTAAGGAAATTCTGTTCTAACTTTTACTTTAGTGTAAATAGCTATTTGTAGTCCAAATGATAACACGCAAATTCAGAAACAAATGTTGTTCTGGAAAGAGAAACTTTGACAGACGTTAAGCTAGATGATGTTTCTTGAAGGGCGCGATCAGTCTTCCCCTCATATTTACCCCAATCGTACTTGCAAGATTCATGCCAAAACTGTAAACCAAGAATTTCATACTTGGAATTCCAACTCCGTCAAACATTCAGCCTATCACGTATGCGGGATATATATGACCAGTAAGTTAACTTTCAATCGTAAAACACGTCTTTGATCTATAGATATTCTTCGGACTTGCAAGAGTTTTAAATTTTTATGAGGTGAGACACCTTTATAGACAATTATATTTTTTGTCAAGATCGTGCTTCGTGCTGTTATAATGAGTGTTCAGAGAATGTTGCAGAGTAAGGCGAACAATAATAATTATCTCCAAACCATTAGCTTTTATACTTTCTAACTTTGCAACTATTTGGAGAATATATATTTGTGAATTTTATAATTAAAATTATTAATGAGTAGAACTTATTCTTTGTCTCTCATAGTGGAATTACGGTGTTGCAAAAATAGCAGAACTGGCGCTATAAAACGTAATTACATTTATTTTAATAATCTGAATAAAAAACTATGTTCGTCTCCTTCGAAATAGTTGCCCGCACCAGCTATATGTGGCTATCATCGTATGTTCCACCTTCGGAAGCAGTTCTTATAGGTACTTTTGGAAATAGATCGTAAGTCAATTTTTGTATTTTCTTTTATTTCTGCAATTAAAAATCTTCCCCTACTTCTCAGCTCCACAAATATACATAATATACAGAGATTCAACTCAATGTAACGGGAGCAAAATTATAAAAGAACAGTGTATGCATCTCTTATCCAATAACGAAACTAATAGGGTTATTTTGAACAAGACTTGTTAACATTAACATTGTAAACCCTTCAAGGTCAAAGTATATCCTATATTTTAACATGCAGCATCAGGTGCGTTTTAAACTTAAGAGTCTGTTAAAGTGAACAGTTTGGGTTCCAAACAAACTTATAATACAGTACCCTAACCTGAAAACACATACGGCCTCGCCTTGTTCAAGGTACCCCGCTGACCATTAAATTCTTCTCGTCCTAAATCGAAGGCGTTACACGACTGTAATAAGAAATTAACCTGCCTATTTTCTTTATTCTTATACCAGTTCTAAGTTTTAGAAAAAGTCATGCAGTTTCAAGTCAGTGAATATATTTGCTGGGAAATGAGTGTGAATTTGTTCTTCGCCAAAAACTGCAAAAGCAGAAGATAAGGTTACGTAAGTCATAATCGGCCGCCTTTCCTCACCGATTCACGTAACCGCTTGTTTTGTGCTGCTGCAGGGGACTGTTTCGAAGGGAACCGTTTTAATTTAGAATATTTTTTATTAATAAAGTTTTATGAAGCTGGTCTGGGTATTTTTTATTAAACTTCGTGCTTGTAATGATTTGTTTGTAGCCTATTTTTGTCGCTATTATCCAAGAGCTGCATGGCATAGCTGTTGGGATGTACTTCCAATTTGGCGTTTTATTTATGCCGTATTTATCTGTATATCTTGATGTATGATGTTGAAAAAATATCATGGGAAATTAATTTATTTAGAGAGAGGCCACACAACAGGATCACTCTAGAGCTACAGAACGCTCCCAATTACAGCGTACCTCAGTATACATAAATTAACAATTAATTATTAATTACTACAATTTAAATATATAGTTAATTGTATACACATCAAAACAATCAAAAGTAATATACTTATATATATATATATAAACAAGTATTTAGCATACGTAACAATTAATAAAAAACTTCAAAGAAACGTGAATAATTGAAAGAGTGAGAGAGGGACAAGGGTTCTAGTGTATATTAATGCAGTCGGTATTTTAGGTTTTTTATTATACTTGAGTTACAAGAAAAAAGTCAGTGTTTGTGTTTGTGCACAGAGTATTATATGTATGATATTCTGGTTAAAGGTAATTTTAGAGCTAAATTGGAGTTACACTGATCTATGTACACTAAATTCCTTGTCATCAGACTATAACTATGGCAATTATAAGATATATTTAGAATTTAATGTGGACAGTCAATAGAATTATTTAATATTTTATGAAACAGTGTCAAATCCAAATTTACACGCCCAATTTTCAATTTTTTGAACATGGTTTTGATACTGTTGATCAAGACCTGACAGGCAAACTCTAGGTGGCTCTTAACCAGGCTGTTGAACAATACAATAAATGGCAATGAATTAGTGAATTCAGTCCCCATTCTAAATATAAAACTGAAGATTCTTAAAGCCTTTTGCACAATATTTGTAATATGGTAGCTAAAGCTGAGTTTTGTATCCAGAGTTACTCCAAAATCCTTGATTTGTTCAACCCTATTGAGTTGAATTCAAGACTATATTATTGACACTAAACCTGTAATCAATAATATTATGTGTTCAAGTAAAGTGAATATGGTTACATTTTAAATCATTTAAAAATATTTTATTACACTTGCAGTTGTCACAAAGATTAATAAGGTCATCCTGCATTTCACTACAATCTTTAATTCTACTAACTTTTTTTTAATATTAAGATCGTCTGCATATAAAAGAAAATTAGAGGATTTAAAACAATTTCCGATATCATAAAGAACTATAGAAAACAGTACTGGGTCAAGATGAGAACCTTGCGGAACACCAGAAATGATTGAAACTATTGAAAATGTAAATTTTCTAACTGCAGCAAACTGACAACGATTACTAATATAAGATTTTATCCATCGCAACAAATTACCAGAGAAACCAAAATTGTCAACATCTGTATAAACTCTAGATATTTGTTCTCTGTGATCCAGTCTCGCACACAAAAACTGCACAAAAGACACAAGATATGTAAGAACCGATCTTCCTTAAAAAAAATCATGTTGCTCATTAGGAATAAATTGTTTATCTAAAAATGTTAGTCTTTCTACGCATATACTTTTGAATTCAATTGTTTGCATAAATTTTATATTCTGTTGATACTGCACTTGTGACTATCAACAGAGTGATTTTATGCAATGCTTAACGTTTATTAACAATTAATATATTTACAACACTATTTTGACATATGACATATCGTATACTATTATTGACAACCCCGTTACCAGGGTACATATATACATTTTGATTGTACAGTAATTTAATTATAACAGTGACTAAACGACGCCTGAGCTATCTGAAGATAAAAATTCCGCAGTGGTGTCTAGTACTTGATACCACATCCCTATGTCCTGTAAGACGTGGTAGGTGCCACGTAGCCACAGTAAATCACTCATATATAATACTAGTAATTATTTAAGGATTACTGGCATCTTTTAAAAAACATGGATCATTTTTGCCTGGTTCCAGAGCCGGCGCTAACTCTTTTGGCTTCCGGGGCAAACTCGCCAAACTGCGCCCTTTTTTAGAATATGCACCGGCGTACCGAAGAGAGGAGTTTAGGTACTCGCAATCTTATTTCAAACATATTATTTTGATTTAGATGGTTGCAATTTAAATATTTTAACCGAATACTAGGTATGTCTAAGTAAATTAGCTGATACAGTGGTACCTCGACTTACAAATCTCTCGATAAACGAACTTTTCGAGATACAAACTATTTTCATATCCTATTTTGATCTCTAGATACGAACCGTGATGTTTTTAATTTTAAAATTGTTTCCCTAGTACTAGAAACAGACTACTAACAAGCTACTACTACAGGCAACAAATCGAAAACTCCTGAACCTCATAACCAGACACAAGAAAATTGTCCTTTTTTACAATTTAATGGAAGATGATTTTAATACTAATCATGTAAAACAGAAAATTTTATAAATAAAAACTAAAATGTAATGGTATACAAAATGCATATTTATACTGAAAAAGTGTTCCTTCTCACTCATTCTCCATTTCTTTGAATTTTCTTCATTTAGTTTTATATTTTTGAATTTTTTGGATTTTCTTTATGATTTTTTAATCTGGGAACGGATTAATTGATTTCGCATAAAATATAATGAAAAATTTGATTGCTAGAGACATACTTTTTAAGATACAAACCGGGATAAGGAACAAATTAAGTTTGTAAGTCAAGGTGCCATTATATGTCTAAATGTGCTATCAAAATCAGTTAAAATTATTTTCAGATGTGTAAGAAAGTTAATACAGTCCAAAAGAAGACTGAATGTTATTATATAATCAATAAATGTGTAGATCTTTAAACTCAGTTTTATATTTAATATGTACAAGATTGATATAGATATGAAAATTTATAATTTTGATCTAAATAAAAATAGAAAATTTTTATAAAATCTTAGAATCTGTATGTTTAAGAGTTTGTTTTGGCGCCTTGGACCTATGCCCCTGTCGCCCCTGCCTTTCACCGCCGCTGCCTGGTTCATATGATATTTAAAGACTGGTGGCATAGTTATTGTTGAAATACTACACTACCATTTCTTTTCGCCATATTTCATGCTTCTAACCGTCTATTTTACAATTCAATATTTCATATTATGAAATGGGTGTTTTATATTCAACTTTTAAATAGATGGTTTCTTTGAAATTGGGAGATTGATAGTAATGCTTCACAAAAGGCATTTCTTACTTATGAGTAAAACAAATAGTTCTTACGCTGAATTCATATAGTCCTTTTGTTTTCACATGGCTGTTTTTTTCTTTTTCAAATTCCATTTTAGTCTACAGAACTTTTCTTTCAGTAATTTGTCTTTCAAATTTAGTTAATACTTTATGAGGGAAGTTTTGCTTAAATATATATGTATTATAAATATCGGTGAATAAATAATATTATTATTATTATTATTATTTATTTATTTATTTTTTTTTTTTTGCTTTAAACTGTATCTATCCAAAAAGCTGACAATCACTTATTTTTGTCATCGAATTATCATTTGTATTCATACTAAAATAATAAATTTTTTTACAGGCAAAAAATTGAGAAATATATAACAAGTATACATATACAGATATTTAACTCAATGTAACGGGAGCAAAATTATAAAAGAACAGTGTATTCATCTGTTATCCACTAACAAAACTAATAGGGTTATTCTGAACAAGACTAGCTAACTTTACCGTAAAAACTTTTTGTTTGTCTGTAAAAAAAATGAGAAATGTGAGATATGTGGAGAAAGCATAACTAATTGTGAGAGTGCAGATTTTGAGTGCAGAGAGTGCAGATTTCGACAAATGAACTGAATTTAAAATAGCAGTGTTTGTGTTTTAATTTGAAATGTGATAAACCGCTCAAACTTATTGGTTACCTACTAATTTACTTTCTTGAAGCCTGTACCAAACATTTGACTTCACAACTATAGTATCCTTCGGTATAGCATAGCGGTTCAAACTAATTTTGTCGTGGAACCCTTATATGATTTTTCCAAATATCGCGAAACCGTTGCCCTACCTATATTTTACGGACACAGAAAATATTATTTTTGATTATAGACTCCTAACACACATAAACTCGATTCTCACCTGTTACATTTTTTTTTTTATTATATTTTTAATTTCAAATGAAGACATATCAACGATGCACGGGCAATACATACTAACTGACATTTTTTGATAAAACTGAATTAACAACATAAAAATCTATCTATCGATCTTTACCAGAAAAAATATATATAAAATGAATTTATTGTCATAATTTTAAATGCAATCACATACAGAGCGATCACCAAATCTTGACCGTTATGCGTTATGCGTTACCGTTAATACTTGACAGAAACATTTAGTTATCAAACTTATTTCCAAGGACATGTACACATTTGCGTACATTCTTTTTTTATTACCTTATACGAATTGATTGTTAAATGAACACTATTTTTCTATTCACGCCAATGAGTTGATAACAGATATTAAGCTAGCAACACATATTTTCGTTGTTCCTCGGGTGAGTTCGGACAAACGAAGTAATTGGTTCTTTGTTAAGTTGGGATTTTCAGCTGTGAATTAGAACACAGTTTTGATATTTTTAAACTCATTGTTTACTGTTATGTAACGGACAAGAAATAATGATCGCACGGTACATACATTGTTTAGCTTTTTAGTTCCTATTTTATTTTTATTTACCTCAATAACTAGGAAAAAAAATTCTAAATGCTTTATATTTAATACTTTCATAGTTCCTATAAAATAGGGCTAGTTTCTGTTTTGTGTATGGTATATTATTTTCTAATAGTGAGTTAAAATTTTTGGTGCACACCAACGATGGCTATTTGCCCCTAACACAGCCCATCTAAATAACTAGAGTTTATTATAAAAAGAATAAATGAACAGGCATGCAAGTAAAACAGTTTTTGTTCTGACAAACTATGTCTATGTTACTTAGAATATTTGCGCGCTCGTCGTCGATATACTACCTTAAATACAAAAAATACAAAAAATCCATAAAATTACTAGCCATAATTTAGCCATGAAGTAAAAAAATAATAATTTTAGTGTATGAACAGCTTTAAATTCATATGAACAAACTGTATGAACAGACCAAATAACACTAAATTATAGGACTGAAAAAGATTAATTCCGCGATGATGGCACAGCGCCGTGAAGTTGGCTTTACATTTGTTTTTTGCTAACAACCTTTAAACAATTAGAGATTAGAGCATTAAATTCATAGTATACGGCACCTAATAGCACTAAATAGACATTAAATAATATACAAAAATATTTTGTTTTGCGACATTGGCCCACCCAAGCTCTAGGACAACGGTGGGCAAACCGTGGCCCGCGGGTCACAAGCGGACCTTGATAGTTTTACATGCAGCCCTTTATGAATTATTATATTACTAATAACTTATCTTTACTGTGACCAATAAAGAAGCATTCTACGTAACTTGCTCAAGTGACTTTATTATACTATCGTTGATTTCGGCGAAACAGTTGATCTGTTTATGAATATTAGATTGTATCAACTCAATGGTACTACTTTATACTAGCTTAAGCGATTATTATTATTATTTTTTTTTTTTTTTTTTTAGTGCAGCCCTCTTAGTCGCACTATTTGCACAAACTGGCCTTCTTCAAAAAAAGTTTGCCCACCGCTGTTCTAGGACCTATTAGATACGTTATAACCAAAGATTGCGCTCGGCGTTATAGGGTTAAGTAATGAAATAAGCCTAAATGAGCTAGTTTAAAAATATGAAAAAATTAGGCTTAATGCACATGAACATGAATCGAAATAGGACAAACAGAATATTTGAATAAATTATTAAATTAAGTATCGAAGTAAAGCTTTTAATACTTGGATTAACATAAAAATAAAGACTAACGTTATTATAATCAAATATATGTCCAAAAATATTACCTACGAAACCTGAAATACAGATATATTTTCTCTTCACATCCATTTTTGTTATTACGTCGAAACTAGACTAGTGGTAGATAATAATAGATTTGACCTAGCGAACCCCATTTTTGGCAGCACGCCTACGTAGTCATAGAAGAAGAAATTTATAAGGCTAGTTTGTTACCGACCGCCAACATATATGAGGGAGGTATTGTGATCATACCAATTTTGACATTTCGAGATTTCGATGGATCTCCACGAATTGAGGTCCCTACATAACATTTTGACTATTTTTAGCATGATGTCTGTCGGTCGGTCCGTGTACACGTGTAGAGCAAATTCGGCTAAAAGGATTTTTATGAAACTTCATATTTAAGCTTTTGACATCAATGGCATGAGTTGTTCAACTTTTGGTAAAAATCGGTTAACTAGAAATGGGAGTGTACTCGTGTCGGTTTTAAGATTTATGCGAATATTTCACAACAGAGTATTACTTCGAAAAAAAATATTTAACAAAAGTTGCTATAAAAGCAATAACTAACAACTTTTACTTGAGACATTTTTTGATAAAGCAGCATAAATTAAACAATTACTTTGTGATGGCGGTCGGTCTTGTGGTGGCCACAGATGATTTTTTTTTTTCTTTAAGATTTCGCACCACTCTTGGAAAATTTTGTGGCACACCTTTGGGAAACACTGGTATAGGGGAACATAGTTTAAAATACACTGGTCTATCCACACGTCCTGCTAAGAACAAACCGTTTTGATTTTATATTTAGGCAAGGTATATCTTCCCTTCGACGTTTGTTAAATATAATTTTCTTTATTTTAAGTATTTCAATATTTACTTGAAAAAATCATTAGGTATATATTATAGGGTGAATAAACTAACTTGGTGAACTTTTTTTTTTTTTAATTACGCTTTCCATGTATATGAATTAATATGTCTACAGTATACATTTTACAACATACTTCTTAGGAATAAGTTCTTTAGGATGTTTCTTAGGAGGATTTAATTATTATATTTATTATAATATTTGATTAACGTGTATTCCCTTGCAAAAACTTCCCCTTTCGTTAAAGAAAGGAGTACAAAACTCATACTCTGCTTTTCCCAAGATCTGAATAAACATAGTCAGCGGTATCTCTTTTAAACATCAATTTAGTTTTAATTAAAGTAATACTGAACCCTTGAAGCGAATGCGTTTAGTTATAAGTAAATATGAAAACCTTTGCATTCAGCATAACTTTGAATACAAACATACAAAGAGTTACAAGTAAACTTCTAGGCAATTTTTAATTATACGGCTAGCTACAGGTATGTATGATATCCATGTAACCAAAATTTTCGTGAAGTTTATTAATCCATTCATACTCCTACGGTTTATTTCGATATTATGGTTGATAAAACATTTATAAATATCAGATATTACCAATATTCAACAGTGTTGCCAGATGTACGATTTAAATCGTATTTGTACGATTATTTTTGCATGTGTACGATGTACGACTTCTTGGTATCAGATGTACGATTTTTTTGATGTTTTTATTGATGAAACATATTTATTTATATACATTTTTAGTAAGTTAAATATTAATATTATATAATGCGATAAATTGAATATTTTAGCCCTCGGATTTCAAATCGACGCGCTCTTAAATAGAATGGTTTATCTCGCTAAGATCGGGTATGCTCGGGCATATTCGAATATTCAAAAATATAAAGCTCTCTCCTCATTAGTTATACCCTTTTCACACTAGAACTTTAAGATCGGATGTTAAAGTGAATGTGTCTTTAAACGCTAATGTGAAACCGTATGGCCTCGTCTAAATACAAGCGATGTTTAAGACAGAGATCTGCGTCTTAAACATCGTCCGCATTGCCAACATAATTTCTATTATAAAAAAAATACTCTTTGATTTTGTGCTGTCAACATTTTATGTTATCATAAACAAGAATACTGTATTATATTTTGGACTTTTGTTTTTTTGTCATCGAAGCGATGAGCTTTTTTTTATATCTTCACTTTTTTTTTCTACCGCCTCCTCCCCAAGAAAAATTCCTGGGTGCGCCACTGACTGTACTACAAACTGGAATCGGCCTTGTCTGTATTAATATATTATTGTATTAATATAGAGATATGTATAGAAAAATATATACCTAATAATTTTTAAATTAATTACACAGCAAATTTTTTGTACGATTATTTTTTTAAAAATACGATTGTTTGTACGATTTTTTTCTTGAAAATACGATCATTTTGAAGTGTTGGTACGATTTTTTCTTTTTCACCATCTGGCAACACTGATATTCAATGACGTGCTGATCTGGCTCGCGCGAATAAAAAAATTGATGTGAAGTGTGAATTTTCACACATTTCAGGATTTCGTAGGTATTTAGTAAGTGAATGATGATTATTTGGGATGCCAAAACAAATTTTATGTTAGAATATTTTTTTGTTAATTTTAATTCGAATGTCTAATACAATTATTTAGGTTTTTAAATATGTGCAGTATTTTTTATATAGCAAGGTTCATTAAGATTTTGAAAATTGCGCCTATGGCTTCCACTGGTTGTTTTAAGACATAAGCTCCACCCCTCTGATTTCGTATACATTTAAACATAGAATGAAAATATAATTTCAACAATTCCCACTGGGTATTAAATTTACACATTTAAAAATTTAATGCAACATTTGAAAAAAAAAACCAGATAAATAATTTAAACAAAATAAAAATGCAAAAAAAAAAACAATAAATAAAATTGTCTGCAGACCGGAAGCGAACCTTAGTTTACAACTTAGAATGCGAGAAGGCTAACCATTAGACTATGAAAGCTTACTGGTTTACTGTGTTACATAACGTATTAAATATTTTACATCGTCAACCAAAAAACCACAAAAAAATGCGATATTTTCCGAAAACATAATCTGATCAAAAATTCCTGTTGTACTATTCCTGTTCACACCAATGTACATTACTTAGATTTTTTTCAGATTTTTACCTTAATCCATCTGGGTTACAGGGTGTGGGAAAAAAAAATTTTTTTTTGCACAATTTTGGTAAAAATTGCGTCAAAATAATTTATTTTGCATAAATAAAATTTGGATCGTTAATCCACATACTAAGGGCTTTCATTTGATACCCTACTCCGAATTTAAAATATATATATATATATATATATATATATATATATTTATCTGACCGACGTTGTCAAGCCATGTACATGCAACAGACAACCACAGACCCACCGAATCTAATGGGATTTCAGGAGTATATGTATCAAAAATAGAAAGAGCGCACTTTGCACTCCTGGAGCAACCTTCAAGGGGTAACGAATTATTAAAAAAACATTTTTGCTATATTTGATAACCGGTATTAAACCCCATACATGTTTACGTCGTAATCAGGTCATTTGTGTATAATTTGTATATGCTGACGACGTACTCAATCCCGTACAGTGTTGTCGGTATTTACATCGTTTCTGTAAACAAATATCCTCATGTTGACCTTCATTTGACGATTGTCTAGCGATAGTAATAAAATTTACGTATATTTCAATATGACATTATTTTAATTTTAGGATTAATAGTTCATTTATAAGGTTTCTCGGTTAATCTAATGTTTACTATTGACATTCAATGAATGTCAATAACAATCAATAGTATTTAAAAATTTATATGAGGCTAAAAAATTTCATTTTTTATCGGTTGCAGTGGTAATAATAAAATAATTTTTTACTTGCATTCCGCTACATCCTCAGAACTGTCTTTGTACTTCCTATGATTCTTTTCACTTACGAATTTTTAAAATTATTTAACTTGAACTTCAAAACTATTTTTCAAGAATGAAAGTGAATCTAATTTTTCTATTTCTTGATATGTTTTCAATTTACCATGTACGCCATAAAAATTATAATATAATAAAACAATGATTCAAAACATTTTACTGCACGACCAACACAGAGCGTGTCATGGTGGTTTTTTTTTTATACAATTTTATTTATGGGTGCTCCAACATCTAGGTTATTAGTACCCTGTTACATTATAGAATTTTACATTGTACATTTCATATTTAAATTTACCATTGACCAACCGTCTTTTTTATTTAAACACGATGTCTTAGTAATTTGGGAAAAAAATTATGATAACCCGAGTCTGCCCAAAGAATCGAATGGTAGTATTGAAATTTTCCGGAACAAACCGGAAGTACTGGATATCAAGGACAACTTTGATTTTTTTAAATGGTAACGTATGCCGAGTTAGGTATCTTTGGAGCTTTTGAAAAGAAATAACTATTACTTAAAGATGTTTTAATATATTTTACGCTTTAACCTCTTAATCCGTGAATAAACAAACACATTTTTATTTTTGTAAAATCATTTAAAAGATTTTCGCCAAAAAGCGTTAGTTTCCCACCTTATCTCCTAGAGAGGTTGATCTAAAAATCTGAAAAAATCTCTATTATGTAGATTGTTGGAAACCGGATTAGTTCAACAGGAATTTTTTATCTGATAAGTTTTTCGAAAATATCGATTTTTTGTGTCGTTGAAAAATGTAATTATTTAAATAAAAATTTCTTGTGATATCAAAAGAAAGTTCTTAATTAATTACACAGGTCCGGGGCCCTGATAAAATAGGGTTCCTAAAATGGTCTGCCATAAAATTAAAATTAACATAATATTTTCGAAAAACGGATTACATTTGTTATTGAATAATTAAGGAATAACATTCCTGAATGAAAATATATATTCACAGAAAAAATATTTTGTTTGTAGTGATATAAAATATTTTTTTCACTGTCCGTTACAAAACAGATCACAGAAATAATATTGTTCTAAAACGGTAATGTAATAAAATAAATATATAACACCCAGCAATGATGAAAAGTTAAATACGTAAGATCCACAGATGCAAAAGTTTAATCTTAACAATTTACATATAAATGAAAGAATTGTATTAATGGTTTATCAGTCAGAGAGATGAACTGTTAATGAGAGCGGCCCAAGTTCCTAAAGATGCGGGCGGGTGGCCAAAATATGGTAGGGGTACCAAAATATGTTAAGGGGCCCAACTATAAAATCTTACCCAGGGCCAGAAAAAAGGTAGTTACGGCACTGTTTATCACTATTAAGAATGTGCTATTTTATTTGTAAATATTTCACTACTATAAATGTTTTTTGTTAATTTCAAAAAAGATATACACTACCTTAGTCATAAATACAAAAAAAAAACAGTATTAGCGATAATTTCGCCATGCATTAAAAAAATAATTATTTAGTCAAAAACATCAAAACTGCAATATTTTTCAGAAACGAATTCTGATTCAAAAATTCCTCTTGACCGATTCCGGTTAAGTACTATGTATATTACTTAGAATTTGTTTCATTTTTTTAGTTTAACCCCTTTCGATTAAAGGGGAAAACTTTCTACGAGGAAATATGTCTATAGCTATAGTCCCGATAAAATCCTTAGAACCTTTCATTCAATTTAAATAATTTACCAAAAGTCCTAACATTTTTTTCTACATTTGCTTTGTCTTCAAATCTTCATTAGATTAATAAGAAACATATTATATAAGGCTTCATTTATTTATATTTATCAGTATTTATAAATGGCATCATTTTTCTCAATTTCAGAAACGTACTTCTCACTATTAACAATGTGTTATTTGTTTTATAAGTATTTCATTACTAAAAATGATTTATTCCTCTTTGATACCTTAAAAATAATAAGTTGAATCACAACGTATAATAGTATAATAGTGTGGTGTTAAAAACTCGGTCCTCAGCTGTTAATTTTTTTTTTTAATATTTTTAATTTCAAAAAAAGGCACATTATCTTAGCCCTAAATACAAATAATCCATACATTATTATCCATAATTTAGTGACAAATTAAAAAAAAAAAATAATTTTGTCAAAAACACAAATACTGCAATAATTTTCAAAAACGCAATCTGGTCAAAAAATCCGCTCGTACTATCCCGGTTCACATCAATGTTAATTACCTATAATATTTACAGATTTTTAGTTTAACCCCTTTGGGTAAAAGGGGGCGGGAAAAGATCTTTTTAGCACATTTTTGGCTAAATTCGTGTTAAAAAAAAAACAAATTTTAAAAACTACTTTTCGTTCCCTAATTTACTTCCGAATGGCTTTCTTTTGACACCACACAATAAATTTTAAAAAAATTATTCTAAAAAACTTATTAAAAATTCCCGTAAAACTATTCGGGTTCCCATCAATGTTCATTATGGAGATTTTTTTCAGAATTTTAGATCAACCCCTCTGAGAGATAAAGTGGGGGACAAAAATTTCTTGACATATTTTTGGCAAACATCCCATTAAAAAAAAATCTAAAATAAAACTTTGCTTATTGATCCACAAATTAAAGGATTTCATTTGATATGCCATTCATAATTTAAAAAAATATATATATGTTTTTTTATTAAATACATAATTGTTTATATTTATCTCGGGATGTATTGAACTCTTAGGATTTTTCCTATATGTGGGCCAAAGAGTTGAATAAGCATGTCAAATTTGAACTTTCTATTTTAAGCCGTTTGGCTACAATTTCTATCGTACAGACAAACACATGATTGACGTTATAAGGGTTTTTTGGAGGTCATATCTACCCTAAAAAAAGAAAACGGATCGAAATGATAACAAACATAAAAGAATAGCACTGCGTGTTATTATATTAAAGAAAAATAAAAATTATTTTAAATAATTTAATTTTTATGTTTATTTATTTATTTATTTGGATTTTATTGCTGTGAACAGGTGCATATCATCCACAACTACAACTTCTGATACATAATTTACATCGAAAAATGTTTACAAGTGTTTACAGAATAACTGTGTGTAAGAACACAAAAAATATAAAAATAATATTAATAATATAAAAATGGTTTGTTGGTTTATTGTTTAGTTGAAATATAAATGAATGAATGGATTGCCTTTTATTTCAAAAATACGCGTATTTCGTTACTCAATATACATGTTAAATACTTGTAACAAATGCTTTTGCTAATGTAATGAAAATGTACCTAGGGACTCTAAAATATACCAATTATCAAATTACTAAATTACAACAGCCATTATAGCTAGACTTACCTTTTATATTTATTTTTAATATTTTTTAGCTTAGTTGACTTGTATCTTAACAATGTCACAGCTTGTTAGAAGATAGTGAAATATTTTTTCTCTTAAATTAATACTAATAATATTATATGTGTTTAAAAAATGTGTTTAAAATGTTCTTAAATACCTTATTTGTGTAATACATTGCATTTGATATATAATTAAATTAGGCTTTAATAATGTTTCAGATTAAATCGAAACTAGGAGTAGGCAAACAGAATTAAAATAAATTTTAAACATTCGACAAACCATGTGTTTTTTTAATTCGTCCGATACCCAACAAAATACTAATTCATAGTTAGTTATAATATTTTATAAGACACTATTTGGGCAAAATTTATCGAATATTTGTCTAAAACACATTTAACAAATTCAGATTTTTTGTGACTTCTAATTATCACTTTATATACAACCATTTGATGTCTGTTCTTTCTCTGGTAGCACAGAAAAAAATATATACTACTATATTTTTAGTTGTTTAAAAAGGTAATTTTTTTATCTAAAAATTGTAATTTGAAATTTTTGACACAAAGATTAAAATGAATAAATAAATAGACAAGTAATTAGTGATACTATTTTTATTAATAAGGACCTATATTTCCTGCCTACCAAATTAATAACCATAATTAAATGGTTTATTGACAAGTGAAGACACATTTCCTCTGAAATGAGATAATTCTTTTTAGGGTTTTGTAGGTATGACCAAAAAACCCTTATACCGTCATTTTGTCGTCTGTCTATCTGTCTGTCTGTCTGTCTGTCTGTCTGTTCGGTAAAAATTGTAGCCAAACGGCTAAACCTAGAGAGTTGAAATTTGACATGCTTATACAACTCTTTGACCCGCACATAGGAAAAATACTAAAACATCTAAAAAACATACCCCCCCTAAAAATATAAACAAATATGTGCTCATCGAAAACAAAAATATTTTTTTAAAATTATGAGTAGGGTATCAAATGAAAGCCCTTAGTACGTGGATTAACGATCAAATTTTTATTTTTGCAAAATAAATTATTTTGATGCGATTCTTGCCAAAATTGTGCAAAAAAAGTTTTGTCCCACACCCTGTAGCCCAGATGGCTTAAACTAAAAATCTAAAAAAATTCTAAGTAATGTATATTGGTGTAAACCGAAATAGTACAACAGGATTTTTTGATCAGATTATGTTTTCGGAAAATAACGCATTTTTTGTGGTTTTTGGTTCACAAAGTACAAAAGTTATACCAATGTAAGACACTCACATGAAAAGCGTACGATAGCGTAATGAGTTAGAGCACTGGTGTCGTAAGCTAAAACTCGCTGGTAAACGAAGGGTTTCGAGTTCGAGTACGGAGTGAATTTTATTTTTTCTGTTTTTTTTTGAAATTATTTTGTCAAAATTCTAGTTATATTTTGACAAATGTTGTATTTAATTTTTAAGAGCGTAAATTTAATTATTATCTTATTATATGATTAACAGACGATAAATTATTTTAAAAATATCGTTCATTTTGCCGTGATTACTACAAAGTAAAATTTGTCCTACACACTCAGCATACCGCCTTCACTTATTATATACCTGCGAAACCCTGAAATGTGTGAATATTCACACTTCACATCAATTTTTAAATTTTTCTTGTATATTAGATTTTATTTACTCTTTGTCTTGCAACATACACAGATAGTTTCACCTTTTTACCTTAATCCATTCAAATTTTAAATAGTAACCGTTTCGACTAGAATATTCTCGTACATTAGGTAATATAAAGCTTACTTTAGTCTAAAATAACAAAGATTGTGTAGGTTGTGCATATTACTTTTACAGACCCGGTATGTATCTTGATAGACCCAAACAGTGTTGCCAAGTTTCGGGTCTGTGAAGGTATATAGTGTATAGCGGGTCTGTATAAGTCGTATGGATTACAAATATTTTATACAAGCCCGACACGCGCACCATCTTCACAGAAATTTCGTGAACTAAATTTGTATAAAAAAACACGTTCTACCGCTTTCCCAGACCCACCTGAAACTCATTGCTAAAGATTGTTTGAGGCCTAATTCGTACTTCTAGCATAGAAAACGTTGTCAGACCCGATGCCGGGTCTGAGCTTGTCACTTTTGGTCTGGTAACGCCTGCAGAGTATAGCGAGTTGGGTCTGTATAAGCGGTGAAACAAATATATATATATATATATATATATATATATTTTCATTGAGCACATATTTGTTTATATTTTTAGGGGGATATGTTTTTTAGACGTTTTAATATTTTCCTATGTGCGGGACAGACAGACAGACAGACAGACAGACAGACAGACAGACAGACAGACAGACAGACAGACGGACAGACAGACAGACAGACAGACAGACAAAATGAGAGTATGATATGTCGCTAGAGAACATAAGTTTTATACTAATAAGTCCCAACAGACCCTTAAATACAAATATTTATTCTCTCTTACCAAAGCGACATTCGGGTGATTGATACCAGTCCACAGACCACCATTCTAGACACACTACTCTAAAACTTAAATTAATCTAATGTACAAGAGCGGTTTAAGAAGTATCTTCGGGTACTCATAGAGGGCAGGAGCTGCAACTGTATATCAAACAACCTTTGAAGATACACCACTTTCCGGAGTTCCTAGAACATCTGTACTCCAGAACCTTTCGATAAAGTCCATGATATGGTTTTATCCAACAATCAAGTGAATATACGCTGGATAGCCGAGGCTATTCACGTATCAACAGCAAATTCATTTCATTTTGCATAACGAACTGAATATAAAAAATCTTTCCGCAAGATGGGCGAACATCAGCCGACTGTTTGAAGGCGGTTAAGAAGATTTCAGCGGATTTCACGCGATGTTTTGTGACCATGGATGGAACGATTTACCATTACACCCCTGTATCAAAAACGGAATCCAAACACTGAACTAAACGAGATGAAATGCTTCCAAGATAGGCGAAGACCGTACCATCGGAAAAGTGGTGCCGATAGTTTATTTGGGATGCAAACGAAATTCTTCTAATCGACTACATGGGGAAGGTAAAACCTGTCATTGGTCAAAAGTATACAGAACTTTGAAGAAGTTAAAGGCAAGAATCGTGGAAAAACGATCCGCCATAACAAAAAAGGTTTTGTTTCATACTTACAATTCAAACGTTGTCGGTCAGTAAAAATTGCCGAATTGGGCGTTCTTCCGCATCCACCGTATTCGCCTAATTTAGCTTTCCATCTATTCCTAAAAGTGAGATTTCCCTAACTGGAAAAAGATTTGGGCCTAATGGAGGGGTGCTAGAAGCCGTAAATGACTTTATAAAATTTTGAGGATCTCAAAACAAAGCCACTTCCGGAAGAGAATCGTAAACTTGGAGAAAAGTTGGGGAAGTGCGTTGAATTTCGAGGTGATTATGTTGAAAAGTAAAGTACCCTATGAAACTAAAACTATTCCCTTAATATTAAACCAAGTTACTCCTCAAACTGTCCAAGTATATCCACATACACACACAAAGAGGACGAGCAATAAACTTTTTTGAAGATAAAGTAATAGTGCATCGTTTAGTGTTACTACACTACAGTAATATACAGGGGTTCCATGTAAAAAACATGGAGAATTTGAAATATTTCAAATTAAAAATAATGTTGAAACTAATGAACACAACTTAACTTTACTTGTGTCTTTTTAAAAATTGATTAGTAGATCCCGCTCTACCAAACTAAAGTACGTTCTTTATTTATGTGCAGTACCATCATATAAGGTCAAAAAGACAAAGTGATTTTTAGCACCAAATTTTTGGATCCATTATGAACATTGTACGCGAAAACGAAAATACACAAGAAATTAATGGCACATATGTTTATATCTAGATATTTCCTTCCGGCCAAAGTCGAAGAAAATTTTATTGTACAGTGTTTGTTCCTATTCTTTCCGTAGAGCAATTCGTTTGGAAAGACCTGACAATGAATAGATCAAAATGCAGGACTTAGGTGAGTGTGGCTTTTAGTCGGGTTGACTTTTGAACCCGACTGACACTGCTCGAAGAAAAAGAAGAAGAATGCGTTTGAAAGTAATTGATAACGGAAAAGATGTGGAAACGAGGTAGGATATAGCAAGAACGATATAGTGGTAACCTTTACTGGAGTATTGCATTGGGATCGCGAATATTTTTTTTTGTGATTGAAGATTTTGCAGCCTCCTCTGTACGATCTCTTCGGTCCATAGTTTGAGAAGGACTGCTATAGAGTATGGTCATGTGCGTTATATAATTGACCAACGGTTAGAGGGTGCAAAGTTCGATGGATAATGTCGGAATTTCATATCTAAAGCTTAATTACGGTTTTAATTAAATTGTCAAGTAGAGTTCAGTAACAAGAAATCGTTTGAAAGTGGTTATATACAGCAATACAGCATTTTTCTGTTGCCGCATAGTCTCCAAAAGTACTTAACAAATATTAACTAATAAATTACTACTAGTGTGACTACAGATTGAAAGAAAAACCCGAATATTATTTTTATCTTCTCGAATAAGGAAAAAATTGATGTTAAGTGCGAATTTTCACACATATATAGGTTTCTTAGGTAACTAGTAAGCAATGCTTCCTCTAAGATGCGCGGGTACGCGGCCGTGCACTAATTTTTCGAAAGTTGCGCAGCTGATTTTGTATTTTGCGCACAATGGGCAAAATTTTTTACTTGAAACAGGGAGGTCCTATAACAGGTCCCCCTTACTTGCACACTTTTACATACGTTTTGAACATTTTTGCTTCCATATACTTTTGAACCGCGCACGCAGGGAAAAAATTAGAGGGAACATTGTTAGTAAGTGTCAAATCCATATATATATATATATATATATATATATATATATATGTACTAAGGTATAAAAAGTTTAGTGTTAATTTGCTTTTTACATGACTGACGCCTAGTTCCAGTATACTTTTTGTTAGAGCTGGAGTATTAATTAAAATTGAAATAATTTTATTGGTGTCTGGTGTTTTGTGTCTGCAACTGATTGTATTAAGAAGAACATATTTCTACTTTGGAAAGTAATATAGTGCAGTATCGCAAGGCAAAGAATATGGTTTCACCAATGTAAATGTAGTCCCCCGTCTAAAGCCCATAACGGGTATTGTGTAGATCTAAATTAATTTTCACGGATTTGCATAATTTGTTACATAATACAAATTCCGGCTGTAAAGGGGTAAAGGTTTTTGAGTGCTAAATTCTATAACGAGGGATATGAAGGGAAATGTAGCGTCATCAGCTAACAAACACGATAGCTACTCATAATATGATACACATTCCACGCGCATAAATACAGAATGTTTGCAAAGCAACGCGTGTGTGTACCGTCGACGATATACGAATATCCATTGTTATTTTTTGCACAAAGCTAAACACAAACGCACGATAAGGGTCGCATACCAGGTTTAAAAACTGCGCCAGTTGAAGCTTTAGAATGGATTTTTTTTATGTTTTACGTCACACTTTCAAAAATATTTTAACAATATTCTTTGTTAAAATTAACCCGATGGAAATCGAAATACAAAATTGAAATACGTAATTACTGTCTGCTTCCTATACACCCTTTACTAATTTATGAACAATTATTTTGGGCATTTTTATACATTATTTCTTTATTTTAAAATTTTCCAAAAATATTTGAGTTAGTTAAAACAATGGCTATTTGCGCCTAATACAGACCATCTAAATGACTAAAATATAATTTTAAAAAAATAAATAAATAAATAAATAAAAAACAACAAAATTAAATAAAATTCTCTACACATACTCAGTAAAATAAATTTTACACGCACAAACACAAATAAATTAGAATAAAAGTTTGTGCGAAAAACTGAACAGACGCACAGATGGTGATGGTAAGAGACTGTAAAGGCACCAGTTACCATCGGAAATAACAGATCAAGATAAAAATAACACATTAAAATAAATTGCAAAACTTCATATATAAAACAATAAATTCGATTCTCTCAGAAATAGTACTATCATGAGTATTACGAGTATTACACTATCCATGAGTACCCTGGCGTCACCTAAAATTATTTGAAATATTAAAGTAGCAGTATACCTATAAATACGGTGCCCATATATATATATATATATATATATATATATATATATATATATATATATATATATATATATATATATATATATATATATATTAAATAAAGGACAAATCTGAAAATGGGTTAAAAATATAGTTTGTATTTATTATTTTATAAAAAAGCGTTAATGGATTTGTCTCAGATTTTGTTAAAATGTCCTCTGGAGTTCCACAGGGATCCCATACCGGGCCTTTGCTATTTTTGCTTTTTATAAACGACGTTAAAAAAGTATTTCAATATAGTAGTTTTCTACTTTTTGCCGACGATTTAAGAATTTTCAGAAGTATCAGAACCCCAGCAGACGCTACTCTCCTTCAGTTTGACTTGTCTAGCTTCACCAATTATTGTCAAGATAATAAACTTCAGCTTAACTGTGACAAATGCCATATCATAACATTTACCCGTAACAGAAATATTATCTTAAATTTATATTACATCAACAACACATCACTAATTAGAGCTTCTCAAATCAAAGATTTAGGTGTAATATTTGATACAAAACTGACTTTTGAACCGCACTTCGAGTATGTTTATACAAAATCATTGCGAATGCTTGGATTTATTAACCGCACAACTAAAGACTTCCGATCTGCGCAGCCTATCAAGACCTTATTTTACGCCTATGTTTCTAACATTTTCAATTACTGCTCCATCATATGAAATCCTATGTATGATAAATACATTAATAAATTAGAAAAAGAACAAATTAAAACCGTGAAATACATTCTATTTAAAGAAAAAACTTGCCTTACTGACTACAGTTCAGCTCTACTTTAACTAAATTTGTTGTCACCAAGGAATCGTCGCACACTGTCGGATATGGTTACATTATATAAAATTTGCAATAGTATTACAGACTGCAATGATCTGTTAATGTTGTTCCCTTTTTTAGTTCCGTCTTATAATGTCTGCAACCAACATTCATTTTTCGTTTCCAAAACTAACAATAATATATTTTCCAATTCACCCATTGAAAGACTATCTTCCACATTCAACAATGTTTTTAATAATGTTGATATTTCAAATTTGACATTAAATAAATTTAAATCACATTGTAAAATTATATTACAACATTTGGATTCAAGCTCAGTCTAACTCCAGTTGCTTCTGTTTAAATTGTTGTATTATGTAACTTGCTTATTGTAATACTCTTGTTCGTACATGACTGTCGCGATTTTTTTAATTCAATATATAATAGCTATAAATAAACGTTAAAATTTTTCAAATCAAAAATAAAATCATTGCAGTCTTGTATTATAATGTAATATGTAAATTTTACGCAAGTAATTGTTAAAAAATTCTTGAACACTGCTGTGGGTTCGTCCTGTTTGTGTTCTTAAAATGTAAAATAAAATAAATAAATAAATAAAAAAGGGAAAAATATCCACTCCTGATACTCCTTAGCAAATTAGTCCCTTATTTCCTTATTTTGGCATGTATTATTAATTCTCAAAATACAACTTGAGTACAGTCGATTCCGCTTAATCAGGACACCGGTTAATCGGGACAGCCGCTTATTAGGGACACATTCTAAAGAACGGAAACAAAACCGAGGAAATAAAACGAATTTACTTCGGATTTTCGAGACAATATTCCGTTTAATCGGGACAGTAATCGTGTGCATTCCCGTGGCTCCAGGTAAAAATTGTCTGTAAAATATTAATTTTACAGGCTATACAGTTTGTAGCTGACAGTTGGCGTGCTGTAAAAACCAGCACAAATCAAAATTGTTTTGGTTATAGCGGTTTAAAATCTATAGAGATTCCAGAGCACAGCAGCGACGAAGAAAGTGAAATTTCACAAGTTGTTAATTTTCTTGAATTTTCGAAAATTGACACCAATATACCATGTTATGACGAGAATGGAGATTTTGAGGACGCAATTGTCAAAGGTACTAAATCAAAACATCGAAATTTGGAGGAACCCGACGTCAGTGATGATGATGATCTTCCTGTGCCCGTAACTAACCGTGACGCAAAACAATGTATTGATAGATTACAGCGTTATTTTATGCAAGATGTAAAAGACGGAGTCCCATGTCAGCATTACATATTTGCGCTGATTTTGTACAACTACAATCCCGCAAAAATAAAAGAGAAACCACTTTGGAGGAATTCTTGCAGAAATCATAATTTAATTTAAATTTGAACATTATTTTTCTTTCAGAATTTATTATGTAATTTATTGTTTCAGAACTTGATTCTTTTTTATTATTTAGTACCGATATAATTTTTAAATATGTATGTATACGTATAATTTTGTGCAATTTATAAAATAAAATATTAAAAAAACACTTATCCTGTAATTTTTGTAGAACTTCTGATAATTGGGCCAGCCGCTTAATCGGGACGAAATCTAGTAGTCCTGATGTGTCCCGATTAAGCGGAATCAACTGTATATCATAAATATATATATATATATAATGTGTTTCTTCTTTAATCGTCATATAGGTAGGAAAAAAGGTAGGATTAAAGAAGAAACACATTTATTATCTTGGCTCGTCAAGATCGTTCACTCATATATATATAACTTATATATATATATAAGTTCTTATACCCTTTTCACACTAGATCTTTAAGACGATTGAACTTAAACTTCATCGATGTTTAATATCGGTTTGCTTTCACACTTGATGTTTAATTTGAAGAAGAAATCTCCATGTAAAGCTAGTATGTATTGCCAACATAATTTCATATCGTTTGAATTTATTCTGTCATTATTTTGTATATCGAGGTTAGGAGAAGTTTATTTTTTATATTTATTTAAATAATAACGCAAATAATCTTCTCATAACCTCGATATATAAAATGATAACAGCTGAACATAGATAAAAGAAGAGAAGCACAAATTCAAGGAGTATTT
Organism: Liopterus haemorrhoidalis; assembly: GCA_963971575.1. Classification (NCBI taxonomy): domain Eukaryota; kingdom Metazoa; phylum Arthropoda; class Insecta; order Coleoptera; family Dytiscidae; genus Liopterus; species Liopterus haemorrhoidalis. Next base: position 27,220,574 of record OZ020620.1, read on the forward strand.
TTTTATAATGGGAATTAAGTTGGCAATGCGGGCAAAGTTTAAGACGCAGATCTCTGTCTTAAACATCGGTCGTGTTTAGACGAGGCCGTACGGTTTCACATTAGCGTTAAAGATCCATTCACTTAAACATCCGATCTTAAAGATCTAGTGTGAAAAGGGTATTAGTAATCCTTTGTGTTTTACTTATCTTTGTGCAGGATCTGCTCCACCCAATACCATTCCGTTGTCTAATTTTTAACAGTGTTAGCCTTTGCTTAACTTCACCCGAGTTCACTATCGGAGTTATTCAGACCAATTCTGTAACTCAGTTACTATGATCATAGTAACTAAATTTGTCACCATGAGCAAGGTCACTTACTATCATGAATGAAAGTCATTATACTTTTTATAATATTTTATCTTGTAGTAATGTTACTATAGTCTATCTCAGAAAGAGCGATAGTAATAAAATTTATTATTTGTAAAAAGTTATTGCTTTTTCACACAGAAGCGGCACACAAAATATGAATAGTTCGAAACGAAATATTGTTAAAAAACAACCGAGTGTGCCGCACATCTTATATGGGAATATGAACTAGGGTTAAACACAATAGATCATAAAAATTTTACTCTAAAATTTTGAAGAAAAATATGGTCACAGGCGTGCGTTTAATAAAATGATAAATAGTAATATAGAAATACATAAAACCAATTTAAACGTGTTTAAAATGTGCACGCCACGGGTAACTGCCTGACAAAAAGATTTATTACTATCGCTCTTTCTGAGATAGACTATACACAGTAACGTTTTACAGAATTGATCTGATTATCTGACTAAAATATACTTCATATATGATATAATGTAAGCTTCTATTAACAAACATTGAAAAAAGAGTAATGATGGGCTTACTGATCTTTATAAAAGCACGGACTCCATATTAATTGTAAAGGTTATTATTTATCAAAATATTCACTAAAAGTTTTCAAACAAACAATAAGTCATATTCAAAATAAAAATAAACGCAAATCACGTTTTCAACGTTACAGTTTTGTAAAAAGATTGGAAGATTACCGTCCGATGAACTTACAAGATTGAATTTGTAGTGAGTTCTTATATAACGAAAATAATAAATATGATATGATATTACACAAATTTAAATATCAATAGAAATACAAAAAATCTAATATTTGAAATAAAAATAAATTCTATATGCTGGTTGACTACCAAAGAAATTCAAATATATTAAGATTTAAAAAAGTCAACAAAGGCTATAAAATTTACAAATGTTGATATATAGAACCACATTCGTTCTATTTAATTTATTGCTTCTATATTGTACTTTATCTTACGACTCCACATAATATATTATCATTGATATTTCCAGGGAAGAAAATAAAATTGTTCACTTATTGTATGCTAAATATAGAAGTATATTGGCGATAAAAACGCTTGGAATTACAAATTTAGATTTAAAAATTGAAGATTGATTTGTCAGTAGATGAGGTTGACAACACAATGTTATCGAGGCATGCAAAGCTTTTTACAAATGGGGGCAATTCGTATCGGAAGAAGCGCGACATTCGGTCCACGTCAATGGAACGCTATGAAAATGCAAACTCTTCAGTGAAAAGCGGCGAGATGAGGCAGTGAGGCTGGATAAAAGCTTGTCACCGTCACCAGTCAAGCATAAGTGAGTTCGCTGGGCCGCTCGCTATCTATCCATACCACGACCTCCGCCACAACAGCACATCGATTGATTTGCGTTCACGATATATCCTGATCTTTGTGCGGTCAATGTAAAGAAAGCGTATAAAATACTGATTCCATTGCTGTCTATCTACAATCTTTATATAAATTTTATAAACGTTATTTTGCGCGATATAAAATGTTGCATTTTCATAAATTGTATCTTAATACGATCTCCGTATATCGAATTTTTAAACTTATGGAACGTTCTTTTTCATACACCGAGTTTGTGTCTCAATATTTCTTAATTGTGTAGACAAAGACAGACTCAGTAATATTAGTAGAAATTATAGAGATACTAAACGTGAATAATAGTAATCAATTTCAACAACGATAACTCAAAATATAACTATCGATATCTCATGCAGAATTAAATCTGAAGATCTTGACGGCCAGTCAGTTTCACTTGAGAATAATCTATCTGGAAACATTTACTTCAAAATGTCTATTGTTACTTGTGCTTAGTAGCATTTAGCACCATTTTGCTGAAACCACATGTTTTCCAAACTGAGTCACATTTACAACATTATCTGCAGCGTCGTCTAAGAAATATGGTCCAAATACACCGGCTCAATCCACATCACACTGTCGCAGAGTGGATTTTCACTCGTGGATCAGTAGCAACTATTTTATTTTTTCACATAATCGCTCAGGTCGAAATGGATGGACTCCGTTGCTAATTTTGATTTTTTCATAAAAATCGCAATAAAAGTTTCATAATACGTGTTAATAATAACGTGTTGTTTTTGTATTTTAAATTTTGTACGTTTGTATTTTAAAAAGCTCCATAACAAATTTCTACATTGTTCAGCTATCGAATATGAGCTGTTAGAATAGAACCAAACCAAAATTGAAGTCAATATAAGTTAATTATTGCCCACCCAGCATGACAAAAGTTAAACACAATTGAATACAACATGTAACTTCCGCTCTTTACACTTTCCTCTCAAATAAATATCTATTTACTTTTTTTTGTCTTCTTTTCTAATTATCAAGCGTTAGCTGATATATATATTTATATATCAGCTAACGCTTGAAAATTAGAAAAGAAAATTAGAAAAGAAAATTACCCTTCAAATATCATTAATAATTGTATCAAAAAAAGAATATGGGCAGCCTATAACACAAACCCAACTAATAATATTTCCAATTCTAACAACTACCTCAGTTTCCCATATCACAATGCTCAATTCCTGCACTATAAAAACATCTTTAAAACACATGATATTAAGTTAGCCTTCAGCTCCGATAACAATAACAACCGTAATTTTTCTAAACTTAAAGCTGATATCCCAAAACTTGAAACTTCAAACGTCGTTAATGAAATACCGTGTAATGGGTGTAATAAAAGCTACATAGGAACGACACAACAAATTTTAAAAAAACGCATTTACCAGCACAAAAGTGACGTTAGATTGAAACCAAATTGTACAGCTTTAGCGGTACACACTAATAAGACATTTTTAATTATGCCACATTTTTAATTATGAGAATGTCAAAATTCTTGATAAAGAAAGCCACTTTCAAAAAAGGATGATCTTAGAGATGCTGCACATCCATTCCTCCAAAGACAAATGTGTTAACAAGAAAACAGACACGGTCGGGTTAAATAAAGCATATTTTAAACTGATTTCTTAGACATCAGCTGTTTGTCTTTTTTCTTGTTAAATTTGGTCTTTAGCTTATCAGCATTGTGACGTCTGACTGTCTAGGTGTTATGTCAAGGTGTGTTCGTTTGTGTTGCCCAACCTACACTGAACTACAGCACAGCTTCCCCCACCAATGCTATCTTATATAGTGACGTCAGCTGCTCTTGTCCTGGACAAGTCTGGTGCAACACAAACGAACAAACCTTCAGTAACGGGCTTGCCTGCTCTGATACAACATGTCGCACTTCTACGTATGCAAAGTGGTTTAGCTGTTAAAATATGTTTAGAATTTTTATATAGTTTTGGTTTTTTAACTTCAGGTAAGTCTGTCCAGTTAAGAACACTTCCTTCCTTTTTTGTCACACAGTTTGTATGTCATATAATTTTTCTGTGACTCTTTGTGCTTGTTTGTAATCTTTTTTAATGGTAATTTATATAAAAAAAAATATTTTTCTCAAAAAATGGTGCCAGGCGCCATTTTAATTTTTAAAATTTTTAACTTTTATTCATTTATTTAATATTATTTATTATTTTAATACTATGTTTTAATCATTTATAATTCTTTTAATGTTTTTTAACTTGATTTTTAAGTATTTTTCACATTTTATTTGTATTTTTATTTTGAAGACGGTTTTATAAAATTTGTAAAATTGTATATTTTTTATTTATAGACTGAAGATGACTGGATGTCCCAGTCGAAATGTCTCGTAAAATTATTTTTTAATAAAATTTGACGAGTAAATAAGAACTTTTATTTCTCCTCATATCATTTTTCGTCAAGAACCATATTTCTACTATATATATATATATATATATATATATATATAAAGACGATAAAAAAAATAGTGCCTATTTATGTGTCAATATATTTATAAAATGGTGATGCAATAGAATGGCTAGAAATTTAAGAGCATATTAAATTACTTCAGATATTTTGTATACTAAAAACTACAGGAAAGTATGTAGAGGACTCGTGGTACGGATGAAAGTTACAAAATGGTGAATAATATCTGTTAAAAAAAAAGCTGTTAACCAGAGTGAAGATCAATTTAACCGAAGATCTAACAAATAATGATTAAGGAATACTTGAAAAGACCTGACACTTAACAGATCAAGGTAGAGAACTTATGTGAGTTAGTCATAAGTTGAGATAACTAACAGTGTCCAAAAAAGAAAATGATATTGATCATAATTTTCGTTGATAATTGATAATTCGTTGAGAGTTGATAATTTTGGACTTGAGTTTGTCACCCACTAACACTAACAAAATATGTTGTTCTTGATTTCCTGAGGTCCTGGATCTTGGTCTTCAGAGGAATCTTGTTTTAAAGATAGACGATTTTGAAATAAGATGAATTAGTTACTTGAATTCTGAGATGGTCTCAGTTTCATTAGTGCGAAAACTAAATATCTCATTGTCAGTAGAGACAGTCACGAACGAGGTTGTCAATATGCTGGCAAATGGTCAAACCTTTGAAATAGTTTCCATCTTTAGATACCTGAGTGACATGATAAATCAGGGAAATTTGATTAAACATCTTAGCAACAGTAACTGACTTGCACAAAATTACTGAAGTAATTTAGCCAAACAAATGCGAATGACATATATTGTTATAAAAGTTACAATACACAATTTGATGGTCTGTAGTCCATCAAATATCTCCACTCTCTCTAATTGTTCTTCGACACTGTTAGTCTCTTGGCTGCCAGATTTTTGCTCTACTCACACAAGTAATTTTTCAACCGTGTCTTTACAGGTAACTTGTATACCAGTACTTGATAATTCTTCTCTTACTGATCTGTCCACCGGTCTCCGACTTGTCTTCTTACTAGTTTGAAGATACTGTGATTTTTACTGATGGATCTAAATCCGTTGATAGTATTCGTTGTTAATATTTTTGAAATTATTTTGCAATGGTCCAATATTAATGTGGACATTCTTCAGCGAGAAGTGATACATCACTTCTCGTGATCGTTGAAAACGGAAACAGATTGTTGAGCAGTTTCTGAAACGTCTGAATTTATTTTTTATATTACTCTTGAAATATTATACCTTTTTGATACTAATACTCATTATATTGTACTATTCTAGCCTATTACTATCAGCAATGGTAAACGTCCAAAATAAAGGTGTCCGCAGTATTCGTTGTCTTGAATACACGCTTGCAGTTTCAGTACCGTTTGCACTATATTATATTTATTCTAAACATTAATACATCGGTGTAACGTTAAGGTACTGACCAGATGTGCCTGTTATAAGATCGTGTCAAGGTCGATAACATCAATATAAGACATGACATATATTGTTTAGAATAGCTATAAATATCGAGTGTACCTTACACACTGATGAGTTGTACGAGAATAGATTTGAGGTTATATGTTTTGTTTGGTCAGAGCAAAGTCATGCAAATGTTATTCTGACGGACTCGCTGAGTGCTCTGAACAGTCTCCAAGATACAGCGCAAATATAAGGGCAATGAAGCTGCCGACGAAGCTACTGATGTAGCTACAAATAATGTATATCCAGATGACGCAAAAGCACATTTGAAGCAGCTGATACATAACAGACGAGCTTTAGATGAGCCATTTAGCTAAATGGCAGCATAAGGGATAACATACAAAAGCAGGGGTAGCCGCAGAGAGGACACTGCCATCACAGGCTTTCATATTGGCTACTGTTGGAGGACCATGGACGTCTTCTCTGAGGAGACGGGCTTCCTCTTTGTGAGACGAGTGACACAGACTTGTCAAATTGCATGTGAAAGTGGCACTTCCTATTGAGTAACGTTATTTGATGTTTGCAGATGCTTATTAACATTTTATTACACGAATATTTTACTACTTCATTGTTGTTCGTAGTAGAGTATTTTTAAATAAAAATTATCTCATTGTTTTAAATTAACATAATTGTTTATTTATTATAGAGATAAAAGTAAAAATTGTAGAATTAAAGCTTTCATTCCAAGTCCATTTTTAGAAAAAGTTGTCTATTTTTTTAGTTCATGGAGCACGGCAACCTAAAAACACAATGGCCGCCACTGCCTGTGATATTAGATAGAAGTGTTATTTTATTGTGAAGTTTAATTTAGTCTAAATAAGTAAATAGGCTGTGATAGGAGCTTATAACCGCCGACGGTGCGGGCCAGATATGTTAACTAACTGTAAAAATAGACAATATATATTGAAGCAACAACTTTAACAGACAACATATCAATCACTATTTTAAGTAGGGTATACTTCTTATTAAAATAATATTGCATTAAAATTAATTCGTAAACTTTTCTTTTTCGTTACAACTGATAGTAAAACAAGTAGTTGGCAATGTTCACTTTTTGTTTTTTCTTTTCCAATTGGTATCGTAAGTGTCTCGGTAGCAAAATTTATTTGATAATTGGTATCATTAGATTGTTTTCTGCAATGCTTTTTAATCCTACAGTACAAAGAAGTAGACTTGTCTAAAATGTAATTTCTACAAACCAATTGTATTCGCATTAACCAATTAAAAAGCATTCTAGATAATAAAGGGACTTTTATTATACTGTAAATCATTACAACAGAAGAGCAGCATTATCAGTTACTTCTTTTATTTGCGGTTTATCTGGAGAGTGCTAACATTTTAATGAACTGTTTAATCGTGGAAACACACATCAATTCAGAAGTGAATTTAAAAATCTCGTGCAATCACAAGAGTACTTAATAGAGGATCTCGTTTGTTCAGACGATTAGCTTCAAAAAAAAACTAATTTGATGCATGAAATACAAGAGACTTTATTCACAAACATAAAAAATTTAAATACAGAATTAATATCAAATTCTTCATCTTCTTTGAACATTGTCAGTCGGATTGATGTTTGACCTCAATCACAGAGCTCTTCAGTCTTTATTAAGTTTCAAGTCTTTCCATGTATCTCGTATATCAATATTTGTTGGATTTTCGATTGTTCAACTAATCACTCTGATGATGTTCAATTTTTCATCCCACATCCTTTTTTCATTATGTCTTCCTTAATGTTGACTTTAGAGCAACAACGTATATGACAAACACTGTTTACAATAAGGTAATAAATATGTTTTATTCTATGATTTTTTTATTTCGATGAATATTTGGGGGGTCACGCTAAAATTAAAAACTTAAAATGTCTCCCTTCTCATTGGCTTAACAGAAACAACGTATATGACAAAAATAGTCTACAATAAAAAAGCAATTATTTTTATTCTATGCCTTTTTCAATTAGATAGATATTTAGGGAGTTACGGGGGGGGGGGGGGATTCTAAAACTAAAATATTGAAATATCCCTGATTATTGACTACATCTAAAATGTACAGATAGATATTTGTTTAAAATAAAGAAATATTTCTTTTTTGTTGAATACAGTTTTTACTAATACCTAAAGAGGTCCGTTCGTAAAGTCAGTCGAAGCGTACACATTAGCTTATTTTTAGTCAATCCGATTAAGCCGCTGGAACAATTCGAGCATTTCAAAACCATCTAATGATCTTTACGAAAAGTGTTAACAAAATCTGAGCAATCCGATTAATATTGTGACGTCACCAGATCAATCTGAGCAATTTTGTAAATTGACTAAACGTAAACGCCTAATGTGTCAAGATCAAGCATGTTACTGACTTTACAATAAGGTAAACTTAAAGAGATTCTTTACTTCACAAATTATTTTATTTTCACTATACGTACATTTCGGCTACGAAGCAGCCATCTTCAGTAGTTGAATAAAACTATTTGAAATGAATTTCTTTAAGTTTACCTTATCCTACATTTCACGTTAACTCAACAATTAATATTTATAATAATATTGACTTTACAATATTTCCATTACTTCTTGATTACAAAGTAAAAAATTCTATTTTACAAATAACTCAGAGAGAAAACGCATTTTGCAAATAGGGAAAGGGAGACATAAATTTGTTTGAAAAATGATAAGAGCAAATAATACTGGTTAGGAAAGTACACAAACGTTGGTATGATATCCAGATCGCAATCAAAGTGCTGGTACGAACCGAGAAGGCGCTGTTCTGCCACAAGAGTATTTACAGAACAAGTTGCAATATCGACCTGACAATCCAATTATGCACGCTTACAGCTATCGAGTAACGTCTTCTTCAAACTTTAACAAACTCAACAGACACCTGGAGTTGTTAGCTGTCATCGTCGGGAGGAGATCGCACTACAATAATCCAATTACCTTCATAGACAATTTACTGTTTTAGAGTGCTGGAGTGTACGTGTAAGGAAATATGCGGCGGGACCGCAACCCACAGGTTAATAAACAAGAAGGAACACAATGCGAGGAGGCGCTGTTGTAGGGAAAGGGTGATGGGCTAAGGGGACTCGCCACTGTTTTATTTCGGGGCGTGTACAAATATGTATCAAGTGAAGGGTTTGTCGCAGACGTGCAATGTTTTAGGGCCAGAGACTGGTCGGAAGTTTACCAAGATCAATGTCAATTTAATGTATTAAAATGAATGATACCATATCCTGCTAATGCGCATTAAAGATAACCCTTCTGTTGATATTTCATTTGTTTTAATTTATGTATATTGGTCACAGGATGATATTACTTTTCTAAGCATTTTATTATCACGTTCAGATCTTACAAATAGTAAGTAGTTCTGCAATGAATTCCGACAAAGTTTCCACCTTCCAGGTATGATAAAGTCTAATAAATGGATTGAACAGTAATATAGTTAGATTTTAAGAAAAATACTTTAGGAACTTTGATATACGATACACTTACAACAATAAAAATAGCTTTTATTATTGAATATAAAATCAAATATATTAAAACACAAATTTCATGAATCTTTAGAAAAACTAATTTCTCATATTAAAGGGGCGAACAACCGTATAGTCCTCACTAATGTCTTATACTAAAATAACAATCTAAAATAAAATTAAGAACAATCTATACATTAAAATTTTCAGTGATTTTTTATCTCTCTAATAGGAAATTTTTAACTCTCGGAAAAGCTGTTATGTAATTTTTAATAAACAAATTGTATTATAAACGCCATCTTGTAAACCAATCGATGTATATTTGCGTACGATGCGGCAAATTGTAGCTAAAGTTTTATTCTACGAATATGCTATTTTGTTCTATTGTGAAAACTACTTATAGTTATTGTATTTGGTAGTATATTTTTGCCGCCATCTTGAATTTGCCACGGTTCTCAATATAGGTGCTGGAGGTAAAAATGATTCGTAAATTTTCGTAAAGAATACGTATATCAAGTGACAATCCATTATCATCAAGTATAATATTTATCGACGAAGGTTCTAAACTATAAACAATCATGTCAATAAAAATGTTGTCGTATTATTTGAACATTTATACATACGAGGGTCGTCTCAAAAGTAAGTTACACTATTTTTTTTTTTTAATTCGTGTGGTTGCTGGGAAAAGTCAGTGAGTCTCAGGGAATTTGCGTCTGGGTGTATTGGCAGCACTGTAAAATTTCTATGCGCGTGCGTCGATCGATCCGGCAGTCATTCTCCAGCCACTATTGAGACTCCACTTGCTACTACTGCCGATTGCGAAGTTCGTGGTGTTATTCCTTTTTTGCCGGCAAAAAATAAAAATGCTACTGAAATTAAAATGCCCCTCGGATACGTTGCGTTCACGCAGTAAGCTAAATAAATATAAAATTTCTTTTGAGACACCTTGTATCTAAAAAAATATAGAATACTGTTATTTGAAATCTATTATTAAGTAATTTAGCAATAACATATTTACAACAACATTTTAAAATTAAAAATATCTTATTAGATAGATAAATATTCTATGCAAAATTTGATGTATAGATTGTTACTAATTTTATTTCAGAAATTGTATTGTATTGTTCTTTATTTTATTTTTGATTTTTCTATTTCTATTTGGAATGGTTAATACCCTGAACGCCAAGGCCTAGGGATAAAAAATATGTAAATAATTTTATTTCAGATTGGTAGTTTTGTATAAGAAATTTGTAGCTCTGAGGGTTATACACATCGTTAAATGCCTATTGCCCACATTCCGTTTTACACCCGGTATACAAATATACGTAAGAAAAATTCTTGATTTCAAAATTTTTAAATTTGTTTTCAATCTACTCCGATTAATGTTTTTAAATTTTATTTATGTTTTTATTTAAATATACATTTTGATGCAACATGCAAAATACTTTATTACACTTTCCAATTTCTCGGTCCGCTAAAAATTTGTACGTCTTTTGCCAGTTTGTGAATGTAAATCGTAGCAAACCGCTGTCCTAGAACTTGTTGGCATAGCAGTTTACAAAACCTTGTCTTTCAATCTCCTTTGGGAACCGTGTCTAAGAGCTGGAGTAATATAAGTATATTTTCTTATATCAAATAAATAATACACTCAAATAAGATTATACCTATATATTTGCCCTGTTGAAATATTTTGATGTTATACTAAATAAATATAACAAATAAAAATTAATTTGTATTTTGTCTGGAAGAACTAGGACTGACTGAGAACATGAGGTGAGTTTCAACTGTATGCATAAGTACTGTTGGCAGTATCATATCTAGACAAAAACGTAGATTTATACACTGAACTTGGATGCTAGTAAATTAGACGAAGGCAGGCAAAAGACAAGAGGTGTCCATCATGTTGAGGTGCGCGGTGTTTATTAAATATTTCAATATTCCGCAGTCAACATATCACGGGCAGCAACATGACCGCTGCCCATGCGCTCTGTTCCGGGTCGAACGAATCCTTTAACCGTCAACCGATACAAACGATGTCATACAAGAAAGGCAAGAAAAGGTTAGGCATTTCAGAAGATAAATTAAGGTCTCGATTAAAATCTTAAATGGTCAGAACGCTATTATATAAAGCACTTCACATAAATCACAGTATCCTTCAAAACTCGAATCGAGCCTAAATGCATTTAATATATTATAAGAAAGAAGGCCAATAAGTCACTGTTACAATCAAGATGCAGTAATAATTTTGATATCCATATAAATAAAATTGACTACATCTGTTTATATTATTATTATATATATATTTTTTAAATGCTTTTTCAAATACTCCGTTTTTACACGTTCCAGATGATTATAAAACGATATCAACCAGAAAATATATTTCTGTTGTCAGAGATACTTCAAAAAATAATGCTGGTCATATTTTTTTGTAATTTGGTATGGCGACAGAACAAAACTAGGATTCAGACATAGTCTATAAGCCTTTTAACATTTTCGTTCTGGGGGGTAGGGACCCGAAATAAACTACTAAAAATATCTCACTTTTATTCACTTAACGGTAAAAAACCATATGATAAAAATTGTTTCAAATAAGAAGACACATATTTTTTGTTCTATGATTTTTATTTTTTAATTGCCTGAATATTTATAGAATTACAGAGAGACAAAAACAAGTGTATAATATATATACGATGTTTAAAATAAATACTCAAAAAAATTCTTTAATACATTTTTAATAAAATTAATATTTGAGGGTTTTGGCACTACTACTCATATATCATATATAGTCTAGCGCCTACGTCGAAAGATACTGCACTTGATGATAATGGAATGCCATTTGGCACACGTGTTCTTTATAAACATTACATAATTTTGACCCGCAGCACCTATTTGTGAATTAAGGAAGATTCAAGATGGCGGCAAGAATGGCGCGCCAAGTACGATAACGATAACTAATTTTTATGATAGAGTGAAATAGCTAAATACAAATTTGTAGAATGAACCTTAGGCAAAAATTTGCCGCATCGTACGCGAATATTCGTCATTTAGTTTACAAGATACCGTCCATAATTCATTCTGAGATGATATATATATATATATATATATATATATATATATTGTAGAAGCCAAAAAAATGACGAAGAATAAAAATGGGCTAACTTCGTATATAAATACGTAGATACGCATTTTACGCCATAGAACAAAACAAAAAAATGAAAGAGAGAAAGAAATGCAGCCTACACCATATATGGTAGAAGGCTTTTAGATATATATATATATATATATATATATCCGAAATGGATAACGAATTTTGTATGATATGAAAATTTTAAATTTTGATAGACTTTTTTCCTAAATTTGAGACATGATAATATACTCTCTCACTGCAAATATGCGTATATTAACAATTTGGTTCAATTCTAAATCTGTAGGGCATATCGTTGGCTACAAGAATATATGTGGAATTTTTCGCTACAGGGAGCCGATATTAAGATTACGGCCGAAATGTGTAAAGTCTCAACTTTGTATTATTTTGACACCTTTTATATCGCTCTCGACCAAAATAAACCTGCAAATTACAAAAATTAAATAAAAAAAAGGCATATAACTTGTTACTGTTCGGGTTTTGCCTGAAATTAAATAAAAAATCTAACATATCCGGCCTGACGGCTGTAATTTATGACATTTAAGTAAAACGCTCTATGCATATACGGAATGCATTTATTTGCTTAGCTTTGTCGACAGCACCTGGACTCAAATGAAGCCGCCTTCGAAATAAAGCTCGAAAATTGAATTTTGCTATTTTCATCTAAATTGTTGAGTTTAATGTCAATTTCGGGTATTTAGAAGTCGTAGATTTGGAAATGGAGTTAATCTAAAGATTTGCTACATATAATATTGTATTGTGCCCGAAAAAAATAATTACATGTGTTCTTTACATAACAGTGAGATTCATTACATGACAGTGAAGTGCCTCATCCAAAGTTCGGACAAAATATTATAAACTACTACGCACTAAATACGATTCTAATGGTGGCCGAAAACTATTTTTTTGAAAATGGTTCAAATAATCTCTGATTTTTTACTAGTTATCAGAAGAATATTGTAAAGTGTTGATAGTTCCTACCCGTCGCGAGTAAGTTCGTCCCGTAGCAAATTGATGATCAAAGTCTATCCAAAGAATTGAATTGGTATAATCCGTCTCAATTTGTAATACGAAACTAGATCTGGTTACTTTGGTGACTGTTGTGGTGTAAACAGACTTTGGCGTATCCGTGTGAAGCAATACTATGATAATATTATAAATGTATTGTCAATATACAACATAAAAAATGAACTCTCCCTGTTAGTTACGTATTATAAAATGAGACAGATAATAGTATTAATATTTTCCAGAACAAATCGGAAGAACAGGATATCAAGGATAAAATTGATTTTTTAATTGGTACGTAAGTCGAGTTGAGAAACTAGAAAAGAAACATCTTTAACTAATTTTTTTTTAAATATATTTTTTAATGCAAGAATAGTATATTATGTTACTAGGAGTAGAACGCTCTCTTTTTTGTGCTGAGCTCAAATGTTGCTGCCGATGCGCAGCCGAGGCTTGCATATTGAACGAAGCACAAAAAATGCGTTCTACTCCGAGTGACATATACTATTTTTTCTTCAAGCGTAGGTGTTAAAAATTTGCAACCATAAATACTTATGACTTTATAGTTTCAGATGCTATTGCTGCTAATTCCGGTGGTGTACATTGAATTTCTTGAGATATATTTTAATTTTTGATCTTTCTGTTGTGTATTTTGTAACGAATCACAGAATGATCACAGAATAATAATAAAGTAACTCACTAATAACGTAACTAATTTCTGACTTCACTTCAAACATATTAAATTGGCAGATGTTTTGTTTATGGCGACTGCTGCCATCAGTGCCATCTGTTGATAACTATATGAACTATTTACTAGTATAATAATGTTCACATTATTTTACTAGTAAAATAATGTATCATTTCTACCGAATGTATTGAACAATGTTATGTTAGCATTATAATCCGCTTGAAGAAAAATATGTTATTCTCTATAACAACTTGAAAGTAAGCTATTTTTATTTATAAGTGTTCAAAGTATCTTCCATATCGATTTAAATACTTTTGCATTCTTGCACTTGAGTTATCTGAAGCTCGGCACAAAATAAACAAAATCTTTTCAAAAGATCTGTCTAAAGCTACCCAACTTGACATACATACGTTATCATTTAAAAAATCAAATTTACAAAACTACCGGTTTGTTTAGGAAACTACTAAAAATTTAAAAGAGATGTAAAAATACAAAACGAAACATATTTCTTGGGGGGAGAATTTGCCCTACAATAAAATCGCTCTTGATCACTATCTTATTTGTCCGGGCTACGAATAAATTATACTCGAATAGTATCTCTTATTAACGTACCATGTCCGGGGCCCAATTATGTATGTGTAGAGATTTTAATTAATATAGATTTGCTCATATGTTATTTCGTATTTAAAGTAATGTGACACTGAAAATCAAATATTATACGTATAAATTTTGGGCAACATCTGTACATATAGTATATTATTTAGTTAATTTTACCAAAATTATATTGAAGGCAATTTCTTAATTTTCAGCATTTAAATTATGTTCGGAAACAAACTCCAGATTTATTTGACAAATTTAACTGAAGCAGTTCCGTGACAACAAACAATTATTATGCATATTCAGTTCTTATCTTTCCGAAAGAAGCGTTAAAAAATTGTGTAGAACAAGAGTTTCTGAACAACAGAGTATAATGTTCTTTCAAACAAAAGCGAAAATAATTACAGCAGCATCTGGTGGTGGCAGCATAGCTCAAAGCCCGCAGCAAGTCACCGTAAATTGAATACACCCATATATGCTGAATCGTGTATGTCGGCATCTGTAGCATATTTTTGTCATTTGCCCAAGGTAATTGATCCTGCAATTCAAAATTCTTTTAACTAACACAAACCTGTGTATTTCACTGTTATTTAATTTAAAACTGTTCATTATATTATCTGTTTTATCATGTTTTATCAAAAATTTAGTACGTAGAATTAAAATAAATTACATAGCACAAATTATGATTTATTAAGTAAACCTTTGATTTAACGGACTAATAGGAGGGAGGGGTGCCCGTTAAATACAAATGTCTTGTAAATCTGTGGCCTCCATTTTCGTCCACCGAGAACATATTCGTAAGTCAGAAAATAAAAAATTTCACTTTAATGAGTATTTAAGAGCAGTAGTTACTTCGATCTGGGCGATTCTAGAAATGAATGCCAGAGTAATTCCCTCAGGCTAGTTTTTACCGGGGAAGAACCGATTCAAAGGCGTGTTCATGCACAAGCGAAAAGTGGCAGCAATTTATTTTTAGAAGAATTATGAATTTTAATAATCAATTAGTTAATGAGTTAAATCGAGGTCCGTTACATTTACTGCAGGTACAGTGCCACAATTTTTAGTATTCCGTATGTATGTCTCTCTGTGCGGAAAAAATTGTGGACAAACAGCTCGACCAAGACAGTTGAAGTTTCACCCTCATATACAGTTCCGTTATCCACATTTAGGAGATATATTGCGACGGCGAAAAAACTCGAAAAATATTTTCGTTAATGTTTTTCTTTCTTTAAAAAAAAAAAAAAGTAATGTAAGTTCGTAAAGCGTAGATTAAGGATCGAAAAATTAAAAAAAATATATATTCCACACTCAATACATGCCAAAAAAGCACACTGTTATACGGTTTGTTATAGTGGTTCGTCCAAAATTCTAAAGGAAATTGGAGAAATGCACATTGTGGATGCGGAATACTATATGTAACATTCAACTATATATACATATATATATACACACATCGGAAAAGTCTAGGGATATTGAAAAAAATATGAACATATATTGCTTATTGTATTGTACATTTAATGTTGTATTTCAATTAAAGTAGGCATTTATTAGTAGTTGGCTATGGAAAACAAGTAAAAACAATAACCAGCAAGACAAAACAAATACAAATTTGACAAATTTTATTCAGTTCATAATCCGTAGGTTGATCACATGTTTCATTTTAATTCGATTTAAAACGTTTTTATTAACATTTGCAGTGTTTTTAAGTAGTGGCATTCTTATTTAATAATGGAGCCACAGCATTTAACTATCCACGAGATGAGTCGTGCGGTGGGACTTTTCCAAGCTGGCATCAGGCAAGTTGATGTCGCCGAGCGGCTAGGAGTTTCTCAAAGTGTCATCAGTCGATTATGGAGGTGTTACAGGGAAACATTGAGTCTGGCCGAACAACATCCGACGTGGTCGCTGTAAAACAGCAGGTTAAGCCAGATTTTTTGTCTTAAATGCTAGAAGACAACCTACTATTACAGCACCCGAATTGATAAGGGAGTTACAGCGAGCACATAACTTAACCGTTAGTTGCGATACTGTAATAAATCGTCTCCACGGAGCTAATATTCTATCTCGACGACCAATCAGATGTAACCCCTCTCTAGAGACAATCGCAGAGCAAGATTAGACTGGTGACACAATTTTGCAATATTGGTGTGATAATGATTGGGCTACAGTTTTGTTTACTGATGAGTACAGATTTGGAATTCATCCAGATTTTCGTCGAACAAGGGTATTTAGAAGAAGGGTATCCGGTAATTTGGAACGTTTGCGGCACGTCCAGGAAGTTCACAGTTACAGAGGTGCTACTGTTATGGCATGGGGTGGGATAATCATTGGCGATAGAACCGATCGCGTTTTTCCCATTGGATTTTTAACAGCAAAACAATATTTGATAATTTTCTTTAACCAATTGTGCGTACATTTCATGGTGTTGTTGGTGATCAGTTTCATCTTGTCCAAGATAATGCTTGGCCACATGTTGAGCGAATTGTAACGAACTGGCTGGGTAACGAAGGTATTGATGCGACACCATGGCCAGTACAGTCACCGGATCTAAATAAGATTGAACATGTATGGGACATGCTTAAGAGAAGAATTACTCCACATGTGGATAACATCCACGATAATTTTAGATTCAGAGAGCTCCGAAGAGCAGAATGGGCACAGTTACTTCAAGAAGACATCGATCATGTTATTTTGTCCATGAATCGCAGATGTAGGACTGTGATCAACCAACGTGGAGGTCATACTGTTTATTAGTATTTGTTTTTTTTTTTGGTTTTTTTTTTTTTAATTCTGTACATAAATCTGTACATTTAAAAAAATGTGTTTCAAATATTGATTAATTTTATAAATAACATTTAGCTTAGTTTGTTGTAAACTATTCTTTATTGTGTATTTTAATTAATAGAATACAATAAACGTACAAAAGAAACCATATGCTATTTAATTTCATATATATTTTTTTTTATTCCTAGACTTTTCCAATGTGTGTGTGTGTGTGTGTTTATATATGTGTGTATGTGTGTGTGTGTATTATATGATAGCTCTTAACATAAACGAAAACTTATTTTTAAGTTTCTTGACTTTGAAGCAATTATAACAAAAATGTGCCATATTACATATCTACGATAGCCTGAAATATGTGAAAATTCACAATTTGTAGCAGTTCTTTGCTTTTCGATTATTCTTAAAACATGCATATTGTAATACGAAATTAATTTATTTTATTTCCTTCCCAACAAAGAAAACAACGGAAAATGTAATCTAAAAAATAAAGTCATTTATTTTAGATACAGAGGGTAAATTGTTTTAAAAAGGGCACTACGAAGTATGAATAAGTAACGGATAAAACAGAAATTATTTCTTTTGTTTCCACTGAATGAGAGAAAAAATACTTTATTTCCGTTTTCGTTTTTATTCCTTGTTTATTACAAACAATGACTTTTTCATTAATGAAAATAATCCGCGCTTAAAAAACCATTTGACAACTACTTCAGTTATTTCAAATGCCATGAAGGCGACACAGTTTGTTCAGTTTTGTATTGTTAACGTCGAATATTACTAATTAACAACAATAATATGTTCCCAAAGCTACCTCCGAAGGAAAATTTACATAGGCAAATTTAGGATATGGCGTCAATTTCAAAATTTCAGATATTTATTTTATACATACAGTCCATCGCAATCGTTTAAACAAAACTAAACGGAATTTTGTCACAAAATCAATTTTAACCATTGAATAAAAAGACTAAAGGAAGGAGGCTGTATCAATTTTTACATACACATTTTTCTGACGGAAATAACGTCATTCCAACGACTACAATGGCTGCCAATATTTTGTTATTTTCGTTTTCAAAAGTGATTATTAACATTTATTTTGATAATTTAAAGTATATTCATAATTTATAAATCATGTATAAAAGACTAAAGGGATAAAATAGTTTTTATTAATTTTATAATTTAATATAAAATTATGCATTTAACCTGAAATTTGGTATGATGTCAAAATGATTAGCTATACTGTTTGCAGCCGAGCAAAAACGCAAAATACAACGACTAAAAGAAGTACTTTTCATTCGTAAGTATTTTCTATTCATATTGAATTAATGAGATTTTGATAAATCTCAGCATACACGTTACTTATGGACAATAGCTGTACTGTCATAATTTTCTGCTAAAAGTTCTGTATGTATTTATTTACTTGTGTGTATCATTAATTTTATAATAATAAATTACAGATGGATAATAGTGTTTTATTGATTGTTTGCATCTCCTGTCTGTAGCTTCTTTTGAAAATATCAAGATTGTTTTTTTTTTTGTATCGGTAACAATTATTTTAATAAATGGCTCCACACCACTGTACAGCCGGAAACTATCGTCCGCCATTTTAAAAGACCATCTTCGTCCTCCGAATTAGCATGTAATACTCTTTCCTTTAGTCATTTTATTCAATGCTTTTTGCCGATTCAATGCGGTTTTTGTTAAAAAAAAGTGGTCAAAATTCCCATTCAAATGTTACTAGTTTTCAAAAACTAGTTCCGCTTGAACGTTTAGAATAGACTAATATATTTGAAAAATATGTAAACATATTTGTATTTTATTTTTAACTAAAACTATGACACATAATTATTTATAAATAAAATATTGCTTAATTTAAAAAAGAATAATAATATATTATATTAATTTTACACCATTTTTCAAAAACATCACAAAATATCTCCATCACTTGACTCCTCGTCGGAACTACTATATTTGGACGTATTATTACTTCGATCCCAAATTTGTTTGTCTTCTACAATTATATGATTTACACAATTTGCCATTTTTCGTGATTGAAACGTATCAAAGCATAACCAAAATAAGAGAAATAACAGTAATGAGTGTGTAAACAACACTTCAGAGAGAGCGCAGTAAAAATTTCCTACTTATAACATTACCTCTGGTACTGATCAATCAGTCTGAAGGTAAAAGCTTCCCTACGCTTTTCTTAATTGGAATGCAAGTAGGTGGGATAAGTAGGCCTATAAAAGCAGAGAATGTAAGCTCTCCGTTTCTAGTCCTCCGGCCATAGATATGAAAGCCACGTATTCAGTGTAACATTTCGACCTATCCTATTATCCTGTCATAACAGATACTCATTTTAATTATTAAATACTTAAGGCTGATTCGACCCCAAAGCTGTCTCCTGTCTGCACGATACAGGAAGATAAAAATTTCGAAGGAGTTAGGGGTATCGAACCCGCGTCCCTGTGCTCCGTAGACAACCGTGTTACCACGAAGCCACGGCAACTCTACAAATTACGCTACATAATTAACCTGCATCGCAAACATACCCCTTAATTAGAGCCACTGCTTGAGGTCAACAAAAGCGAGTGTTCAAGTTAGCGGAATTCCTACATTTTTACTATACGAGTTTAAACTTGGATCCAAGCATTGCGCCCCTGCTTATCGTGCCCGAGGTCCCGGGTTTTAATCCCGGTCAAGGAATGAATATTTGTGGTCGTCTATATCAGCGATTCTTAACCTTTTTATTCTCGGGACACCCCAACAAGCCTAAAATATTTTCTGGACCCCCAAGAAAATTTTTGAAATAATATTTTAAATGTTCTTCATAATTTATTGTTTAATAATTAAGTTTATTGTAATTTTAAAAGCAAAAACTGGTAAAAATTAAATTTTTTTCTTTTAATTTCGGGACCCCTTAAGGTCTTTTCGGGACCCCCCGGTTAAGAACCGCTGGTCTATATTATTAATTACCAGCTCATTAATTAACATAATTACAAAATAATAATAGTTTCAGGGCAATGCCATAGTAGCAAAGGTCCGAAAAAAGCTTACTTTTGCTTAGCGAAAAGTATAACAGCTATCACTTACGCGGGTCTATTCTCTAAACAAGACGTTAAAATCTTAGGGTCAAAAACTGACGTTATTTTTTTTTAACGCCATTTTAAACGTAAATGCTATTCGCTAAGCATATTTGTGTTAAAACTTTAACGCGGCGGCGTTAAGTTTGTCTTTTAATGTTTTACAATAAGCGTCGACCAAAACAGTGGCTTTAAAACTTAACGCTGGTCTTTAGTTTGTTAAAATAGCTGACCCTATTTTCGTAAATGTCATGGTATTAAAATAAATTGAATAAAATAAAAGATGATAAGAATATTAATTACCATAAGACAAAATTCAAACTTCATATTACTCATTAAACTGAATTCTTTAGGGTAGAGCTAAAAATGTCATCTTCGTCATCTTTGTGATACAAGTAACCCTTTTGAATTACCAGACGTAAGTTCGAGAAAGAAAGTAAATGGAGTATAGAAGAGCAGTTTTGGTTTTTGGTGAGACACAGAAGTATCGAAGTACATTTTTTTTTTACATCATCATTAACATCCCGTAGCAGTTACAAATATTAAATTGAATTAGTTCATTATACTTAGGTGTAAGCAAGAATTTTGAATTACATAAAATTACATATTACATGTAATATACCTACATTAATTACACAGTGAAGATTTTTACAATAGACGTTCATTACATTTTTGCCTATATTTTATTTGATAAGTTAGTGTTTTCTAGATATTTTAAGATTTTGGCTGTAGCTTCCCTGTTGTTAGATAGGGCCTCTTCCAAGGAGTTTGGGATGCTGTTTTTGGCTCTTTCTCTCGTGGAACTACATTTTAATGATTTATTATTTGAAGAAATAATTTATGATAATGATAATGAAGATCACAACAGTGTTATTTAATATAATCCAGATTGCAACAATTAGTTTATGTTTTGAATTTCTTATGATTAAAATGTTTTCTTTCAGGCATTCATATAAATGGTAACTGGTTACAAGAAGGGATACTAATTAGAAATGTAATACGTATATAACAAAAATTGTCTATATTAAGAAAAATTTGTTTGTTCTACGCATTTTTTCAATTGGGCTAATGAACAACAATTCAACATAAGAAATTTTCCATATCCAAATTGTTTTTTTAGGCATAAGCACACTAATCATATTATTTGTGAAAATTGCCCTTATTGCCTATGACCTACATTACTACAAAATAAGAAAATAAAAAAAATAAATAAAACAGATATAGGTATCTTCCAATTTTATTAATAGACATATTCCAAACCTTTAGGCGGAATTAAATGGAATTTTAATTTTTGTAAGTTGTTTCAAGCTCAGTTTTGCCTGATTGAAGACGGCTTTTGCTAAACAAAATGATCAAAAACTTATTTAATCGATAAAAATTACTAGTTGTCAAAATTTAGTTCCGTCTAAACCAAAGAAACTGGCTATAATAGATTTTAGGTTAGAGTAGTGTTCATGTTTTATTGAAATATACTCGGAACGTAACATAAAAGCTTATAGTCACAGATTGAAATAAAACGATAAAAATTATTGTGAGCAGGGTCGATATTTTCTAATATTTCGACCCTTTTACAGGTTCACTTGTAAACTTTAATGGCGGAAGCTAGCGCTGTTCAAATCATTTTGGAAGGGTACATAAGTTAATTCAAAACGCAATTGGCTTAGGCCGGTACACAGTAAACAGTGCAAATGAACGTCAATAGAGATTGACAAATATGTGATTTATTTACCCTAGTCAGGCCCAAAGAGTAAGCTCACGGCTCAAACGCTTAGGTAAATAAGTTAAATGGAACGGTAACTAACAGAAGTATTTACTTTAAAGAAACTATTTACGGACAAAACAGCATTATTTTAATTCTGTTATCTAGTAGGGACAAAAGAACGAAACATTTCAAGTACTTTCTTAAACATTCAAGGTTTCAGAAAGCTGATGTAAGCCACAATATTGTCGCAAAAATAAATAATTTAATAGCATACGGACAAACGTATGGAGCACCCATGCAGTTATAATATAACATCTAAATGTATGTACATTGTAACTTGTATATATTTGACAAAATGTTTTTAACATATCATTGACACATTCTAAAAGACGTACGTCTAATCAGATAACCGAAAATGTAAACAGAGTTGTGATAAATCATGGAATAAAAATAAATATAGGCTCAGATCTGTTAAATTTTGTTTACAAAAAAATAAACAACTAGGGATTGGATCATTATTACACATGCGTTGGAAGTGAACACTGTCTTTTTCATGTTTTATTGAGATCAAGTGAATATTTTTAATTATACTATGACTAAAAAACGTAAACTCACTGTGGCAGAAAGGAGTCAAATTGTATTGCTCCATTCACAAGGACAGTCGTAGGTGAAAATTTAAAAAAAATAAAAATGGAGTGTTCAAGAAAAACCGTGCAAATTAGCATCAAAAGGTTTCAAGAGACTGATACTTATAAAAACAGATAAAAAACGGAAGAAAAGGTTGGTTGCACTTCCAGAGACGATCGTTTTATAAAGAGAAGTGCTTTTCGTAAATGCTCAATACCGTCAAAAGAACTGGCTGGTGATCTGTGGGAGCATAGAGAAGTTAAAGTTTCTTCTAGATCAATTAGAAGACGTCTAGTGGAATCTAATTTGCATTGAAGAAGAGCTCGCCGAAAACAGCTGTTGACTGAGTGACACAAAAAACTGAGGGACATCTGATGAATGAGCGAAAACCATTTGATCTGAATAGTCCAATATAGAAGTAAGCATTGTAATCGTTTAATGTACTTAATAATATATGAAATTATAAATTTACGAAAGTAAGGTTTGTTTTTTTCTTTTGTGGATCAGCTTTTTGGACCACCTGGAGCCATCTTTGTAAGACGTAGGCCGGGTGAAGCTTTTCATCCTGACAGCATCATCCCTACGGTCAAATTTGGTGGTGGTAGCATCATGCTCTGGGGGTGCATGTCCGCCAGTGGCTTAGGCGAAATCTTTTTGTGCGAGGGACGCATTATTCTGCACGTTATATTACTATGCTTAATGAAGTTTTGGAGGCATCAATATTAAAATTTGATGAAGACAATCCAGAATAGGTTCTTCAACCAAATAATGCCCCCTGTCACAAAGCCAAAGCAACAAATGAATGATTTTCCAAAAACAATGTGCCACTTTTTACATGGTCCCCCAGTCACCACATTTATCGCAAATTGAAAATTTATGGTTGATTCTAATAAACAAGGTGTTTCTTTACAAATGCAAATCAAAAGAAGAATTATTGTGGACGAATGGTTCAATGTACAATCCGATGTACGTAAAAAACTTGTGGACAGTATGCCTAAAAGGGTACGTGCGGTAATTAAAGCACTAGGAGGTACCTTAAAATATGAATAATTTTGATTAAAGTTGTCATTAATTTTATTTACAATTTTTCCTGTAATAATCCTAAAATTCAATAAAACGTAGGGTGCTCCATACATTTGTTCAAGGCTTTATATATAGTCGGGGATTAAATTAAGTGGAAGTTTTTTACTTTATGTACACTTTTGTCCTCGTCAAGTGGCATATCCATTGTAATAGTTTGTCTTTTATTTCCTGTATCTTTTCAAACAAATAACCATATCGCCTAAAGTTTTCTACAAAACCTCCCTTAATTTTGATTTAGATTGTGTACATACCTATATGTAGGTACCTTAAAATAAAGGATCAAATTTTTGTTTTGGAATATCTCTCTCAAGGAGGAGGAAAATAATTCCAAATATATGGATCTCTTGTTCGAGCTTAGAAAGCTGTATCCATGGTATAAATTTAAGCTTGTAGTCCTGAGAATTCGTATTTTGCGTGGTATGAAAGCCTCCTATCGAATGAAAATCAAGTCCAGTCCCGCCTACAAATCTTCTGCCACCTCTTTGATCTGCAGGATGCAGAAAGCAGTGTTGCTCGGGTCACTCCGCATTGTGCGGGCACTGGCGTAATTTCCGCGTCTGCATATCGCCAGGGTTTGGGATGCAGCAATGTGTTATCTCCACTTGTCTCTAGTATGACGTGGCTCAAAAGGTTGCTGAAGTTTGCGATTAAGGACGCTTGTCAAGACCTGACAAACCCCAATATAATAGTGGTAATAATAATACTATTGCCACGGATATTCGTGAGATAAAAAGAAATAATAGCCCTTTTCTTCTTGAGGACGTCAGGTTAGTGTGATGCATCTTGACCGCGACAGAAAAAATTTATGTGAAGTGTGAATATTCACACATTTCAGGGTTTCGCAGGTATATAATAAGTGAAGGCGGTATGCTGAGTGTGTAGGACAAATTTTACTTTATAGTAATCACGGCAAAATGAACGATATTTTTAAAATAATTTATCGTCTGTTAATCATATAATAAAACTGGTTATTAAATTTACGCTCTTAAAAATTAAATACAACATTTGTCAAAATATAACTAGAATTTTGACAAAATAATTTCAACATAATAAAAATGCAAAAAAAAACAGAAAAAATAAAACTCACTCCGTCCGTACTCGAACTCGAAACCCTTCGTATTCCAGAGAATTTTAGCTTCCGACACCAGCGCTCTAACCCGTTGCGCTATCGGACGCTTTGTATATGAGTGTCTTACATTGATATAACTTTTGTACTTTGTGAACCAAAAACCACAAAAAATGCGTTATTTTCCGAAAACATAATCTGATCAAAAATTCCTGTTGTACTATTTCGGTTCACACCAATATACATTACTTGGAATTTTTTTAGATTTTTAGTTTAAACCATCTGGGCTACAGGGTGTGGGACAAAATTTTTTTTGCACAATTTTGGCAAAAATCGCGTCAAAATAATTTATTTTGCAAAAATAAAAATTTGATCGTTAATCCACGTACTAAGGGCTTTCATTTGATACCCTATTCAGAATTAAAAAAATATATTTTTGTTTTCGATGAGCACATATTTGTTTATATTTTTAGGGGGGTATGTTTTTTAGATGTTTTAGTATTTTTCCTATGTGCGGGTCAAAGAGTTGTATAAACATGCCAAATTTCAACTCTCTAGATTTAGCCGTTTGGCTACAATTTTAACCGAACAGACAGACAGACAGACAGACAGACAGACAGACAGACAGACAGACAGACAGACAGACAGACAGACGACAAAATGACGGTATAAGGGTTTTTTGGTCATACCTACAAAACCCTAAAAAAGACATAATAACAATAAGTTCCCTAGTTGACGCAAAGGGCAGAGGACGAATATTCTTTATTTTTAGATTCCGGCGCTATATGGAAGCCCCGCGATAAACGTAAGGTTTTGGACAGGTCCTATTATTTCTGTATAAGCAGGTACTTATTATAAGTATTAAATACTTGAGACTGACTGGACACCTGAGCTGACTGCACAGTATCGGAAGATGAGAATTCCGAAGTGTTATTCGGAATTTCAAGAATCCACGTACCTGCTTGATATGTAGACAACTGTCTTACCAAGATCCTCGTCAACTCTTTACAGATACATCTCCCAATTTGTACAGTCACATTACGTACACTCGTTTATCCGTACGCTTTTCTATTGAGTCATTTCTCCATATTCCATAAGCTGCTTCGTTTTCTTTTACCCTTTCCGTCGTCCAAATCATTTCAGATCTACAGTGTTGCTGTCGTCGTTTCGTTGTTTCTAGTTAGGAACTTCCCGAAACACCATACACAATCAAATTATTATTACTAGATTTCAGAATCATTATATTGAACCATTAGTATTTTTTTAAATCAAAATGTCATAAGCGCGATTACAGATTTAAGCTCAAATTTGGGAACTTTTTTGAAACTATTTATAGTATATTGCAATATTTCCGAAAATTTAAAAGTACTTGCAGTGTATATTAGATGTGCATTGATATATACGATATTCACGGTATATTATTAGTTATTAAAACTTGATACAAATAGACAGAAACTGCTGTCTAGTGCTTACTGCATATTTGTGAATAAAAATAGAATTTCAGAGAAAAATTTTACATTCGTGTTAATGTAAACGTGTTTTATAGCCAGATATTGAACAAATGCAACCATGTTTAACTAAATTAATTACGATGGGAATTAGTAAAACGTTAATCAAAAACTACTCCATTTATTCCTCTTCCTCTCTTATTGTATACTGCCATGAGCACGGGTACGTTAGTTGCGTTTCTTAGTTAAACCTTTTGGCATACATCAACAATAGCTATTTACCTAACACAGCATATATATTTGACCATTTAGTCAGACGAGTTATCCATATTGCTCTGTTACGTATCTTTTCGGATATCTTGTATACTATGCTCTATGTCACCTTAGAAAAATGTGTGTAAGAAGATAGGAGCTGTTTGTCCTTGCTTCGGATTGGATTAGAACGTCATCCCTATTACACAGTTAAAATATTGTTTTTAGTCCAAGTTGACAGGTGTTTAGTGTCGTACATTGGAAATATATATTATTTATATTATGTTATTTTTTTCGTATATTTTGTTATTATTTACATATTTAGACTTTTATTTATATTCTTGGAGTAGATTTTATGGAGAAAATTCTCCATGTAAAAAATTCTCCATGTAATTTGTTTTTACGCAGTTATATATTTTTTAGGTTATCTGACATATGAATATTTTTTGACACTTGACAATTAACAGATCAAGATAGAGGACTAATGTGAGGTCAAAATACAGCCCAGCTGATAGTGCCCAAAAAAGACGTTATTGATTTAATTTTTAGACCTTCATATATACATATATTTTTAATTTTTATTTAAGTACAAAAAAATAAGTAAATATTTAAATAAGTAACTTTAGCTCTGAAGATATATTGTTTGTTTTATTGCTTTATTTAAACTCTTTTAGCCAAATTTTTTAACCTTTTTTATATTAAAAAAAAATCACTTGCTAACCCAGTTACTACGCCCATGCCCTAGTTGTAACTTATTTTAAATTTTTCGCTATACTGTATTTGTCCTGTGTAAATCGTACTCGGTTCGCAGCGCTATCTATTTTTTTCTAATTTGAAATAGACCATAGTAAAAGCTATACGGTAAAAAATAAGTATAGTAATTACCCCGCTGTTGTATACGAGTACTTGCGAAAAGCTGGAAGTTTGACTAATACCTCTAGTTATTAATAACTCTAGTTCTTCAAGTTTATTTTGTTATCTTTGGCAATTCTCAAGTGGCCAACTACGATAATCGCAGGTATTATAAGCTTTACGAGTTTCATCTCATGAAAAAAGCAAATGGCTTATTGAAAAATATTTGCAAAAGTGAAGCCTCAAAAGTAGTTTAAAAAATTTCGAGAAGGAAACGTTCTTTAAACGATTAACCTGACAGTGGACGTGTATCAGACCTTGATCAAAGAATCTCTGGGTGTCCTCTTGGTCCAAAATCAGAAAGATTGATAAAAGTAGTAGAAAATAATGGCAATTAAACCATAAATTAAATTTTGTTTAACGTGTAAATAAATTTTTTAGAAGTTGTGCCAGAAAAGTGCGATATTAATTCTTACTTGACCTAATATTATCCGTACAGGTCGCTCACATTCAGTATGGGGTACCAGCTACATAATATAAATTACTGTGCCAATATAAAGTTGAAGTAAAGAAACTACACCGAAAAAATAGGTATTTAGGTTTATGAAGTGATAGAGCAAGAGAAATTGAAAGGCTGGATAACAAATATAAAGTTCTGTACTATCAAAAATTATTAGGCACCCTATACAGATTTTTTACCCAACTTATTGAGGATATGTTGTTTATTTTTTTAAACTAAATTTATTATCGACATACTCAAAAAGAACATTAACTGTTACTTGACCTGAAGGTCTATTTTGTAAGCTTTTCGACATTTCTTTTTAGAGTGTCCTATCAAAAGTTCCTACAGTACAGTATGCATAATAAGTGATAGTGTGTAAGTGACTGTTAACAATTTATAAAATAGATCCCCTGATCCCCTGAATCTGTCTTCGGTCAACTGATCTCTCCATATTTTGATATTCTATCTTTCTTTCCATGTCTTCTTTACCTTTATGTACACTTTTGTCCTCGTCAAGTGGCATATCCATTGTAATAGTTTGTCTTTTATTTCCTGTATGAAACTTACCTTTGAATATAGTACTTCAATATCTTCTTTCGTATGGTTTCTCCATTTATCATTTGGAAAGGACCAAATATTCAACTTTGTCTTCAAATACTATGCAGTGTTGCTTCGTTAAGAACCAAATTTCGGAGCCGGAATATGGATAATACTTTTAGAGTTAAAAGTATTTAGAGTTAATATAATTTCAGATAAAGAGAATGAACAAGTGTTTAAACGTGTTTGATCCAGTAACGTATACAGGGTAGTACATAGGAGATTTTGTCGAAATTTCACCTGTTTGGAGGTTATTTCACTGTTCTTTTTCATCCTCTCATATTCGGTATAATGGTCGACTATTATAGTTGGCGGATTTCTTTATTCCCGAGGCTTCCCATTTCACTATTAATAATTGGTATTAAAGGCAACGAAGTGGCAGATGCAGCTGCAAAAACCGCCTCTCACAGACCTATGATTGATGTGAGTTTCATTTTTCCAGATGACGCAAAGAGTCATCTGAAACACCTGATTTTAGACATGTGGCAACATGAGTGGAGCCGCACACAGAACGTTAAGTTGCGACAGATTAAGGGAGACGTTAAACCATGGGGTTCTTCCTGCAGGATTAACCGCAGGGAGGAAATCGCCATCACACGCCTCCGTATGGGCCACTGTTGGTGGACCCATGGACACCTCCTTCGAGGTGAAGAGTCCCCTATCTGTGAGACGTGTAACACAGCTTTGTCTGTGTTACACCTTTTAACTGAATGTGTACAGTTCGAGGATGTCAGGGAGAGTTTAGGCCTGTGCTATGACCTGTCAGTTACTTCAGGTGACGACAGAGTACTCATGGACAGGCTGATACTCTTCCTGAGAGAATCGAACTTACTGTTTTATGTGTGAAGTCTTGCATCTTATTTTAATGTGTTCCTAATTATTTACTGTGATATTCAATGGTAACTGGCCCCTTTCCAGCCTCTTACCATCACCCTGAGTCTGTTCAAATTTTCGAACAGACTTTTTTATCTTATTTGTTTGAGTTTGCATGTGCAACATTTCTTTTATTGAGTATGCGTAATTTTATTGGTTTTATCTATTTATGGATTATTTAATTTATTGTTTTTAATATGTAGTGTGGTCATTTAAATAGACTGCGTTAGGTGCAAATAGCCTTTGTTGCTGTGCGCCAAAAATTTTAACTAACTAACTCACTATTAATAATACCATGTTTTCAAAGACAGGGATATTGTTGATCAAAAAGAAGCTTGATCAACAACTTGAAAGTTTCATATGGCTGAGCTATACATAAGTAGTTTGTTATAGTCTGTTCTTGATGTTTTTAGAGAGCATATAGTTTTGAAGAAGAATTAGGGAGTGAAGTAAGATGAATTAGCAGTTGAAATTCAGTTTTTGATTACTTATTGAGTGAGATTTTTATGACTTACCTAACACGGTACTTGCTTAGATATTTGAAGGTACAAATTCTTTCACTTTTTACCGACCGCCAACATATATATGTATTGTGATCATACCGATTTTGACATTTCGAGATTTCGATGGATCTCCACGAATTGAGGTCCCTACATAACGTTTTCACTATTTTTAGCATGATGTCTGTTGGTCTGTCTGTCTGTCTGTCTGTCCGTCTGTCACGTGCAGAGCAAATTCGGCTGAAAGGATTTTTATGAAACTTCATATTTAAGCTTCTGCCATCAATGGCACGAGTTGATCAACTTTTGGTAAAAATCGGTTGACTAAAAATGGGAGTTTACTCGTGTCGATTTTAAGATTTTTATGAATATTCCACAACAGAAAAATATTTCGAAAAAATTTATTGAATAAAAGTTGCTATAAAAGCAATAATTAATAACTTTTATTTGAGACGTTTTTTGATAAAACGAAAAATTTCGAATAATTTTTGTAAAATTTTTCGAAATTTTTTCTGTCTCAATTTTTTCATACTTATATGTAACGTTTCCATGGTCATGATAAATAATATTTCTGTTAGAAAATATTAGGCCAAGTTATTTCTACTCTGCTGCTAGAATGTATTACTTTATGAAGTACTTTATGATGGCGGTCGGTCCTGTGGTGGCCACAGCTGATTTTTTATCAATTACATGCAGGTTGGTCTTCGTTTCAAGAATAATTAAAAAATTAAATTGTGTTCAAAATTTATATTCTTGATGTGTATTTCATGCCTACTTCCCTCAGACATAATACTGAATCGGGAAAATAGGATTACCCAGTTTATTATGAGCATAAAAGATAGAGTATTACATTTTATTCACAGCAGCATAAGATTGTATGCTTCTTTGTTTCTAATAATGTATTGAGGAAAAAGTGAATTTTTAGCAATAAAATGCTGTACTTTCCAGTATACAAGCAGCAAAAAACATTTATAGACCTTGAAATAAGCTATAACATAAATGAAAGACATAAAAAATTTGCTCAGTAATTTTTAATGTTTTATTTTCAAAACTAGTATAGATTGAAAAATTGAAATTGACAAAATAAGTAAATAAAACATACCTATACATTTATTCCTATTTAATAGAGATTTTATTTTGCACGAAATTGCAGTTTAACACACAAGAGTACTAAACGTATTTTGCGTACGAGGTACATACAATATTTATTCCTCAACTGAATTATAATATTAAAAACGTAAGAAAATTATAATTTTTACAACTGTCAAAAAAGTTAAGTCACACATAAGTATTAGCAGTACGGCAATTTTTCATGGCGTTTTAGTTTTTCTGTGTTATCATGTCAGCGTGCAATAAAGTATTAATTGCATTGTGAAATAGGCTTTATTGCTCGCTGTC
Source organism: Liopterus haemorrhoidalis (assembly GCA_963971575.1). Lineage (NCBI taxonomy): Eukaryota > Metazoa > Arthropoda > Insecta > Coleoptera > Dytiscidae > Liopterus > Liopterus haemorrhoidalis. The sequence continues at coordinate 27,251,877 of OZ020620.1, forward strand.
ATGGCAACGCTAAAGAAAAAATAGGCCAATCCTCACATTTTTTTGACAAAAAATATATTATATTCGATATGTCATCTTAATTTACTTTCATTTAGTATAAGAATATACATAGGTACATACCCTGCACTAAATATATTACATTACATACATTCTTTCATTCGTATATTTTACTATTAAAACTATTCCCCGCATTCCGTACTTTGCTTCGCTTACTCGTACGCTTTTCGACATCATGCCACCACCAAAATCGTTTCGTAAAATATTTTTGCTCTCGGTTTTCTTTAATTAGTATATTCTCTTTCTTAATTCAGTGTGTTTCGTTATATTACGAACGTACCTATATTAGTATACTGATAGTATATTTAGTTTTGTTATGTGACAATAGATTAATACATTTTTTCTATTTTAATAGAACCAGATTATTAAACGCATTTCTTTAATGAATCGATTTTTTGGCGCCAGTAAGGCCGCTTTTATTATTAAATTAAATTTTCTAAATTTAATTTAAACATCAAAACTTTTTGTGTTTCTTAAAAATGTTGAGTGCCACAACTTACCGGATTTAACATTATACAACTCACTAATCCATTCCAATACTGACCTGCTCAGTGAATAGTTCGCTTGCAGATATTATTATTAACAGTTAAAAAAGTTATAATACGCGTCTCTATCACGGTTCAAGTGATTTTACACCCTCTTAGTGTCATCTCTTAAATTGTTTGTGTATCAACACCATCCAAGGAACCAACCGAAGACCCAGGAACCTGCTTTTTGGGACACCAGTGCCACCGATGTAAAGTTGGAAATAAATATTCTAAATATTTATTAGGAAAGCATCTACTGGAAGTCCATTCCAATTTTACATCTATTCAAATTCATTGTTAATTTAATATATATTGTAACATAAATTCTATTCTGCTATTGCCTTAGCGCGTACTTGTATTTTTTTGTTGACACATGCTGATATCTTGATCACGTGTGGTGATTTATTCTGAATTTAAATTTAACATTTGTAATTTTTGTATTTAATATTAATTTTGTTATAAATTATAGTGTGATATAAAGAATGGGAAACGAATTTGTCTTTATTATTGTAGGTATAGAGGATACATAGGTAAATAAATAGGATAGAGGGTCATGCTCTTTAGAGTTATAAAAGAGCGTCTATAATCCTCTCTGTAAGATTTACCATCAATAACTCTTATAGCTCTACGTTGAAGGGAAAATTTTCTTCCAGCAGCTGAAGAGAGACCCCAAACTAGAAGAGCATATGAGGTGTGCGACTGGAAGAGTGAAAAGTATACTGTTTTTAATATTTCTAGATTAACGGAGCCCACAAGGTTCCGCAAGAGATATATAGTTTTGCTTAATTTACTACTGAGTTGATCTAGATGTTGTTCCCAAGTTAATTTAGGATCAACATATACTCCCAAGAACTTCGCAGAAGCTGGATTATTGAAAGTATTTTTTATTAATGTAAATAGAAGTCGTTCAGTTTTGTCCGCATTTAAAGTGAACTTATTAGAAATCATTCAGCTACTGGCCAATTCAAATTCAGTATCACATGTGTTTAATACATAGTGAATTGAGGAAGATCTCGCAATTAAATTTGAGTCGTCTGCATAAAGAAAACATTTGGAATTGAGAAAGTTAGGAAAGTCATTTATGTATAAGAGAAAAAGAAGTGGGCCAAGGATTGATCCTTGAGGAACACCTATTAATACATTTTTCATATCAGAGATCTTATTATTATCTACGTGGACATATTGTTTTCTATCTGACAGATAAGACTTTAACAGGTTTACGCTGTCTTTGCTGAAGCCATATTTATAAAGTGTCTAGCAGGATGTCATGTGACATGCAGTCAAAGGCCTTGCTAAGATCTAGTAACTGTGCTAGACAAAACTCTTTGCATTAAATTTCATAGACTTCATTGATAAATTCGAGTATGGCATCGGTGGTGATTGACAGGGGTATTTATAAAATGATTGTTTAAATCGCAAAGTGATAAATTACTAGTTAATATTTTTCTCTTGTTTAAGTAGTTTTTATAATGGTTTCTGTACACTGAATTAAACCTCTGTATAATATGTACTCTTGTGTTTAAACATAATTCAAGATTTAATTGTTAAGAACTGCGTGAACAGATTAAAGCTGATTCTTTTAGATTTTTTATTTTTTCAGATACTGAAATTATGTAATTTTATGCTGAGCGCATACATGATACCGCGATGAGCGGTATCTAAACTGGCATATCTTGTTCAAATCAATTTTAAAATAATTACGTACAGTTCCGGTATTCCATACTACTTCTCTCTGACGTGAACATATGAACCTACTGCAGGTGTTACATTTTATGGAAAATTTTGTGACGTTTCCCTGCATATATGAATGACATCTACAATTTATTATTTTGACAGAACACGACAGCACGATAGGTAAAGCTAGGGAGATAAGTGTGATGGAAAGAAAAGTTGGGGTACAAACAGTTCGGATATTAAATATTTTTTGTTAAAAGAACCCAAGAAGAATTAATATTGATTAATGCAATTGTTGATGCACTAGGGTTAATATAAAGTTTTTAATTTAGTAATGAATGTCGCTCTATGTATGATATTTACCGTCTTCGTATGGCCACTGAAGGAACGGATCTTCTTGTTTATTATTTTTATGCATACATTTTATATTAACCTGTTTATTAGAAGATGTTAACTGACCCTTTTGCAGCCTTCTAGCGTCAACCCAAAGTCTGTTCGGTTTACAAATTACTAATTGGTTTTTTATCTAATTTATTTCGGTTCGTCCGTGCCCGCTTTCTTTACTGTATACTTATATTGTTTCTCTCTCTGCCTCCTCTCCTTCCCTCCCCCACTCTCTTACCTTTTTTCTCTTCTTGGACACAGAGTGTAGGCTGACCAAACGTACTGTTTTTTAGAGTATTATACTTTTTTTAAGTAATATCCTCTATACTCTTACTTTTTATAAAAAACCTGAATATACTCTTTTTTGCTCATCACTTGTATTTTCGTAGAATGAGGACCTTTTTTTTGCTCATCACTTGTACTTTTTGGAGTGAGGACCTTTTGTTTTGCTCATCACTTGTATTTTTCGATTAAAGACCTTTTTTTTGCTCATCATTATCACTTGTATTTCTACAGTGATGACCTTTTTTTTAGCATACTATTTTTCTGTAAAAAAACTCAGTCAGCCTAGTCAAGTGAGACCAAAGTCAACCCGACTGACTTTGATGTCACTTAGACAACTACTCCGTATTTATCTGTTAAGCAATTGCGTTGCGTCATGGAAGCAAGGAATGCAGTGCATCCCTTGCTCAAACACGTTAAACTATTTTTTGTAAAACATATTTTGCTAAGAGGTAATTAATTAATATTTTTATTATAGTATAATATGGTTATGATAATCACTTTAAATTAATCGATTGTATAAATTATAGTACAAAATATGTCGAATATTACTAAGAAAAACTAATATAACTGATGAATGCAGCTAGAATTGTGTATTAATACGGGGATTTAGTTCGGATTTATGTAAGGTGTTTCTGCTCTAGATCGGGATACACCAAGTATGAAACAGCGCCATGACGTGAGCAGCAATTAACCGAGTCTTCTGCATTATACGCAGAAAAGAGATCTAGGTTTTAGTAAGAATTCTTATACGTACATAAATCGGGATGATTTTTATAATAATATAATAGTCGAGTATTGTAAGAAGGGTGTAAGATAGGATATTCATTACAAATATATATTTTTTTCCTCTTATTATTAACAACGATGTGACGTGATTTTTTAAAAATTTTCTGCGAGTTTAAACAAATATTTTTAAAGGTCTGTTTATTTATTAATATTTTGTTGTTATTATTATTGAGTAAATGTTACAAGTACGTATTTAGAGTGTTTTTGTCAACTATTTAAGCATTGCTAACTTCTTTATTATAAGCGCTACGAATGAGGTTAAATTGGAAAAGATGAAGTACTTTACTCTGCAAACAACATAATTAAATTGAAAAAAAAAATACGATTGAAGATCAAATAAACGAGTTATTAAAAAAATAAATAAATAAATAAAAGAATCCCCTGTATTTTTTATTTTGTTTTATATATCGTATAGGTATTTATAAATAGGTATTTTTCTATAATAGGCATTTTTCATTAGGGCACTATGGGTCCAAACCCAGTTTTAAAAAGGCTATTAAGACTTGATTAAAAAAGTTTCTTTTAACATTTATTTCATCTCACTAAGATAGGTAGCTATGAAACACTGGAATTGTAGCTGTTTTGTTTGGGATTTACCTGTTTAATCAAGTTTCAAAAAAATTTTAATATTGGTTTTAGAATCATAGTGCCGTCATGTTTATTAAGTAAATACATTTTCAATTCGATAAACTAAAAAAATGCTCGGTCCTATTTATTTATTTATTTATTTTGTCTCGGGATCATAGGGGAGCTTTGCTCCCACTCCCAAGCTCTCAAAAAACGCGTTTTAAAGGGAAACATTTGTCTTGTAATTAAACATGAGTCAAGAAAAAATGTTGTCTTCTGAGCCCCCTTAAAAAAAATTGTTGGATTCTGAGACCACTTCCCCCAATATCAAATTCAGGATGCGCGCCTGCTGTAGTCAACTATAAAATAAATAACAATTGTAAAAATTTACCGTGTTTCATTCTAACCAGTTCCTACAAAATTCACTACGACATAACCCTGTGCCCTGTGTACGCTACTGGGTGAATAATACTTTTGAAAGAAATAACCATATACTCGACGGACACTTGCCCGACAAGATATAACAGTAAACCACCTTTCTAGGTGAATTACTGAAGATATTTCTACATACAGTATTGGCCAAAAAGATAGCAATTTTTGATAATCCTCTTTTATTTTTATTCTATTCAATATTTTTAAAATTAAAAAATGTAATTCTTACCTTTAACAATCCTCTACATATATTATAGTAAAATAATTCATTTTAATAGTAAATTCTATTTTTTTTTTTTTATTATTTAGTATTTTTACTTGGACATAAAGATAGCAACTACTCTTAAAAATTATTTTTTATTTATTAATTAAGAAAATAAATTGTTATTAATAGATTTTGTAAAGTAACCACCAGTATAACTTCCCAACAACTTTTCGGCATTGATTCTAATAATTTCGTGATCATTTCATTATCAATATTAGACCAGGCACCCTGCAAAGCTTTAAACAAATCTTCAATATTTGAATGCGTTTTGTTTCTAATCTTTCTGTCGACAATCTCCCAAAGGTTTTGTATTGGATTTAAATCAGGTGACTGTGACGGCCAAGTCATTACGTTAATTTTTGAATCCTCGAACCATTTTTGACCAAATTCGAAGAATGTTTTGGGTCACTATCATGCTGAAAAATATGTTTTAAATGCATGAACTCTTCAGAATAAGGTTCCATAACAGTCTGAAGGATGTCTTTATATTTAAATAGAGGACCCATACCATATCCCGAAAAACAGCCTCATACCATTACAACACCTCCGCCATGTTTAACCGTTGGCAAGGTGTATTTTGGAACTAATCTTTTATTAGCAGGCCTCCTAACGTAACTTACACCATCACTTTTGAACAAATTGAGCTTAGATTCATCACTAAAAATAACTTTTTTCCATTGATCCACAATCCAGTCAATATAATTTTTAGCTAATTCTAATCGGGCCTTTTTCACATTCTTTTTGGATTGAAGTGGTTTTTTAGCAGGACGGCGACTAAAAAGACCCTCACTAACTAATCTTCTGCGAATAGTTCTTGCTGAAATGTTTTCTTGATCCATTTGTGACAAAAGGCCCAAAATTTTATCCGATGACAGGTAGAGAAATAAATGAAACTTCAAACGTACCTTCTCGAAATAGTTTTATACAGGAATAAAAAAAAATAGACTTTAAAATTTTCGTTATTCGACATACGCAAACAGTTTCGGAACGATTTTAATTCCCACCGTCAATATAGAACGCACATAAATTGCAATTACATTTTTTATTATAAATAATCTCGAAGAAGCAAAAATAAAGACGATTAATCAAATAAGTCACACAACAACGTTACATTTACATATATTAAATTTTAAAATCTAAACAATTCAAAATAAAACAAAAACTGATTTACTAAAAACATATAAATATAATTGCAATGTGATTATTGCCATTAAGTGTCTGTACGACATATGCCCCGACCTTTTTGAAAACTAGTTTGGGGAAAAAAGACCTGGGAAAAAATATGAAATATCGAAAGAGTACATATCGTACATTAATTTTGAAACCCAAAAAATATCGTGGTTAGTATACATATATTGAAAAACTATAAATTAAACCGATTGATTCATACAATTTTTACTAATCCGGGATTTAAAAACCGTGTCTCTGTGACGATAAAAATTTCTAAAATCTATTATATAGTTTATATTATTGTGATGTTTTAATATTAGCTATTACATCTGTATACAAAAAACTATCGCCTTCCGAGTCTTTTTTATCGGATTTATGGTTTTGGTTATACGCGGTTCAGAAATTATTACTATTTTTTTATAGCGATTTTCAGTACCAGCCAGTATAGATGAACAGTACCAGCCGATTACTGCTAGCATGTACTTCTAACATTTTGAGCGTCATGTCTCGTACCTGATTGGCTACTGCCTATTAGTAAATCGGGATATGTACATTATACACAATCTCTATTTTTATATGTATATACCTAGCTGTATGATCCGCGTCATGTAACCCCCACAGATATCGAAGGATTATTTTATATCAAAAATTAATACTAATTATAAATTTCCCGTCTAGTGTTAACTGCTGTCCTGTTTTTAATTTAAAAAAAAAATGGAGAACAAAATTATTGAATCTGGGAAGAGAAATTCATCTACCACTGGGAAAACCTCCTAAAAATTGTAGGATATGCTAACCGAGCTCAGAAGTGTTGGTATACAGAATATGTGGAAAGACCTGGCACTTGACCATGCCACCCGTTAGTAACCAATATTACCATCGACACTAAATACCGTCTCTTTGTTGAGTCGCCCGTTTCCGATGCAGAGGTTTTTCCTGAACAAGAACACGCGGCGGCCCTGCACTTAATAGATCAAATGAAGGATTATGTAACTAAGGTCATAAGTGAATTGAACTGAAAATGGCCAAAGAAGAAATAAAATTAAGTGACAGGGCGCCAAAAAATGTGTGTTAGAAATTGCGAAAATTGCAAGAGGCGTTTAGGCCTAAACAACTTGCAGGAGTAAATTGGAAAAGTGTAATGCTCGACCTCATGTTATAAAAATTACAGAAGAAAAATGATGGAGTTAGAATGGGACTTTCTAATTTATTAGCAGTACCTACCAAGCATATCTATGGAATACTAAAGACAAGTGCACGGACAAAATAAGTATCTTTAAGAAATAACTTGAAAACATTCATAACAATCGGCAAATGTATTCTAATGTGTTAAGTTAAATATTATGTGTATATCGCGTCCTTAAAATTGTGAATAGGGTTGTGGTACAACTGTCCAAACAAGTAACTGTCTTGAAATGTGTCTATAAATCAATGTGTCAAAATAAAAAACTTTAGTAATTGTGAGAACCTATGCAGATATAAATGTTTAATGAGATAGATTAACTAATTTTATATCTTTATTTTAATAATTACTGTTGGCGATTGAATGTTTATTTATTTTATTTTATTTTATTTATTTGTTTCTAATTCAGTGGTAACAATGAATTTATAATATGCCAAATTTTATATTTAAGAACTACGCCTATGAAGACATATTAAAATTAGTTCAGAGTCTAAGTTTTTTAAAGTAAAAATATTGAATATTTAATTGATTTTTTTTTTCTTAGTGGATGCATATTTTGATTAATTAGTTAACTATTTTAATGTGGAAAAACGCATGAACTTATTTGGTTACCAATATTATAATTAACGAAGTGATAAGTTTTGAGCTTAGCAGCATGTTTTGTGTAAATTGTTATGTGCGAGGAAAATTAATAAATGTATGAAAATATAATGAAGCTTAAGCAACAAAGCTTATAAATGACTATGCCGTATTGTACCATATATACGAGGATAAAAATTGTGGGATTACATACGTTCCGCTTACTAATTTTAAAAAATTCTAAACGTTGGTTAAAAATATTGTTCAAACTACGGAATATGAAAAAGCCATTATATCAGAATATTTTGGGAAACGACATATAAATTCTATTATTATTTAGTATACTTATTAAAAAATAATCCTTTTGCCCCGCCGTGCCATTGAACATCCCGGAATCGTTAACTCGCCGTGATGTTTCTCTTATGTTTCTACCGCATGCGCAATGCTCATGCGAACTGTTGCAAATGTAGCAGTATGAAGATCCTAAATCATCTAATTTTGTTAACTATAATACAAAGTTGGAAAACGTAGACATTGACTATAAAGACAAACACAATTTTGTTTCTATTACTAACTTTTTCACTCTAGCAAAACACTTCATTTTAAAATATTTATATTTAGTAATTAAAGGCTTTAAACAAGAAAAGAACGCAAATAGGCTAACAATAATCACGATGAATGAAAAGTTGTGCATATTTCAGAAATATTAATAAAAATAACTAAATTATTCAGATAGATTTCGGCGTATCGGAAAATAATTTCTGTAACGTTTGCCAAAGCAAATGTCTATAGAAACATTTACACAATCCATACTTTGGATGCACATACGTATACACAAAAAGTTTCAATAAAATTTATTTCAATATAATCTCCAGTATAAATGATAGAATATTTATATTGTCATACTAACTAAAAACTTTACGAAATATTATTGCTAAATAAATAATAAGTGTAAAAATGCAATTAAATAGCAATCAATCAGTTCGCTGGGATGTGTTCAATAACGGCCGTAGTGCAGCATCTGGCATCGCCCTAATCTAACATATCAGGCCGAGTGGCACACGACCGCAGATTGAATATGCGCCTAAATTGAACTGACGCAAAACCTCTTCTCTTTCTCCATTTAGTAACGTTATGTGGAAATGTTACAGTTAACAATGGAACTGTCTCCCATTATCCTATCGTCAGTTATTGTTGAGGGAAATTTTTAAATGTTTCCGTATTTCTTTGATAATGTGCGAACATTAAATTCCCATAGGGAATGATATTGAAAAAAACTGCAATGTAACAAAATCGATCAGAACTGAATCACAAAACCAATTTAAGTTGAGTGAAAAGCACGGCGAGCTTTCAGACTGCCAAATATAATTCTCGGCAGTAAAGTTAATCGTGGATAAAACTAATTATTGCACGTCGGTGGAAAAGCATCACGCGCAGCGCTTCGAGTTCAGATTGCCGTGAACGAAGTTCGTGACTATACCGAGCTTAAAGAAGTTATCGGTTTGTATGATGCCCTGCGAATACTGCATACATATTCGCCTATGTGAGTGAAATACATTTTGCATGAATGAATTCCAGTTAACTATTGAATAAAATAACATTTACACGTTGCAGTAATTCTCCCACCTGAAGGAACGATTCCTATATTTTATCACATTTTATGAATTACATATTATTTTCAAGAATTATTGCAAAATTGCGGGCCAATAATCAATCACATTTGTTTTAGTATACACATATTATTTTAATTAGCATCCGTCATTCGTCACCTGTACGAGTCCAACCGACAGGTCTCCAGGTAAAAGGGCACCTACCTCACATTTGTTTTCCCCGCACCTGTATTATAGTCCTTATTTGGTGGAGGCTTGGGTACCCGCACGTCACCGTGAACGCGATCACCGATCACCGATCATATAAATGAATCAACAGTTCCCACTATCTGGGGTGCCAGATGAATAGATAAGCCACAAGATAAAGATAGACGCACGCACACCCTTTATACAACTCGCGATTTAGAACTGATCTCGAATGCTCCGGTCACAGCTTGCTTTGCCCCGGTTGCGTCGGTCCATGAGCGCCCCCGCAGCGGGCACGCGCACCACTACACCCTTACTGTATACCGCACCCTTCTCTTCCTTTCGTACGGGGCTCACTCACTGATTTCATTACATCAAATCGCATAATAGACAACTGCACCATTGGGTTATATTTGCTTTTTGATGTCATACCGTGCTGGTCCTGGCGTTCCAGTGTTAACAGAATAACTTAGCCGACAATAACTTTTAATTGGTTTACTCTCGACAGGAAACTCTTTTTAGAGAACATGACCGGAACTTTAAGGCGGTGCGGAGCAATGTAGCGAACAGTTGATTTCAAGTTCCCAATGGTGAATGGAACTCAGTCGCTGTATCGACATCTGCAAAGGTGATGATAAAACAGAAAGAAACTTGTAACCGGTGCCACGCCATCGGCCGACCCTTGATCAGCGTCACTGCTTTTGTTCTCCTTTTCACTCCGACGGTGTAATGGGACGGTTCCGTGGAAAGAGAGGTGCAGTTAATAGTCCGGAATGTAATAAAATTGAAAAGAAATTTACAGCGTGAGTACACAAAAATTAACACTGAAATTTATGAAATTTTAATTCTTTTGTTCTTATTCAGAATGTATTGAATATTCAGAAATGGATAATGCCTCTAAATTTATTAATATCTAGATGCTTCTTACTATAAATAAACAGGTGGATGATTATTATGCGTAGATGTACTGTATCTGTTTCTCGCATAACATTACTGTTCATTCTGACACTGATAAAATTAACACACACACTGTATATATAAAGCAAGTATGAGTTATGTTCCAGAGGTAGGAAAGCATACGGACGGAATATACATATGGAAAAAGGCGTGGGTGGAAATATTGTAAGTAAAATACGATACCACAGAAGCACGACCAAAGCAAATATTAAAATTTTATAAATCTGTAGTAAGCAGTATTTGTGTCAGTTCGTGGGCGTATATTTTGCCGTAACGCATGACATCTAGAGATGGAAATTGTTATACATTTAATAAAAGAAAGAAGCACATTATTCATAGCAAATACAAGAAATATGTATATTACTAGATTAAACGCATTACTCAATTAAATACAATAATCTGTAAACATATTTCAGTATAAAATCAGTTTAACTCATTACTCGAATTTGAGTTATAACCGAAAAAGATACGTAGTGATGTGGAAGCATTTTTTTTTTTTAAATTAATCTTTGTTAAGACGCTTCGATTACTTGATGTTTAGCGTATGTGGTTAATGTTTCAAAATTTCTTTATATGGTTAGGATGTTACATAAAATATTAAGTAGTGCATAAAAATTAAAATAATATCCATAACATTTATAAAATTTGTGTTCGTAACACTTTAAGAGTTAGGTTATGCTAATTAGATATGAGCCTTTAGACCGGTGTATTTTAGGTAGTGAAGTATGTTAGCAGCATACCAGCCACCCGGGTGCGACCATCTAAATGCCGCCCTTAAATAATGGGCTCGAGTTTAAAAGTTGCAAGAAAAAAGTTTAAAAGCTAATTCTAGACCTTTGAAAGATGAAAGCGAGTCAGAGGGCCGCCTTCATCTTTTAAAAATCGAAAATACGAAAATGCACTGCGCATTCACTGGAAATACTAACGAACATATCAAACACAATACACCCCCGGGTTGCGGCGGCCTTTTATGCTAGTTGCGTTGGTAGTGTTATTTGGTAGTGTCTGTGTCATGTTATTCGGTATATTATATTTTAGTCTTATCGGGTGTATGTGAGATTGCTGAGATTTTCGTTGCAATGTGAACATATTGGTGAGTTTGATTTGTTTAGTATGTGTTCATGAGTGATTCGTGTATGATTTAATACGCGTTTACGTTTATTCAATCCACAAGATTGCTCAGATTGATCTGGTGTCGTCACGAGATTAGTCGGATTGCGCAGATTTTGTTGACATTTTCGTAAGCAATATATGTCTGAAGTTAAGTAGTAATGCCTGGTGACGGTGGCGATAAATGCAAATGTCAAATTTCTGTCGTTGATTACAACTGCTACCGCGTTTTGTTTTATAAATATGTGTTAATTATCAGTAATAGAATTCTATCACAAACGGCACTTATTTCGTCTATTTTGTTAATCTATGTTAATCAACACATTCCAATTGGTTGTAATATTCAATTTACCCGCGTTAACCTCCACCACCAGCAATTCATTAATCCCAGCAATCCTGCTAGATCCTCGGATTGCTTGGAAACATTCGGAGTGCTCTGGCGGATCAATCGGATTGACTAAAAATAAGCTAATGTGTACGCTCCGACTGATTTTACGAACGGATCGGGAGCACTTGGATCGCTCGGATTGATCTGACTGACTAAACGTAAACGCCTATTATCAATCTTGTCAGGATCGAAAGTCCACTGCGCCGATTTTCGAGATTCCAGATGTTCGTGTCGGATTTTCTTGCTCTAAGATTGTTGTTTCTTGTGTTCGGCCATACTAGTTTTTGGTTGTCTTTTATTTTCTTGTAAATTACTTCCTTCAGGGCAGTGATAGATTCTGTGGTTTCTAATATTATTTGGTTAGATTTGCTTGGGCTGTTTGTTCTGGCATTTCCTTACCTATAGGTTTATTGTGTAAGCTTTTCGACATTTTTTTTTACAATGTACTGTCGAAATTTCCGATAGCGAGAAGGAAATGTGCAAGTTACAGAATAGATCCCCAGGTTTTCCAACGTAATCCGGGCCCACAGCAGCTGGTTTTAATATTGCTATTGGTCTTGAATTTTGTGGATTACTTATGGTATTTTCCTAATGTATTGTTTATTATTATAAATTTTCCAGATACGACGGTAGGACAATAATCCGTGACAAAATCTAAGAGATGGCGCTAGTAGTATCGAACAAGTTTGTTTCTGAAAAGTACCATCTGTCAATAGACTGCTGTCAAATTTTCAGCCATATTCTTCGTGGTTTCATTTTTACAATCGATTGAAGAAAACAGCTTTTGTCATTTTCAAGCAATGGACAACACGAGTTTCGTGCATTGATTAAACACTTTCACTTGAAAGGCTCATGGTATAGGCACCAGCATTTAAAACCATTTACAATTGTGTGAATGAGTTTAAAGGTGGTCGTACATCCACAAGTGATGGTCATCGTTCGGGACGTCCACTTGAAGTGACTATGCCAGAAATGATTGACAAAATCCACGATACAGTCATGAGTGATCGACGAGTCAAAGTGCGCGAACTTGTTGAGGCCACAGGCATATCACATCGCTCAGTGGTTTCAATTTTGCACGAAAAATTGGGTATGAAAAAGATATCGGCAAGATGGGTGCCGCGTTTGCTCACAGTGGAGACTAAATGTGCTCGATTTAATGGCTGGTTTGACGCTTTTACGTCACAATTCTAATGAGTTTCTGCGTCGATACATAATCGTAGTGGAAACATGGATCCATTACTACACTCCAGAGACAAAGGAACAGTCGGAACAGTGGGTTTCTGGAGGCGAACCGGTTCCAAAGAAGGCGAACACGGTTAAACTGGCCCGGTGATGGCACGGTGATGGACACGGTTTTTCGGGATGCATGTGGAATCATCCACATTGACTACTTGGAGAGTATATTGGACTAAATGGAGAGTACTATGTGTTGTTATTGGACTGGTTGAGCGAAAAAATCAAGAAAAACGCCACAATTGAGCAAGAAGAAAGTACTCATCCATCAAGCCAATGCACGGGTGAAACGCATGAATTATACTTCGAATTGTTGCCGCATTCACCGTATTCACCAGATTTGCCCCCAGCAACTTTTTCCTGTTTCCAAATATGAAGAAATGACTCGCCGAAAAAAGATTCACGTCGAACGAGAAGGTCACCGAAACAGATGTCTAGTTTGAGGGCTTTCCGGAATCTAACTTTTTGGATGGCTTGAAAATGCTGGAGAAACGCTGGGCGAAGTGTATCGAGCTAAAACGAGACTACGTTGAGAAATTAAAATGAATCAATCCAAAATAATGTGTTTTTCTATTGTTTTGTAAGGACTTATGACCAACCCTCGTACCATATAAGCTTGCGATATTTATGCCACGAGATCCAAACAAATCGCGTTCAGGGAGGACAGTAATCAGGCGACTAGTACGATATTTGAAAAACTATGGTTCATTTTCACATTGGAAAAGTATAATTTAAAATTATATTCATGCAAACCGTTACATGTAATCTATAATATAATAGCCCAACGTGTGTCCCTGCGTGGGTGCGTACCTGTCATCCAATGAGGTAGAATAATTATATAACGTCAATGTTTACGTCTGAAACAAATTTGAAGCGAGATTCCGAAATGTAACGTAATATTCCGAAGCTTACCGAAGTATCACCAGCTATAACTTGAATAAAAACTTTATCTGAATTTAATAAAATAACATATAGAAATGTCTAGGATTTCGTAGGCATAAACAAGAAACTCTAGACACTCCTGTATGCTTTGACCGACATGAACAACATTTTGCAGATTTTTTCTCTAAGAAACTGCGGATAAAATTACATATAGACAGTGGCGGCGCTAGCTCTTAAATCTGGGGGGGGGCTGGAAACCTTTGAGTAAAATTTGAGGGGGCCAGGAAATATTGAAATCATTGATGACCTAAAAAAAAGGTCCTCCCTTCTAAAATCCATTTTTCTCCAAGCAATTCTGGGGGGGGGCAGAGCAATTTGTGGGGGGCCTTGGCCCCCCGGACGCCCCGCTAGCGCCGCCGATGCATATAGAAATGTCTAGGGCTTCGTAGGCATAAACAAGAAACTTCTGACAGTCCTATATGCTTTGACCGATATAAACAATATTTTGCAGTTTTATCTTCTAAGAATCTACAAATATAATTACATATAGAAATGTCTAGGGTTTCGTAGGCATAAACAAGAAACTCTACATAGCCCTATATGCTTTAACCGATATGAACAATATTTTGCAGATCTATTCTCTAAGAAACTGCGGATAAAATAAAATATAGAAATGTCTAGAGTTTCGTAAGAATTAAAACACCTTTAAATTTCTCTCTTATAGAGGGCAGCAGTAACTATCATTACCGGACAGAAGCGAAATAGGAGGTACTTGGTAAAGTAAAGTAAAGTTCTACTAAGGATTATACTGTATGGCAGTCAAATACTGGTTCAATCAGACGGTATGCTGTGATACGGAAAGCAACGAAAAGTCCCATATTTTTCTTCTTAGTGAGTATATATAAGTATGGCGTGAAATCAAATACATTCGGCCCCTAATCCCGGGCAGCCCTAAGATGGGCAAGAGTCGCAAACAATCTCCAGGCTCCAATCAGTGAACTGAAATGGCCAAGCGTAGGAATGTGTTACTATGAGCACGGAATTCTCAATTTTTTAGAAAAAGATAACGATCAGTATCATGATAACTGAGTTGGTATCTTCATCGTATCCAAATTGATAAAATACGTAAAAAGATTCACACTAATCGCAGATAGAGTAACGTGGTCCAATTTCACTACCATCCATTTGATGTTAATACCTTGTAGGTGTAGCAACAATAGCCAATAAGAAATAAAATAAAGAAGTCGTCAAGTTCTACAGCTCAGTTGAGAACAATTTTAGTACTCTCTAAAACGACAGCATAGCCCTTATAAGCAAATATTTCAACTCAAAAATAGGTTAGGGATATCATGGAAATATCGTAAGACCATATTAGTCTGGTGCCTACGTCGAAAGATACTGCACTTGATGATAATGGAATGCCATTTGGCACACGTGTTCCTTATAAAAATTAAATCATTTTGACCTGCAGCACCTATTTGTGAATCGAGGCAAATTCAAGATGGCGGTGAAACTAGCGCGCCAATTACGATAACGATAACTGATTCTTATGATACAGCAAAATAGCTAAATACATATTTGTACAATGGATCTTCAGCTACAATTTGCCGTGTCGTACGCGAATTTACGTCACTTAGTTTACAAGATACCGTCCATAATTCATTCTCAGACGCAAAAAAGTGATTTCCGAAATGGCTAACGAATTTCGTATGATATGGCTTGTTTTCTATTAATTTAATGCCGTAGATTACGAATCTGTTATCAAAATGAGGAAAATTTAAAATTTTGATAGATTTTTTCCCAAATTCGAGACATGTTGATATTCTCTATCACTACAAATCTGCGTATATTAATATTTTGTTTCAATTCTTCCTAAATCTGTAGGGCATATCCGTGGCTACAAGAATATGTGCGGAATTTTTCTCTGCGGGGCGCCAAAATTAAGGTAGCGGCCGAAATGTGTAAAATCTTAACTTCGTATTAGTTTAACACTCTTTATATCGTTTTCGACCAAATCGGACCTGTAAATTACAAAAATTAAATAAAAAATGGCATATGACTTGTTATTATTCGAATTTTGCCCGAAATGAAATTTTAAAAAATTACATATCCGGCCGGAACGGCTGTAAATTATGACATTTAAGTAAGATACTCCATGCATATACGGAATGCATCAATTTGCTTAGGTTTGTTCGCAGCACCTGGTCTCAAATGAAGCCGCTTTCGAAATAACGCTCGAAAATCGAATTTTGCTATTTACATCAAATTTGTTGAGTTGTATATCAATTTCGGGTATATTGAAGTCGTAGATTTCGAAAATTGAGTTAATTTAAAGATTTGCTACACATAAGATTGCATTTTGCCCGAAAAAAAATAATTACATGTATTATTTACATAGCAGTGAGATTCATTACACGGAAGTGAAGTGTCTCTCCATCCAAAAGAGCAGTAAATAGCAGTTCTGACAAAATAATATAGATTACTACACACTTAATACGATTCTAATGGTGGCCGAAAACTATTCTTTCGAAAATGGTTAAAATTGTAATATGTATTTAGCTATTTTGCTGTATCATAAAAATTAGTTATCGTTATCGTAATTGGCG
Source organism: Liopterus haemorrhoidalis (assembly GCA_963971575.1). Lineage (NCBI taxonomy): Eukaryota > Metazoa > Arthropoda > Insecta > Coleoptera > Dytiscidae > Liopterus > Liopterus haemorrhoidalis. Next base: position 27,268,761 of record OZ020620.1, read on the forward strand.
CGCTAGTTTCGCCGCCATCTTGAATTTGCCTCGATTCACAAATAGGTGCTGCGGGTCAAAATGATTTAATTTTTATAAGGAACACGTGTGCCAAATGGCATTCCATTATCATTAAGTGCAGTATCAACGTAAAATATGGTGCGTAGGCACTAGACTATACGGTTTGGGAAAAAGTAACAACAGAGGAGATAGGCTATATGATTCCTGTCAAGGGGCCAATATGGCAGTAACAAATATGTGGTTCAAGTTACTAAGAATACACAACCAAATAAATTTCATTCTGATTAACAGATGTTACAGAAACTGTATGAAGTACGCGGGCCATAAACCACTCGTTGTTAACATAGAATTGAATTTTAAAAATGTCAAAATAAACTGCGCCCCAGATATATTGACATTTCCAAACTGTCGATAATCTTCAGATTCAAATTCAAATTCTAGATTGACAGAAACAGCACAAAACCTTACTTTTAAACCTTATTTCCTTTTAAATATATTCTGTTGAGATGGAACCAAATTTATCAACGGACTTTTGCCTTTCTTAGGGTTTTGTAGGTATGACCAAAAAACCCTTATACCGTCATTTTGTCGTCTGTCTCTCTGTCTGTTCGGTAAAAATTGTAGCCAAACGGCTAAACCTAGAGAGTTGAAATTTGGCATGCTTATACAACTCTTTGACCCGCACATAGGAAATATATTAAAACATCTAAAAAATATATCCCCCTAAAAATATAAACAAATATCTGCTCATCGAATGTTTTTTTTTTTTTTATTAATTCTGCGTATTGTATCAAATGAAAGCCCTTAGTATGTGGATTAACGATCAAAATTTTATTTTTGCAAAATAAATTATATAGTCGCGATTTTTTCCAAAATTATGCAAAAAAAAATTGTCCCACACCCTGTAGCCCAGATGGTTTAAACTAAAAATCTGAAAAAAATCTAAGTAATGTACATTTTTGTGAACCAGAATAATACAACAGGAATTTTTGATCAGATTATGTTTTCGGAAATTAACGCATTTTTTGTGTTTTTTGCTTGACCATGTAAAATATTTGATAACTTATGTAACTCAGTAAACCAGCATGCTTTCACGGTGTAATGCTTAGCATTCTCGCGATCTAATTTGCAAACTAGGGTTTGCTACCGGTCTCGAGACAATTTTATGTTCTCTGTATTTTTTTTTTTTTTTTTAATTATACTCTTTTTCCATTTATTATATTGTTTCAAATCCGAAGAACTAACAATTCCCTTCTTTCGTTTTCCACAAATGGCAGATTAATGTGAGGAGATGGAAGATCTACTCTCAAAATAACTATACATTTAATATGCATAGAAAGCTGAAGCAAATAGCTGGACTCTATAAAAACTATTAGATGAATCAAATAAGATTACTCTGGATGAAAAAGAGATGATGAATACTTGGGTGTCACATGTCTCCATTTTATTATTTTTTCAAAGATTTCTTAGGATGAGCAGAAAAAGTGTGTTCTCTGTGTAGACTGTTGTTTGTTATTTTTTGAAAAAGAAGAGTAAGGATAATTCAAGGAATTAGTGTAAGGGTGGCGCTGATTATCTCCAGCCCCTGTAAGGAAAGATAAGACGCAGTACGGGCAGATTATATAACTAGAGAAATATTTCCGAATATTTCAGAATTAGTGAGTTTAGGTTTAAATCTAAATTAATATACCAGAATCGTTAGTGTTACTAGTGACACCTATTATGGATTAACGATAAGGAGCCAGTAGCCGGGTCCCTAACCAATTAGGCTCCCCTTCAAATTTTATCTGAGACGACCTGTTGTAATCTAGAATCTAGAAAACCAGTTTGACAGAGACGTTAATTAAGTTATCTGTAAACGTTAAATATGTTACCTATGCAAGCCGTAAAATAGCGCTGTTTTGTAGCTACCCAGAAGATAGATAAATAGAGGAAGGAAAAAACGGTACCTCTTCGTATTATAAAAGAGAGACGCAAAACACGTCATTCGAAGAACAAGACCAGTTTATAAAAAGCCACAAAATAGACAGAGCTTCAAAATATAATAACGAAAAAGAAAATATGAAAGAACTAAAGATAATGATAGGTCCTAGAACTAAAGAAATGGATGATATAAAGGAAATTAGGCAGGAAAATGCAAGTATTAAAAAGGAAATTGATGAATTGAAAGAAGAAATAGTAAAGAATGAAGAAGATTTCACACTTCTTCTTTCTTTAGGTGGAAAATCTGGGAAATAAAATTGAGAAGTTAGAAAGGAAACAATAAATAAAAGAAAGGCCACATGAAAAGAACAATATCGTGACAGAAGGTCGGTGAATAAAGGAAGAAGATGGGAAAAAATATTGAAAACTTCTTAACTACAGACGTATATCACTTATACGTACAAAAGTAAATTTGAAAGATTTCCGGATTGAAGAGAAGGAAAAGAGTATTAACAACTACAGAAACATGGAAAGAAAAACAAAGAATTATGGCAAAGAAAAGTATATTAAAAAAAATTGATGTGAAGTGTGAATTTTTACACAGGTCAGGGTTTGCAGGTATTTAATAAGTGTAAGAAGCCAACAGAACGCCGGATGTCTAAGAATATTTTTTTGATAAAATGGTTTTTTTATAATCATTTTTATTCGATATTTAAGTACTAAGAGCTTCCATTTAATTTTTTAAACTAAATTTAAGTAATTCCCCAAAATTGCATTACAATAAAATTTACATTAAAAAATCCCAAGTCTTCATTTAATTAGAATTTAAATTTAAGTACATCTATTTACGGTCGATAATTATATATATTTTTTTTCTTAACTGTAATTAATATGGTAAATAAATGAATTATTATTATTATTATTATAATTTAATAAGAAATATATATTCAATTTCAATGCCGTATTTCCCGCTACTAACAATGTGTTATTTGATTTATAAGTATTTCACTACTAAAAATTGTTTTTCTTGTTTGATACCTTAAAAACAAAAAAAAAAAAAAAAACAAACTCGATTCCCAGCTATTAGATTTTTTATATCTTATTCCTAATTTCAAAAGAAGACATATATAAATATAAAAAATCAGCTGTGGCACCACAGGACCTGCCGCCATCACAAAGTACTTGTATAAAATACATTCCAGCAGCAGAGTAGAAATAACTTGGCCCAATATTTTCTAACAGAGATATTATTTATCATTATCATGGAAACGTTACATATAAGTATGAAAAAATCAGCTGTGGCCACCACAGGACCGACCGCCATCATAAAGTACTTATATAAATTACATTCTAGCAGCAGAGTAGAAATATCTTGACCTAATAACCATGGAAACGTTACATATAAATAAGAAAAAATTTTGCAGAAATTATTCGAAATTTTTCGTTTTATCAAAAAACGTCTCAAATAAAAGTTTAGTATTATTAGTTATTGCTTTTATAGCAACTTTTGTTAAATAAATTTTTTCGAGATATTTTTCTGTTGTGAAATATTCGCAAAAATCTTAAAATCGACACGAGTAAACTCCCATTTTTAGTCAACCGATTTTTACCAAAAGTTGATCAACTTGTGCCATTGACGGCAGAAGCTTAAATATGAAGTTTCATAAAAATCCTTTAAGCCGAATTTGCTCTGCACGTGTACACAGACAGACGGACAGACGGACAGACGGACAGACAGACGGACAGACGGACAGACAGACAGACGGACAGACAGACCGACAGACATCATGCTAAAAATAGTCAAAACGTTATGTAGGGACCTCAATTCGTGGAGATCCATCGAAATCTCGAAACGTCAAAATTGGTATGATCACAATACCTCCCTTATATATGTTGGCGGTCGGTAAAAATTCAACATAATTAGCCATAATTAAGCCATTAATTAAAAAAATAATTAATTCTGTCAAAAACACAAAAACTGCAATATTTTCCAAAAACGCCATCTGATCAAAAATTCCCCTGGTATGTTTCCGACCCAGATGAATGTACAGTACCTATAGTTTTTTCAGATTTTAATTTTAACCCCTTTGAATAAACACTTTTTTAGCACATTTGTGGCTAAAATCGTGTTAAAAAAAATAAATTTAAAAAAACTACTTTTCGTTTTCCCGAACCTACCTTTTAAGAGCTATCTTTTCATATCAAACAATAAATTTTCACAAAACACAAAAAAATCAGTTATTTTCACAAAAAATCTGTGCTAAAACTCTTTTTGACCTATTCAGATTCCCGTCATTGGGAAATAGGGTGGGAACACAAGTTTTTTGACATATTTTTGGTAAAATCGTATTTAAAAAAATAATTTTTCAAAAATCAAAATTTGCTTGTTGATCCACGCATTAAGAGGTTTTGTTTGATACCCCATTCAAAAGTTTAAAAAACATATTTTTTTCTTTAAATACATATTTGTTTATATTTATCTTGTGATGTAGTTTTTTGAGCTCTCAATATTTTTCCTATATGGGGGTCAAAGAGTTGTACAAGCATGCCAAATTTCAACTTTATATGTTGAGCCGGTTGGCTTCAATTTCTACCGAACATACAGACACATGACTGTCGTTATAACAGTGGCGTAGCTAGGGCGGACCGGAGGTCCGCCCCGGGCGACAGCTACTTAGGGGCGCCAGTGGGCATTATTAATGCATTTTTTTTTTTTTTTGTGAATCACTTTAAGTAATAAAATTTTCAATTATATTAGATTTATAAAACGAATTGCTGTTCTAATCTAAGTGTTGGTATGTATGTTCTATTCAACTTCTGGTGTTTCCATTTTTCATCTTCATTTTTCCGGTAACGCGGAGAGAGGAAAATGTACCGCCGTCTTATCCGGGTGATATTTTTTTAGTGCTTAGGCTTAATTTTATTTCGACAGGGGGTACTGACTAATTTTTATTGATAAAAATCCTGCATTTTTTCCTCGAAACCGTGGCGTTGATCGTCACCATTGCTCAGCACGGATAGGTTGTACCAGACGATAAAAGATGTTTATTCATATTTCTACTATTTAGGAGACGATTTCAGACCAAAACTGAATTGAAAAACTACAGTTGAAGGTATTTTATTAATAAAATGGACGAAATGTGTAAAAAATACATGAGTTGATAAAGATAATGCAGTTTTTTAAGGTTTTAACACATTTTCATAAATTTTGAAAATTTTTGCTGACCATAAAATTGCCTTCAGTTAAAATGCTATTAACGGAAAAGAAAGTAAGAATTAAGAAAGTAAGAATCAGTTTTGAGTTATGAAAATATATTTTAAGGGTCGTTCGAACGTTTTAAATGTTAAACCTATCTGTAGAATACGTTCAAATAAGTTTTCAGGGTGAGGATAGATCTGTTAAGCAGTTTTGTTATTTTAATTCTGGAAACTGTATGTTATTAACTATTTTACTAACTATATTAACGAAAGTATAAAGTACAATGTATTAGGAGGATAGATAAGACAGAATAATATTCGATATTTAGTAATCGCGTAATTTTAATTGTGTTAAATCTTGAAGTATTAAGTACCCAGATGTCATTTTAATATATTATTTCTTTATTTAAAAGATTACTATAGGATGAAAGTGTTTTTTTATTATCATGAAGGGCTTCCGCTGTTTTTTTTTTTTTGCAGTAAAAATGCTAATTTTAAGACGTATAGGGAAAAATTGCTAAGCGATATGACATCTGGTGGGATTTTAGGAACTACAGAAATAGACATTGTGTCGCGCTTTTTTTTATAAAAAATGTTTGCATAAAAATATAATTGCATAAAAACAAGTTTTAATATTGTAGCAAAATTACAAAAACCACCAGTAAACATTTTCCATAAGTAAAATTCACGTTGTTTATATGGAACGAATGTCTATTTTGAAGGTTCCAAGTTTGCCGAAATAGCGCTGCGATCTTAAAATACTTCCCCTATTTCAAAAAAAATTATGATAAAAGTATTCATCAGCGCCTTTCTCGAACAACGAAACAACTATCGCAGTTCAAATTTAGGAGGTAATTCCTTCGTATTACTGAATTATAACAAGTATAGGTGAAATTTTAGTGATTATATAAATTAAAAACGACTATAATATATTTACAAAAAAATTTTAAATTATAAATACCTTTTTAAATAGTTAAACAAAATACTAAATTTAATAACGTAAAATATTACTACAACGAATATATTATTACAACAAAAACCTGAAAATTTCACATCTATAAGTGTTACTCAAAAGTTTTTCTAAATTTCCAAGTGACATAATTAATAGTGAATCATATGCAATAATATTTAACGATTTTATTAATTTTTCTTTATTTTATTCAGAATCCATGTATTCTTTATAGTGAAATAAAATATTATTGTTACGTTTAAATGGTACAAACGTGAATTAATTAACCGATTTGGATAATCCTTTGAACATTGTATGTATAGATTAGAACTTCCCGAGTGTTATTATATTATTGGCTATATCAGTGTTTCTCAACCGGGGTGCCACGACACTCTCACCGGGGTGCTACCAATTTGAAAAATTATTTCAACGTTAAATTGCTCAGAACTTCCTGTTTGTTATACACTAATGATAATAATAATAATAATAATTTTTGATGACGTTTCGTGGACGTTCCGCGGGCGCGCCCGTGGTGCGTTATTTCGATAACCACGTGACAGGCAAAAAAAGAGTAGCGAAGCGACGAGTTTTATAATCGACAAGTGCGGCAAAATGCCTTATCATATTAAAACGAGTCGCGAAAAAATGAGTTTTGTCAACGTAGGGGGAGAAGCCCGGCGTAGCCGGGCTGAGGCCCCTTGTTTTATATTCTATAGAAGTGAGAACCTTTTTTATTATGTCTTCACTTGAAATTTACAAGTGAGGACCTTTTTTTTAGGTTTTCATAGCCAATTGAAATTTTACCCTGTCTGGAATCTGAAATATTGCATACGGGCGCCAAAGACTCTCGCTTTTGGAAGGGGAGGCGGCGTCCAAATTTTTCACCGCCCCGGGCAACATGACCTCCAGCTACGCCACTGCGTTATAAGGGTTTTTTTGTGATCATACCATAAAACTCTAAAACAGAGTGGATAGCAAAATATTTATCGATAACTATCTGACGAATTGCAAATTCGAAGACAAATAAGAAAAATGGCTACTAGCTAAAGAAAAGATGGGAAAGCAGTAAAGGTAGGATATCAAAAAAATTGCATGATTATTCAAATATACTTACTTAGTTATATATATATATATATTTTTTTTAATACAAATTATATACAATAAATAATTATAATTTATAATAAATAAAATTTCCAATCACAGATAATTAACATATATTATTAAAATGAACAATATTAAAATCACAGCATTTTTTTAAATGAATTAAAAATTTATTCATTAAAATTAGTCAGTCCAAAACTTTTTATATTTTTCCGAACTATGGATCTTTTTACTAGGTCTTTTTTGCTTTGAAGCATTTTATAAAAATCCGCACAGTTTTCTTCATAATTTACTTTAGTTAGTAATATTGCTTTTAATGTGTCCACATCAAGTTGAGTCTTGTCTAGGGTTGCCATACGTCCCGATACATCGGGACTGTCACCGTTACTGGGCCTCATGTCCCAACGTTCCGATTGTGCTGTCAAAAGTCCCGACAATACTCATTTATATTTTTACCGACCGTCAACATATACATATAAGGGAGGTATTGTGATCATACCGATTTTGACATTTCGAGAATTCGATGGATCTCCACGAATTGAGGTCCCTACATAACGTTTTGACTATTTTTAGCATTATGTCTGTCGGTCTGTCTATTCGTCCGTCCGTCTGTCTGTCTGTGTACACGTGCAGAGCTAAAAGGATTTTTATGAAACTGCATATTTAAGCTTTTGACATCAATGATACGAGTTGATCAACTTTTGGTAAAAATCGGTTGACTAGAAATGGGAGTTTACTCGTGTCGATTTTAAGATTTTTGCGAATATTTAGCAACAGAAAAATATTTCGAAAAAAATTATTGAACAAAAGTTGCTATAAATGCAATAACTAATCACTTTTATTTGAGACGTTTTTTGATACAACGAAAAAATTCGAAAAATGTTTGTAAAATTTTTAGTCTCAATTTTTGCATACTTATATGTAACGTTTCCATGGTCATGATAAATAATGTAGTATCCAACCCTGTTAGAAAATATTAGGCCAAGTTATTTCTACTCTACTGCTAGAATGTATTTTATAGAAGTATTTTATGATGGCGGTCGGTCCTGTGGTGTCCACAGCTGATTTTTTTAATGTAACAATTCAATTTAGTTAAACAATACAATTTAATTAAACAATACAATTTAATTAAACAATACGCGTCTTCACTTCATCCTTTTGTAACACTTCATCTTTTGATGAACGCCGCGTGGCCTAAACGCGACGTCGATTATAACTCATGTGTTTTTTGATCTCTCAGTATCTTTCCTATATGTGGGTCAAAGAGCTCAACTTTCTATGTTCAGCCGTTCGGCTACAATTTCTACCGTACAGACAGACAGAGAGACAGATACATGTGTGACGTTATCTTTTCTAAAATTCGGGACAAAAATTCCACAGAAAAAATTCGGGACGCAAGGTGGAAATTCGGGACTGTCCCGGCGTATGGTCACTTTAGTTTATCCCATACACTGAGCATGTAAACATAGTTCGCTTAAATATAGGCAACTTATTTGACACAAATGTGTTGCATGCTATAGAAATGGATACATGCACGAAATGCAAGGAGGAAACCGATCCAGAGTAAGATAATATTAAATATTATTGTGGATGTGGGAAAGTCTGGTATTACAAATGTTTAAAATTGACGAAACGTCAAATGGAGAATATTTATTCCTGCAAGCAGATTAAATATGTTTGTAAAGAATGTGAAAAAAATCCCTTGAAAGTCTTAACTGAAAAAGTTAGTTTAATTATGGACTTTATTTATAAATTAGACTTAAAAAATCAACAAGATTTGACATGAAAAATGGTACATGATAATGTTGAAACAGCAGTGGCGGTCGGTGAACCATTTTTGGGTGTGCAATTACAAGGAATACACACGCTCGTGCTGTTAAGCGATATAGTACGAGCTTGTCCGATCATACTAATTGCACACCCAAACATGTTTCACCGATCGCCACTGTGAAACAGTTAGAGAAAACATAAAAGACATGAACACAAATGATGTAGATGTTATAAACGATTTAAAATTAATTTAGAAAATTTAGCAGCATAACAAACATATGCTGATATGAAAAAAGAAGAAAAAAAAAGGTAATGGAAATTGGATAGGAGTAAAATCTAAAAATAGGAATAAGACAAATAATGATATTAAAGAAATAATAAAAAAGAATATATCACCTGCGGACATACCGGTACAAGGAATAAAAAATAGAGGCAAAGGGACAGTTTTACTAGCATGCGAAGGAAGACAAAGAGGCAATTATCAGCAATGTTCAAAAAAAGCTAGGCGACCAATTTGAGGTGACAAAATAAAAACATAGTGATCCAACAGTTAAAATAATAGAAGTTGAAGAAAATATTGAAAACACTGAATTAATTGAGCATTTGAAGAAGCAGAATAAATGTTTCAAAAAAAAAGTATATACATAATCCATAGAGACACATATCGTGGTATAAAGTATCTCTGACGAGAATTGCCACGCCGTCACATACTATTTGCCCCGTAAGGAAATCATGCGAAACACGATGTATCTTCGAGGAGAAAATGTGTCGGTTTCCTTGAAGTTTTTTTCTGCAGACAGACACATGAAGGCGGAAGATCTGACAACAGCAATCGCAGATCTCCGTTGCACTGAAAAACACCGTTACAGTTCCACTGCACTAGTGGGCTAATAATTTTTGTTTAGTAGAGTTTCCGCGCAATCTGACGATTGCAGCTTTACCCTTAGGCTGCGGTTACAGTGGAAGCGTGTTCGCGCGAACAGTAAGTCGCGCGTACTCGCCCGCATTCGCGCGACTGATTCAAGCGCGTAGAAATACACAGGTTTAGATACTGTAGAAGCTTATCAATCGCGCGAACTACGCTCGTACTCGCCCGCATTCGAGCGACTAATTCTAGCGTGTAGAAGTACACATCTTTGTGTTGTAAATCGCCCGAATAGCTGAAATCAAAATTGTTTGTTTTGTTCGCGCGAGTATGCGTTCTATCTACAGTTCTTATCTCCGTACAGTCCACTTGTTTTACTTGCTCTGTGGTACAGTCTGTGTATACAAAATGAATATTGAGAAATTAATATTTTTAGTGTTTGATCGAAGATCGTTATGGGATCAAAAATGTAAAACTTACCATTTATCAATCACGTAAATTATGGGATGAAGTGGCGACTGAATTAAAAGTTAGCGATAAGGAGAAATATTTAATTTTTCCATGTTCTAAACATAATAAAAAACAAAACAACATATGAATGGTTTACACCAGTGGTTCTCAACCGGTGGTACGCGTATCACTAGTGGTACCTGAAAGAAGACTTGGTGGTACGTGAATAACAGTGACGTATTTTTTTAATTAATGTAATGAAGAAAAAAATATATATAAAATTACTCAAAGGTGAATTGTGTCAAAATTAACCTGCTTTATTATGCAAACATTCTTGATATTTTCTATATTACTAAGAAATTGGAGAATTATAGGCTATTCCAAACGTTTAGGCGGAACTAGATTTTGCAATCTAGTTACTTTCATCGTTTGAATTGTACTTTTTGGCCGTTTTGTTTAAGGTTTGTAAATTCATACTTAAATGCACCGCACCAATAAACATTTTTTGGTTAAGGTTAATATCATTTTAAAATGTCATTTTATGTGGCATTCTTAATACAAATATCCCATTTATTTATTTTTTTTTGTCATTAAAATAACTGCTAGAACTAAACACCACCTATCTAGTCGCTCGTATACGCGCTAATACGCCCGAACTGTACGGGCGAACACGCTTCCACTATAACCGTAGCCTTTGGTTACAGGTCTACAGCCATTTTCTCAGCCCCAATATCGTTTGGTAGTCCAGGTGTTTTGGCGGACACACTGGTATATTTTTTTAATTGTTTGGCTCTTACTGGTACTTAGTGAGAACCAATGGCTTTTTTGTCGCACTAACTTGCGAGCTAGTGAGAATACTACTTGAATTCGCACGGAGATATATATTACGATATTCTGCTAGAAACATCGCCAATTTTTCATTGGTAAAGGTTATATGGTTGATTCACCATAGCAGATGACGCACGTCACAATGAAACACATTTTAAGTTTATTATGTGCGTCGCCTGGTTCTGTGGATTCACCATACCAGATCTTCCACTGGTCTCAACCTCCGTATCCTTTAGGTGGCATGATTTATACAATAAGATATTAATTCTAATAAATTTTTCTTGAAGTTGAAGTTGTGTCACGAGACACAACACTACTATTGGTCTGTAAAACCACGACAAAAAACGCAATGATGTATCGCGCACAGCGTTGTGTACATCGTAACCAATGCGTTTCACTAAAATGGCATAAAACGCGTCACGGAACTTCACTGATTAAAATCTCTTAAATTTCACTTCGCTCACAACTTAAGCGCCAGATTAACAAAAAATTTATAATTTTTTTATTATATTTATTTGTTTGCGAATACGATAAGATTATCAAAGTGAAAATTTCATTTATGACAATTTATTTCAACCACAAAAGCCAATGACGCCTGTCGTGTCTCTATGGATACTCGCAGCCAAAGTGACATAATGAAAAAGACATTTGTTGTATAGTCCGTCGAAGCAAACAAAGTCGGCGTGTCTTAGCGCTCTATGCGTTCTCAAATACACTCAACGGCATATTACCACGCGAAAATTCTATATATGTGTGAATTATTATATATAAATATTAATAATAGTTATAAATACAAATCAATTTTGAGTTATAAATTCAAATCAACTTGAATTATATCAAACACAAATACTAAAGCACAAATTATACAAATAAAGCGTAAAAAGCGTAAAATCAGTACTTATCAGTTCTGTGTCAGACTATACACATTCCTTAAGGGGGTTCCTAATTAGTCAGATGGAAACCCGCCTAAAAATTTTCAAATTATTTCACATATTTTCCGGGGTTCTTGTTTGCTTCGTGTATACGTATTCGTGTACACTATAACATTTATTTCCTAAAATATTTTTACTGACAATATTTTTCTGTTTTTTTCAGTCAGAATTTTTTCTGATCAAGTCAGTATTTTTTCTGACCAAGTCAATATGTTTTCTGATCAAAACATTTTTTTTATCAATTATTATTTTTTTCTGATCAAGTCATTATTTTCTTCTGGTCAAAATATAATTTAAAACTGATCTCATATTATCTGTCTCATTTTATAATACGTAACTAACAGGGAAAGTTCATTTTTAGGGTTTTGTAGGTATGACCAAAAAACCCTTATACCGTCATTTTGTCGTCTGTCTGTCTGTCTGTTCGGTAAAAATTGTAGTCAAACGGCTAAACCTAGAGAGTTGAAATTTGGCATGCTTATACAACTCTTTGACCCGCGCATAGGAAAAATACTAAAACATACCCCCCTAAAAATATAAACAAATATGTGCTCATCGAAAACAAAAATATTTTTTTTTAATTCTGAGTAGGGTATCAAATGAAAGCCCTTAGTACGTGGATTAACGATCAAATTTTTATTTTTGCAAAATAAATTATTTTGATGCGATTTTTGCCAAAATTGTGCAAAAAAATTTTTGTCCTACAGGGTGTAGCCCAGATGGTTTAAACTAAAAATCTAAAAAAATTCTAAGTAATGTATATTGGTGTGAACCGAAATAGTACAACAGGAATTTTTGATTAGATTATGTTTTTGGAAAATAACGCATTTTTTGTGGTTTTTGGTTCACAAAGTACAAAAGTTATACCAATGTAAGACACTCATATGCAAGGCGTGCGATAGCGTAATGGCTTAGAGCAATGGTGTCGTAAGCTAAAATGCGCTGGAAAACGAAGGGTTTCGAGTTCGAGTACGGAGTGAATTTTATTTTTTCTGTTTTTTTTTTGCATTTTTATTATGTTGAAATTATTTTGTCAAAATTCTAGTTATATTTTGACAAATGTTGTATTTAATTTTTAAGAGCGTAAATTTAATAACCAGTCTTATTATATGATTAACAGACGATAAATTATTTTAAAAATATCGTTAATTTTGCCGTGATTACTACAAAGTAAAATTTGTCCTACACACTCAGCATACCGCCTTCACTTATTATATACCTGCGAAACCCTGAAATGTGTGAATATTCACACTTCAATTTTTTATGTTGTATATTGACAATACATTTATAATATTATCATAGTATTGGTTCACACGGATACGCCAAAGTCTGTTTACAACACAACAGTCACCAAAGTAACCAGATCTAGTTTCGTATTACAAATTGAGACGGATTATACTTCTGATTAATATCACAAAATTTTCTAAGCAAAAACTGAATTAAATTTTGATCAATTAAATATTATTTACTTCATTTTGTGATACGTAACTAACAGTGAAATTCATTTTTTATGTTGCAAATTTCCAATACATTTATAATATTATCATAGTATTGGTTCACATGAATACGTTACGAACTGAATAAGTACGTTTACGCCACAAAAGTCACCAAAATCACCAGATCTAGAGCTCGTTCAACTCAACTTCATCACAGGGTATCATAAATTACGTCATCAATTCTGCGCGAGAAAACAGCTGATAACATTAACGTACATAAGGGTTTTAAACAATTGTTGTGGAAACCAAGCACACAAAATCATGTATTTCAAATACATTTTTACTTTTTTTTTTAGTACACGGTATAACTTGAAACGTACGAGAAATAAATAATAATAACCGAAATAAACAAACATCGCACAATACGCGTATCAAAAACCATGGAATTTTCCCACAGCTCACATGACAGCTAGTGCTTCTCGCTCTGTGGTGCTGTAATTTCTTTCTGCCGCGGTCAGCAATCTACTGTCGTATTCAACAGGTTATTGGTCAGGGGCCTCCCCCTGCATTAAAACAGCTCCTAAAGCATACATACTGGCATCAGTCTTGATGATATAGGGCTTTGAAGGATCAGATTGCTGAAGTATAAGCGCAGTGGTAAGAAGTTACTTAACACGCGTAAAGGCTTCCTCCTTTGAAGGTTCCCAAATCCAGGAGACATTCTTTCTCGTTAAGTCGCTTAACGGTTTCGTGATTTGAGAGTAGTTAGGGATGAATCGTCGGAACCACGATCCGATTTCGGTTTGAAGAAAGATCAATAACTGTTTAACGTTAGCGAGACGTTTCATGTCTCGTATAGCGGACACTTTTTCTGGATCCGGTTGCAAGCCTTGTTATAAGGTGGCCAAGGTATTTCACCTCGGATACAATAAAACGATATTTCTTCCCGTTGGCACGGAGACCAAATTTTCGCAATCTTTTGAACACAAGACGCAGGTTTTCTATGTGTTCGCCGAAGGTTTCTGAAAATATTATTATATCATCCAGATACGCGATTACAAACATATCTGTGAGACCTGAGCAAAAGCGGTCCATCAGCCTCTGAAAGGTTGATAGCGAATTTCGATGTCCGAAAGGCATTCTTTTTCGAATCGAATCGAAAATTGCCAAACGGCGTAATAAAAGCTGTTTTGTCACGATCTTCCAACTTTACTGGCACTTTCCAATATCCGGAGCTGAGATCGATAGTGCTTATGTAGTGGCACATTTTGGTTTCATGCAGCAGATCGTCTATCCGCGGTAGGGGATATTTGTCTGGTATTGTAACATCGTTTAGGCGACGCTAGTCAACACATATATGGAACGTTCCATCCTTTTTCGGAACCAGAACGACCGGTGTAGCGTAAGGCGATTCGCACTCTTCTATTACATCTGAGGTAAGCACTTTGTCTAGTTCTTGTTTACGAACGTCTTTGCGGGCAGATGATAACCTGTATGGAGGAACAGCGATTGGAGTGGTACCTTTCAAATTAATAGCATGCTCCGCGTGTGTTGTAGGTGCGGTACTAGATTCAAAAACATCGGCGAATTCCGCTAATAGTGCGTCAAGGCGTTTTTTCTGGCACGGCCATTGTGCCCATTCCATTGCAACCTTATCATAGGTCGATCGGCACTTATGTCATTCACGGTAGTAAGTGAGGAAAAAACTGTATGTAATGCATGCACAGGGGTTAAGCATTTGGCGGGATTGTAATTCGGACAATTACTCCGCACATACCGTGGCGTCTGGCATCCGTAGAACGCTACCTGGGTCTTGGCGACATCATGTTTCACTGGCGGCGACGGTGTAGTCGATGCAGCAACTGCAGCTGTCTTCTCTTCAGGTTTCTGTCTGGACTTCTTTCGACATTTAGCTTCAACATGTCCGAAGTTCTTGTAGAAACTAGACATCGGGTGTGTCTTCTCATTTTTTTGAGGAACTGTCTTTTCACTTGTGCGCAAGCACTCGCGATTGTCGCATAGGGACGCCTCCACGTCGCGCATACGGGTTAGTAAAGTCGCGGATGTATCGAATTCGGCACGTGTTACACGATTTCGTACCTTCTGGTGTAGCAGTCCATAAACTATGTCCAGCTGAGTTCTTTCCAGTAGTTGGTAAGGCAGTTGAGCGAAGAGAGATCTCACATACCACACAAAAATTTCAGTCGGCTCGTCGGGACCGTGCTCACGACTGAATATTTTCCTAAATATCAGCGGCGGTGGTAGTTTGCGCCAATAAGCATCTTGTAATCCCTTTAAAGCATCTTCCCATGACCCGATTGTACTTTTAACTCCTTGCCACCACGCAACGGCAATGTCTTTTAAAAGCATCGGCAACCCACGAAGCGCATTTTCTTCTGAGATGTTTATACAGTCTTTGTATGTTACAATTGCGTCGACAAACGCGTCTACGTTCGCGTCAGATGTCCCATTAAAGCGAACGGTACATCTGGAAAAATTTCCGTTTTGTGCGATCGGCGGCGGTGTTGTTTCCCGAGTGTTATGTCCAATTATTGTTGCCAATAACTCACTAGTTTACTAGTTAATGTCACCGATGATGTGTCCACAGCACTTTGATTTATTTTCGGCATTTTATTTAAATGATTTGTCTTTATGTGTTCAGTCACTAGTTACAGCCGGTAAATTAAAGAAACACTTTTATTGTAACCATTTAATTCACACACTATTATAATTACAAAAAAAAATAGAGTTCCTAACACATAAATACAGTTTGTGTACTCAGGACTTAAGCACGAGATGCGTACATCCTCTCTGCATCATAGCCAACGCCCTACTGTTGAATTTTCAAGGACAAATAAATATTGTCCAGTGATTTCAGGTACGCATCATGACGGTCAGGCACGCATCATGACGGATTTAGTTGTTACAATGTTAGGAAAATAAATATTTTAATTGATAACAATTAACGAAAATAAAAAGACTACATTACGGCATGTTTTCAAATAATTCTATCTATTTCTATTATAAATCACATTTCTATTCTAATAAAAGCTAGATATCTACAATACAGTGATTATTTTGATAGACAAATCACGTTTTTCTTAATTTTTCATATTATTTACAAAAATAAACTAGACTTTTTAATATGATTGAATAGCCGACCGGCGTAGCGTAGTGGTAACACATGTTCTCTGCGTTGCGAAGGTCTCGGGTTCGAATCCCGTTCAGGCCTGGAAATTTTCTCAAATAAAAATTGTCTTGGCTAATTGCCACAGAAGCAAAGGCCATTAAAATAAAAAAAAAAAAAAAATATGATTGAATAGCAAACAAAAGCTCTATTTAAAATTATCATAACCTACTAAGAGCTCCATATGAAAAATTAAAATTGACCCCGATAACGCGAAAACGGTACGCGATAAAAAAAATTTTAGAAACTCTGTAAATTCACCATGAAAAAGTGCCCCAAGAAAAGTGCACACCAAAATCACTTAGTATTTTAATTTTAGAAGTTATGAGCAAAAATTAAAAACCGGAAAATTTACATTTTCGCTCATATCTCATAACCTATTTATAAACCGTTTTAACGGTTCCTTAATTCGGCAACTTTGGTCTGATTTAAGCGATCTCGTATCTCTTACTGTCCTCGATATCCCCATGCTTAACAAGTTATTTAGGACTCTGTATTTTTATAAAATTGAAATAGGTTGTCCGATTTTTACTAGATTAGCACATTTTGAGGTCCGTAGGATATAATTTTGGAATGATGTCCGTCTGTATGTTATGATACTTCGAGGTGAGGCGAGAAGTAGAAGACAAGGGTGCCTACGACCTACGAAAACTTTAATATGGCCTTGAACAATCTACCTGTAATATAGCTCTAAAAAGGCAATAAAAAAAATATGTCCTCCATTAAGTTTGGACGTGTTGTTTCCTGAAGGCAAAAGGAAGTGTGTCGTTCCAAGGTTAACATTTCCAACTGTTGACCCGGGTGGGAAGATTGCCAGTAAACTTAAATGAACTATTTATTCTAATATAAGAATAATAAAAACTGATGTGAAGTGTGAATTTTCACACATTTCAGGGTTTTGCAGGTATTTAGTAAGTGAAAGATGATTATTTGGGATGCCAAAACAAATTTCATGTTAAAATATTTTTTTGTTAATTTTAATTCGAATGCCTAATACCATTAGTTAGGTTCCTAAATATGCGTTGTTTTTTTTTATATACAGCACGGTTCATTAAGAATTTGAAAATTGCGCCTATGGCTTCCGTTGGTTTATTTAAGTCATAAGCTCCGCCCCTCTGATTTATACAACATAGAATTAAGATATAATTTCAACAATTCCCACTGGTTATTAAATTTACGCTTTTAAAAATTAAATGCAACATTTGCCAAAATATAACTAGAATTTTGGAAAAATAATTTAAACAAAATAAAAATGCAAAAAATACATAAAAAATAAAATTGTCTCCAGACCGGAAGCGAACCGTAGTTTGCTATGAAACTATGAAAGATTGTTTACTGTGTTACACTTGTTTACTGTGTTCAGAACGCATTAAATATTTTAAATAAGCCAACAAATACAACAAAACATAATCTGATCAAAAATTCCTGTTGTACTATTCCGGTTCACACCAATGTACATTACCTAGAATTTTTTCAGATTTTTAGTTTTAACCATCTAGGCAATTTTGGCAAGAATCGCAAAAAAAAAAATATTTTGCAAAAATAAAATTTTGATCGTGAATCCAGTACTAAGTACATCGTACTAAGGGCTTTCATTTGATGCCCTACTCAGAATTTTATATACATTTTTTTTGATGATCACATATTTGTTTATATTTTTAGGGGGATATGTTTTTTAGATGTTTTACTATTTTTCCTATGTGCGGGTCAAAGAATTGTATACGTATGCCAAATTTTAACTCTCTAAGTTTAGCCCTTTGGCTAAAATTTTTACCGAACAGACAGACAGACGACAAAATGACGGTATAAGGGCTTTTTGGTCATACCTACAAAACCTTAAAAAGTATAAAAGTAAGTTATATAAATGTTAAACGTCAAGAGTCTGTTTTACCGCGTATGATATTTAACTGTATCGTTTGCAAATAGAAAATAAATTTAAATGTTACTTTTCAGCTTAGAAATGAAAAATCATTGTCTAATTAAAATTTCGAAAAAAAAACAGTAACTGGCGGTATCTCTTAACCGAAAGTTGAACCAGCCTTAGTTAGTTAGTTAAAATTTTTGGCGTACAGCAACGAAGGCTATTTGCGCTTGAACCAGCCTTACATTTAGCGCATTTCTTTGATTTAAGCGGAATTAAACGGGAGTTTCGTTTATTTAAGTTGCACGAACACAGAGTTTGTCTAAATTATTTCAGGGTCATGTTGGCATTTAATATAAGTAACAATTATTATAAAAAATAAAATATATAATACATTTTTAAATTTTCGGAAGACAAAAAATTTAATAAATGGGACATTTGTATTAAGAATTACACAAAAAATCAAAATGAAAACGACATTTTATAATGACAATTCACCCTAACCCAAAAACGTTCAAAATAAGTATGATTTACAGTGCTTAAATAAAATGGCCAAAAGATCGATTCAATCGATAAAAGTTACTATATTTCAAAATCTAATTTCGTTTAAACGTTGGGAATAGCCTATACGTCTTCCTGGCGTATTCAAACAATTCAAAACCGATTATAGAAGGCCTTACATAAAATAATAAAATATTTTCATAAATGTAAAATAAAAATGAGTGAAGATATCGTATGTTTCTTTGATTTAAGCCAAACTAGATTTTGAAAACTAGTAACTTTTAATGTTTAAATGAGGCTTCTGATCATTTTGATTAGCAAAATTCCACTTCAATCGTTAAAAAGTCAGCTCGTGACAACTTTGAGTAGCCTATAAAATTGAATACATACAGTTTTATTTAATTTTTACAAAACATGATGGCATTATTTTATTATATTTAACAATTTTATATATTTACTAGCTGAGCACCCGTGCTTCGCTACGGTATATTGACGATCTCATTAGTGTAATAAGTGTAAAATACTCAGTTTGTTTATAAACATGTGTATGGGTAACCTTTGTAAACAAAATCTAGTCGATATCTCATTTGTCCTAAGAAATATTGAGGAATCCATGAAAAAACATTTTACTCTACTAGCAGACCTACTACTAACTGATATCGAATAAAAATCAATATAAGCAGGAATCAATTATTAAAATTTGCATGATTCTGCGTATATTAACAAAACAATAACGTTTCTTGATTATACCTAGGAAATCCTAAAAAACTGCTTAATGTGTGTCGTTTAAAAATTAATATCGGGCCGGGTACGGCCCGCGGGCCATATTCTGGACATCAATGGTATAGCTGTTTCTGATTATACCTAGGAAATCCTCAAAAGCCGCTCAATGCTTGTCGTTTAAAAATTAGTATCGGACCGGATACGGCCCGCGGACCTTATGCTGGACATGAATGGTATAGTTGTTTCTGATTATACCTAGGAAATCCTAAAAAGCTGATTAATGCGTGTCATTTAAAAATTAATATCGGGCCGGGTACGGCCCGTGGGATATATGCTGGACCTCAATGGTATAGCTGTTTCTGATTATACCTAGGAAATCCTAAAAAGCTGATTAATGCGTGTCGTTTAAAAATTAATATCGGGCCGGGTACGGCCCGTGGGATATATGCTGGACCTCAATGGTATAGCTGTTTCTGATTATACCTAGGAAATCCTAAAAAGCTGATTAATGCGTGTCGTTTAAAAAGTAATATCGGGCCGGGTACGGCCCGTGGAATATATGCTGGACCTCAATGGTATAGCTGTTTCTGATTATACCTAGGAAATCCTAAAAAGCCGCTCAATGCGTGTCGTTTAATAATAAGTATCGGGCCAGACACGGCCCGCAGGCATTACGTTAACTGACACAACATTCTTTAATTAAGCCAAGGTATATACTGACTGGAGAGCTAAGATCTATATTCTCGCTAAGGCTAAACACATAGTGAAGCAGAGAGCAAAGCAGCGATGAAAGCGGAGAGCAAAGCGACGAAATTAAATAAATGAATTCCTGTTAACACGCGCATAGTGGAGCGTACTGCAGCGAGGTTATATCGTTGTTATAGTCGAGCAAAGCGACGCGTTCAAACAATTTTGATTTCTCTGCTCATCGTTGCTAAAATAGTTGTTTAAAATGGATATTGAGGCATTTACAAGTTCTCATTTATAAGAGGGGTTATATTTAGTAGGTTCCGATTAAAATGTGTCCATTTTTTACCAATTTATGTTGAATTTTTTCCAAAATATAATCAAATGTTGAAATACTCCTGCGAAAATAAGAATGAAACTTTTCTGGATGTTCGCGGAGTAGCATATAGAAATCATGAAATTGACCATGTATATGTCTACTTTGATTTATTCAGTTAACATTGCACCTTCTAGTGTGTTTATTTTTATTTTTAGTAAATACCAAATTTTCAGGGAAAAGTTTTCTGTTAGTAAAAAATCCATTATAATTTTGTGAACTTTCTGCTCGATTTTAAACACGTCACTATGTGTAGACACTCTTTTATAAGCGCGATATTCTTTCGCTGTTTTACTCTCCGCTTTCATAGCTGCTTTGCTCTCTGCTTCACTATGTGCTTAGCCTAAGTGAGCTGTTGTCGGAGAACGTCGCTCTAACTGGTGGGGAGCGACCGACCACACACCTCAAGCCCCGCTAGCACCTAGAAACTTAGCGTTACGAGGATACACAGAAATTAGGGCTTTTATATATATAATTTCACCACATAGAGGTCCAACTTCAAAAAATTCTTTCTTAGTGGGTTCTTACGTCATACTGAGTAAAAAAAAGCTGTGCACAACTTTTTAAATATTTAAAAAAGTCATATATATGCCAAAACGGAATGATATAACTTAACAAACGATGGAAATACGAAGGGTTCTATACCCTGAAAGCAGATCCACCCTTTTAGGGGTTGATTAGGGTAACATTTTAAAATAAGTTTAAGTTTAAATAAGTATGAGTAACTTTTGTAAGCAAAAACAAAGGCAATATCTTAATAGTCCTAGGATATATTGAGGAATCCATAAAATCACATTTCGGCCCTTTTTACCCCCTTAGGGATCGAATTTTGTAAAGTTCCATATTATTGTGTGCTTACGTTATGAATGGAATATATTCCCCGAATTTCATGTCTCTATGTCAAGTGACGTTCTATAAAAGAAAAATACCATTTAACCCCGTTAGGGATGAAATTTTAAAAAAAACTGTCAAAACGCTTACTGAATATTTTAAATAGAAACCTATGTACCAAAATGAATTGTTATAACTCAGGAAATACAAAGGTTTCTATAATTCACCCCGAATGTAGATTCATCCCTTTAGGGGTTGATTAGGGCAAAATCCTGAATTTCTGTTTTAAACATTTGTATGGGTAACCTTTGTAAGCAAAAACCAAGTCGATATCTGATTGGTTCTAAGAGATATTGAGGAATTCCTGAAATCGTATTTTACCCCTCTTTTTCCCCCTTAGAGGTCGACTTTCGAAAGTTCTCTTCTTAATGCAATATATATATATTGCGAATTTCATGTATCTATGTCCAAGAAACGTTCTATCGAATAAAAATTACCCATTTAACCCTTTAAGAGTGAAATTTAAAAAACTGTTAAAATTATTTCCAGGTATTTTAATAGGACACCTATGTGCCAAAAAGGAATGTTATGACTCAACAAATGTACAATTCACTCCGAATGTAGATTCAGCCCTTTAGGGGTTGATTAGGATAAATTACTGAAATAAGTTTTTGGCATTTGTATGCGTAATCTTTAATCAAATGATATTTTATTGGTCGTAAGAGATATTAAGGAATCCTTGAAATAACATTTCACCCTTCAGGGACTATTTAAAAAAACAGTCAAAACCATTTCGAGATATTTTAAACAGACAGCCTTTAGCCAAAAATAAATGTTATGGCATACAAATACAGAAAATACGATAGGATGTCGTAACTAAGGCCGAATGTAAATTCACTCTTTTAGGGGTTGATTAGGACAAAATCCTGAAATAGATTTTTCGGTCTTTGTATTGGTAATCTTTATTAGCAAAAACCAAATCGATATTTTATTGATCCTCAAAGATATTAGAGAATCATTGAAATCACATTTCACCCCTTTTAACCCATTAGGGGGAAATTTTAAACAACTGTCAAACCTATTTCGAGATATTTTAAAAAGACATCTATGTGCCAAAAAGAAACCTTATAACTCAACAAACACAGGAAATACGACGGGATGTATAATTCACCCCGATTGTAGATTTACCCCTTTAGGGGTTGATTAGGACAAAATCTGGAAATAAGGTTTTCGGCATTTGTATGGGTCGATATCCCATCGACCAGAAGAGATATTAAAGAATCCGTGAAATCACATTTCACCCCTTTTCGCCCCTTAGGGTTGAATTTCGAAAAATCCCTTCTTTGTGGGTGCTTACGTCATGGAGGGAATATACTCTCCAAATTTCAAGTTTCTAAGCCATTGGGTTCGGGCTGGGCCACGCCGTTCCCCGAAGCCACGCCGGTTTAGTCCGCCACTGCTAGAATTTCAAATCTATAGGGGAAACTTCCTAAGCGCCCTGACATCTAGTGGCAATTTGCGGAAGATACGAAAGTGACATTGTTTTGTTTTGTTCAATGGAGAAATACGTGTTTTATTGTTGTTTGTGTTTTATTTTTTTGATTAATGGAAAAAAAAACAATCAATTTTGTTGTGTGCCACAATGTAAATCGTAAATAAGGAAAAATCGTTCTAAAACATTCCATAATTTACCTAAATCGAAAAAAATATCAATTGAAACGACGTTTGGAGGCAGAGAGAAAGTGCATCGTAGGTTTTCATGGACCTAAAAACTAAAAATGGGCAAAAATCCAATGTTTGCTCGTTGCATTTTATGGAAAGTGATTTTTTGAGTCCAAGAAAAGACTAAAAAAAAGAATTTATCCCACCTAAAATTTGCCTAAATCATCAGTTGATATATTAAAAGGCCCTTCCAGTTTTTCAGGCAGAGATATTAATTTTTACTAATATATTTACCATATATTTGTTATTATTTTGATAGACAGTCAAAAAGAATTAAAAATACAATGAAAAACTAAAAATTTCCTTGAAATTTCTTTAGAATAGTACATTATTACATATCTTGTAAATCGTAGATTACCTTTAAATTAGGGTTGTAAATCGAAAGCAAAACATCGATGTTGAGCATCGATGTTAACATCGGCGTATTACTATCGATGTTAAAAAAACATCGAAGGGATAACATCGATGTATAGGATACATCGATGTTTTATTAATATTAAAAAAAAAACTATTTATTTATATTATATAGGTTTTATTTAATAATGTAAAGATAAAATACGAAAAAAAGTAACATATAGTACACAAAAAGCATTTATTAGATTCTTAAATAGATTGTGTAACAGACATATTCAAATGTCCCTCCGCTGCTTTTGCTGCGTTCACTTTTGTAAAAACAAACTAAGAGGAAAATTTGTTTTCAATAGTTTGCACCTTTGAAACTGTATGTCATGTTGGTATTAAAAAATGTCACTTTTTTAAAATGTCGATCCATTTGATATATGTCATAATGAAAAATGATATCTTAATTATAATTATTATAACCTATAAACCTAAAGTCGGTTTTACAGAGTAGGGAACGGGTAAAGGGAACAGCTTATATAAGCCGTTCACTTTTGTAAGGACAAACTAAATCTGGTTATTGTGATTTTTATAGAGTATTACTAACTTTTATAAACATGGTTATATTGTAAAAAGGGCTTTACAGTTTGGGGTTATGTTTATATTATTTTAGGTTAGTATTATATTTACAAAATATTTAAGATGTCACTATTCAAAATGAAATATGACAAACGATATTTTTTTAAATGACATATTTATAATCTAATTTTTCAAATTATTTTTCTGTAGTGCCAACATGACATACAGTTTCAAAGGTGCAAACAGTTGAAAACTTAATTTCCACTTAGTTTGTTCTTACAAAAGTGAACGGCTTATAATTAGTTTATATTAATAAATTCACATTTCCCAATATGGCAATTCTAGAGATTGTAGGAATAATAACTGGGAAAGTGTCTTTCCCTTTAATCTATTTCTCTGTTGTGATAATGTAAGGCCTGCTTTAGAAAATACCTTTCTGATGGTACAGAGGTGGCGACAACATTTAAAAATTTCGGGGCTATTTTATATAGGGACGGATATGTGGTAGACAACTCTATATACAATATATAATTTCTGGCGGCATTTTTAGCAAGTAAAAATAGATTATTTCTATTAAATTTCACTTTATTTACCTCTTACAGTTATACAAAAAATTGATCGACAATAAAACTCAAAGAGCAAAACAAGTGTGTTGATGTCGTTGGTCGTTGTCATTATTTGCAAAAATTAGAGAAGTTTAATTAAAACAGAGAAGAAAATTAAATTAAGATTCCAGCGCCTCTAGCGGAAGTTTCTGAATTTCAAAGTTTAAACATCAACATCGGTAGTAGACATCGATGTTATATCGATACTATCGCCACCTGAACATCGATGGTAAAAACATCGATGTTTTCAGAAAACACATCGATGTTTTTTTCCCATCCCTACTTTAAATTTAAAAAAAAGCGCGGAAAACAAGAAAAATACAACTCGTGTTCATTTTCACCATGTAAACAATTACACGAGTAACAATTTAATGTCACTTTAGAGTGTTCCAGCTTTGCCGCATATGGCGTTGCGATCTTAAAAAGTTTCCCTATGCTCTATGTCAGCTTAGAAAAATGTGTGTAAGAAGATAGGTGCTGTTTGTTCTTGTTTCTGATTGGTTTAGAACACCATTCCAATTACAATGTTTAAATATTGTTTTGCCGACCGGCGTAGCGTAGTGGTAACACATGTGCTCTGCATTGTGAAGGTCTCGGGTTCGAATCCCGTTCAGGCATGGAAATTTTCTGAAATAAAAATTGTCCTGGCTAATTGCCACAGCAGCAAAGGCCATTAAAATTAAAAAAAAAAATGTTTTTAGTCCAAGTTGACAGATGTTCAGTGTCGTACATGGAAATATATATTATTTAAAAGGTATATTTTGCTATTATTTACATATTTAAACTTTAATTTATATTCTTGGCGTAGATTTTATGGAGAAAATTCTCCATATAATTTGTTTTTACGCAGTTATATATTTTTTAGGTTAAAATCTGACATATAAATATTTTTTGACACTTGATAATTAACACATGAAGATAGAGGACTAATGTGAGTGAGGCCAAAAAACAGCCCAGCGGATTAGTGCTCAAAGAAGAAGTTATTGATATATTTTTTAGACCTTCATATACACATATATTTTTATTTGCAATAAATATTTAAATAAGCAACTTTGGCTTTGAAGATATATTGTTTGTGTTATTGTTATATTTAAACTCTTTTAGCCAAATCTATATTTTTATATATAATACATTTTTAAAAATTTATATTTTTTTATCTTTTTTAAATTTTCCATTATACTGAATTTATGTCGTATAAATAACGTAAGTGTATTGATAGATAGATATTTTTATTATTAAATATTATATACTACATTTTATCTTACAGTAATTAACTTACACTTAATAATAATTATAATTTTCGCCTTTCGGCTTAAAATCTATTCCCCTTCTCCTTTAGTTAATATCTTCGTTGACTCCTTTCCTTAATTTCCTCCTTTCTGTTTTTCACTTCTTTCATCCATTCATACCCCTTTCCTGTTTCATCCAAAATTTCCTTTCTCGTTTCCGTTCTGTGTCGTATTCCTTCACATTCTTCCAACAAATTTTCCATTGTCTCCTTACCTTCCCTGCACATGCTACATGTTCTTTCTTCCTCTTTCATCCAAAAATTATTGTCCCTCACCTCATTTCCACATCTAAATCTTGCTATCACTTGTTTCTTCTCTCTACTGCCTTTTTATGTCAAATACTGTAGTTTTCTCATCGTGCAGGTCTTTTCATATTTGCTGTTATATCTTGATTCTCTTATTTTTGTATCTTGCTCCGTTTGTTGTATGTCGATCATTCGCTCGGTTACTTCGTGCCCCAATTCTTCTCCATTCATTCTTTTTAGTCTTACCGCTGTTGTTAAGTAGCCACAATATTCATACATTTCCTTCCTTTCCTTTTCCCATCTTGTTCAGAGCTTGTCAAAGGATCAGTCAAATCATAATCAAATTTGACACTTGCTGTAATATTTTGCGCAAATTAGGCAACATTACAAAAATCTCTTAATATTTGTGATGCAAGCAGGTAATATAAAAATATATCTAGTTCCGCATGACCCCGTACAAAAAGAACTATTTATATATAGCCTGTTTCTTTGGTTTAAGTGGCACTATATTTTGAATTCTATTAACTGTTAACGTTTTATTGAAGATTTTAGTCATTTTGTTTAGCAAAATCCAACTTCAAACATTAAAAAATTAGCTCGTGACAACTTAAGAAAATTAAAATTCCATTTGGTTCCGCTTAAAGGTTTGAAATAGCCCATATATGTTATTCCAGCTTCAATCAATCGGTAAAAGTTAATAGATTTGAAAATCTAGTTCCGCTTAAAGTAAAGAAACCGCCTATAGTAATATTTCTTATAGACATATACAGGCTATTCCAAACGATTAAGCGGAACTAAATGGAAATTTTGTTCGTTTAGGTTGACACGAAAAGGGACCTTGCTTAGGTTATTTCATGTTTCAGGTTTGGTATGTGAAAAATTTAAATTCTAACAGTGAAACCATGGAAACGAATGACATATGTCAAAAATTTTAATACATTTTTTCCATATTTTGAAGACAAAAAATCAGCTGTGGCCACCACAGGACCGACCGCCATCACAAAGTACTTGTATAAAATACATTCTAGCAGCAGAGTAGAAATAACTTGGCCTTATATTTTCTAACAGAGATATTATTTATTATAACCATGAAAACGTTATATATAAGTAGACTTACCATAATATTTTTTTCTCAAACCGGGACAATTTTGAGATTTCGATCAAAGCAGAAAGTAGCGCCTTCTACGCTTAGTACGACGGTTACGTTTTATGTTTTTACAAACGACCTTTAGGTGGCAATATAGAAATGTGTCATTACTATATTCGTAAAATTTTACATTTGTACTGTAAAATCAGTGACAGCTTATAAATTGACCGAGTAGTTTTTTGACAGTGACCGTTTAAAAATGTTTGTGGAAAAAATGGATATTACTCATGAAGGTTTTCGTTGGATGATTTTTTACGATTTTAGTAAAGGCTTAACTCAACAACAATGCCTAGATTCGCTTCGTTCAACTTTTGGTAAAGATGCACCCTAAGAAGAGACTGTTTTCAATTGGTTTGCAGAATTTTGTCATGGTCGTGCGTCCGTCAGTGATGAATATCGTGAAGGTCGAGCAAAATTGGTTGTGATTCAAAAAAACATCGATGCTGTGTTTAAATGAATGAAGAAGATCGGCATATGACTTACCGTGAGATAGAGGCATCCTTTGGCATATCGCAGACTGCAATTCATTCGATTTTGCATGAACATTTAGCTGTGAAAAGATCTGTTCCCGATGGACTCCGCATAATTTGACCGAGGCTCAAAAAAAGGCTCGCGTTGATTAGTGTAAAATCCCTATACAACATCGTTACAGGTGACGAAACTTAAATTTATCCATATGAACAATCCACTGTTTGGGTCTTCCAGGATAAACCGAAATCCACAAAAGTTGTTCGTTCACGAAGCACTTCCAAGAAAATGATCGCTTGTTTCTTCGGTTGTACTGGACATGTCGCAACCATTCCTTTAGAGCAGTGTTTCCCAACCCTTTTCTCCTCGCGAACCCCTTATAAAATCCGAACGAATTTGGCGAACTCAAACTTTTCTCAAACTTTTTAAGTTCGCGGCCCACTTTTGACGTGTAAACATTTTTTTGCGGCACAGCTATGAGTTATTGAATATAGGTTTAAGTGGAAAATTGTAAAATTTCGCAGCACACTCCTAGAATTTCACGGCACACTTTTTTTGCGTTTATTTTTCTTTGGCGATTTACAATTCCGCCATTACAATATTATTTTCGCGAACCACCGGTTTGGAAACATCGACAAAATCAGGAAAAACAACAAAAAACGTCGCATCATTCTTCATCATTACAATGCAAGCTCCCACACAGCACTTTAAACAATTGATTATTTGAAGGAGAAAGACACCGAATTAATGTCTCATTGCCCGTATTCACCTGATTTATCCCCTAACGACTTTTTTTGTTCCCCAATGTCAAACAAAAAATGCGTGGACAGCGATTTTCATCACCTCAAGAAGCTGTTGAAGCCTTCGAAAATCATATTTTTGAGATATCAACTTTAGAGTGGAAAAAATGTTTCGAGATTTGGTTTGAACGCATGTAAAAAACTTAAAGGCGAATATTTTGAAAAGCAATAAAACAGTTTGTTCCAAAAAAATTTTCTTTCTTACTTTTTGTAAAAACTTAAAAGGTAGCCCTCGTACTTATGATTGAAAAGGCTAAACAATGGAATGGTTAACAAAAAACAAAAATTACGTAGTAATAATTTTTAATTACTCTTAATTGAACATAACTTATTATTAATATTTATCACCACCTTCAAACCGGGACAGTCCCGGTCAAAGCGGGACGTATGGTAAGCCTATATATAAGTGTGAAAAAATAGATACTTTCGAAACATTTCGAAAAATGTTTCTAAAATTTTTCGTTTTATCAAAAAATGTTTCAAATAAAAGTTGTTAGCTATTACTTTTATAGCAACTTTTGTTAATTAAATTTTTTCGAAATCTTAACTTCCATTTCTAGTAAACCAATTTTTACCAAAAGTTAATCAACTCGGTCCATTGATGTCAAAAGCTTAAATATGAAGTTTTATAAAAATCCTTTTAGCCGAATTTGCTCTGCACGTGTACACAGACAGACACACGGACGGACGGACGGACAGACGGGCAGAGAGACAGACACACAGACAGAAAGACAGACATCATGCCAAAAATAGTCAAAACGTTATGTAGGGACCTCAATTTCGAAATCTCGAAATGTTAAAATCGGTATGATCACAATACCTCCCTTATATATGTTCGGTCTTATACATATATGGCGGTCGGTAAAAAAAAATGGAAATTTTTTATTAAGAATGACAAAAAATTAAAATGCAATGAAAAGGGCATTTTATAATGACAATCAATTTAATATAGAATTTGCAATGTGAGTATGATTTACAAAGCTTAAACAAAATGACTAGAAATCCGAATTAATAGATAAAAATTACTAGATTTCAAAATATAGTTCCGCCTAAACGTTTGAAATAGCCTATAGCTCTAATTAAAGATATAGAAAGCAAAATTGAAAGTTGACGAATAGTGGAATTTGACAAGACCTGTCGCTTATTGGAGGATAACAGCTGAGCAAGCTGTAACGGCAACTACGTACAAGGAGCGACATCTATACGCGAAAAGTGGAACAAGCCAGTGCTTACTTGGTTTGTGAAATGAACAGGGTCGCTATGCCGATACCACCTATCGCCTAGACCAGTGGTATACTCTCTGACAAATAAGAAGTGAGTAGATAGTGCTGCGAACCAAGTACGATTACAATGACTGTATAACGACAGTGTGGCCATACGATGGTCTCATTTTCTATTAGTCGAGCTGAAGTCCGCCATATTTCTTCCAACTTTGTTACAGATTATATATGGTTTACATGTGTTTAGCTTGTGTTTCAACAGATTTAAGTGATATTTTTAAATAATATACGTATATTTAGACGTTTAATAGTGAATATTGTTGTGTTTGTGATGAGTAATGAGTAATGTAGATAATGTAAACTGTGCACATATTTTAAATAGTCACAAATTAAAATTAAAAATAATGAAACGTTTTGTTATGTTTAGGTTTAAAATTGCTGGGAAAAAAAGGCTAAATGAACATAAAAAAACATTATGCCAGTAAATCAATGGATGGCTTCACAATTATAAGAAGTATTTACTTTCATTAATTTTAATGTTATTCCATGCTGATTTCATTTTATTTTTCACCTGACCATAATTTTAGTTGAATAAATGCATAATTGATAATATATACATCAGTTTTCTTTATCAATATATCATTTATACCATGAGTACAAAAAGAAATTGCATAAGGGTTGGCTATGGAAAATAAAAGTAATGTCAACAGAAAGCTTTAGGATTAATTTACTGTCTGAATTAATTAAATCACTCTTGTTGTCATAAGTTATTTATTGTTACATAAAGCTTGTAGTATACATTATTTTATTTTTCCATAGCCAACTCTTATGTAATTTCTTTTTGAACTCAGGGTATATAACATGTACAGCTTATTCTTTTTTAATATGAAAATATCCTTTTTTTTTTTTTTTATATAAACATGCGTTTTCCCAAAAATTAGAGAAATGTTGGGTTCTCTAATTTTTATAGAACCTTATCATCATTTTTTCCCTATCTTTTTATTCTAATTCTAATGTCCTGTTTGAACTTGTTTTCTTAAATTTAAAATATTCAAATTAAAATGTAAATCCCGTTTTTATAAAAAAAAAAATGTTTTAGTTTTTATAGGTCCTCAAATAAAATTATAAAATAATAAAAACATATCTCTTTTATTTCCTTTCATGTCCTTTTTTCAGAATTTTTTTCATTTGTTTTCTTTTTATGTTGCAAACATTTTAAAAAAATACCTTCATCGGTAGGGAATTTTAATATTTATCTTAACACATGTTGAATCATATACATGTTTTTTCTTAACAATAAATTGATATTCACATGTATATAAACATAAATACGTAAAACTATTAAAAATTTAAGAAATATTATAATATCTTAGGATATATTAACATTTATTCCATATAACCCAATACAAATGTGGAATAAACATGGCGGCTACAGTTCATATGGCCACACTGTCTTTATACAGTCACTGTAAGTACGATTACAGTGACTATATAAAGACAGTGTGGCCATACGATGGTCTCATTTTCTATTGGTCGAGCTGAAGTCCGCCATATTTCTTCCAACTTTGTTACAGATTATATATGGTTTACAGGTGTTTAGCTTGTGTTTCAACAGATTTAAGTGATATTTTCAAATAATATACGTATATTTAGACGTTTAATAGTGAATATTGTTGTGTTTGTGATGAGTAATGAGTAATGTAGATAATGTAAACTGTGCACATATTTTAAATTGTCACAAATTAAAATTAAAAATAATGAAACGTTTTGTTATGTTTAGGTTTAAAATTGCTGGGGAAAAAAGGCTAAATGAACATAAAAAAACATTATGCCAGTAAATCAATGGATGGCTTCACAATTATAAGAAGTATTTACTTTTATTAATTTTAATGTTATTCCATGCTGATTTCATTTTATTTTTCACCTGACCATAATTTTAGTTGAATAAATGCATAATTGATAATATATACATCAGTTTTCTTTATTAATATATCATTTATACCATGAGTTCAAAAAGAAATTGCATAAGGGTTGGCTATGGAAAATAAAAGTAATGTCAACAGAAAGCTTTAGAATTAATTTACTGTCTGAATTAATTAAATCGCTCTTGTTGTCATAAGTTATTTATTGTTACATAAAGCTTGTAGTATACATTATTTTATTTTTCCATAGCCAACTCTTATGTAATTTCTTTTTGAACTCAGGGTATATAACATGTTCTGCTTATTCTTTTTTAATATGAAAATATCCTATTTTTTTTTATATAAACATGCGTTTTCCCAAAAATTAGAGAAATGTTGGGTTCTCTAATTTTTATAGAACCTTATCATCATTTTTTCTCTATCTTTTTATTCTAATTCTAATGTCCTGTTTGAACTTGTTTTCTTAAATTTAAAATATTCAAATTAAAATGTAAATCCCGTTTTTATAAAAAAAAAAATGTTTTAGTTTTTATAGGTCCTCAAATAAAATTATAAAATAATAAAAACATATCTCTTTTATTTCCTTTCATGTCCTTTTTTCAGAATTTTTTTCATTTGTTTTCTTTTTATGTTGCAAACATTTTAAAAAAATACCTTCATCGGTAGGCAATTTTAATATTTATCTTAATAAATGTTGAATCATATACATGTTTTTTCTTAACAATAAATTGATATTCACATATATATAAACATAAATACGTAAAACTATTAAAAATTTAAGAAATATTATAATATATTAGGATATATTAACATTTATTCCATATAACCCAATACAAATCTGGAATAAACATGGCGGCTACAGTTCATATGGCCACACTGTCTTTATACAGTCACTGTAAGTACGATTTAACAGGACAAAAAATATATAGCGGGAAATTTAAAAGAGAGCATGGCGTGGTAACTGGGTTAACCAGTAATTTTTCCCTTTTAATTTAAAAAATTGATGTGAAGTGTGAATTTTCACATGTCAGTGATTTGTAGGCATTTAATAAGTGTAACAAGTCAACAGAATGCTATAAAATCTATAATCACATTAAAATCAATAATATATGATAATCATTTTAATCGATATTTGAGTACTAACAGCTTTCACTTAATTTGTTTAAACTAAATTATGTGAAAACATAAATTAAAAAATCCTAGCGTCTTTTTTTTACATTTGCTTTGTATCTATGTCTTCATTAAATTAAACAGAAATATATTGATAAAGAACTTCTACAGCGGGTTCATATTAAATATACGTTCACTATAAAGATTTAAGTTCATTTTATTATTCCACCACTCACAAATTACAGAAAATAATAAATATGGTATATACTTTGATTTAGATTTACATAACAATTTTGGTTATAAAGTGATGCAATGTCTTCGAACGCTCAACTGTGATTCTTAAGTCACATTGGCGGAGAGATACTACTGCCGTAAATTACGTGCAGCAGAGGTATTAGCTTTCGCGGCAAAAGATATCCCTGTTACACTTCATATTTTTTCAATTTCAGAAACTTATTTCTCACTATTAACAATGTGCTATTTGCTTTATGTGCTCTTTGTGCTCTTTGATACCTTAAAAGCAAGACGTATAGCAACAGGCTAATTATCAAGTTCATGAGTGCAAACTCCTTAACAAGGCGACTCGATTCTCGGCTATTAACAATTTTTTATTAAACTTTTAATATAAAAAAAGACATACACTATTTTAGTCATAAATAGAAAACACAAAACATCCATTACATTTTAAGCCATAAATTAAAAAAATAATCAATTTTGTCTAAAGCACAAAATTGCAATATTTTCCAAAACCAAAATCTGATCAAAAATTCCTCTCGTACGTTTCCGGCTCAGATCTTCCGCAACACAGATATATATACATTACTTAATCTTTTTTCAGATTTTTAGTTTGACCCCTTTGGGTAAAAAGAGGCGGGACAAGAACTTTTTTTGCATATTTTTGCTAAAAACGTGTTAGAAGAAAAGAATTTTAAACAACTACTTTTCGTTCTTTAGTCTACGGCTTAAGAGCTTTCTTTTGATACCACACAATATATTTAAAAATTAAAAATATTATATTTTTCAACAACACAAAAAAATGATATTTTTCGAAAAACTAATCTTTTCAAAATTCTTGTTGGTCTATTCCGGTTCCCATCAATGTACATTATGAAGATTTTTTTTTTCAGATTTTAAGATCAACCCCTCTGGAAGACAAAAGTTTTTTTTACACATTTTTGGCGAAAATCTTATAAAAAAATGAACTTTTCAAAAATAAAAATATCTTTGTCTATCCACGCATTAAGACGTTTTATTTGATACTCCACTCAAAATTAAAAAAAAAAAAATATTTATTTTTTCATTAATTACATATTTTATTATATCTATCCGGGGATGTGTTTTTTGACCTCTCAGTACTTTTCCAATAAGTGGGTCAAAGAGTTGTATAAGCATACCAAATTTCAACTTTCTATGTTAAACCGTTTGGTTATAATTTCTACCGTACAGACACACAGACAGACACTTGAGTGACGTTATAAGTGTTTTTAGGTGATTACATCTACAAAACTCTAAAAAGAATTAATTTTATCAAAAACTGCAATATTTTCTAAAATTAAAATCTAATAAAAATTCCTCTCATACTTTTCCGGTTTGAATCAATGTACATTTCTTAGAATTTTTTCAGATTTTTAGTTTAACTTCTTTGAGTTAAAATGTGCGGGACAGTATTTTTTTTTAATATATTTTTGAACAAATCGTGTTAAAACTAAAAAATTCTAAAAGACTACCTTTCGTTCCTTAATAACTTTTTATTAAGAACTTTTTATTGATATCAATCAATAAACTTGAAAAAAATATATTTTTTTTTCAACTATACAAAAAATACTTAATTTTTCAAAAAACTAACCTGATTCCTATTGAACTATTCCGGATCCTATTAATGTACATTATTAAAATTTATTTCAAATTGTTAGATCAACCCCTCTGCGAAACAGGGTAGGGGACAAAAGTTTCTTGACATATTTTTGGCGCAAATCCAATAAAAAATTTGGTTTATCTAAAATAAAAATTTGCTTCTTTTTCCACGCATTAAAAGTTTTCATTTGATACACCACTCGAAATTTTAAAAAATATATTTTTTATTTAAGTACATATTTAAAAAAGTTAAAATAAAACACTCGGTTTATTGTTTCAAAAATTATTTAATATATTGATACGTATTTCGTAATGTATACGTAATATATATATATACAAAGTCATCTTCAGAATAAATAAATTTCATACATAACTGAAATATATACCAACAGGTAGGTACAACAAACAAGATAATAAAGGGAAAACCTAAAGGATTAAAAAGGTGTTAGAAGTGGAGAACTAATGAGATCTAGTTGTTCATTCATTAAATTTTTGGATTCACGGTAAGTTCATCGAAAATCAATTCATCAAAAATCAATTCATCGAAAATCAATTCATCGAATATCAATTTATCGAAAATCAATTCATCAAAAATCAATTCATCGAATGATCAATTCATCGAATCGTCAATTCATCGAGAAAAAAAATATTTTGTAAATATTTGAGAGGAATGTCGAGGGGATCGGAAAAATTTTCGGTATAACTAGGGAATAGGTACCTACGCAACTGCGCATGTGTCACACCGCGTCATACCACACATGATTTGTTCAATGTACGGTGATTCTAAACAGGTGCCATTGTTATGTTAGTGTGAGTTTGTTTTGTCATTTAACTTAATGATGGGTAGCTCGTTTCGCTCGGCTTCTTCTAACCAAACCCTTACTAACCTAACCTAACCTAAGATAGTGTTTTGTCATTAAACTAGAAGATGGGTAGCTCGCTTCGCTCGGCTTCTTCTAACCAAACCAATACTAACCTAACCTAACCTAAGATAGTGTTTTGTCATTAAACTAGAAGATGGGTAGCTCGCTTCGCTTGGCTTCTTCTAACCAAACCCTTACTAACCTAACCTAACCTAAGATAGTGTTTTGACATTAAACTAGAAGATGGGTAGCTCGCTTCGCTCGGCTTCTTCTAACCAAACCCTTACTAACCTAACCTAACCTAAGATAGTGTTTTGACATTAAACTAGAAGATGGGTAGCTCGCTTCGCTCGGCTTCTTCTAACCAAACCCTTACTAACCTAACCTAACCTAACCTAAGATAGTGTTTTGACAATAAACTAGAAGATGGGTAGCTCGCTTCGCTCGGCTTCTTCTAACAAAACCCTTACTAACCTCACCTAACCTAAAATAGTGCTTTGTCCTTAAACTAGAAGATGGGTAACTCGCTCCGCTCGGTTTTAGACTTTTACTAACTAAACCTAACCTAATTACCTTGTTTTTAGATGCATAGTACTTTATTTTCCCCCATATTAGCCCAATTAAAATGCGTATCATTGTGTATGAATTTATAAAAATTATTTGCGTGCAATTGCCCATAACCTGTCTTATTAAACTTTAAAAACAAAAATTTATTTGTTTTATTATATAAGTTTTCTTATTATATTTCTTTATTTATATTCAAACACTATGTCACTTTATTTACCTTTTTTTAAACCATATAAAAAAATTTATACAATTATTTCTTAGTCTGTCTACTTTTATTGACCACTGCTTTTTTGACTTTCCGATCCCCTCGGCATTCCTCTCAAATATTTACAAAATATTTTATTTTCGATGAATTATTCATTCGATGAATTGATTTTCCATGAATTGATTTTCGATTAATTGATTTTCGATGAACTGATTTTCGATGAATTGATTTTCGATAAATTGATTTTCGATGAATTGATTTTCAATGAATTGATTTTCGATGAATTGATTTTCGATGAACTCGTCGGTTACCGTTGCGACGCCATGCGCTCATGTGCTCTTTGATTCTAATATTAAAGTTTCTCTCTGTTTTTCCTATATAAATAAAATCACATTCGTTGCAGCTGATTTCGTATACGCCACTACTTAACATAAAGTTTTTATTGTTGATTTTGTTGTTTACTAACATTCTTTTTAATGTAAATTTATTATGAAAAGCTGCTTGAATGTTCTGTTTTCTTAATTGGTTAGCTATTTTGTAACTACTGTGACCTACAAAAGGAATACGTCTATATATTTTATCTTGGGGAGAATGCTCATAGTGAAAAAAAAAATTTAAAAGTCGTTGTTTATGTTTTTTATTAAGAAGTTTGTAAACTATGAAGGGGCTATAACCGTTATATTTTGCTATATGTAAAATTATATTTAATTCTTTATTATAATCTTCATGGGACATAGGAGTATTTATTAATCTGTGGAGGTAACTATAAAGTGCTGATAACTTGATGTTATAAGGGTGAAATGATGATCTAGGAATAATGGTATCTGTACAGGTGTGTTTCTATATATGCTATAAGAGAAGTTATTATCATTTTGTGTAATAGTGAGATCCAAAAAATTAATTTTCTTGTCGAGTTCTTTTTCAGTAGTAAATTGTATTTTTGGGTTTAATTTGTTAAGGTTATTAAAAAAATAAATCCAACTGTATATCGGTACCAGTCCAAAAACAAATAATATCGTCCACGTATCTAAACCACAACAAAACATGTTTTTTAAGGGTATTATTAGAGTTAAAAATTAAGTTTTCAAAATCATCCATAAATATGTCTGCTAATAGGGGCGAAAGAGGTGATCCCATAGGGACTACCTATGGGGTGTCGATGTAGATGGCCACCAAAATGCGTAGACACAGCTCCCCAATACCTGACTGGCGGCTAATAGGGGCGAAAGAGGTGACCCCATAGGTAGTCCATCTGTTTGTTTGTAGATTATGTCATTAAATTTGAAATAATTCTGCTCTAAACAAGTATATAAGGCTATTTTTAACTCGTCGCTTTCGGGTGTGTTATTCAGTTTTTTGTCTATTTTGCCTATTATTTATTCAAACAATAGAATGCAGTATTCTTCTTATGGGAAATGGGAGCGGTGTTGCCAAATGGTGTAAAAGTGTCAAATATGTCAATGAACCCACAATATTATGCGTTATTTTATATTCTTTTGTTGATAATTTATTCAAATTAAATGGAAAAAGTATCAAGGAAAAATGATTAACCATTTGTACTGCGTTTTCAACGATCAGCGCGATTTACAGCTGGCTACCTCGCCAAGGAAGAAAAGGATAGTGTTATTGGCAGACCCCATTAGAGAGTATGAAAAAGAAGTAGTCCATTTGCCCTGTACTGCATTCTAACATTTGAACGGGCTATAGAAACTTTTAACGTATAATTAGGCTTTTGATATTGGTATTGTCACATAGGTAATCCTAGGTCAGGATTACGACATCTAGAAATTGTGACGGTCAGCTGTCTGATTAAAAACTATTCGTCAGCGTCTGACGTATGTGGCCTGATTACGAAATGCAAACATTGCATTTTCGTAATGAGGAAATATTTGTCATGACGAATTAATATTGGAACTAGGTTAAACCTTCGGTACTTAATAGATGGATGTCGAGAGTATTGAGGTAGTGGAACATAGCCAACTCCGCTGCACATATTAGTCCAGAAGGTGACGACCACGACACTGACGCCAGATTCTTGTATAGAGAGAGAAGCCAAGCAAGTAGTGACCATGTGAGTGGGAGAAGACTTCTCCAGGCTCCTCGACTCCCGGATGGGTAGCCCCCGCCTCGGAGATAGGCCCAAGCCGATCCTGGCCAACACGGGGTGGACCGAAGACTTTCCCAACTCCATGGACCAATTCAAACATTATTTTGTAAATGTGATATACATATTTAATAAATTTGTTATGTTGAAACCAGGAGTTGTGTCTCAATAAAACCACCCACGTGACAAGTGGTGGAAGCGCCGTGTCGCTTGGACCTCGTGGAGCCAGGATAAGTCATGGAGGCGTCGCGCTGCGTCGTCTACCAGGCACCAGGACTAGCCATTAGGATTAGAAATAAGGAAGATATGGCGATCCAGCATGTCCGCAGCGAGAAAAACTACGAGGCGTTCAGAACATCATGCATTCACGCTACCCAACAACAAGGTACGGCCATCCAAAGTATTATGTGGCAATGTAGGACATTTTGGAAAGTCGTGTCCTAACATAAGACGCGCAGGCCACTCAAATAACGGACATGCTAGAGGTCAGGCGTCTCCGTATGGTCCGGGACACGGAAGACAGCGGCGGTAGACGAGAGCCCTGCCGTCGTGAACATACTGGACAAGGAGCTTTGCACAACACAGTACTCGGTGCTGACGGTAGACGGACAACTAGAACAAAAAGAGGTAATTTTTGTCGTAGATACTGGAGCGACTGACAATGTACTAGACAGAAGATTTGTCGAGGGACCGCTCAGTAAGGCACGGACAGAGGCCCTTAAAGCAGCAGGAGGACATCTCATACTAGTATTAGGGAAAAAATGGGTGAGAATAACATTTAATAATAACATAAATTATAATGTAAAATTTCTAGTCGTCCAGAAACAAAAAATTTTTAATAGACAATCAGGCAGTCATAAACTTCGAGGATGAAGTGATTAGTTTAAAAAATAACGAGAGAGAGAGCAGATAATTCCATTCCGGAATAAGAAAATCAAAATTACGGAAGAACGTAAAAGCCACGGATCCACGTGGGAAGAACTGCCAAATACTGAATCTTGTACTTCCGACGCAGGTACAAAATTCAAAATAAAATGTACGGAAAGTATAACAGTAGAGCCCAATGGAGAGCAAGTTTGCCCTGTAAAGATTCCAACAGAATTTTTAAAAGCTAGATTTACACCAAATAGCGATTTTTTGATGAGGAAAAAGCTATAAATTGTGGACCATACGGAGGGATCATGTGCATTTAAAATTATTGGAAGACAGGCAGTGAAGGCACAACAATGGGATTCGTCAAAGGCACAACATTGGGATACGTCATCCAGAGTAAGATTATCTTTTTATTAGATTGCATTGAAAATTTTGAAAATTTTAAGCCCGACATAAATCCAGATTTATCCAGAGAACAAAAGGAAAACTTGTACCAGCTATTACAAAAATATCAAGATAGTTTTGCATTTAATTCTAAACAGATTGGTCTTACAAACATAACCGAGCATGTCATAGATACGAAAAATGCAGAACCAGTACACCAGCGTCCATACCGGGTATCTCATAGGGAGACCTGTGAAAATTGTTACAGATCATCATGCTCTATGCTGGCTACGTTCTGTAAAGGATCCTACAGGACGTCTAGCACGCTGGAGCTTAAAATTACAAGATTTTATATACAGCATAGTACACAAGAGTGGAGCCATCCACACGGATGCGGATTGTCTGTCAAGATATCCATGTCGAGAGGCAACGCAATCTGATGAAGATAATACTACTTCTGTTCCCACGTTCCTACTAGAACCAGCAGATATTGCAGAACTACAGGAAGAAGATGAATCATTATCAGAACTAAAAAAGGCAATCAACGATCCGAATTTTGAAAACATCGGCCTCAGGAAGCAGGCAAATTTTTTTGTCATCAACCAAGATATAATATACAAGATTCACACCAGAATAGTAAGGAAACATAATGAGGTAAACTACAAAATATGCCTAAACGAAAAAATTGCTAAATACGATACTGTCCATGTCAACAGACTTAAACTATTTACAGAACCATGGAAATGCTGAGTACAGCAAATGATAAAAAATGCACATGATATCAGGGCGTATCATGTCATATAAATACTATAAGGAAATACTACTAAGAAACTTAATATATTTTTAAATTTATTTTAAGATATGAATAGTAATGATAACGATGATAGTCATAATCAATGCCGAGGTATCGGTAAGAGTAGTTCCAGAAGCTTATTGGAAAACACTACCTGACACAATCACATATGAAGCTACTATACCTTTTACGTATACGGGGACCTGGATCCCAACATGTCATTGAAGGAAAAATCGAGTGTCACCCAATCAACGGGTCTCCTAGCTGCCAAGATTGAAGAAATGATTCAAGAACTATCAATCTATTATGGATCCAATGGCGCAGAAGACCTT
This sequence comes from Liopterus haemorrhoidalis, assembly GCA_963971575.1. Taxonomy (NCBI): domain Eukaryota; kingdom Metazoa; phylum Arthropoda; class Insecta; order Coleoptera; family Dytiscidae; genus Liopterus; species Liopterus haemorrhoidalis. The sequence continues at coordinate 27,309,800 of OZ020620.1, forward strand.
TATACTTCATAGACAGTTACATCGTACATCGTTATTAATGTATTTAATTTTAATTATAGGAATTGGCTGCGGGAGTTGCTTGCTCTACCATCTTTATAGCCCACATTTGAAGCGTCGAAAAACAAATGTGGTGAGAAAGGATGGAGACCTGGGTCAGGTGTATATGAAAATCATTGATAAAAATGATAAAGAGTCCGCGTTACTTCTTAAGCCAAATGGGGCGTAAGTAGCAGTACGCCTGACTAAGACGGCCCGGAGCTGAATGAAAGCGCTGTCAGTCAGTTGGAGCAATCCCAGACGTCAGCCCTATAGGATAAACCCCGTAAGTTTACTGTGCCCTATAGGTGGAGACCGTCCTGACGTCTGCCGTGGAAAAAGCTGCTGCAAATTATAAGTCGCGCAATATTGGGCCTCAGCGGGATGCTGTAGAGCCAGTGAAGGGGCCAGCGGGATGCTGAAGACCCCTTGGAGGGATGCCGTGCAGCAGTGATTCCTCCCAAGGATGAAGAAGGACCCACTAAACACTGACGCACAGCGAAGTGTTCGCGAGGGCAAGCAACTACCCAAGGCAATTGCATGCTTGGTGAACAGATAACCAACGTAACGGGTATCAAAATTCCAATCTATTATTATTATTTTTTTTTTCTTTCCTTTTTGCAAGTACCACAACCCAGTAAGAATACAAGTCATCTGGAAATTAATCAATTGTATGTAAATATTCATGTAAAAACCAAATGTACTGTATTTTTACAGGATTTGAGTATGATATATTTTGAGTTTTAGAACACGTAAAATACAACACTACACGTTTTTCGTTATGTTTATTTTTTAATACGTTGGGTATTAGTTCCAGAAGTTCCATTTTTAAACAGATGGCTGAATGACAAATGTCGATCTAAATTCAAATTTTCCAAATTTCCTAAGGTTCATGAGCCATGCACCAAGGAGCCCTTTGAACAAATAATAGGCAAAATAGACAAAAAACTGAATAACACACCCGAAAGCGACGACTTAAAAATAGCCTTATATACTTGTTTAGAACAGAATTATTTCAAATTTAATGACATAATCTACAAACAAACAGATGGACTACCTATGGGGTCACCTCTTTCGCCCCTATTAGCCGCCAGTCAGGTATTGGGGAGCTGTGTCTACGCATTTTGGTGGCCATCTAGAGACGTCACATGAGCCAACAGCGTAGAAATACCTGACAAGTTGCTAAGTCTTTATTAATTTCAAAACTTTTTATTTTTTGCCATTGGTTTTATTATTTTGATTTTTTTATAAATTTTGTTTATTTTGTTGCATATCGGGGCGCCATGCTGATGGGGAAGGGGGTAATGTCACAGAGGTAATCCTAGGTCAGGATTACTAAAGACAGCCTATGATTGAGCTCCATGGTAGGCTGTTGCTTTAACTAGACTGTCACAAAGTTTTACCTTTTCTTCCCAGGAATTAGACTTACCTTTAGCAAGGATAGCTTTGGCGTTATTTGTTGCTATTACCGATTTTCTTATGGCTTCTTTGGATGCCTCACTGAATCTACTGAAGGATGTAAACTTTACTCCAGGATAGTTTATATTTCTCACAGTTTCCAGTGGTACGTCGTCGTAGGTAAAGCAGTGGTTTTTGGAGCGGGAACCATTCATTTTAAAATGGAGTATTTTATTTTTCTCTTTGTTTAAACTTATGCATTTTCATTGCAATTACTTTGCAGTATAAAAGACAACCTAAAAGAACGAAATTCCCATTTAGTTCCGCATATACGTTTGGAATAGCCTGTAACTATTTTTAAAAACTTATTATATACATATTTGTCATATTTTTTATTAATATTTATTTGTTTTTCTACTTTTGACCCATTATGTTTTTAAAACATTGTTTAATTTTTTTGTAGAATTTATGTAAACGATAATTTTTTTCTAAATGACTTATTTCCTAACCAAAAACCAAATTTGTATAATAAAATTTTTCAATCAATAAAATTTTATAAATATAATTTGTATTATAATTTTAAAATGTTTCTCTACTTGTGGTCGATAGTGTATAGGTATTCATAATGTAACATTTTTGTAATACCAATAACAAAAACCTAATTATACGTTAAAAATGTCTATAGCCCGTTCAAATGTTAGAATGCAGTACAGGGCAAATGGACTACTTCTTTTTCATACTCTCTAATGGGGTCTGCCAATAACACTATCCTTTTCTTCCTTGGCGAGGTAGCCAGCTGTAAATCGCGCTGATCGTTGAAAACGCAGTACAAATGGTTAATCATTTTTCCCTGATACTTTTTCCATTTAATTTGAATAAATTATCAACAAAAGAATATAAAATAACGCATAATATTGTGGGTTCATTGACATATTTGACACTTTTACAACATTTGGCAACACCGCTCCCATTTCTCATAAGAAGAATACTGCATTCTGTCGTTTGAACAAATAATAGGCAAAATAGACAAAAAACTGAATAACACACCCGAAAGCGACGAGTTAAAAATAGCCTTATATACTTGTTTAGAACAGAATTATTTCAAATTTAATGACATAATCTACAAACAAACAGATGGACTACCTATGGGGTCACCTCTTTCGCCCCTATTAGCAGACATATTTATGGATGATTTTGAAAACTTAATTTTTAACTCTAATACTACCCTTAAAAAACATGTTTTGTGGTGGTTTAGATACGTGGACGATATTATTTGTTTTTGGACAGGTACCGATATACAGTTGGATTTATTTTTTAATAATCTTAACAAATTAAACCCCAAAATACAATTTACTATTGAAAAAGAACTCGACAAGAAAATTAATTTTTTGGATCTCACTATTACACAAAATGATAATAACTTCTCTTATAGCATATATAGAAAACACACCTGTACAGATACCATCATTCCTAGATCATCATTTCACCCTTATAACATCAAGTTATCAGCACTTTATAGTTACCTCCACAGATTAATAAATATTCCTATGTCCCATGAAGATTATAATAAAGAATTAAATATAATTCTAATAATAATATAAGCCCCTTCATAGTTTACAAAATTCTTAATAAAAAACATAAACAACGACTTTAAAATTTATTTATTTTTTTTCACTATGAGCATTCTCCCCAATATAAAATATATAGACGTATTGCTTTTATAGGTCACAGTAGTTACCAAATAGCTAACCAATTAAGAAAACAGAACATCCAAGCAGCTTTTCATAATAAATTTACATTAAAAAGAATGTTAGTAAACAATAAAATCAACAATAAAAACTTTATGTTAAGTAGTGGCGTATACGAAATCAGCTGCAATGAATGTGATTTTATTTATATAGGAAAAACAGAGAGAAACTTTAATATTAGAATCAAAGAGCACATGAGCGAAACCTTTTCTAACATGGGGCCCCCAAAATAACGTAAATATTGTCTGCGGTCCCCCTACATGAATATATATATATATACATATATATATGTAGGGGAAAGGTTCACAACACTCGCAAATAAAACATACACTTCAGTATAAACTATATATTGCAATAAGGTAGGTAACAATTATTTAATTTAGAAAAACAAGTAAAACAACCACGCTGAGACACTCTACATCTTAAGTCTGTCTGGGTTCTTCTTCAACGTTCAACTGCATGCGCCGAACAGCTGCGCGTGTCAACGGTCTGCCAGAGGCGGCGGAATTGGGGTCGATTCCTACAACTCGGCCCTTCCTGATAGTTGCAGCGGCCTCGATGCTGGATTCTGGAACATCGGTTTCAGGAACTGAAAAATAATCATATGAATCGCTCTAATAATTAACTAATGACCACGGCTTCATATGGTCAGCGGTATGGACCCATGAACTTTGGTTTCAACTTCGCTTGAGTCGTGAATTGGGTTCGCTTGATTGCTACTAAGTCACCCAAGTTATATATTTTTGCGCTTTCTTCCTTTTCTTATTATACGTTCTCTTATTTTCTTCCTGTATTTTCTGTATCTGTTTCTTAGCTATCTTTCTCATATCTTCTCTATCTTCGTGAAACGCTTCTAAATACTCTTGTCTTATTAATTCTTGTAGCTTCAGTTCTTCTGGTCTTTTCATTTTTACGCCAAATAGCAGTTCGAACGGAGTAACTCCTATACTTCTTTGGTATGTATTATTTAAGGCGTTTTGTAGCTTGTCGACGTGTTTATACCAACTTCCTTCATCTTGGAGGGACATCTTTGTTAATATGGGAATGATAATTCTGTTTATGCGCTCTACTTGACCGTTTGCGCGTGGCACTCCGGTGGTGATCTGTACAAGTTCGATCTTTTCTTGAATACAGTAGTCTTTGAATTCTGACGATGTGAATGCTGTGCCACGGTCTGTGACAAGACGTCGCGGGTTTCCAAATATCTTTTTCTGTGAGTCAAGCTTCTCTAGAACTTCTTTCGTTGTTAATGTCTTAACAGGATATATCCATACGAACTTCGTAAACGCGTCAACTACTACGAAAAGGTGTTGGTAGCCCTTTTTCGTGGTCTTCATTGGTCCAAGATGGTCTAGGTGATACGTATCAAGTGGAGTATCGCCTTTGTCCAACGGGTGCAAGTATCCTTCCTGCTTACCCGTCTTGCGATCTGCTAATATGCAAGAAATGCAACTTCTAATGTAGCTCTTGATTTTCTCTTTCATTCTTGGGAACCAAAATTCCCTTAATATCACATCCTCTGTTTTCTTCACAGAAAAGTGACCATTTTCTTCGTCAGCATTTCTGATTATTTCGACTTCCATCTTTCTCGGTACCACAAGTAGTGTTGTACCTGTCTCATTCTTGTACAGTAAATCATTTTGTATTAAGAAGTCTTTATAAACCCCTTTTTCTTCTAATATGGTCAATACTGCTTTTAAATAATCATCTTCTTGTTGCATCATGCGTAGTCTATGTATCAGTTCATTTTCTTGTGTTGTCATTATAGGATTTCTGGATAATGCATCGGCATGTCTCATCCTAGTTCCTGGTCTATGCTCAATTTTATAATCGAATTCTTCTAGATAAAGGATCCATCTTGCTATCCTTGGTATCAAATTTTTTTTGCCTATAGTGGTAGCAAATGCTGAGCAGTCTGTTACTATCTTGAACGTCAATCCGTGGAGATAGACTCGGAATTTCTTTAAAGCGTGAATTACTGCTAAGATCTCTAGCTCGTAGCTTCCATACTTTTGCTCTGCTGGAGTCGTCTTTTTACTCATGAAGTATATCGGATGCATCTTACCATCATCTGGTTCTCTCTGCATAAGTACAGCTCCATAACCATGTGTACTTGCGTCAGTGTGCAGCTCCGTTGGTGTAACTGCAGAATATATGTGCAATACCGGTTTTTCGGCTAAAGACTTCTTTAATGTCTCGAAGCTTTTCATCTGCTCATGCCCAAATTCAAATTTAACATCTTTACGGAGTAGATCGGTGAGTGGTTTAGCTATCATCGCATAATTTCGAATGAATTTCCTAAAATATCCCGTTAGTCCAAGGAAACTTTGAACTTTCTTGACAGAGTCTGGCTGAGGAAAATTCAGTACAGCACTAGTTTTTTCTTCTGATGGGATTATCTTATTGTGCTCAACTTGGTGCCCTAAATATTCAATTCTCTTCTTCATGAACTGGCATTTTTTCCAATTAATTTCAAGTCCGTATGACTCCGCTGTTTTCAACACTCTCTCTAGTCGTTCTAGCGCTTCTTCGGCATCTCTAGCCATTATAAAAATATCATCCATGTAGATAACCATAATTCCTTCTTTGACAAGTTCTCTAAATACTTCGTTTATAAATCGCTGAAAGCATGCTGGAGAATTACACATTCCAAATGGTGTACGCAGAAGTTCGTATTGTGCTGATGGTGTTACAAATGATGTGTATTTTCTGCTGTCTTCATGCACAGGCACGTGGAAGAATCCATTTTTCAAATCTATAGTGCTAAATATCTTGGCATCACGTAACTTATCCAGCTGATCTTCAATCAGAGGTAATGGGTAGCGATCTTTTATTATCTTTTTGTTAAGTTGTCGGTAATCTATGCAGATTCGGTATGTGCCGTCTTTCTTCTTTGCCAGAACTATTGGGCTAGCGAAATCAGAGTTGCTTGGAGTTATAATCCCTTCTTTTAGCCATAAGTTCATTTGTCGGTCTACTTCCGTTTTTTCTAGTAGAGTCGTCTTGGGCGTTGATACACTGGTTGTTCGTCTGATAAGATTATTTTAGTCTTCATCGAAGTCATTTTTCGCTTATTTGCAATCGGATTATAGTTCCTATACATTTTGCGTATTCTCTTCACGTATTCTTGATTTTGAATGTGGGTCACATCTATTTCTTCTTCGTCGTCTTTCTGTGCCAAAAATATGTTATTCATATTTTCGTTTATTTCTGTAGTATCTTCGTAAGCGTCGTCGTCATTATTATTTTCATCTTCGTTTCGTTCTTCATTGGAGACGTCATCTCCATCGTCGTCGTCGTATCGTTTATTTTCGTCATTTTCATTCATCTGAACAAGTTTCAAATAATCTTCGTCATTTTTATCAGAGTCGTTTTTGGGCTTTCCGTCTTTATACCCTTCGTCTTTGTGCCTTTCGTCTTCAGCATTTTTTTCATCATTTTTCTTCTTTAATTCGTCTTTGGCGTCGTTTTTATTTTTCGTCTTTAATTCGTCTTCAACGTCTTTTTCTTCATTAGTGATTACCCGTCGTACAGATTGCAATCTTTCAAACTTGATAGTCATCTCGGCGTCTTTTAGTAGCGTGTTCCCGATAATCAGCGGTGGTTCAATTGCGTCATCTGGTACTATGTGTATCGTCGTAAGGAAATTTTGTCCTCCCAGCACAACATTGGCGTCGTAGCATCCTAGGGTATCCACTTGGTGTGAACCTAATCCAAAAAGTTTCTTGAACTCCTGCTTCAAGGCTTGGCATGGCGCTTGCTTGAGATATTCGGTGGCTCTCATTAAATTTACGCACGCTCCTGTGTCAATTAGAGCTCTTATGTCACGGCCGTCTACAGTAACAATGGCTTTTAGGCATCCCTTTGCGAAGTCATCTGCTAAATTCACTTCCGGTTGCCATCTTCTTTCGCTTCGGCTGGCGCTGTTCTTCTCCGTACAATCCCTGGACTTGTGTCCGTGTTTGCCACACGTGAAACATTTGGGACCCTTGTCATGATCTGGGCAATTTCTAGCAGTATGGCCTAATTTACCACAGTCATAGCATCTTGCGCGGTCTTCTCGTGGGTTAAATGCATTTCGCTGGGCCATTTTTTGGAAGTTCGTGTCTCTTCGGAAGGAACTGGTTTTCCGTCCGTCAGAACGATTGGATCTTTCGCAACCGAAGTCGTCTTTCTTCGACTTCGTGTGCGCTAACAGGCTTTCGTAATTTTTAATTCGAGCAAGTAATTTCTGCACGTCCTTTAGGTCGCTTAAGGCTAACGATTTTGCTAGATCACGATCGTTTATTCCGGCTACGATATATTTTATAACAGATCTCATCTCAATATTTCCCGTTTGAGCTATAGCCGCCATCTCGTATACGTAACTCTCATACGTTTCATTAAATTTTTTCGTACGCCGCGTCAAGCGTAAATGTACATCCGATTGATCTACAACTCTAGGAAAAGAATCGCACAGTTTCTGTTTGAACTCCGCCCATGATATCATTGTTTGTGGAATGCTATCGTACCAGTACCGTGAAGCTCCCTTCAACTTACTAACCGCGTAAAACAGTAATGTTTTACCGTCCCATTCGTAGACATCAGATATTGCTTCTATTTTCCTCGTCCATTGGGCCGATGTTAACCCGGATGGATTTGATGGATCAAATTCAGGAATAGCGCGCTCGTCGGCCTTCTTCCATGATGGTGCGTGCAAAATTGTCGTACGTGCTTGCGTGTTCGTCAACAAATCTCTTTCGCGTTCGAGCAATTCTCGTTCTCGCCTCAATAAATCATATTCACGGGCAAGATGTTCTTGAGAGCGAATAGTATCATGCTCTGCGTCGCGGGGCGTACTTTGCCCTTGTGGTACATCGCTCATCTCTTGCTCATTCGTGATAAGCAATTGGTCATGCATTACGGCTTGTTCATGCATCTTAAATATCTAGTCCTACCTTGTATCGTCTTCTTTCACCTTGAGTTCTTATCTCTTTCAGGTCACGTCTTCCTTCGCACGTATTTCTTCTTAAATGGCACGTCTTTTCTTCTTATTGCACACTTCTTCTCTTCTTTCTGCGTCTCGTCGTCTTTTCGTCTTCAGTTCAGTCTTCACACTTCATTAATATTGTTTTAATTTACTTTTTTACATTAAAAACCGTCGTTTTATTTTTAAATGCCTTTATTATATCAAAACTTTTTTCTTTTATCGCGCCAGGAATTTATATGACCCTGTTTACTTCGTAAGTTACGTACCCGCCTTTCCTCTCGCGCCTAACATGGACGCAAAATACGTTACAAATGATTTTTAAAATTTAGAATATTAAACATTAAAGCCTCTAAGTCCATTTACTTATCTTTTAGCTCGTTCCTTTATAATTCTCACTTAATTTAGGCTTTCACTTCACTTTTGTTTAACAATATTTCTAAACAATAACTTATTTTCAAACTCGTTTGGCTCAATATCCCGGTCCCGAGCACCCAGATTTTGTAGGGGAAAGGTTCACAACACTCGCAAATAAAACATACACTTCAGTATAAACTATATATTGCAATAAGGTAGGTAACAATTATTTAATTTAGAAATACAAGTAAAACAACCACGCTGAGACACGCTACATATTAAGTCTGTCTGGGTTCTTCTTCAACGTTCAACTGCATGCGCCGAACAGCTGCGCGTGTCAACGGTCTGCCAGAGGCGGCGGATTTGGGGTCGATTCCTACATATATATATATGAAACCGATGTTCCAGAATCCAGCATCGAGGCCGCTGCAACTATCAGGAAGGGCCGAGTTGTAGGAATCGACCCTAATTCCGCCGCCTCTGGCAGACCGTTGACACGCGCAGCTGTTCGGCGCATGCAGTTGAACGTTGAAGAAGAACCCAGACAGACTTAAGATGTAGAGTGTCTCAGCGTGGTTGTTTTACTTGTATTTCTAAATTAAATAATTGTTACCTACCTTATTGCAATATATAGTTTATACTGAAGTGTATGTTTTATTTGCGAGTGTTGTGAACCTTTCCCCCCATATATATATATATATATATATATATATAAACTTGTCCTCCCGAAACTCCCAGACCAGGCATTTCACAACCAGTTTGAGAAAACTGTCTAATTAGCTGTAGTTTGATAGCTTATTTATGAAAAACCTGCGTATAAAACAATCAGTACAGTAATTAATGATTTTACATCTACACGGACTTTTCAGCCCGACGTAATTTATTTTATTCATAACAGATGGCGCTTTTGTCAACAACCTGTGATGATGGTTTGAAAACATGCTAAGTCGGTTCGTGTCTTAATACGACGTATTATATCCACAAATAAACCAATATTCGTTCCTAAAATTGCCGAGCCGGCAGCACTATTCAACTCCGCTTGCAGTCACTAAATTATAACAGTCTGGACATTAGATTTACCGCCATTATTTGTGCCAATAATGCTTACTTTTGCTAGCGTTTATCTGTATACAGAAAAAGATAAAATGGATACGAGTAAAAAAAAATCTTTACTGCCTCATCGTAATAAGTATGTATACGTTAATACATTAGAAGGCAATAAATGTTTGTGACCGATTACGTCATTGTTTTTCTAGCCTATCCCACCTTCTTTGGTATTTTAAAGTAAACAAACAATTAGGTATACTTTCTACCAGATTGCTCTACTACAGAGCGTGACGTAACAGATTGATTTCAGAGTGATTGCAGAGCAATCTCAGATCAAATCTCTATTTACATATCGAAAACGCTATAAGTCTGAGAATTGACTATGAGTACGGGCCTTAATAACAATTTTCTTTGGCAAGAATTTAAATATATTCACAATAAACATTCTTTGGTAAATATTTTGGTAAAATAACATATTATAATATTTGGATGATCAATGAATTTGTTCCAACAAATTGGGTTCACTTAATAAGTAATTATAGAATTGTTTACAGTCCATTTTTAGGGTTTTGTAGGTATGACCAAAAAACCCTTATACCGTCATTTTGTCGTCTGTCTGTCTGTTCGGTAAAAATTGTGGTCAAACGGCTAAACCTAGAGAGTTGAAATTTGGCACATAGGAAAAATACTAAAACATTTTAAAAACATATCCCCCTAAAAATATATACAAATATGTGCTCATCGAAAAAAAAATATTTTTTTTTAAATTCTGAGTAGGATATTAAATGAAAGCCCTTAGTACGTGGATTAAATATCAAAATTTTATTTTTGCAAAATAAATTATTTTGACGCTATTTTTGCCAAAATTATGCAAAAAAATTTTAGTCCCACACCTGTAGCCCAGATGGTTTAAATTAAAAAGTATTAAATAATACAACAGATACCCAGTAATATTTTCTATAAATATTCAGTTGGTTGATTGTAGCAATAAAGATTACCAGAGACTTGCACATAAACAATGCCTCTAATATTATCTAATTTTTAGTTATCACTTTTATTCAGATGGTACAGAATAACAGAAAATAAACTAAATCATATAAATGTACTTATTTTTTTTACAGAGACCACATACCTACTCAGTATCATATATTTACTTGCAAAAAAAAAACATTGTTTCAAGTAATTTTCCTAGAAAAATATTTCGAGTATAAAACACAAAATACTCAATACCATGTCCTTAATACTGTATTTGAAATACAAAGCGTGTTTGAAATAGTATTTCACAAAAACTTTATTTGAAATATTCACAATTCGGGTATGTTAATGTCTGAAATGTAATTCAAGCATTTATTGGGTGTAATAAGCAAAAATTGATGTGAAGTGTGAATTTTCACACGTTTCAGGGTTTTGCAGGTATTTAATCAGTGTAAGAAGCCAACATACTACGGATGTCTAGGAATATTTGTTCTATAATCACATCAAAATCAACAGTTTTTAGTGTTTTGTATGTATGATTAAAAAACCCTTATACCGTCATTTTGTCGTCTGTCTGTTCGGTAAAAATTGTAGCCAAACTGCTAAACCTAGAGAGTTGAAATTTGGCACGCTTATACAACTCTTTGACCCGCACATAGGAAAAATACTAAAACATCTAAAAAACATATCCCCCTAAAAATATAAACAAATATGTGCTCATCGAAAAAAAAAATATTTTTTTAAAAGTCTGAGTAAGGTATTAGATGAAAGCCCTTAGTACGTGGATTAACGACCAAAATTTTATTTTTGCAAAATAAATTATTTTGATACTATTTTTGCCAAAATTGTGCAAAAAAATTTTTGTCCCACACCCTGTAGCCCAGATGGTTTAAATTAAAAATCTGAAAAAATTCTAAGTAATGTACATTGTTGTGAACCGGAATAGTACAACAGGAGTTTCAATAAATTCAATAAGGAATAGTACATCAGATTATGTTTTCGGAAAATAACGCATTTTTTGTATTTTTAACTAAAATACGTTAAATATTTAATTCGCTATGTAACACAGTAGATAAGTAAGGGCTGATAGCGTAGTCGATTTCGTCGTTGGTTAGTAATTTGCAAACTAGAGTACGAATCCGGTCAGTTTTAATTTTTCTTTTTTTTTTTTTTATTTTTATTTTGTTTAAATTATTTTGTCAAAATTCTAGTTCTATTTTGGTAAATATTGCATTTAATTTTGAAAAGCCTAAATTTAATAACCAGTGGGAAGTGTTCAAATTATAATTTAATCCTGTTTGAATGTATACGAAATCAGAAGACGGGGCTTATGATTTATGCAACCAATGGAAGCGGTAATGGTGCAATTTTCAAAATATAACCTAACGTAACCTAACCTTGCTATATAAAAAATACTGCACATATTTAGAAACTTAAATAATGGTATTAGGCATGTCGAAAAAATATTTTGACATAAAATTAGTTTTGGCATCCCAAATAATCATCATTCAGTTACTAAATACCTGCAAACTCTGAAATGTGTGAAAATTCACACTTCACATCAATTTTTGAAATTTTTACTATTAAATTACTTTTTTTTTAGGGGCCTACTTTTTTTGCGCTTCAGGCCCCCCTTACCCTAAATCCGGCCCTGAGTTTGTTTAACAGTACCAACATATATTATTGCAAAAAAAAAAATTACTGAAAATCATATATTTGATGAATTAATTGAAGGATTTCTAGGTGTTCGATATTTTTAAAGTTCTCATCCAAAACTGGAACAATTTTGTACTTCTCACACAAAAATCCCGACCGTTCAAATCAGCTTCATATTTAATTGTAAGGTCCATAACGTATTTGTTGAGAGCTGTGCCGTAACAAGGCCGGAGCAACAGGAGCAACAAGGGTACAGGCCCGGGGCCCAGATAGAGGGGGGTTGCAAAGGAAAATACTAATTCATCACTTGTATTTGAGTAAGGGCCTTGTTTTAGCTCATTAGGTAGTTGTACTATAAAAGTGAGGACTTTTTTCAGGTCATCATTTATTATATTTTAGAAGTGAGCATCACTTGTATTATAGTCTTTAGGGGGGCCCAATTATAAAACCTTGCCCAGGGCCCAAAAAAATCTAATTACGGCTCTGGTTGAAAGTATCTTGATGGAGCGAAGTAATGTTTGAACCGCCGAGGAAATCGAAATCTTGTGACACCTGTCGAAGTTTTTCAAATCTACAAATTTGCTCAACAACTATGTCATTAGTCTGGACATATGTTAAACGAAATTATTCAGATTCATTTAAATAGGCATTTGAAGCTTCATAATCAAATTGTTTACGAATCTTACGCTTCCTTTTTTCTTTAAACACAGGTTTGATATCCACAAGTTTAGCCAGATCTGTTCTTTTTCATAAAAAGTTCCAAACTCTTCATTTCTAATTTCAACTATTGTATTTCAAAGAAAGTAAAAATCCTATTTGGTATATAAAGTTTTTTGCATCTGAATATGTTTCCTCATTTTTAGGGTTTTGTAGGTATGACCAAAAAACCCTTATACCGTCATTTTGTCGTCTTTCTGTCTGTCTGTTCGGTAAAAATTGTAGCCAAACGGCTTAACCTAGAGAGGTAATTTAGTTCAGATTTAATATAAATAATCTTATTTTGTAAATTTATGTTTAACCTGAAAATAAACTTTGTTAAACGTTTGATTTTCATTTGTGCATGGCAACTGTTATTTTCAGATAAATATACAAAAATTATTGTGTGCTTTTTTTTAAACAAATTGGGATTTTTTTGGGATTGAAATTATTGAGTGTAAAATCTAACAGTTTGAGTTTTATGGCTATGTACAGTTGTAAATTCCCCTGTGGTTAAGCAAGGTCTTATGAGATAAGAGAACACCTGCTGTTTACTATATGATATAATTTAATCATTAATACATTGTTCCATTACTCGACAAAAGTAAGAGCGGTCGAAGTTTCCCGTTCTGAAAGTGTACGACATTAACCTTTTCAGGCATTATCTTTTATGGCAAACAAATGTTTTGGCCCTATTTCCAACAGATTTCCAAAGGGACATTGGCTCTCTGCACTGATGACTAAATTGCCGCGCGTGTAATAGCGCTGGTGTGTATAGGCCATAAGGTCTGTCCGGTAAAAATTGTGGCCAAACGGCTAAACCTAGAGAGTTGAAATTTAGCATGCTTTTACAACTCTTTGACCCGCACATAGGAAAAATACTAAAACATTTCAAAAACATATCCCCCTAAAAATATATACAAATATGAGCTCATCGAAAAACAAAAATATTTTTTTTAAATTCTGAGTAAGGTATTAAATGAAAGCCCTTAGTACGTGGATTAACGATCAAAATTTTATTTTTGCAAAATAAATTATTTTGTCGCTATTTTTGCCAAAATTATGCAAAAAATGTTTTGTCCCACACCTGTAGCCCAGATGGTTTAAATTAAAAAATATTAAATAACACAACAGATACCCAGTAATATTTTCTATAAATATTCAGTTGGTTGATTGTAGCAATAAAGATTACCAGAGACTTGCACATAAACAATGCCTCTAATATTATCTAATTTTTAGTTATCACTTTTATTCAGATGGTACAGAATAACAGAAAATAAACTAAATCATATAAATGTACTTATTTTTTTTACAGAGACCACATACCTACTCAGTATCATATATTTAGTTGCAAAAAAAAAACATTGTTTCAAGTAATTTTCCTAGAAAAATATTTCAAGTATAAAACATAAAATACTCAATACAATGTACTAAATACTGTATTTGAAATACAAAGCGTGTTTGAAATAGTATTTCACAAAAACTTTATTTGAAATATTCACAATTCGGGTATGTTAATGTCTGAAATGTAATTCAAGCATTTATTAGGTGTAATAAGCAAAAATTAATGTGAAGTGTGAAGTTTTGTATGTATGATCAAAAAACCCTTATACCGTCATTTTGTCGTCTGTCTGTTAGGTAAAAATTGTAGCCAAACTGCTAAACCTAGAGAGTTGAAATTTGGCACGCTTATACAACTCTTTGACCCGCACATACGAAAAATACTAAAACATCCCCCTAAAAATATAAACAAATATGAGCTCATCGAAAAAAAAAATATTTTTTTAAAAGTCTGAGTAGGGTATTAGATGAAAGTCCTTAGTACGTGGATTAACGATCAAAATTTTATTTTTGCAAAAGAAATTATTTTGACGCTATTTTTGTCAAAATTGTGCAAACAAATTTTTTTCCCACACCCTGTAGCCCAGATGGTTTAAATTAAAAATCTGGAAAAATTCTAAGTAATGTACATTGGTGTGAACCGGAATAGTACAACAGGAACTTTTGATCAGATTATGTTTTCGAAAAATAACGCATTTTTGTGTTTTTAACTAAAATACGTTAAATATTTAATTCGCTATGTAACACAGTAGATAAGTAAGGGCTGATAGCGTAGTAGATTTCGTCGTTGGTTAGTAATTTGCAAACTAGAGTCCGAATCCTGTCAATTTTAATTTTTCTATTTTCTTTTTTATTTTTATTTTGTTTAAATTATTTTGTCAAAATTCTAGTTATATTTTGGAAAATGTTGCATTTAATTTTTAAAAGGGTAAATTTAATAACCAGTGGGAAGTGTTGAAATTATAATTTAATCCTGTTTGAATGTATACGAAATCAGAGGGCGGGGCTTATGATTTCAGCAACCAATGGAAGCGGTAATGGCGCAATTTTCAAAATATAACCTAACTAAACCTAACCTAACCTTGCTATATAAAAAAAATACTGCACATATTTAGAAACTTAAATAATGGTATTAGGCATGTCGAAAAAATATTTTGAGATAAAATTTGTTTTGGCATCCCAAATAATCATCAGTTTTTAAATACCATACATTGTATATAAATAAAGCTCAGAAAATATGATTAAGATATTCCAAATGTCCTATTGAATTAACAAAAAACAGGAATTAGAAAAATTATAAACAGAAATTTTTGCACGTACGAATTGATATGCACGTTTTCAAGTCAGAAACAGTTTTTGGAATGTCTGTCTGACCCTAGTGGTATGTCTGGACGTGGCGGGTTGTAGGAATAACAAAATCTAAAAATTTCTGGAACAGGGTACCCGACACAATTACTGGATTTTTATTCGCTACCCATTAATTACTCACGACCCGATAATAACCCGCTATGCGCTAGTTACTTCTTACGTATCAGTTATCCTTGAATATTTATTCAAATAATAAATACATTGTACTTTTTTCTACAGCAGTGGGAATGGTATAACGTTTCGGAAATATCTAATTCTGGTCATATTATATATTGTTACATTAATTTTATATTGCGCGCTCTAAAAATCAAGGCCAACGCAATGTCAGTAATATAGTTGATCCTCAAAGTATTAAATAACACAACAGATACCCAGTAATATTTTTTATAAATATTCAGTTGGTTGATTGTGGCAATAAAGATTACCAGAGACTTGCACATAAACAATGCCTCTAATATTATCTAATCTTTAGTTATCACTTTTATTCAGATAGTACAGAATAACAGAAAATAAACTAAATCATATAAATGTACTTATTTTTTTTACAGAGACCACATACCTACTCAGTTTCACATATTTAGTTGCAAAAAAAAAAAAAACGTTGTTTCAAGTAATTTTCCTAGAAAAATATTTCAAGTATAAAACACAAAATACTCAATACCATGTCCTTAATACTGTATTTGAAATACAAAGCGTGTTTGAAATAGTATTTCACAAAAACTTTTTTTGAAATATTCACAATTCGGGTATGTTAATGTCTGAAATGTAATTCAAGCAATTATTGGGTGTAATAAGCAAAAATTGATGTGAAGTGTGAAGTTTTGTATGTATGATCAAAAAACCCTTATACCGTCATTTTGTCGTCTGTCTGTTAGGTAAAAATTGTAGCCAAACTGCTAAACCTAGAGAGTTGAAATTTGGCACGCTTATACAACTCTTTGACCCGCACATAGGAAAAATACTAAAACATCCCCCTAAAAATATAAACAAATATGAGCTCATCGAAAAAATAAAATATTTTTTTAAAAGTCTGAGTAGGGTATTAGATGAAAGTCCTTAGTACGTGGATTAACGATCAAAATTTTATTTTTGCAAAAGAAATTATTTTGACGCTATTTTTGCCAAAATTGTGCAAAAAAATTTTTGTCCCACACCCTGTAGCCCAGATGGTTTAAATTAAAAATCTGGAAAAATTCTAAGTAATGTACATTGGTGTGAACCGGAATAGTACAACAGGAACTTTTGATCAGATTATGTTTTCGAAAAATAACGCATTTTTGTGTTTTTAACTAAAATACGTTAAATATTTAATTCGCTATGTAACACAGTAGATAAGTAAGGGCTGATAGCGTAATCGATTTCGTCGTTGGTTAGTAATTTGCAAACTAGAGTCCGAATCCTGTCAATTTTAATTTTTCTATTTTCTTTTTTATTTTTATTTTGTTTAAATTATTTTGTCAAAATTCTAGTTATATTTTGGAAAATGTTGCATTTAATTTTTAAAAGGGTAAATTTAATAACCAGTGGGAAGTGTTGAAATTATAATTTAATCCTGTTTGAATGTATACGAAATCAGAGGGCGGGGCTTATGATTTTAACCACCCATGGAAGTGGTAATGGCGCAATTTTCAAAATATATCCTAACTTAACCTAACCTAACCTAACCTTGCTATATAAAAAAAATACTGCACATATTTAGAAACTTAAATAATGGTATTAGGCATGTCGAAAAAATATTTTGACATAAAATTTGTTTTGGCATCCCAAATAATCATCATTCAGTTACTAATACCTGCAAAATCCTGAAATGTGTGAAAATTCACATTTCACATCAATTTTTTGAATTTTTACTATTAAATTACTTCCGAGTAAAATTTAAATATAATTTTGATAAAATTATGAAGTAATTATTATCTTGACTTCTATGAACTTTTACATCGCTCTCTTGTTACCCAAAATATAACACTAAATTAATTAATTTTGTTTAAAAAACTATCTATTGTATATAAATAAAGCCCAGAAAATATGATTAAGATATTAAATATGTCGTAAGTTATTTAGTTTATGAAACATATAAGAAAGTTTACATAAGTGTGAACATTTTTACATACCATGGCGCAGTTGTTAATCAAAATATGACTCTAAATTAATTTATTTTGTTTAAAAAACTATCTATTGTATATAAATAAAGCCCAGAAAATATGATTAAGATATTTAATATGTCCTAAGTTATTTAGTTTATGAAATATATAAGAAAGTTTACGTAAGTGAACATTTTTACAGACCATGGCGCAGTTGTTAATCAAAATATGACTAAATTAATTTATTTTGTTTAAAAAACTATCTATTGTATATAAATAAAGCCCAGAAAATATGATTAAGATATTTAATATGTCCTAAGTTATTTAGTTTATGAAATATATAAGAAAGTTTACGTAAGTGAACATTTTTACAGACCATGGCGCAGTTGTTAATCAAAATATGACTCTAAATTAATTTATTTTGTTTAAAAAACTATCTATTGTATATAAATAAAGCCCAGAAAATATGATTAAGATATTTAATATGTCCTAAGTTATTTAGTTTATGAAATATATAAGAAAGTTTACATAAGTGTGAACATTTTTACATACCATGGCGCAGTTGTTAATCAAAATATGACTCTAAATTAATTTATTTTGTTTAAAAAACTATCTATTGTATATAAATAAAGCCCAGAAAATATGATTAAGATATTTAATATGTCCTAAGTTATTTAGTTTATGAAATATATAAGAAAGTTTACGTAAGTGAACATTTTTACAGACCATGGCGCAGTTGTTAATCAAAATATGACTCTAAATTAATTTATTTTGTTTAAAAAACTATCTATTGTATATAAATAAAGCCCAGAAAATATGATTAAGATATTTAATATGTCCTAAGTTATTTAGTTTATGAAATATATAAGAAAGTTTACGTAAGTGTGAACATTTTTACAGACCATGGCGCAGTTGTTAACCAAAATATGACTCTAAATTAATTTATTTTGTTTAAAAAACTATCTATTGTATATAAATAAAGCCCAGAAAATATGATTAAGATATTAAATATTTATATTTTGTATTTGAACGTCCGTCCAAGGTCAAACAACTTTTGTTATCTGGTTTTAAATTCCAAAGTTCATGAGCGTTCTTTGTTATTTTTATTTCAAAACGATATAAAGGCACAATTATACAAAATGTACGTTTTTCTTACTTCTAATCGTGTAAAGACAAACCTGCGCCCGGGGAAAAAAGCAGAATTCCCCCCCCCTGATTTGATGATTTTTCCCCCCGGATGATTTTTCCAAATCTAATGATTGAATTACTTCAAATTTAATTGAAAGTAAACTTAAATTGGTAAGCCTGTCCTGAGCCTAGCCTGTCCTAGGGTTTTGTAGGTATGACCAAAAAACCCTTATACCGTCATTTTGTCGTCTGTCTGTTCGGTAAAAATTGTGGCCAAATGGCTTAACCTTGAGAGTTCAAATTTGGCATACTTATACAACTCTTTGATTCGAACATAGGAAAAATACTAAAACATCTCAAAAACGTATCACCCTAAAAATATAAACAAATATGTGCTAAACGAAAAATATATATTTTTTTTTAAATTCTGTAGAGTATCAAATGAAAGCCCTTAGTACATGGTTTAACGATCTAAGGTTTATTTTTGCAAAATAAATTATTTTGATGCGATTTTTGCCAAAATTATGCAACAAAATTTTTTGTCCCACACTCTGAAGCCCAGATGGTTTAAACTAAAAATCTAAGTTATGTACATTGGTGTGAATCGGAATAGTAGAACAGGAATTTTTGATCAGATTATCTTTAAGGAAAATAACGCAATTTTTGGGTTTTTTTCTAGTTATATTTTGACAAATGTTGCATTTAATTTTTAAGAGCGTAAATTTAATATCCAGTTGAAATTACATTTTCTTCTATCTTGTCATGTATACGAAACCAGAGGGTCGGAGCCATATTTAAAACAACCAATGGAAGTATTTAACATATACAAGGTTGATATAAAAATGAAAATTTATATTTTAGTTCTAAAGAAAAATATAAAATCTTAGAATATGTACTTTTAAGCGTTTGTTTTGGCGCCTCTAAGAGCGAACGCCCTGGGCCTGTGCCCCTCGCAACCCAGCCTTTTGTCAATGATGGCAGACAGAAAAAAAATTGTGTAGTAGTAAGTAAGCATATGTTGAAAAGTACAAACCGGCATGTTTACATTTGCATCCAAGGTCAAACACTATTATTTATACTTATACATTCCCAAATTCATGGGCGTTCATTACTAATTTTAATTTCAAAATGTTATAAAGTTATAATGACGCAAAACGTATTTTTTTTCTTAGGCAGCAGTCTGACTGATCGAGCGCCGTCGTGTAACGTAGCGCCGAGTCGTGTAGTGTCATTTAAAAATTTAAAAGCTGGTCTGACTGATCAAGTACTGTCGAGTATTATCGATCATTCAGTGTCAAGTAAATTTGTTTCTCACTTGTCAAATAGTGCATATTCCAACCTAAAATAATACTATTATACTATTATTTTACTCTATATTGTAATTTTGTTTTTTTTTTTTGACGTTCCAACTGTCAAATAACATATGGTTGAGCGTCGAGCGTCGTGTGAAATTCAAACTGGTTTGAAATACAAACAACTTGATGCTACTTGATAGCAAACGATGGTTCAGTGCGACTCATGCCCTTAGTTAACGTGTGTTTGAAATTTGCTCGACAGCAAACGATCGACAGCACTCGATCAGTCAGACCGCGGCCTTACTTCTAATAACTACGAAATGGCGAAAACGTACTTCACATTTCTGCAATACACTAGTAACTTTTATAATAATTAATTATTATTAAATCAAATTCAATTATTCTAATTTTCATATTGAAATTTATATACAAATGTCTGTGCCAGCGACAGGGGGACTACGGTTACAGCTGTACCGGACCCCAGACCTAAGGGGCTGGTCTTATGACCTAATGATCTGACAACCATAAAGAAAACAATTTACTCAGGATTCGAAATGTACCGCCAAACCGGAACTGTGTTCCAGTTTGTGAAATTTTGGAAAATATTTTTCAGATCCGTAATTTTCGTATATAGTTGTTTTATTGCTGAGTTGCACAATAATTATGAAAAGGCTAAAATATTGGCAGCGCTAAAGGGGTTTCAGGAGGGTCCGGGCCCCTCTAAAAATTGTTCTGCCTCCCGCCCTCCCCCAGATATGCCTGGAGAGAATAAAAAAATATATATAAAACTGAGTGCCGGGATCAGTTTGGGAATATTTCGAATTGTGAAAGAGCGGGTCAAAAAGCCGCTTACGGCTTGCTTCACCTTTTCAAAATTTCTAACAATCATATTTTCATTAATGTTGCCCCCCACAAATATTTCTCGCCGCCACTGGGCTGAAACGTTCCGGTTCATGAAATAATAACCATTATAGATATCAGAGCCGGACTAAGGTATTTCTGCGCCCGAGGCAAAGTACCAGTCTTGCGCCGCTGTCCTTTACTAAATAAAAAAGGAAGATTGATCGTAGAGATGACCAAAAAAAGGAGGCGTGATTTTTGCGCCTCAACTCTTTCTTGCGCCTTTACCAACTCTGCGCCCGTAGCGAGTGCCTCGCTCGCCACATTCTAGATCCGGTTCGGGTAGATATAGTAGAAACTTTATTTGTTAGTTTAAGATAACAAGGGTTTGTTTTCATTTCTTTAATTATATTTGTAATGCGGCTGATAGACATTTTTATTTTTATTATTTAGGTATTTATTTTTTCTGGGTGCCGGTTACTTGAGAATTTCGGTTATATGAGTATCGGATAAAAGAGATTTTACAGTAATATCGTCAGGCGCGTAACTAAAAAAAATCTCATGGAGGAGGACATTTTAACAAACACCGCCCGTGTGCGTAGGACGCCCTAACATATGCACGCGGCGGCCCTTCATATGAGAAAATTTCCATAGGTGAAATTTTATGTGATAGTAGTAAGCAAATGTTGATCTCTCTATAACAACAAATATTTTTTAAGTATAAAACCGTCTTCTTTTATTATGTAGGTATTCTGTTCGTTTCCATTTCAAGTTTATAATATTTTATAATTAAATGAAAAAAATCTCAAACGCTGTGTAACGTAGGTGTCACGACTATTTATTCATATTGTCTCCAATTTTCTTAGGTAAATGGGTGTAAAGACGGTTAGCGAACCCCCCCCTCTCCCGAAAAAACATCTTAAGTATTATTATAGATTGTACATATGTGGAAAAAGCCGGAAAAAATAAAGATATACATTTTATGAATTAGTTAGTTAAAATAACTGATTCATCAGCGAAAGCTTTTTGCTTCAAAGAAGGCTATTGCGCCTATCACAGCCCGTTTAGAGGGCCCGTGTTGGACATCTTTAACATTTTTGTTTAATTGCACTTTCTTATCCAACCAATTTCTCTTTTAATTAGGGGCGGGGGCAGACAGCGTGTATGCCGCGGGCCCAGATATACGTAAATACGGCCCTGATCTAGCCTAAAATAAAAAACAGAAAATAAAAGAACACATGTAGGTACGGACAGAAATATATTAGATAAAAAATCTGTTTCAAAAGGGAAACAGATATGTGGGCGATGATAGAAAGCTATAAAGGGGCCCCACAATCATCTTATATCACAGATAAATATAAATAAACACATTAAAAGATAAGTGCATTTTATAAGAGAAGCGGTTTATTGAACAATAATTTTTCAGAAATTTTGTAAATTGATGAACCCCCCCCCCCCCCCCCCTCCCGAAAAAATCTCCTCTCCAAATCTCTTTGGTGGAATTATATCATAATTTATCTTAAACCACTTAAAATTGTTATTAACTATTTTAATTAAGTGGTAAATTAATTAATTTTTAGATAATTTTAACACAGTTTAATTTACCATTTTAGAAAATCAAATAAATTTCAACATGTTCCGTAAACAGAACAAATTGTTTACGCGTGATGGTTATACTTCCATTTAAACACAATTTTGTTTATATGCAGGATCTATACATATCGTGCCCTCTCTTAGCCAGTAGAATGAAAACTATCGCTACTTAAAAGATTTGGTTCGAAACTTGGGAGAAAAGGTTCGAAACTTGGGGGAAAAGGCTCGAAAGTGCATCCAAATATTCAACTGCATTTTGTCAGAAAATGAACAAAATTATTCATCCAAATTGTAAACCCTCGTATTAACAGGAGCCCTCTGAACAATTTTTATTTGAAGCATTTTTAAAAATAATTATTTGTTATGGAGATATCAGGCCATAAAAAATCGTTTTTCACAACCAGGTTGGGAAATGCGGAAGGGTGTTGAAGTTCCGTGACTTTTGACGTAAATGACTCTGGAGTTCCGGGAAGACAAATATATATATATATATAGTTGGATTGTTGTTCTTGACGAAAAATGTAGGAGGAAATAAAAATTCTTGATTACTCGTCAAAAGTTTATTATAAAATATTAAGAGACGTTTCGACTGGTAAATCCAGTCATCCTCAGTCTATAAATAAAAATTACAATTGTAAAATACAAAAAATAGTAAACAACGAAAAGTATTTTTTAACAAAACAAAAATAAGTAAAATTGAAAATTGATAAATTAGTGTAAATTGAAAATAATTTAAACATATTAATTGAAAATTATCAAATTGCGTGAGGCGCCATTTTGTGAAACTAAATTTATTACAGAGATTTAAGAAAATACAAACATTAATCAAAATTAAGCAAATAATTATAAAAAGTTATATAAAATAAGTGTTCTTAACTAGACAGCTTCTTACCTAGAGTACGTTGTCAATATTTTAAAAAAAGTATATTTTTATAAAAAAATATACGGAAATGAAATTGAAAAATCCATCCCAAACACATACAGAGTAGACAGGCAGTGTAGAACAGGACGGCTCGAGATTGTCTGGTCGTTTGTGATATTACTCATAGACACCTAGACGTCTGACACGATTGGTTATATATATATATATATATATATATAGAGAGAGAGAGAGAGAGAGAGGGACGGATTACAAGGTGTATCTAGATTTTTCTCGAAAAGACGGTGTGTGAGCAAGTTAGGAAGAAAATTTGGTGACCAGAGTTTAACCAAATAATTGGATGGTAGTATTCAAATTTTCCGGAATAAACCGGAAAGTACAGGATATCAAGGACAACTTCCATTTTTATATAGGAACGAGTATTTACTAGTGTTCAAAATTGCTTTTCATTTTGAACGTTTTCGCATCCTTACTCTATAGTTAACAGTAGCTCGAAGCATAACAAAAAATATTGCACGTTCAAGTCGTACCTACTTGAAAGTACTTGAAGTACCTCCAACACGAACCATTTTTATTAGTTTAAATTAGTTGTCAAAATAAGTATAATTTATTTTATTTTTGTTTAAAAGGTATATTTTAATGAATATAAATGTCATATATTTATGAATATATCTTGCAAAATTGAGCGTTTTTCTATTATAATTTCATGCTTCGATCTTATATGACTTGGCGGCCCCTCGACAAAGCTTTCGCGGCCCCCCGGTTGAGAAACGCTGCTATAGATTTTAAATCTATAGTCTATTCCAAACGTTTAAGCGAACCTAACTGGATTTTTCATTTTTATAATTGTCATGTGCTCTCTTTTTAAGGATTGAAGTGAACTTTTGCTAAACAGAATGATCAAAGCCTCACTTAATCGGTAAAAGTTACTAGAATTGAAAATCTAGTTCCGTTTAAACCAAAGAAATAGGCTATAATTCCGCTTAAACGACTGGAAGAGACTACAGATCAAGGGACGCACACAGGGAGGTGATCCAGTGGGTTCGGACCGCTCCTATGATTCAAGGCGAATGTTTGTAATTATACCATAATAAGTAAAAAAGTTCAAAATGTAGTGGATATATAAACGAAATTTATTTTTATGAAATGTCATAATAAGTCTAGTGCCTACGTCGAAAGATACTGCACTTGATGATAATGGAATGCCATTTGGCACACGTATTCCTTATAAAAATTAAATCATTTTGACTCGCAGTACCTATTTCTGAATCGAGGCAGATTCAAGATGGCGGCGAAACTAGCGCGTCAATTACGATAACGATAACTAATTTTTATGATAGAGTGAAATAGCTAAATACATATTTGTACAATAGACCTTTAGCTACAATTTGCCGTGTCGTACGCAAATATTCGTTGCTTAGTTTACAAGATACCGTCCATAATTCATTCTCAGACGCAAAAAAGTGATTTCCGAAATGGCTAACGAATTTCGTATCATATGGCTCATTTTCTATTAATTTAATGCTGTAGATTACGAATCTGTTATCAACATGGCGAAAATTTTAAATTTTGATAGATTTTTTTCCCAAATTCTAGACATGATGATATACTCTATCACTGCAAATCTGCGTAAATTAATATTTTGTTTCAATTCTTCCTAAATCCGTAGGGCATATCCTTGGGTACAAGAATATGTGCGGAATTTTTCTCTGCGGGGCGCCGAAATTAAGGTAGCGGCCGAAATGTAAGTCTCAACTTCGTATTATTTTGACACTCTTTATATCGTTTTCGACCAAATCGGACCTGTAAATTACAAAAATTAAATAAAAAATGGCATATGACTTGTTATTATTCGGGTTTTGCCCGAAATGAAATAAAAAATCTGACATATCCGGCCGGAACAGCTGTAAATTATAATATTTAAGTAAGATACTCCATGCATATATGGAATACATCAATTTGCTTATGTTTGTTCGTAGCACCTGGTCTCAAATGAAGCCGCTTTCGAAATAACGCTCAAAAATCGAATTTTGCTATTTTCATCAAATTTGTTGAGTTGTATATCAATTTCGAGTACCTATATTAAAGTCATAGATTTCGAAAATGGAGTTAATTTAAAGATTTGCTACATATAAGATTGTATTTTGCCCGAAAAAATAATTACATGTATTCTTTATATAACAGTGAGGTTCATTACACGAGAGTTAAGTGCCTCCCCATCCATAAGAGTAGTATATAGCAGTTCTGACAAAATAATATAGATTACTCCACACTTAATACGATTCTATTGGTGGCCGAAAACTATTCTGTCGAAAATGGTTATAATATTCTCTGATATTTTTACTCTAACATCACACTCTATTATTTAACGACTTTCTACTGCATTTATCAAAATGTATTAGTAAAATGTTTTAACATGTAATGAAATAGGAGATGATACCCTTAATACTTTGCTTTTCACAGAATAAATATGTGTTTTACCAGCCCAGATTTACGAACTACCCAAAAAAAAAAAAAAAACTGTGTGCACCCCTGTACAGATCTGCTTAAAAATTTGAAATAAAGTATTGAGAAGTGACATGCTCGAATAGGCTAGCTGGTGGTCAAATTATTGTACTACGTTAAGCAGTACTGTTTGAACTTATTACGTGTATTTTGTGTTGAATTTTTGTTACAATGTCGATAGAAGATGTGAAAAACTATAAAAGCAGAACAAATTTTATTGTTTTTGGCTATCATTCTAGAAATGGCGATAGGCATCTCAGTTTTATTACTTTTCGTAAAAAATTGGAGTGAAAGTTAATATTAAATCCAAATTGGGAAAATATTTGGTTATGGACAGGAGGAAGGCGTGGAATATGTTTTGTGTTACGGCAAAAAATTAACTGATACTAAAGTCCATTTACAATAAAAAATGAGATGACGTCACAGTTGAAAAACTCCCTGTGTTGCCACTTCGCTAATTGTCAAAAAAGTTAGGTTATATCGAACTATTTCTAAAAAGAGATTGAAAACCTATATTTCCAATGGAGGAAAGGAATTAATGTGAATTATGATGTAGAGCAGCTCTTTCCAATCGATTTGTCGCGCAATTTATGGTATAAATCAGCGTTTCCCAAACTGTGCGCCGCGGCGCCCTGAGCCGCCGTGGCTAGGCTACAGGGGCGCCGCGAAGACCTAGGACCATTTTTTTGTGTGATCACTTTGTACTTTAGAAGTTAGGACTTTTTTTTTGTCCTCACTTTGTAGTTTAGAAGTGAGGACCTTTTTAGTGATTTGTAGGTATGACCACCAAAAAACCCCTATAACGTCACTCATGTATCTGTCTGTCTGTCTGCGTGGTAGAAATTGTAGCCAAACGGCTTAAAGTAGAAAATTGAAATTTGGCATACTTATACATCTTTTTGACCCACAACAGGATTTTTTGATCAAATAATTATTTCGAAAAGTGTCGATTTTTTTATGTCTATGATAAAAAAATAAAAAAATAAAAAAATTTATTGTGTGTTATCAAAAGAAAGCTCTTAAAACGTAGATTAAGGAACGATAGATAGTTTTTAAAAGTCGTTTCTTTTAACACGAATTTAGCCAAAAATGTGTAAAAGTTCTTGTCCCACACCCTTTTACCCGAAGGGATTAACTAAAAATCTGAAAAAATTATAGGTAATGTATATTGCCGGAAACGTACGAGAGGAATTTTTGATCAGATTGTGTTTTCGAAAAGCAAGGCAGTTTTGGTGTTTTTGACAAAATTAATTATTTTTTTAATGCATGGTTAAATTATGCCTAGTAATTTATAGATTTTGTGTATTTATAGCTAAGATAGTGCGTGTATTTTATGGAATTAAAAATATTTAAAAAATAATATATTTTTTTAATAGTTGGGAACTGAGTTACTCACACCACACTACACTACACTCTACACTGTAAAATATTTCTTATTAATCTAATAAAGACTTGAATACGAAGCAAATGTAGAAATAAACGCTGGGATAGTTGGCAAATTATTTAAATATTGTTTAAAAGAATTAAATGGAAGCTCTTAGTTCTCAAATAACCAATAAAAGTCATTAACAAAAAAAATGTTGATTTTGATGTGATAAATATACCAAGACATCCAGTATTATGTTGGCATTTTACACTTTTTAAATACCTACAAAACCCTGAAATGTGGGAAAATTCAAACTTCACTTTCAATTTTTTTTTTTTTTTCACTTTTTTTAGTTTAGAAATGAGGCCCTTTTTTTAGATCATCAATTATAGTTTCATATCTTCAACTGTGTAATAAAATGAAAAATTTAATGTATTTACTTGGCGCCGCGGGATAATTTTAATACATTAAGGGCGCCCGGAACCGAAAAAGTTTGGGAACCACTGGTTTAAATTATAAAATACAGAGTGACTCAGAGCACTTCGAGCTTGCTTTCCGAACCCACCTAAAGAGATCGTAAAGCAATAATAAAGAGTCAAATTTTTTATTATTCGAATAGAAATTTTTGAATATTTGAATTTTAGATGTTCGATGCAATTTCACTTCGAATAATGAATATTCAAATATTATTACCAGATCCAACAGTTTATTTTTTATGGATTACTTTTCGCTTGCGTCTGATGATAATAAACCGTTATGACTCTACGTAACAGACCTGAATGGACGAAACAAATGTAAATAGAACATATTTTATTAATATAATATAATATTTAGTTATCAGTCGAGTGTTAGCTTTGACAGTGAACACATCGGTTAATATCAGTGCAATAGTGAGTTACCTCAAACACCCAGAGTGACCTTGTGTCAGTGCATGCAGGAACACAGCAGTGACTTGCAGTGCGAAGTAAATTTAGACAGCAATGTGTGAATACTGTATTGAAAATGGAAAATAACACACAACAAGTGGAAAAAACGACCTTACAGAGGGTCGATCCCCTTTCTATTCCATCAACATCACAGACACAGAAGAAGACAGCGGAGGATGACCTTCAGCCTCATCATAAAAAACTTCCTACTAGGCAGTATACAATACCAACTAGTAACTTCTTCGAGAGCCTCAGTGATGAAGATGACTCGTCCATAGAAGAACAAAATGAAAGACAACGAACACACCTATTCGATTCAACAAGATACCCGCTATAGTTATGCACAACTACATTAAGAACCACGTTAAATCAATTGCCTCGCTACAAAGAGGCCTCAACGAGTACATCGATTTAAAATACAAAGGAAAAAGAATAATAATTCTCGCCAAAAACTTAATCGATTATCATCAAATAAAGAAGGACTTAGATGAAGCACAAATTCAATATACGACAAAAACCCCATTATGCGAACGAGAAGTCAAATTAGTTATTAAAAAACTCCCACCCAATATTGAACCGAAAGAAATAGAAGAAGATTTAAAAAAGAAAAATCTTCCTGTTAAAAAAGTAGTACAAAAAACTAAGAAAGAGAACAACGTAATCACCCATCCATATCCGCTTTTCATAGTCACCTTTGAAAAAGGCACAGATATCAATACAGTTAGACAACACAATAAGGTCTGCTATTGCATTATTCAATGGGCCAAAATGAAAAGCAACGGAATAACGCAATGCTATAGATTTATTTATTTATTTATTTGGTTAATAGGGTTGTAAACAGGTGCATATCACCCAAAACTACAACCTCGGATACATAATTTACATAAGAAAAGTTTACATGTTTTTACAGATTACTATGTGTATGAAAATAACAAAAATAAAATAAAAGTAATAAAAATAATAATAATAACAGCATTAATAACAATATAAAAATATAAATAATTTAAAAGGAAAGGTATAAAACTATATAAATATATGGATTCACAAAATTACAATATTAAAATTACAAAATAAGCGCATTCAACATGAATTATCATTGAATAGACATATAGGTATTTAAGAAATATTTTTTGATTTTATTTTTCACATGTGGCAGATCGTCATGATGAATGTCTAGATTAAGTTTTTTAATTAAATTATTAACTGTAATTGGCATTCTAGTAAGAGGAGCATTACAGAATAGGGTTGTTCTTGAAAAGGGCACATCGAATAAAGGCTTATTACGGAGATTGCGGTTTGGTATATTAAATTTTATTTGTGCCAAAAGATCAGGACTGTCGAAATAGAAATTTATTATTTTGAAAAATATTATTGTATCTGTAAGATGTCTACGGTCCTGCAGAGCTAATAGATTAAAATATTGGCAACGAATTAAATAGTTGGAAGAAGTGAGCGGAGCCTTTAGTGACAAATATGAAAGAAATCTTTTCTGTATTCGCTCAATACGATTTATATGGACAGCAAAATGTGGGTTCCAGGTGACAGAGCTAAAGTTTATGATACTTAGAACGTAAGCATTATAAAGCGTTAGAATAGTGTTTGTGTTTCTAAAGGATCTAGTAGTACGCATGATAAAGCCTGCCATTTTGTACGCGCGCTTACATATGTGGTCTATGTGTGCAAGAAATGTGAGTTTGGAGTCGAATATAACGCCTAGATCCTTCACTTGACCGACGGTTTGGATAACATTATTATTAAAATGATACTGGAAATCTATTTTGTGCAAATTTTTAGTAAAAGTTATGTGATGTCATTTTTCAAAGTTTAAAAATAATTTATTATTTGTGCAATATTCAAAAAAGCGATTTAGATCTGCCTTCAGATGGTAGCAGTCGTTTATTGATTTAATTTTAATGTAAATTTTTAAATCATCTGCGTACAAAAGTATATTAGAATAAACAAAACAGTGACTGACATCATTCATATAAAGAATAAATAATAGTGATCCGAGATGCGAACCTTGGGGTACACCAGAAGTAGTGTTGAAAAACTTGGAATGATAGCCATTTACTACAACTGCTTGTGATCTATTAGAGATATAGGAACAAATCCAACGCAAGAGGATGCCGTGTATACCGATCTCAATGAGTTTACTAATGAGGTTTTCAAGGTCAATTTTATCAAATGCTTTGCAGAGGTCAGTATATACAGCATCCACCTGAACACGTGAATCAAGAGAACTGGAAAGAAACTGATGGTAGTTGATTAAATTTGTTTCAACCGATCTTTTCTTAAAGAATCCATGCTGTTGTTCAATGATTGCATGTTGTAAACTGCAAGTTAGATCATGTCATATAATTTTTTCAAATAGTTTAGGTATTGCAGATAATATCGAAATAGGTCTATAATTTTTGAAATCGGAGTCACTAGAGCAAATTTCCAAATAGATGGAAACTGTCCTAATGTTAGCGACTTTTTGAATAATATTGCTAAAGGAACTGTAAATCCAGAGAAACAGTATTTCAGTAATAAGGAAGGTCCATCGTAACCTGCTCCTTTCTTCGGATCTAAAGATTTCAAGCGTTTATACAGACCGCAACTATCAATAAGATTATCTGCGTAAGAGCTAGTTTTAGTAAAGAAATTTGAATCTGGTAACGCAGATGTATTAGATGCCAAGCATACGGCCATATTGCGATGAACTGCACTAAAACCCCAAAATGTCTTAAATGTGGTCAAACACATTCAACACATGAGTGCAAAAAACCACCAACCACCACAGCAACCTGCGCAAACTGTGGAGGAGATCATCCAGCAAACTACAGGCAGTGCCAGAAACGACCGGAACCAAGACAGTTCACAAACCAAAATAGGAACATTAGACAGGACCTAGCCAACTTCAACGGACACGAATTCCCTCCCCTCACGTACAACCAGCCGTCCATACCAATGAAAACTCCAATCTGGCCGCCCCAAAGAGAAGGCAACACCAACAACATAAATAATACAAACAACACAAACAATAACAATCCCAGCACCGGAATGGCAGAAATCTTAGCACTAATAAGAACTGTCTTCCACAACTTCAACCTGCAAAATATAGTATCGAAATTAAAAAACCTCATGAGCAGATTCAATGCAGCTCCGGACGGGGTAAGTAAACTCATGGTTATTATAGACTTTGCTATTGCAATTTTTAATTAAAATGGCCAATAATGATAAGTATCTTAAGATCATGTACTGGAATGCCCGCTCAGTGAAGAACAAAGTACTAGAATTAAAGCATGAACTGCAAACAGACCCTGTTGACATACTAGCAATTTCAGAAACACACTTAGATAATCATCACAAATTTAAAATAAACGGTTTTCTCGCCTATAGGAAAGACAGGAATGGCGAAGGTGGAGGCACAGCATTACTGATAAGAAAAGACATCAAACATGAACAATACCCACTGACAGGTGTAAAACACGAAATAGATGCCATCTGCCTAAAAATTTATTCTCCCACCGGGCCATTATTTATTATCTCCGTGTACATGCCGCCAACAGTCCCACTAACATCGGCTGACATGACAAATCTACTAGCCGTTAACCACAGAACTATAGTTATAGGTGATACGAACTGCAGACATACATCATGGAACTGCCATAGTAATAACAAAAATGGCAAAATTCTTCACAACTTGAAAATGCAGAACAACAATATCGAAATCCACGCACCAGATGAACCAACTTACTACCCTTCTAATGGCAGAGGACATCCCAGTACCATAGATTTAGCAATTAGTCGCAAAACTCTTAAAGTATCTCACCCAGTGACAAAAAGCATACTAAGTTCAGATCACAACCCTGTTTACATCCAGATTGGCGACATTCCGCAGAAAAACCAACCAAGAGGAATGTACCAGCATTGGTACATTGACAAAATAATGTTTACTCCCAACATCCGTACGGCACAGGATATTGACCTTCATGTACATGCGCTTACTACTGCCATATTAGCATCAACTGAAAAGAACATACCCATCAATACAACCACAATAAACCAACTTGAACTACCACCTACAATAAAAATTTTAATAAAATTAAAAAACTACATTAGAAAGAAATCTCAAAAAACTGGAAACGCTCATCTTCGAAGGTTGTATAATAAAATGAACAGCTTGGTAAAAGAAGAGGTCACGAAAGAAAGAAATTTAAATTGGAACCAGTTTCTAGCAACACTAGAACCCCAAAGAGGTAACTTATGGAGAGTAACCAAGTCCATAATGAAAAAATCTACAAGCTGCCGGAAGTTACCAGTATTCAGATAAAAGCAAGGCAAGTGTTTTGGCTGACCAGTTCGAACGAGTCCATAAACAAAACGTCGACCTTAGTACAATCCATCACACAAAGAAAGTATGCAACTATGTCAAGAAATACCTTCTAAATAATCCAGTAGTATCAGACCAGGTGAACATCGCAACGCCAGGTGAACTGAGATCCATCATCAAAACTTAAAAAACAAGAAATCATCCGGCCCAGATAACATCCCTCCACGTTTAATAAAACAACTCCCTACCAAAGCAATTATCCTGCTAACCCACATCATAAACAACTCCATGATATTATCCAACTTTCCATCCTCGTGCAAACAATCAAAACTTGTCCCAATCAAAAAACCCAACAAACCGTCCGATATCCCCTCCAACTATCGACCTATCAGTCTATTAAATATACTCAGCAAAATTGCCGAAAAAGTTTACCTGAAAAGAATTAAAGAATATTTAAATGAAAACAACATCATAGTTCCCGAACAGTTTGGATTCAGGCAAGGATATTCAACCACAATGCAATTAGCAAGGCTGATAAACACCATCACAGATGGATTTAATCGAAACAAGCACACCGGAATGGTACTACTGGACATAGAGAAAGCATTTGACACAGTTTGGCACAAAGGACTCATTCTAAAATTGGCCAAGATGAATTTACCATGTTATCTAGTACGACTTATAAATTCATATATACAGGACAGAAGCTTCCAAGTAACACTGAATACAGGCCAATCCACAGCAAGAAAAGTTGCAGCGGGTGTACCTCAGGGTTCTGTACTAGGGCCAGTATTGTTCTGCATTTACATAAACGATTTTCCCAAAATCCAAGATGTAAACTACTCCCTATATGCAGATGATACTGCAGTATTTACAAGTTCCTGGCGAGTAGACACTATAATCAACCGGCTAAATACTGCAGCACAAAAGCTACTGAAATTTATGTCTTTCTGGAAAATTAAACTCAACGAAGCCAAAACAGAAGCCAAAAAACGAAGCCAAAATCTTGTTTACACGCAGAAGACCGCGTGTAAATCAACAAATAAAAATGCAGAACTCAGTTATCGAATAGACCAATAGACCAATCAACCAAATACCTCGGATTACACATGGACCGAAGGATTAATTTTTCTGGTCACTGCAAAAAGATAGTCCAAACAGCAACAGCTAGTATGTCAACTCTGTTTCCACTACTTAATAAAAAGGGTTTGTCCAGAAAAAATAAATTATTATTATACAAGTCAGTAATAAGAACTACTATGATTTACGCCTGTCCAGCATGGAGTAACACCTTACAAGCAAATTATAATAAGCTCCAAGTAATACAAAACAAATGTTTAAGACTCGCCGGCAATTATCCCAGATACAAAAGACTGACAGAAATGCATGAAGAATTAAAAATGGAATTCCTAAAAGACACAATATACAAACTAACTGAAAACTTCTTTTCCAAATGCTTGAATAACGAGAGTCCCCTTATACAAAACATAGGAAATTATGAACTCAACACTCTTAAATACAAAAATACAAGCACCGGTTAACAAAACATATTTTGCTATAGACTGCCTAAACGAACATTTTAATAAAATCAACGTGGTAAACATTAAAACCAAAGACTGTGACAGAGATAGTGTAGTGACAGTGTCATAGTGAAATCTTAATCCTAAACCCCAAAGACGTAGTAATTAAAACATAAACACCATGGCATGTATGGCACAAGGTTTCAACTTGTTTTCTTACTCTAACATAAAATGTAAAACTGTTTAGTAATTAAGCAAATGTATAGTTATGGATAATAGATATATGTACAGTGTATGTGTAAATTCATGAAAAAAATAATTTCGATATTAACACACTTAATTGTCGACTAGTTGTAAATGAGAATGATTTAATAAATGTTTGAAAAAAAATATATGTATATTTATTTATCGACCAAGATACAAAATGAAATATTGTTTTTGGTCAGACACATTACAAATTACAAAACCTTTTAAAATATACAAACACAATATGCATAATAAGCAATACAGCAAAAATAAAATATTTTAAAATTGTACTAGGGCACGTATTTACTTGATAGTATACCTATAGCCTTTTGTGCATATATTTGACTTATGTAAAATCATCAAAAGAATATATTGAATTTTTCAGTAAATAATTCTTGATAGTTCTTTTTTTGGGTTTTGTAGGTATGACCACAAAAAAGCTCTTATAATGTCACTCATGTGTCTGTCTGTACGGTAGAAATTGTAACCAAACGGCTTAATATAGAATTTTGAAATTTGGCATTTTTACATTACGTATCCCAATTGTTGTAAAATTGTCAAATTCTACAACAGATTTAATACGTGTTCGTTTCTTTTTCGGGCTACTGACGACATCTTCACCTCTCGATTGTTGTGCAGCGATTTTATTCACTTTAGAAATGCTGACATCTAATTCAGCCAATCCAATCAAGTGCCATATCTGCTACAGACATCGGCTACCATGGAAAGCCACTTGGTTCTTTTTGGTTCTATCGTCCACTACTCTTCCACTCTTAGTTTTTGAAAATTTTGAGTCCTTGTCTCACTTATAATACTAGAAACAAATTATTCTTCTACGTCCTCTTTCACGTTTTTTGTCGCATGGTCCACTACATAAGTTCCACTCAATATTTCTTTCCCTCACTATGTGTCCAAAAAATGTTAACTGCTGTCTTTTAATTTTACTTAATAACTGTCTCAGTCTCGTGTGTCAGTCCACGGTACTTTTAAACATTTCCTATACACTCACATTTCATAGGCTTTTATTTTATTAATATTGTATTATTGTATTTATTTAACACCCAGCGTTCACTTCCATACGTCAAAACACTCCAAAGATAACAGTTGAATACACGATTTTTAGTACCTGAATTAATATTTCTGTTCGTTAACAATGAACTAAGTTTATGAAATGTAGCTTTAGTCATGCCTATGCTGGTATTAATGTCTGCATCTGATTTGCCATTTTCTGATATAATACTTCCCAAATATTTATATTGTTTCACATGTTTTATTTCTGTGTTATTTATTTTTAAGTTTTGGTAGGTATTGTTCACTTTTGTTGATATTACCATGTAAACTGTTTTCTCGGTATTCAGTTGAAGACCCCATTCTTCACTATTTCTTTGTACAATTTCAATCAGTTGTACTAAATCTTCTTCACTTTCCGCCAGGAGTGAAAACGTGTCATCTGCATACCTGATGTTATTATATCTTTTTCCTCAAAATTTTACTCCTCATCCGATGTTCAGTATACATTTAAATATCTGTTCGCTATAAATAGGTATACATGATACTTGGCAAGACTTGACAATGAATAGATCGAGATGGAGGGCTTGTGTGAGTGAGGCCAAAAGTCAGCCTGACTGATAGTGCCCAAAGAAGAAGAAGAAGATAAATATTAAATAATACCGGTGACAATAAACATCCTTGTCTTACTCCCTTTTTATTTTTCTGTATTCTGTTAGGCTGTTTTCAATTTGGACTGCTGCTGACTACGTTTCGTACAAGTTGTTGACTATTCGAATATCCTTGTTATCAACATTTAAATCCTTGAGTATTTTCATCATCTTGGTATGGTTTATATTGTCAAATGCTTTGCTGAAGTCTAAGAAGGCCACATATAATTCTTTATTTACTTCTATACTTCTATCAATAATAGTCCTAAACATAAATAATGCATTTCTAGTACCTTTGCCGGATATGAAGCTTGTTTGTGTGTTGTAATTTTCGGGTTTTAGTTATTAATGCGTTCTAAAATAACTTTTAGTAATATTTTTAATGTATGGCTTATTAAGCTGATTGTTCTATATTGGTTACAAGTAGAAGCATTTGATTTTTTTGGTAATGGGATACAGATAGATTAAGTCCATTCTGAAGGGATTTTATCAGTTTCATATTTAATGTTTACCAGCTTAGTCATAATATTGACTCCTTCTGATCCTAGAATTTTTAACATATCTGATGTTACTACATCTGGGCCAGCGGCATTATTTTTGGAGCTTTGGTTATGGCGTTTTCTATTTCTATTTATTGAATTTTATTTTATTATGTAGGTACTGTATAGATGCACGATAATTAATTATGAGCAGATTACTTTATCATGACATATATTTTATATATTTATAATACAATAATTATATTCTTGTCATAGTTACAAAACAAAATATATATTCCATAGACATCTATAATGCCATGGTGTCGTCGCATATATCCAACACTATTCTCATTATTTCCGGTCCCTCTTCGCATTTTTCTGTAATTGGTACTATTTCCCTGGTACAGTCATCATATAATTCTCCAACGTACTCTTCCCACCGTTTTTGGTAAATAATTTGTTACCGATTTTGTCTTCTAAGCACCCATTTGCGTATCTAGTTTTTCGTTTACACACTTCCTCAATTATCTTATATAGACTATAACAATTTCTAGTACTTAGTTCTTCAATTTCACTGCATTTTTTGTCTAACCACTTTTCTTTCGCAATATTTATACTTCTCTTTAAACGTTTGTTTATTTCTTGATATTGTGGAGTATTCTTATTTCTTTTTCTCTCTTCAAATAATTCTTTAATTTCATTTGTCATCCACTCTTCATCCCTTTTTTCTATAAATTTCTTTGGAACGTTATTCTCTATTGTTCTTATAAAGATTTGTTTTATGCTTTCCCAAGTTTTATCAATATCTTCACTTTCCTCGAAAAAATTATACGATTTTAGATTTTCTTTTATGAGTTCAAATGGTTTATTAGACAGTAGTACATCATAATTCCATTCTTGTTTTGATTTTTTGACTTTCTTGATTCTTTTTAATTTTAATAATATCTCACTGACAAGAAGTTGATGATCGGAGTTACAGTCAGCACTTGGATATGTTTTTGTCTGTTTAATTGCATTTCTGAATCGTTTGTTAAACGTTATATAAACAATTTGATTCTTTGTCTTTCCTGTTGGACTTACCCAAGTCCATAATCTTCGATAGTGATGTTAAAACCAGGTATTTATTATTACTTGACCATTTCTTTTGCACCCGTTGATCAATGTAACACCTTTGTTATTTCTTTGCCCCATGTCAAAATTACCTACTATGTCTACTTCCCTTCCTTTTTCGATCTTGGCATTAAGGTCTCCCATAACACATATCATTTCTTGTGACTTACATTGAGCCATTGCTTGATCTATGTCCTCGTAAAAATTTTCTACCTCTTCATCTTTATGGTCTGTAGTAAGAGCGTATACTTGGATTAAGGCCATATTAATGGGTTTGCTATCTATTTTTATAAGTAGAACTCCGACTCCATTATCATGTGTTGTTCCTCCCGAATATATAAATCTGCCATTTTTCAAGATCATGTTGCCTAAACCTGTCCATCTTGCTTCACTTATTCCAAGTATTTTTATATTTAATTCATTCATTTCCTGGAGTACATTTTGTAATTTACCTTTTTGAAATGTTTTTACGTTCAAAGTACCTATTCTGATTTCTTCATCTTTTGCTTTTTTCATTAGAATTCTATTGACTTCATGTTCCATGGTATTCCTGGGCAATTGTAGACAGTAGTTTGCCATTGCTTTCTGTCTTTTGTATGTAGTCGCACGTATTATGCTTGATACAATTAAATCTTTTAAATTCATGTCATTTTCATTTGCCATTGTCGCCGTAATAGTAGCCCTCCTTATATTTAATAATTGCTAGGTAGTACATATATGTAAACTTAGTTTCCTTTAAAGATTGAATAACTTCATTTTTATTTTTTCTATTGTTGTCTGCAATTGTTACGAACCCATCCAGTGAATTTGTTCTGGGTCTAAAAGACTTATTGAGATTGACCATTTTTGGTTTTTCTTCATCGTTATTTTTCTTCTTGATATCTTTCTTAAATTTTCAAGCCACTCGTACATCTTCAATTTCTTCTTCTTCATACATATTTCTTTTCTTCTGGTTATTGTTATGTTCTTTTGCTGTGATGTTCGCCCTAATTGCTATTTCAGCTCCATGATGTTTATCATAATCACTATAGTACATATAACCACTAGTTTACCGTTTTTAATAATGACATTTTTGCCTTCCCTTCGTTTCTGTAACGTTAACGGAATTAGTTTCTTGTTGTCTTCTATCATGTGTTTGGTCAATTATTTCTCAATATAGATCAGAGTACCTTTTAATTTTGTTCTTTTCTCTAATATTTGTAATTTTTTACGCCAAGCTAATAAACCAATTTTAATCGGTCGCATTTTATTCCTTTGCGACTATATGCAAAATCTATATCTTTTTTGAGAAATTACCAATTATTTTCCTTATTAACTCTACAATTATGTGCTCTAATTCCTAATAGTCCCTTCATTTTCTTCAACACCAAAAATAATCAAATTTCTTTTAATTATTTCCTTTTCAATGTAATTTAAACGGTTACTGTTATTCTCAATTTTATTAACTATACCACCGATATCAGTTTTAAGATCTTGAAATTTTTTATTCATACAGTCGTTCATACCCTTTATTATATCCTTAAGTTCCTCCATATTTTACAAATAAAGAAAATGTATATAATTTAATTTATTATCTATTTAAATGAATTGTAAAATTATTATTATTATTCTTTTTTTATTATTATTGTTTAAAATTTATATTTAATATAAATAAAGAAATAAATTTTAAAAATTATGTTTTGCTATGGTTGACAACACTGATTCGGTAATCTAAAACGCGCGAAAATTCTTGCGTGCCAATTTATACCATTTATGAAACCAAATTATAACTTTATAATATTTAAATTATAACTTTTATAGAATATATATATATATATATATATATATATATATATATATATATATATGAGTCATTCTTTTTCATCGAGAGACCCCATGCTGTCCAAAAATATATTAGTCTATGAAAGGTCTACCAGGGCTCATTCGATGCTTATTGTAGTCTAGTTTTGAAATCCGAGTGGCTCTTTTACGGAAACATCGTAACTTATCAAATATGGCCACCAATCCCACGTGACCTCTACCTTTTCTTCGATAAATCGATTATAAAGTCAACACAATCGAGTCAATTTGGGTGTCAAACCCCTGAAAATGTTACCTAAAGGTAGTTGAGGCGGCTGTTAATGAATCCAGGGTCAAATTTAGAAAATTCAATATGGCGGATACAATATAGCGGCCGAAACCACGTGCCAAGTGAAGATTTTTTAAAAAATGATTTGATTATATATAAAAGAGAATATTTGTGGCTATGTCCGGAAATTCTAGCCCACTTCCAGATATGCTACCGAGTTGAAATTATGCTTTCATCATAACTAGAAAAATCGAAAATCTCAAAAAAGTCCCATCAGAAACGAGTAATTAATAATTTTGTTTTTAATTATATTGGACCATCGAAGTATGTATGATGCGTTCAGCGAGATCGCCGGAATTTCGTTTCAATTGTTGTTTGGACAACTATAGTAAGTTCGTGAAACATCGTTCAATGTCGTTCGGCGCGATTCATCATTGTTCTGCTATAGGTGATAAGATTTATTTATTCAGTTATTTAGTAAAATTTATGATAGTGCATGCAGAGCGAGACTTAAGCCAAGCACCTGTTTTCTGGTTATTTATTTTTGCACATTTTTATGAATTTTGTTATTTTTGTTTATTTATTTTTTATATATTATTTTATTTAAATATAATAGTAAAATCTTTTATATACATAAAACAGAAAATCTGTGTGTACCGAGTAGAAATTTAACAGAAAAATTGCTTATAATAACAAAACAAATATTTTTTTACTTGCCCGACCTTAATATATAAGGGGCAAGTATTGTAATCGCGAAAATTTTCGATGTCGAGATTTTGACTGATGACCACGTTTCATGGTCCAGGGAATCCAAAAAACCTATTTTCGAAGTGCCGTCCGTATGTGTGTGTGCCTGTGTGTGTGTGTCTGTGTGTATACACGATAACTCAAGAACGGTTCAACTTAGAGAATTCGTTCTGGCACTAAAAAATTCTCCTATTAAATGGGAAGAACCCTATTGTTTTTTATAAAGATCGGTTGACTAGAAATGCGAGTTTACTCGTGTCGATTTTAAGATTTTTGCGAATATTTAGCAACAGAAAAATTTTTCGAAAAAATTTATTGAACAAAAGTTACTATAAATGCAATTACTAATAACTTTTATTTGAGACGTTTTTTCATAAAACGAAAAATTTTGTATTTTTTTTTGTAAAATTATTTAAAATTTTTCCAAGTCTCAATTTTTTCATACTTATATGTAACGTTTCCATGGTCATGATAATTAATTCGTAACAAGTAAAGCCAGCCTTGGACAAAAATTTGTATAGAACATAATTTGATGTATTTTTGAAGATTTATCTAAATATTTAAAAAAAAATAAAAAATTTAATTTCAAATTTGTTTTTTTTTTATTATTATTATTTTTTTTTTTTTTTGGAGGGCAAGTCTAGCGGAGGTTTCCTTTCGCCACTGGTTTTCAATTGGATTGATATTACGGGAGTTACGAAGGGACAACCTAAAACTAAACTTTTGAAATATCTCATTTAGTATTGACTCCTTAACAGGAAAAACGCTGTTTATAATAAAAAAACAAATATATGTTGTCCTATAAATTATTCAATTGGTTGAGAAGCTAGGAAGGGAGGAAGGGAGTGGGTGCTAAAATTAAAATACTGGAAATATCTCGCTTATTATTTACTTTACATCAACAATTTATAATGACAATTTGTTTTGATTGAAGAACGATTATTTTCTGTTTAGTGTAGCTTTTGAATATTTAGGAGAACAGAGGGAGCGCTACTTATAAACTTGAAATATCTCTCTTATTATTGACTTAACATTAAACATGTGTATAACAAAAGTTGTTATAATTTCAGTAATATAAATAAATAAATAAACAAATCTTTCGACTTGGTTTTTGCTAACAAAGGTTACCTATACACATGTACAAAAACGAAGTTCAATATTTTCATTCTATAAATATTATCGTAAGTGATACATGTGTCATAATTGTGCTCCATTATCATTTTAAACTTTACGTGGTTTTTTCAATTATAATAAATTAGTGATTTATATTAAATTGAAGAGAAAAAAATAATATACAAGGTGAATGTATTTTTATTGCTTAAATAATTCAATGAACACTAATTTGTTCTTAAATAACATTTAAACAACTGTTAAAAAAAGTTTGTGCCTCCTCAACGCGCCAACAGCGGTTTGTAGTGTGACGTCAGTTATCAGTGTTACCAGCGGCGTGCCCTTCATTATTTCCAGTTTCGCAGTGTAATCAATGTAATGGCTCCTCCAAGCTCCTCAAGGGCTTCAAAGACTTGTATTACATGTAAAGGGAAAATTATAAATAAATTTCCTGGTCTACAATGCTGCGGTCCTTGTAAATCCTATTACCACGGATCTTGTGCTGGGCTTCCTGTTGGTGATCTAAAAATCTTGACTGCCGAAGGTATGAAGTGGGAATGCGCCGAGTGTCGTCCGCTCCAATCCAACGTTTCAATAATTGCTGATGATGATGATAGTGACCAAGCAAGTATTCAAACTCAGTTCACCTCTATTTTACAAATAGTGTCTAATATTCAGTCTGACTTTAAAACTTTAACTGAAAAGCTATCTACCATTGAAGTCTCTTTAAATTTTTATGGGGAAAAGATAGCAGATCTCGAAAAAACTGTCAGCATTATAAAAAAAGATTGTTCTAAAATTCATGAGCTGGACGAAGAAAACAAAACTCTTAAATCTGCTGTATACAAACTCAATCTGCGTGTAAATAATCTTGAACAAAGATCCCGCCTCGACAATTTGGAAATCCAGGGTGTTCCGGAATTTAAAAATGAAAACGTCTACGATACTCTCTCCAATGTCTTTGCGGGACTCAATTGCTCGGTCCAGAGTGAGGACATCAGCATCGCACATCGAGTACAGCACGTGGTCAACAGTAACAACCGCCCCAAAAATATCGTGGTCAAATTTACTTCAAGACGCAAGAAATATGAAGTATTGTCGGCAGCAAAGATACAGCGTCGCACAGGGGACAATAAGAACTTGCCAGGTATCTCGATACCAAATTTTCAAAATAATATCTTTATTAATGAACATTTGACCAATCAAAATAAACTTCTATTTAAACAAACTCGCGATCTCGCTCGAACTAAGAATTATAAGTTTGTATGGATCAATAACTGCTGTATTTATGTCAGAAAAAACGAACGGTCACCTGTTATAGTCATCACTAATGAACTGGATACCAATAAGTTATAGTTTGGTGTAACTCTGTTAGTTGTCACCTCTCTAAGACATTATAACAATTAATTATTATTTTTTTATGGATCTGTGCATTTATTATCAAAATGTTCATGGTCTAAGAACCAAATGTCATGATTTTTATCTAAATTGTTTAAATAGTAATTATGATATCTTATGTCTTACCGAATCTTGGCTAAACTCTAGTGTTTTTGATAAAGAATTGTTTCCAGAAAGTTACAGGGTATACAGAAGTGACAGAAATTCTTTTACTTCAAAAAAATCCGATGGTGGTGGTGTCATTATCGCTATAAATAATAATATACCCTCTTTTGTGAATACAGCCTGGCTTTCTCCTAATGTCGAAGCTATGTGGGTTACAGTTATAGTTCCTACTTTTAAACTCCATATTTGTTGCGTTTACTTGCCACCCAATGACGATAATGCACTTTGTAATTTTTTGAACCATTTATGTGATATACTGTGTCACATCGAAAATGATCCTATTTTGATTTGTGGAGATTTCAATATCCCCCAAATTACTTGGAAGCTCAGTAACCAAAATTTTTTGACTCCGTCTTATGTTAATAATTTTAGATCGAATATATTGTGCGATACTATTTCTTTTTACGATTTGGCACAGTATAATTCAATAACTAATGCTAATTGTAAAATTCTTGATTTAATACTCCATAATAAACTTTGTAACATAAAAGTCGAACGAAATGATTTTCCTCTCATAAATATTGATCATCATCATCCCCCTCTTGCAGTAACATTAAAATCATTTTTCAAACTCACTAATTTAAATACAAATATATCCTTTAAATGTTATAACTTCACCAATGCAAATTTTGATTCTATTACATTGGATCTAATATCTATAGATTGGGAAAATCAGTTCGTAAATTTGAACGTCGATCAAATGACGGAGACGTTTTATAGTAAGCTGAATGAAATTTTGGGTCTACATGTTCCGTTAAAACCAAAATTTTATAATAAATTTCCACTCTGGTACGCTCTCTCCACAATTAAGGTAATTAAGGAAAAACATAAATATCATAAAAAATGGAAAATTTACAAGAATTACAATGATTATATAACTTTCAGCATTCTTAGAAGTAGATGCAAATTCTTAATTGAATCTGATTATAAAAATTATTTGAAATCTCTTGAAATAAACTTACAAAATGACCCCAAACAAATTTGGAAATTTTCTAAAATGAAAAGAGGCCCATCATCTAACATTCCTAATATAATGAACTTCAATAATACTTCAGCAACCACAGGTCATGATATAGTCAATATGTTCGCCGCTTATTTTGAATCTGTTTTCGAACCCGATAACGACCCCTCTTATAATATTTCCTCTTTTGCAGATAATTTGTCTTTGGCCACAGACTTGATAGTTGAGGGTGATATATTTCAACGCCTCTTATCCTTAGATATAAATAAGGGAGCTGGACCTGATGGTATTCCAGCAATATTACTTAAAAATTGCGCTTCAGGTTTTGTTGTGCCCCTATCCATAATTTTTATAAAATCTGTAAGTAGTGGTATATTCCCAAATTTGTGGAAAAAATCTTTGATATTCCCAATTTTTAAATCAGGGGATAGACATAATATTAAAAATTATAGACCAGTTTCAATTCTATCAATCATCCCTAAGCTTTTTGAAAAAATCATATACGATCACTTGTTTAATTCGTTGAAAAATGTCATTATTCCGGAACAACACGGATTTTTTAAGGGTCGCTCAGTCGAATCCAACCTTCTAGCCTACTCGAATTTTATTTTTCAGGCAATGGACTCTCGTCTTCAGGTGGACTCCGTGTACACCGACTTCAGCAAAGCTTTTGATAAGCTAAATCATAATATTCTTCTTTCAAAGTTGGCACAAGTCGGTGTACATGGAGATCTGTTGAGATGGGTGTGCTCTTACATAAAGAATAGATCTCAGGCTGTTGCTCTAAATGGATTTATTTCTAAATATTTTTATACCACGTCCGGTGTTCCGCAAGGGTCGCACCTTGGACCATTACTTTTTATTGTCTTTATTAATGATATAAACGAATGTTTTCATCACTCAAATTTTCT
Source organism: Liopterus haemorrhoidalis (assembly GCA_963971575.1). Taxonomy (NCBI): domain Eukaryota; kingdom Metazoa; phylum Arthropoda; class Insecta; order Coleoptera; family Dytiscidae; genus Liopterus; species Liopterus haemorrhoidalis. The sequence goes on from OZ020620.1 coordinate 27,354,690, forward strand.
CTTATACGCCGACGATTTAAAAATATTTAGAACAATATCTTCTTTAACGGATTGTGTCATAATGCAACAGGAACTGTCTAACTTACATACTTACTGCGTTAATAATAAACTTCATCTCAACTATGAAAAATGTTATCAAATAACGTTTTCCAAAAATATTAACTTAATCCAGAATCACTATAACATCGATACCAACTTGCTAAAGGAAGTATCTGTTATAAAAGACTTGGGAATGTATTTTGATCAAAAATTTCTATTCAATGTACATATTGATCATGTGTGTAAGAAAGCGTACCAGAATCTAGGATTTATATTTAGAACATGCAAAATATTTAAAAATCACCATACATTTATAACACTTTATAACGCCTTTGTCTTATGCCATTTAAATTATTGTTCCGTTATATGGAATCCCAGATATAATGTATATGATCGTCGCTTAGAATCAATTCAAAAGAAATTTCTGAATTATTTGAGTTATCGCTTCCCAATATCACATGTTTCATACTTATCAAGATGTTATTATTTCAAAATGATTACCTTGCATTGCAGACGCATGAACAATGATGTAATTTTTCTTACTAAAATTATTAAAAACTTAATTGATTCACCGTATCTCCTTATGAATATAAATTTAAATATACCGCTTCGCAACTTAAGAAATAAATACCTTTTTAGACAACCTTTTGCTAGAAGTAACTATGCCCAAAACGCCCCCTTAAACCGATTAGTTTCTACATTTAATAATATATTATTGGAGGCAGATCCGTTTCATTTGAGTTTAAACACTATAAAACGCCGCCTTCATACATTTAGTGTTCAAAGCACTATTAATGAAAATTAATTCATTCTTCTGTATATATATTTGTTTTTTTTTTTTTTATTTATCAATTATCCAATTACCGTCTTAATGGCTAAATTTGTTAAATATTAAGTTACTATATTGTAATGTATAGCAATCGAAGTTGTAGTTTTTAGGTTCGTCCTGTGTACAACTCAATTACATAAATAAATAAATAAATAAATAAATAAATAAATAAATTTTGTTCTGATCAGCCCATAAACGGCAAATCTAGATTCAACGTTAGTCATTAAAACCCTTCGGATGGCCTGTGTTTTATTTCTTTTTGGCACATAGGCGTCTGTTTAGAATCTGTATATGTATTAAAACTCAAAAACGGCTAAACCGATTTTAGTGCAACAGCGTATTACAAATTTGTCTGAAAAACTATAAATAACATTTTTTGTTTTAATTTGAAAAAGATAAACATATTCAAAATATATATTAACGAATTTTAGGGTTTAATATTGCTACAAAAATGTTCCCGAGGATATACATATATCACACTTTTTTTATTTTATTTTTGACGACAATTATAACGTTAAATTCGCTGTTTAACATTATTGTGAACCCCTAAAGCAATATGAAGAAAAAAACTTACTTGGGTAGCAAGAATATACGAAAAAAGTGCTCCGACCTATATAGGTACGATTTATAAAACAGGAATAATCACGGAGTAATTATAATAAATATCATAAAAATTATAATAAATAATTTCGTAAAGTGCAAGATAAAATGTTTCACGTGACGGGCGCTGTCTTTGGTGATGAGTGATTCTCACATGGGCATTTTATTTGGCATTTTCCTGGGTCTAAATGTCTGTACTACCAATGTTTATAAAGAAGTTCGTAAATAAATTATTTGTATAAGAAGCACATATTAATACAATGGTAGATTAAAACAAATAAATATGTTTGAATGTAAAACGATTCGCAGCAACCAGTTTCGAACCGATTTCGAAATGGGCCCGATCTAAGCGGGCTACGACTATTTTTTTCGGTAGCAAAGCAGCGGGTATACTGCTAGTTAATTAATAAAATACTAGAATCCAGTATATATCCTGACATATTTAAACTGTCTACAATAGTTCCAATATACAAAACGAGAGATAAAAATTTATTAAATAATTACAGGCCGATATCATTAACGTCAACAGTAGGAAAAATATTAGAAAAAACGATTAACATTAGAATTAATAACTTTCTTACTACACATAAAATAATAAGTAACCAACAATATGGATTTCGACAGAACTGTAGTACAGAGGATGCAATAGGAGAAGTAACAGCGACTATTTATGACGATATGAATAAAAATAAAAAAATAATAGCTGTATTTCTTGACTTAGCTAAGGCATTCGATACCGTGGATCACCAAATATTATTGAATAAAATCATGAAGATTGGAATAAGAGGATTAGGATACAACCTACTTAAAAGCTACCTTGAAAATAGATATCACCAGGTAAAAATTGATGGTTCTACAAGTGACGAATTATTAGTAAAATGTGGTATTCCACAAGGGTCTGTATTAGCTGCTACTCTTTTCAATATATATGTGAATGATTTATTCAACATTGACATAAATGGTAAAATTATAGCGTATGCAGACGATACAGTCCTAATAACGTCAGCAAAGTCCTGGAATACAGCAAACAAGAAGCAGAAAATAGTTTGAAAGAAATAAAGAAATGGCTTGATAATAACCTTCTTACCCTTAATATAAAAAAAAGTAATTTCCTAACATTTACTATCAAGAGCAGAATGCAGCCGTTAATAAATTATTTTACAATAAAAGGAAGTGCAACCATTGTTGAACAAAGTCAAAGAACAGCTTCTGTAAAATATCTTGGGATTATTATAGACCAACATTTATCCTGGAAGCAACAGATTGAACAACTGAATAAAAGAATACGTAAAATGTATTACCTGTTTAGAAAATTAGCCAAAATTGCTCCACAATATATATTGAAAAGAGTTTATTATGGATTAGTACACTGTTTTATATAATATGGTATAATAGGGTGGGGAGGCATAGCTAAAACTAAAATAAAACCGTTAATAATAAGTCAAAAAACGATATTAAAAATGATATATAAAAAACCAAGAGATTACTCCAGCGAAAAAATTTATAAAGAAACTGGCATTCTTGAGCCGCGACAGATTTTTGCCCAAAATTCATTAATAATCCTAAATAAAAATAAAAATTTAAATTATATTAAACATGGTAAATCACCGAGAAACGAAGTAAACAAACATGTCATATTGCCAAAAATTAATAAAACAATACAGAATAAATATACACTGACCGCGACTATATACATAATATCATAAATTCTTAAATAACAAATTAATAAAAAAATAAATAAATGATTGAAGAAATAAATAAATATGTAAAATAAACATAAATAAAACAATTGTAACTCACAATAAATAATTAAATTATAAAAGCAAAGTGCCTCGACTCATAGTTTAATATCTTAATAAGTGCACTATTCCGACTAAATTAGATAAAAAAAGATTAGTTATTAGTATAAACATAGAAATAAAATTATTTGTATTAAAATATATATGTATATAGCAATAAGTCGTAATATAATGGGAAATAAATTATTTATTATTATATAATTAAGGCAATATGTATGATTTTTTATATATTTAGATAATTGGTTAAATAAAATATATTTATTTATTATTTATTTATCCCTCACACATTTCAAATCTATTAAAGGCCCTGCATTATCTCGCTCTCTTTCAAAATAATTAATAAGAGACAAAACCATCCTTTGAGCACGGCTACTAAGAGCTTTCGGCATTTTAATAATACTAGCTGAAAACCCGTGCTTCGCTACGGTTTATTGATGGTCTCATAAGCGCAAAATTCTGAATTTGTTTTTGTACTTGTATATGGGTAACATTTGTAAACAAAAACTTCGGTATCTCTATGTCCTAAGAAATATTGAGGAGTCTGTGAAAAAAAAATTACTCATTTTCACCACATAGGGGTCAAACTTGAAAAAATCCTTTCTTAGTGGGTTCTTACATCATACTGAGGAATGTACTCTCCGAATTTCTTATTTCTAACAAAAAATACTACTTTACGCTTTAAGGCTGCGTATAACCCCCAGAGGTTACCAATTTCTTATACAAAACAAACAATCTGAAATAAAATTAGTATCAATCTATACATCAAATTTTGCACCGAATTTTTATCTATCTAATAGGGTATTTTTAATTGTAGGAAAATTTATTGTAAAAATGTTATCGCTCAATAACTTATTAATTGACATCTGCAACATTGTTCTGTAATTTTTTAAATATATTTATGGGTTTCAAATAACTTTTATATTTATATAGTTTTGTGTAGATATGTTCAAATAATACGTCAACATTTTTTTCGACTTGATTATTTATATTTTAGAACCCTCGTCGAAAAATATTATACTAGATAATAATGGAATGCCACTTGGTACACGTATTCTTCACAAAACTTAAATCATTTTTACCCGTAAAACATATTTTGAGAACCGCGGCAGATTCAAGATGGCGGCAAATATAGACTATCAAGTACAATAAACAATAACTATAAGTAGTTTTCATAATAGCACAAAGTAGCTAAAAAAATTTTTGTAGAATGAAGCTTTAGCTACAATTTGCCGCATAGTACGCAAATATGCGTCGATTGGTTAACAAGATGGCGTCTATAATGCAATTTGCTTATTTACAATTACATAACAGTTTTTTCTACAATTTAAAATATCCTATTAGATAGATAAAAATCCGTTGCAAATTTTGATATATAGATTGTTATTAATTTTATTTCCGATTATCAGTTTTGTATAAGAAACTATTGAGAACTATAGGGTTGTGCGCCGCCTTAAGAGTGAAATTTAAGAAAACTATCAAAACCTTATCGCAAGATTTTAAAAAGTTACCTATATGCCAGAAAGTAATGTTATAACTCAAAAAGCACAAGAAATACGAAAGGTTTCTCCCGAATTTCATGTCTCTTTGTCAAAGGACGCTCCATCGAATAAAAAATACAAATTTATCCCGTTAGGGATGAAATTTATAAAAGCTGTCAAAACGCCTTCTATGCATGAAGTGTTATAACTCAGGGAATACAAAGGTTTCTATAATAACCCGAATGCAGATTCGCCCATTTAAGGGTTGATTATAGCAAAAACGAGAATTACTGTTTTAAACATTGTATAGAAAATTTTCTTCTTACGTCATGGAGGGAATATAAGCCCCGAACAGCGGGAGAGGTTAATTAAGGCAAAATCCTGAATTTGTATGTTATTTAAACATTTGTATAGATAACCATTGCAAAAAAAACCAAGTCGATACCTGATTGGTCCTAAGAGATGTTAAGGAATCCCTGAAATCATATTTGACGCCCTTTTTAGCCCCTTAGAGGTCGACATTCGAAAAATGTCTTCTTAATGGGTGCTTACGTTATGGAAGGAATATACTTTGCGAATTTCATGTATCTATCTCAAAGGAACGTTCTATCGAATAAAAAATATCTATCTACCCCTTTAAGGATGAATTTTAAAAACTATCAAAACCATCTCGAGATATTTTAAAAAGACACATATCTGCCAAAAAGGACTATTATAACTCAACAAATACGACGGGATGTATAATTCACCCCGAATGTAGATTCACCCCTTTAGGGGTTTATTAGGATAAATATTTAGAAATATGTTTTTCGGAATTTGTATGGGTATTCTTTATAAGCAAAAACCAAGTCGATATCTTATTGGTCCTAAGAGACATTAAGGAATTCTTAAAATCACATTTCACCCTTTAGGGATGAAAACTGTCAAAACCGTTTCGAGATATTTTAAAAAGACACCTATGTGCCAAAAAGGAATGTTAAAACTCAATAAACACAGGAAATACGATGGGATGTATAATTCACCCCAATTATGGAATCTCCCTTTTAGGGGTTGATTAGAATAAAATCCTGAAACGGATATTTCGGCATTTGCATGGGTAGTCTTTGTAAACAAAAACCAAGTCGGTACCTTATTGGTCCTAAGAGATATTAAGGAATCCTTGAAACCACATTTTACCCCTTCCAAAATCCTTCGATATCTTATTAGTCCTAAGAGATATTAAGGAATCCTTGAAATCACAATTCACCCTTTTTCACCCTTAGTGGTGAAATTTAAAAAAACTGTCAAAATCATTTCGAAATATATTAAAAAGACACCTATGTGCCAAAAAGGAATGTTATAAATCAACAAACTCTGGAAACACGACGGGATATAGTCCCTTTTCACCCTTTAGGGGTGAAATTTAAAAAAATCTATCAAAACCATTTCGAGATATTTTAAAAAGACACCTATGTGCCAAAAAGAAATGTTACATTTCAACAATCACAGGAAATACGACGGGATGTATAATTCACCCCGATTGTAGAATTACCCCTTTAGGGGTTGATTAAGATAAAATACTGAAATAGGTTTTTTGGCATTTGCATGGGTAGTTTTCTAAGCAAAAAGCAAGTCGATATCTTGTTGGTCCTAAGAGATATTAAGGAATCCTTGAAATCATATGTCACCCCTTTTCACCCTTTAGGGATGAAATTTTAAAAAACTGTCAAAACCATTTCGAGATATTTTAAAGAGACACCTGTGTGCCAAAAAGAAACCTTATAATTTAACAAACGCAGAAAATTTGGCATTTGTTTGGGTAATCCTTGTAAGCAAAAACTAAATCGATATCCCATCGGCCCTAAGAGATATTATGTAATCCGTAAAATCACATTTCACTCCTTTTCACCTCTTAGGAGTAGAATTTCGAAAAATCCCTTCTTAGTGGGTGCTTCCATTATGAAGGGTATATACTCTCCAAATTTCAAGTTTCTAGGCCCTGGGGTTCGGGCTGGGCGGTGATGAGTGAGTGAGTCAGTCAGTCAGAAATTCCTTATATATATATACTAGCTGAAAACCCGTGCTTCGCTACGGTATATTGATGGTCTCATTAGCACAGGAGATACGAAGGATTTCTCCCGAATTTCATGTCTCTGTCAAGGGACGCTCTATCGAATAAAAAATACCAATTTACTCCGTAAGGGACGAAATTTAAAAAAACTGTCAAACGCTTTCTAAATAGAAACCTATGTACCAAAATGAAGTGTTATAACTCTGGAAATACAAAGGTTTTCATAATTCACCCCGTATGCATATTCACCCATTTAGGGGTGGATTAGGACAAAATCGTGAATTTCTGTTTAAAACGTTTGTATGGGTAAATTCTATAAGCAAAAACCAAGTCGATATCTCATTGAGCCTAAGAGATATTGAGGCATCCCTAAATCAATTTTCACCCCATTTCACCCCTTAAAATCGAATTTAGAAAAATCTCTTCTTATTGGTTTCTTAAGTCATGGAGGGAATGTAAGCTCCGAATTTCATGTCTTAATATCCATTGGATTTTCTATCGAATAAAAAATACCAGTTTACCCCTTTAAGTATGAAACTTAAAAAAACTCTCAAAATACTTGTTCTTGAAAAAATTTTGAAAAAGGTATTTTAAAAAAGGCACGTATATGCCAGAAATGAATGTATATAACTCAACAAACAGGAAAAACTACGGGTACTATAATTCAACCCCGTTTGGATTGAATTGGTACGAAATCATGATTTTTTTAAAAATATTATTGTATGGGTGAAATCATATTTGACCCCCTTTTTAGCCCCTTAGAAATCGACTTTCGAAGAATTTTTTCTTAGTGGTTACTTACGTCATGGAAGGAATCAGCTTTGCGAATTTCATATATCTATGTCAAAGGAACGTTCTATCGAATAAAAAATATCCATTTACCCCTTTAAGGGTGAATTTTAAGAAAACTGTCGAAACCATTTCGAGTCATTTTAAAGAGACACCTATTTGTCAAAAAGGAATGTTATAACTCAACAAACACATAAAATACGACGGGACATACAAAGTGATTATTTAATGGCGAGACGACGTCACTGGAAGTTTTAATAATTTGCCGTTTCATACACATTGTAGCAGGCGATTATACGCGCATGCGCATAGTAGATACTTCCGCCATCTCCAAATTATTGAGTCAATGATAAGTAAGTTATTATAGTCATAGTATTCGCCAGTATTTCTGCTAGGAATACGTAAAATTCGGTGACGTCGTCTCGCCATTAAATAATCACTTATAATTCACCCCGAATGTAGATTCACCTCTTTACGGGTTCTTTAGCATAAAATCTTGAAATAAGTTTTTCGATATTTGCATGGGTAATATTTGTAAGTAAAAACAAAGTCGATATCTTATTGGTCCTAAGAGATATTAAGGAACTCTTGAAATCAAACCTCATCGTTTCACCCTTTAGGTGTGAAATTTTAAAAAACCATTTCGAAATATTTTAAAACGACACCTATGTACCAAAACGTAATGTTGCAATTAAACGAACACAGGAAAAACGACGGGATGTATAATTCACCCCGATTGTAGATATACCCCTTCAGGCATTGATCAGGACAAAATCCTAAAATAAGTTTTTCGGCATTTACATGGGTAGTCTATATATATATATATATATAAATAGATAGATACCAAGCTGATATAATAGTTTAATTATAAATTGTCATTTTAAATATTTTATTTTTACTATAAACAAAATTCAGAAAACAATTAAATTTATATGGAATGTCAAAAAAAAATCTCACTCGTTTTTCGTAGCTTTTGAACGGTCGTAAAAATAGTAGGTATTAAGGTACCACAATAGTAATGAAAATTAAGTTTTTTAATAACTATTGTTGCTCTTTTGGTGAGCAATTTACTAAAAACATATGAAAAATTATATCCACACAGGTGTTTTGGGAGTGGACCGTGGTTTTGTGAAGCCTTGAGCAAGACAAATTAAGGTCCTTCAAAAGTATCCAGTGATTGAAAATACACAATGATAATTTTTTTGAGGCATTTCTTCACTTGAGGCCTGACTCTAGTCCGCCTCACCCAAGGGCCGGCCATGCTAGTGTCGATATTTCATATAAGTTCATTTCCTAATTGAAATCAGTAAGATAAGTAAGTGTGTTTCCTAAAGGACGTAAAATTGAATAAATTATTAAACGTTCATTTAAATTTAATTTGTAAGCGTGAGAATGTCAACTGAAATTTTATTTATAAATTAAATTTGTATGGAATGAGAAAAAAATAATCACATATTTCTTATCGGTAATTTTTTATTGGTGATCAAAAATGATCGTGACATTACACGAATCCCACTTCAATTAGGGCTAAAATTTGATTGAAAGTAACATTCTCTTAACAAGAACATTGCTGCATATCTATAAGACTAATATTTAGGGGCGTATTTCCCACTAGGCGCATGCTGGGGGCCTACCAAGGCCCCGAATGGGGGACTCTCAGAGAAGTTGCGCCTCGAGTCTCCGAGTGGGTAAATACACCTCTGCTAATATTAGTCTTATACCCTTTTCACACTAGATCTTTAAGATCGGATGTTAAAGTGAATGTATCTTTAAACGCTAATGTGAAACCGCATGGCCTCGTCTAGATACAAGCGATGTTTAAGACAGAGATCTGTGTCTTAAACATCGTCCGCTTTGCCAACTTAATTTCTATTATAAAAAATACTCCTTGAATTTGTGCTGTCAACATTTTATATTATCATAAACAAGAATACTGTATTATATCGACGTTATAAGAAGTTTATACTTATTGTTATAATAAAATTATTTATTTTAATTTGAAATTGAAATTTGAAATTTGAAATTGAAATTTGAAATTTGAAATTTATTAAAAAATACCACATTAGACTGTTTGCCAGTCTGTGCGTGGCTCATCGATACAACAATATATAATATTTTCTGAATATTATTGATTGATTTTTTTTTTTATACAATTACAATACAATTATATAATTAATTTTTTATACAATACATATACAATTTATATAATTAATGTGTCACATTTACAAATTACTTTTGCAAAAGCGTTTCGCCCATTTATTATATCTGATGTTCGTTCTGTCCAATTCTATACCTACACTTTGCAAAAATGCTTGAAAATTATTATGTAGTGTGGGAATTAAATATACAAAGTACTTCTGACCAATATTTTTATACATTTTAGGTGCCTTGGCCACTAATTTATTTCTGGTTCTGTAATCATGTGTGAAATATGTAATCTCTTGAGGATATTTTTTAATGTATTTCAATATTGTTAAGGCATATAGTTGATTTATATTTAAAACCGGTGAATCTTTGAACAATCTTTCAGTGGGGTAACGCATAGATTTTTTATGTATTAATTTTAAGATAATTTTCTGTATTATTTTGATTTTTTGTAAATGCGTTTCAGCAGCGCAACCCCAAGCTAATGTGGTTAATAATAATAATATTTATAATTAATTAATAATAATAATAATAATAATAATGTGGTTAATAAAATACAAAGCTACAATAATTGAGATAAAATGTATCGACTTACATGTTAATACAGGTGTAATATATTCTTTATTGTAGTGTCTTTATTGTAGAATGAAATGAAATATTCATATTTGTTTATAATAATTCAAAATGTGCGTCTGCGCAGACAGTTCAAAATTGGTAATTTCATGACGGTAACTTAAGGACAAAATTACTGTAGCTGATGACAGCACCAGAGATTTAAACATCAAGTGTGAAAGCATACCGATGTTAAACATCGGTGAACTTTAAGTTCACTCGTCTTAAAGTTCTAGTGTGAAAAGGGTATTATGGATACGCAGCTCATACGTTAGCACATAAGGTTAACGTAATACATACGTTATTTAGTACAAATTTATTCCTTAGAATAGTGTTTTACCTTGAATTTAGTGGGTTTTTTGTGACGTCACGGTCATTTTTGAACAGCCTGTATAATACTGATTAACATGCACTGTTTGTTTGGTAAAAATATGCTATTTTTATTTTTCAGTGTTTTTTCAAAGTATCTAGCTGTATCTAGATACAAACATTTTCGGCATGTATCTGTAACTAGATATTTATTATAATTCTGTATCTGTATCTGCATCTAGATACAATTTTTCTTAGGTATCTGTATCTGTATCTAGATATTTTTTTAAATGTATCTCTTACAACACTGCTTGAGAGACATATGTAATGAATGAAGTCAGAAAAAATTTTAGGTAAATTTTTGTCAGTAATTTATTTTAAGGTAAATTACACATTAACACATTAGCACAATTAAAATTGTGTATCCTTATGCATTTGTTTATAATATAAATTCACTATTTAAATGTCAACATAAGCGGACCGGAAAGTAACATTCAACCACCAACAAGAATAATAAAAATTAGAAATAGTCGATCATTTCCGACTTTTTGCGATCACATTACGATCTTAACGTTACTTTGGCCAAGGTTAGAGATAAGCGATACTGAGAAAGTATCGATACCGGTATCGTATCAAAACAAAATATCGATATTTTCAAGTATCGAAAGGAAAAATGAATATATTTTCTATAAAACATAAAAAACATTTTATTCTCATAATAACAATTTAATTGTTTTAACAATAATAAATAGATTAAAGTATAAAAGCTATTCCAAACCTTTAGGCGGAACTAAATGGGAATTTAGTTATTTAATTTTTCAGGTTGGTATGTGAAAATTTTAAATTCCAACAGTGAATCTGTTCTGTGAGTGAAACCATGGAAACGAATGACATTTATTAAAAAATGTAATACTTTTTTACATATTTTGAAGACAAACAAATAAATAAATGACAAAAAATTAAAATGCAATGAAAAGGACATTTTATAATGACAATCAATTTAATCTAGAATTTGCAATGTGAGTATGATTTACAAAGCTTAAGCAAATTGACCAAAAGTCCGAATTAATAGATAAAAATTACTAGATTTCAAAATCTAGTTCCGCCTAAACGTTTAGAATAGCCTATATATGCTGTTCACTTTTGTGAACTTAATCTAATTGACCAAAGCTTAAACAAATTGACCAAAAGTCCGAATTAATAGATAAAAATTACTAGATTTCAAAATCTAGTTCCGCCTAAACGTTTAGAATAGCCTATATATGCTGTTCACTTTTGTAAAAACAAACTTAGAGGAAATTTTGACCATACGTCCCGAATTGGCCGGGACTGTCCCGAATTTCCGTTTTGCGTCCCGTATTTTTTCAGAGGTAATATTTGTCCCGAACTCGGGTTTTTTATCCCGAATTGTCCCGAATTTTAGAAAAGGTAATTATTTTCAATATTTATTTTTAATTGTTTTTATATTTCAACTAAAATAATTTTTACAAAACTTGAACTAAAAAAAAAAAATCTACCGAAAGGGTATTTTCCTTGATGAACAGCTTTTGGATAAGTGTCATTACATTGCTACACCTCCCTTTCTCCCAAAATTAGGGTGGGCAGATGAGAGGCCAGGATCTTAAATTCCTAAGATAAAAGGAGGGAAACAAATACAACTTCAAGTTGGCAGGGCTAGCGTCAGTGGAGACGGGCGGGGTTTATGATTATAATAATCAAGGGGGCAGAGCTGATTCTAGATAAGTTCCGATAAAATTATACTAACGGTATTACTTAACAGGACGCCAGTTAGTCAAACAGTTTAAGTAATCAGCGCAGACTAACATACGCTGAACTGACCTACCTTGGAATTCCGACACTCCTACCCTGTAATAAAACTAGGAGAAATAGGGGCTATCCAAAGTATCCAAAAATAATCTAATAAAAAGCAAAAGAAGTATCTCTTTTATTATTCGACCGTGAGTGCCGAAGTAGTGTTAAATAATAGTGTACAAAATAAAAAGCTAGTACAGTACATCAAAACAAATAATCAAAAGTATCTCACACAAATCGTATTGGTATTACAATACTGCCAAAATAAACAGTAGTCGGACATTGATCGATCATCGTATACAATTTCAGTAAAGTATAAAAACTAGAATCTACTTCTGACTCTTGTCGTGAGAACCAGGGACCATGAATTTATGTTATACAAAAAATTAGAGAATATTACTCACAAAAAAAGAAAACAAAACATTACAAATTTACAAAATAAAATAAATAGTCTATTAAACACTTCAAACACTCCCTATCAGTCCATATTTCAATTACAATATCAAAACACACCTCCTTGGCAATACCATCCACCTGATATTAACCTTAGTCTGACCAATTATAAAAAGAAAAACACTCCATCTGACGTCTACCAAAACAAATTCAAAGAAATTCAAGAAGAACACCAACCGTATATTTTCTACTACATAGACGCATCAAAATTTTTAAATAAAACCGGAGCAGCAATAATACATGGGAACGAAAAATATTTATATCACCTATCAGAACAAATAAGTATTCTCTCTGCAGAAGCCTTCAGCATTAAAAAAGCATTGGAAATAATCAAAGAAGATGGAAATATTATATCCGACTATATAATATGTACCGATTCACTCAGTTTCCTGGAAAACCTACAAGATCCTTTTAATAAAAACATGCAGATAAAAGAAATACAAGAAATGCTACACCATATCAAACAAGAGATGGGAAAAAGAATAAAATTTATCTGGATACCGTCTCATTCAGAAATAGAAGGAAATGAAGAAGCCGACAGAGCAGCCAAACAAGCCACAGAAGAGTTGAGTCTTACAAACATGAAAATTTCCCCGGAAGACCTAAAAAGCCACTTACAAAGAATATTAGAACAAGCGGCACAAGAAAAATGGAGAAACACTACCTAAAATCACCTGCGAAACATAAAAGAAGAAACAAGAAGATGGACAACACAAGAAAATAGAAGACAACAAATAGGACTTACTAGGCTCAGAATAGGACACACAAATCTCACTCACAAATATATACTAAAAAAAATCGAACCTGCAAAATGTAACACATGTAATACCCAGTTAAACGTACAACATATCATAATCGATTGTCAAAAATACATCACACACCGCAGAACACACAATATTTCAAATAATTTAAAAGACGCATTTGTCAGACAACCACACACACCGTACAAATCTCATCCATTACCTAACCGACACAGAGTTAATAAAACAAAATATAAAATCAAAATTAATTTCACATATTTATTATACATAACTATAGTTATAAGATTATAGATATAACATACACTATAGAATTAGAAATAACTATGTAACTACACAAATGACCTAACGGTCGAAGTGCCTTAATTTAAATAATAAAAAAATAAAATAAAAAAAGAAAACAACTTAATCTAACACTTATCTGTACTACACTCTTAAATATACTGGTCTGGGCGGTAGATACTCACTCCCACGGGACTCCCAGGACAGTCTGACGGTCTCCTCACGTACACGTCGGAGCGTCTCTTCCTTCCCTAGGTGGCTGAATCCAGGAAACCAGATTATGTTAGCAAAAGCCCCGGACTCCCTCCGAATTGGATTCTCAAAAATGTTCAAGCAGCAAACAAACGAAAATGCAGATAACGAAAACGTAAACGACATCGATAATCCTCAAACGGGAACGAAAACGAGACGAAAACGTAAAAGTAGCGGGAACGGAAACGTAGACGAAACGGAAACGTCGTCGGGACGGAAACGTAAACGTAGCGGAAACATCGTCGGGACGGAAACGGCCTAAAAAAATATACAAACGGAACTAGAAGTTTTGATTCTGAGTGCGCAATGTGCGCACATTTCCGCTACAATGAGCACGTGGGAATTTTCATCAGAAATTCCCACAAATTCGTATCTCGCGATACGAATTATGGTACAGAGATACTCTGTGCCTACTTTGAAATAAAGATAGACTCACCCAAGTTGTGATGCGGCCGTATGTGTGTATGTTGACCCCTTTTCTAAGTCCTGATGGTAACTTTCTATGTACAATTGTACAATTTCACTGCACTAAATCGTAGAATTCAACGTATTGCTGTTGAAATCTGCAGAAGATTTAATCTCTATACTTATATGTTCGTACAGTAACTTCTTCGACTGTCACCACGTCTTGTTTTATCAGCGGTCAAACATTTTATGTCACGCTCGGAATCTAGGGTTTCTCGGAACCTTCCTGAACACGTTTTCCTAGGTGCGCTGTGTAACACTAGGCTAGGGGAATGCTGGTGAGTACTCTCGGCGACACACATACATGATCCGGGTGGTCTACTCTATTCAAAGCAGGGGCCCAATTTTTTGAGAGTAACAACATAAATTATGAAGAAAACTGCGAATTTTTATAAAATGCTTCAAAGCAAAAAAGACCTACTCTAAAAGATCCATAGTTCGGAAAAATACAAAAAGTTTTCTACTGAGTAATTTTAATGAATAAATTTTAAATTCATTTAAAAAAATACTGCTATTTTAATAATGTTCCTCTTAATAATATAAGTTAATTATCTGTGATTGGAAATTTTTGTTTATTATAATGAATAATTACCCCCCCCCCCCCACCGGTCTATGAACTCCTGTCCCGAATTCTGAACTAAAAAATATGGTCTCCTTAGCAATAGTTATGTAATATGTTACCATTTATGTTATTTCGATGGCAGTTCCTAATTTGATTTTTTTAGTTAAAATTTCCGAATGGATCATTTCTGGTGAACACTGAATATGTTATGTAAATTATAGACAGCGAGTTTATTTTTTGGCGGACTATAGATAGAAATGACTTTGGCGTATCCGTGTGACCCAATACTATGTTAATATTATAAATGTATTGAGACAAATAATACCAAAATGAGACAGATAATACCATGTGTTCAAAAAGAAATTATATAAGGGTTGGGTGTGGAAAAATAAAATAATGTGTATTGCAAGCTTTAACTGTCAATTAATTAACTGTCATCACTGTTGTTGTCATAAGTTTCTATTGCAAATTCAATTAAGCTATATTTTATTTTGTTATATAAAGCTTGCAATAGACATTATTTTATTTTTCCATAGCCAACCCTTATGTAATTTCTTTTTGAACTCATGGTAGTATAGCCTTGAATATGAACTATTATCTGTCTCATTTTGTAATACGTAACTAACAGGGAAAGTTAATTTTTTATGTTGTATATTGACAATACATATATAATATTATCATAGTATTGGTTCACACGGATACGCCAAAGTCTGTTTACACCACAACAGTCACAAAAGTAACCAGATCTAGTTTCGTATTACAAATTGAGATGGATTATATTGCCTTCTCAACAGGGATAATTTTAAACACTCACTCTTCTTCTTGTTTTCAGTGCTGGTAACCTAACAGATCTTAATTTTATCGCAGATCAGACGCGCATTCGTTTAGTGTGTCAAATAAAACATAACCTATCTTTTTACAACATTTTTATAGTAGATATATTGAATATAAAACTACAGATTGAAATGTTTTCTCTTCGAATGTGTGCAAGAAATTGCATTAATCAATTGTTATTGAATAAAAACCAAATTAAAATTTTAAATGTGAACCAAAATTTCTACATGACCCAATTTTTAATGAAACCATTGATTAAGAATAATAATGAATTAAACGATACTGTACAAAACAATTATGTCACTACCAGAAACTATGCTAAAGGAAAAGATAAGAAGAAAGAAAAAGGTAATGTTTATTAAAATTAATATTAAGTACATTTTTCTTAATCCTTAAATCTCTACCTTGCAGTGTAAGATTGTGTCCTATTATTATTTTCAGGTTTGTTTTTCATATGTTTTTCTATTGTGTTCTGTATTTTGAATAATTCTTTTTCTCCCTCCACTTTACACCTGTCTTCATTCTACCTACTTTTCTTTTTTGTTGCCATATCTTTTTCAGTATTTGTGATCTTACTTTCTTCACTGTTCTTGCTTCAAAAACTATTTTTACTATTTTGTCTTCACTCATTCTGTGTTTATGTTCCAGCCATTTTAGCATAGGCTGACCAGACGTACTCTTTTTTTAGAGTACTATACTCTTTTTTAAGTAATATCTATTGGACCATTGCAAAATAATTTCAAAGATATTATTAATATCCTCTATACTCACTTGTTTTTTTGTAGAGAATGAAGACCTTTTTTTGCTCATCACTTCTATTTTGGGAGTGAGGATCTTTTTTTTTGCTCAATACTTCTATTTTGAGAGTGAGGACCTGTTTTTTTTTTGCTCATCACTTGTATTTTTGGAGTGAGGACCTTTTTTTTAGTATACTCCTTTTCTGTAAAAAAAACTGTCTTAGCAGTCCATCTTCTGTCATGGTCTCCACTGGCTTTGTGTCTAGTTTTTCTCTGATTTCTTAATTTTTAATTCAATCTAATTTTGTTGTACCTTAAATTTTTCTTAAGAAACCATTTCAGACTGTCACTTTTTTTGATGTTTGGTATTTCTTTTTTATTTAGGAACGAAGGTTTGTTGGTTTTAGTTGTTGTTTAATAGTTTTTCTGCTGCACCTATACTCAATAATTTTATCACCAATTTTTATCTTCTGAAAATATTGTGCCTAGGTATTTTAACTTATCTAATAGGTTCAAAACGGATCCGGTTTCTAGATCACGGGGCATAGATATGAACGCCACTTGGTCAGTGTGACGTTTCGACCTTTCCTGTAATCCCTATATAAACAAGTACTCGTTTTAAGTATTAAATACTTGAGGCTGATTCAACTCCAGAGCTGACTGCAAATTTGAATTTATCTACTTGTATTATTGTTTCGTCGCCTTTTTTAGGGTGTTGTAGGTATGTCCACCACAAAACGTCTCATGTGTCTGTCTGTCTGTACGGTAGAACTTGTAGCCATACGGCTAAACACAGAAGGTTGAAATTTGGCATACTTGTACAACTCGTGCACTAAGGAAAAATATAGAATTTAATACAAACTGTCCAGCTTGTATTAAATTTGGAAATATTGCTTGCATTGTCCTATAATTTGTTGTTTAGAATTTTTCTATTCTCATCTTTGACGTTTTTCAAACTAATTGTTTTCTTCCTGTTTTGTTTTATGGCTTTGTAGAGCATCTATTGATTTTTTACCTTAATGCCCCTGTCATTTGTGACCAAATTCTTGCTTCGATTTGTTTTTCCTCTTGCACTTTTTTGAAACTATCTTCCTTCGTTGTGTATGTTCTTCATAGTCCCTTTGATTTCTGGTGACTAAGTATTTCTACCGTTTATCCTTCTTTTGTTTTACTAGTCTTCTCCGCCTCACCATGCTGACTTCTTTCACGCTTCGTTTGTAATTTTGATCATACTATAATTGTCTATCGCTGCTTCAAGTATACTTCTTTTGTATTGTTACTACATGTATTCTAAATTATTTGTTTATTTATGTTCTTCTTTAAGTTTCTTGTCGAATATATCTGGTATCTATTTAACACTTCTGTTTAAGTTAAGATATATTTTAATTACATTTAATTAACAGGAAAGAAAAATGTAGAAATTAATGAAGCCCAATTGAATGAAGTAATAAATTTGGCAGACTTAAAATTACATATGCAAAAATGTATTGATACACTGAAACAAGAATATTTCAAAAACGTTTCGCTTCGATCTGCTGCAGGTAATAAATACTCAAAATTTGTAACTATGTAGTAAAAATTGTTTTTCTTTTCAGGGTCACTTGAATCAATACAAATAAATTTTGAGGGCAAAGATTACATTCTACAAGAACTAGCACAAGTAATTAGAAAAAATCCAAACACTGTTATAGTAAATATGGCACATTTCCCTCAAGCAATTTCAACAGTTCTTAAATCTATAGAAAAATCTGGCATGAACTTGAACCCTCAACAAGACGGTACTACGTTATATATACCTATTCCTAAGTAAGTAATACTCACCCACCTTTCTATTCTGTGTATTGAAAATGTCACATTTATGAATATAAGACAGAATAAACAATAGCATCGTCTTAGTGAGTACAAAAGTATTTGAATGGCCCATTTACATATACAAATAATTACATATGTACAGTCGGGGACTAAATTAAGTGGATAATACCCAGTGTTGTAATAGATACATTTAAAAAAATATCTAGATACAGATATAGATACCTAAGAAAAATTTTATCTAGATACAGATACAGAATTATAAAAAATATTTAGATACAGATACATATCAAAAATGTTTGTATCTAGATACAGCTAGATACTTTTAAAAAAACACTGAAAAATTAAAATACCATTTTTTTACCAAACAAACAGTGCATGTTAATGAGTAGTATACAGGCTGCTCAAAAATGACCGTGACGTCACAAAAAACCCACTAAATTCAAGGTAAAACATTATACTATGGAATAATTTTGCACTAATGTCGGGTTGCTAACGTAAGAGTTTTCTCTAACTCAAGTTAAAATCATTTGTTTTTATATGTTACAACATACAAGAACAAATGATTTTAACTTGAATTAGAGATAATTCTTTAGCAACCGGCCATAAATAACGTATGTATTATGTTAGACATATGTACTAACGTATACAGTCTGTTCCAAACGGTTAAGCGGAACTAGATTTTGCAATCTAGTTACTTTCATCGTTTAAAACGTGCTTTTCGGCCGTTTTGTTTAAGCTTTGTAAATCATACTTACAATAAACATTTTTTGGTGATTTTTTTCATCATTTTAAAATGTCATTTTCTTTATATGTTAATTTTTTGTGTCATTCTTATTACAAATTTCCCAATTATTTATATTTTTGTCATTAAAATATATAAAAAAAATAATTTAATTTTGACTTATACTTCGTTTCCATGGTTTCATTGTTGGAATTTTAAATTTTGACATTCCAACGTGAAAAATGAAATAACCCTAGCAAGGTCCCTTCTCGTGACAACCTAAAAGAACAAAATTCCCATTTAGTTCCGCCTAACCGTTTGGAACAGACTGTAAGACTAATTTTAGTTTTATAGATACGCAGCTATGTTCTTATTAAGGGGATGTTCCTTTCAATCAAATTTTAGCACTAATTGTAGTGAAATTCGAGTAATTTTTGACGATCATTTTTGATTACTAATAAGAAATATGTGATTATTATTTTTCTCATTCCATAAAAATTTAATTTATAAACAAAATTTCAGTTGACATTCTGGCGCTTCCAAATTAAATTTATATGAACTTGAAAAAGTATCTAGTTACTGCATCTAGATACTTGTAATTAGATACATTACAACACTGATAATACCTACCCTTTCAAACAAATAACTATATCTCCTAAAGTTTTCTACAAAAACTTTTCAATGTTTCCTCAAAAGGTTTTGTACATATATGAATCTTAAAATTAATGAACACATCCTTTTTGGAAAACATAAACAATATTTATTAAAAAATAAACAAGTACACATCTTTTAAGAATGGGCAAAATTAAGTGGACACTGTCACTTAAATAATGTCAAGAGTTAATCAATATTTAGTGTGGCCACCTTTTGCGTTAATAACGACCTGTAACTGCCGAGGTATATTGTCCACTAGGTTTTGGAAATATTATAATGAATTATGATTATTATGATGTATTATGATGAAATATTGGAATATTATGATATAACAGTATTCCATTCATTTTTTAAAAACTTGAAAAAAATATATTATTTGACGTTATTATTTTTGTTAAACTTGCCACCACTCTTGTGTATTCCAATATCAATTGTTTCACATTTTTATAACGTTTTTTGGTGGATAATTCAAATCACTAACATTGTTTAAAATGTATTTATCTAAATTAATTTTACGAAAAAGTGCACTAATGCATTCTGTACATTTTATTATTTTTTTCAAGTTTGTATGATACAGCAACGAACTATACATTCAAATGCATTACAGTTTACTATTTTAACTAATATGAATTTTTATAAACAATAAAATCTAAAAAAAATATGTGAAGTGTGAATTTTCACACATTTCAAGGTTTTGTAGGTATTTAATTAGTGTAAGAAGCCAACATAATGGTGGATATTTAGGAATATTTATTTATACTCACACCAACGGTTTTTTGATGATCATTTTTATTCGAATAATTTTGGTAAAAAATAATAAATAATAAATAACAAAATTTGAATTATTTACGAAAATTTCGTCACAATAAAATTTAAATTAACAAAACCATCGTTTTTTTCTGCATTGGCTTCGTATTCAAGTTTTATTCATCAGTATCAAATTGATAAGAAATATAATTGATAAATGGCTTAATTTTATTAAATTTCAGAAACGTATCTCACTGTGAACAATGTGTTATTTGATTTATAAGTGTTTGATTACTCTAAATGATGTATTCCTCTTTGATACCTTAAAAACAAAAACTAAAGAAATTCAAACAATATGTTGAATCACGACGTATAATAGTAAGCGGAGCCTTCTGAACATTACACTCTACACACATAAACACGGTTCTCAGCTGTTTTTTTTTTTCTTTTTTTTTTTAAATTATATTTTTAATTTAAATCTAAACACACACACATTACTTTAGCCATAAATACAAAAACCATAACATTATTAGCCATAATTTAGCTATGAATTAAAAAAAGAATTAATTTTGTCAAAAACACAAAAAGTGCAATATTTTCCAAAAACCGAATCTGATCAAAAATTCTTCTCGTAAGTTTCCGGCGTAGATCAGTGTACATTACTTAAGCTTAACCTCTTTGCGTTAAAGGGTGCGTGACAATATTTTTTTAGTACATTTTTTGAAAAAATTGTGTTAATGTTTCTCTAAGTGGTGAAACTAAATCAGAAACTAAAGGAAAAACGTCCAAATTTATTTAACCGAGAAGGAACAATTCTTCATCATAACAATGCGCGTCCACATTCAGCAAAATTAACCCCCGTAAAAATTCAGAACTTAAACTGAGAAATTATTCCACATCCACCGTATTCATCCGATCTCGCGCCTTTCGATTTTCACCTATTTAGGACTATAGAACATACAGTCAGAGATAAAAATGTTTGAAATACCACCAATGTAGAAACTCACCTGATCAGTTATTTTAAGTCAAAACCAGAAAACTTCTATAAAGAATGTAACGTTGGGAAGCAGCTTTTTGAGTAGTGAAATATCTGTTGTGTATACAACAGATATTTCAGTATTGAAAGAACCAGTTTTTGTGCTAAATAAACCATAATTTTTTTTTTTTTATGCATATTACTTGATCTTTTGACTTTGATCATTTGATTATTTAATTTATGAACTTTTGTCCGCCAGCCTTAAATATATAAAAATAATTTATAGCATGTTTTATTTATATGAATACTAAATAGACATTATTTTTAGGGTTACGAAAGAACACAGAGAAAATTTAGCAAAGAATGCCAAAGTTTTGTTCACTAAATGTAGAGATCATATCAGAGATATTCAAAACAAGCAGACGAAGAACGTTAAGAAACAAACCGTAATTTCAGAAGATTTAGCATTTTCAGTTCAACAGCAAATAATTATAATAGGAGATAAGTATATATCAGAAGCCGAAAATATATTAAGTGCTAAACAAAAAGAATTACTTGGAAATAGTTAAGGAATTTTATAGATTTTGTATTGAACGTTTTCATAAATAAATTGTGAGGTATTATTTTAAGGTTTTTTTGATATATAGCACATTCATTTTACTCCTTAAACACATAGAACAAAAGGAAGGGAAAACTGAGGGTCTATTCCAGGGCTGTCCAGCCAGTCGATCGCGGCGTGGTTTAAAGTAGATCTTTAGTTTCTCTTGCTTCCATGTACTTAAAAATACATTTTGTAAATATAAAATAAAAATTATAAGAAGCTTCTCACTAGCTTACGTTCAAATGCCGTATTGAAATGTTTAATAAACGTTGTATGTAAACGTTATATAATAGATTCTTATTTTTTCAATAAATTCAGGACCACATTAACGCATTCATTGCAATGGGGATGACCGGCAAAGATATTTAAATCAAAACTACTAACCATGAAACGCGTGAAAAGTAACTGTCCGCACAATCGCTCACGTTTGATTGAGTGGGATAAGTGACTGGCAAGATGATAGCCTGGCGCAATATAATGTATAATTTTCCGTAACAAAGACCGGTGCTCGCACATCAAAAAACCCACTAATTTATAAAAATACACCGAAAAAAAAACGTTATCTTAACATATCGTAACCAACAAAACTTAAAAACAAAGAACAATTTTCTAATCATCTTGTAAAAAATTCGTTGGTGATCAATGTGTTAACCGTCGGGCTAAAAGTGCAGCCTTCGAGGGCCTATGAAGAATCTTCATAAACTTTTTTTTAAATTTCGTTTAAGTATTAGTTTATTTTTACATGAAAAACAGCTTTGAAATTGCAATATGTAATGAATTTTTCAAAATCTCCTTCCCGAGGGAGGACCCCCTCACTCGGGAGGCACTCCATAGTAAGTTCTGTAAGTTTTCTGTCATTTCATTTTGCAGTGTCCTGTCGAAAGATGCTACTGTACAGCGGGTCTATTATGTAACTTGCAGTCAGTCACTTTTACCATATCAAGGTCATTTTCATGCAATTCTATACCGTAGGAACTCTCGACAGGATACTGTAAAAAGTTTGTCGAAAAGCATACAGAATAGACCAGTATTCTTAAAAATGACCTTGACAAGTGACTGTTGGCAGGTTACATAATAGACACCTCAGAAAGCAAAATTTGTTTGTATATAAAACTCATTTCTATCTATAGTCCGCCAAAAAATAAATCCGCTGTCAATAATTTACGTAACATATTCACTGTTCACCAGAAATGATTCCATTCGGAAATTTTAACTCAAAAAATCAAATTAGGAACTGCCATCGAAATAACATAAATGGTAACATATTACATAACTATTGCTAAGGAGACCATATTTTTTAGTTCAGAATTCGGGACGGGAGATCATAGACGGGGGGAGGGGGGTAATTATTCATTATAATAAACAAAAATTTCCAATCACAGATAATTAACTTATATTATTAAGAGGAACATTATTAAAATCACAGTATTATTTAATTGAATTCAAAATTTATTTATTAAAATTACTCAATAGAAAACTTTTTATATTTTTCCGAACTATGGATCTTTTTGAGTAGGTCTATTTTTCTTTGAAGCTTTTTATAAAAATCCGCAGTTTTCTTCATAATTTACTTTAATTAGTAATATTTGCTTTTAATGTGTCTATATCAAGTTGTGACTTGTCCAAAAGATCTTCAACAAGGAAAATACCCTTTCGGTAGATTTTTTTTTAGTTCAAGTTTTGTAAAAATAAAAATTGAAAATAAGTACCTTCTAAAATTCGGGACAAAAAACTCGGATTCGGGACAAATATTGCCTCTGAAAAAATTCGGGACGCAAGACGAAAATTCGGGACTGTTCCAGCAAATTCGGGACGTATGGTCACCTTACTATTGCTCAAATAACTATTAATTATTCACACTCTCGAAGAACCAACCCACTACCCAACTAATAAAAGATACGGTACCAGCACAAAGGATTTTTTTTATCAGAAAAAAAAAATTTTTTTTGGCCCCCTGCTAGGTTTTCTAATTTTGTCTATGGAGATCAAAGAACAAAAATAAATGTCATTTAGAGATTCATCAACCTCAAGTATTCCATAAATTCCGAACAAAAAAGTGCCCTAATTCAATTAGGGCACGTTTTATGACAATTAGGCTAATTGTCATTTTACCTTCCAAAATGCAAGTGATGACCTAAAACAATGGTTCTCAAAGTGGGGGTGCCGTTAATTACCTGTAGGCGTACCGCGGGCCTGTTGTGAAATTTAGCATCGTATGTATTTTTATACGCATAATAAAATTTTACAAAACTGAATGAATGCGAACCGGCAGAGCCGCAGTAAGGAAAACTTGCGCTAGGGACAGAGCCATGTTTTGGTGCCCTTGGTAAATAAAAACAAGGTTCTTACCTCTCAAAATTTAAGTGATGAGCAAAAAAAAAGGTCCTCATCTTCGCAATGGCGCCCAATGCCCCCCTTACTGGTACAACTCGTGGATTCCTATATTAACTTCCGACCGTTTTAAAATCACTACTCAGTACAGCGCGTTCTTAATGTTAAAAATTTCAAATGAATATTTGAAATCCATAGATTTATCATAGAAATCATGTGTCGGATTATGTACCAATGGTGCACCGTCCATGGTTTGGTCGTTAAAGGGTTTTGTGTCACTTGCCAAAAAGGAAAATACTCTTATCATATCTACTCATTTTTTTTTACATCGACAAGCCCTAATCTCAAAAACACTAGGAGACAGAGGCGGCGCTAGCGGGGGTCTGGGGGGGGGGGCTTAAAGGTTGCTCTGGCCCCCCTAGACTTGCTTGGAAAAAATATATTTTAGAAGTGAGGACCTTTTTTTTAAGGTCATTACTTGTATTTTCATATGTAAACGATAAAAAAATATTTCCTGCCCCCTCCCAAATTTTACTCAATTTTTTTTTTGGCCCCTCCCATATTTTAAGACCTAGCGCCGCCACTGCTAGGAGAGGAGCTATCAACTGTTCTGAAGGAAATCATTAGGATGGTAAATTTTATTAAGAGTAGGCCTCTTAAATTACGGGTGTTCGCAAAACTGTGTGAAGAACTTGGATCTGAGCATTTCTAAAGGATGTGTATTGATTTGTGTTTACGAAAAGTAGAACTACTCACTTTTTTTGAACAAGAAAACAAACTTGAATATTGTGATTTGTTGAAAAATGAATTTTGGTGTACTTAATTCGCTTATATAACCGATATATTTAAAGAATGTAATAAAGTAAATTCTAGCATGCAAGGAAGAGATGAAATTTGTTAAAATCGTCCGTTAAAATTAGACTTTTAAATACAAATAGAATTTTGGAAAATAAAAGTCAATGAAGGTAACTTGGAAATGTTTACAAGAACAATTAAAACAAAATAAAACTTAATTAACTTGATTTATGAACACTTTACATCATTGGGAACACAAATTTGCCACTATTTTCCAGATATTGATAGTTTTGACGGATACGAAATCTGTTCGTGGAATTATCATCCAATCCTAATAAATTAGAATTAAATTATAAAGAAGGAGATGAATTAATAGAAATTCGCAATGACCGTACGTTGTTAATGAAATACTCTGAATTTTCATTAGAATCAATTTGGATATTAATTCCAAAGGAAAGCTTGAGGTCGGTAGAACATGAAATGCGAATATATTTGTCAAAAATACGCCGAAATATAAAGGAATTATGTAAAAAAAATGTGTATCTTTTGTTCTCATTTAAAAAATATCTTTTTAATTAAAAAAAACATATTTTCCTAAGATAAATAAAATGTCTTTACCTATAATTTCATGCACTTGATGGGGGTGCCGGAAATTTTACATAATCGATTTGAGGTGCCTTCACATTAAAAAGTTTGAGAAACACTGCCCTAAAAATATCGTCACTTCCAAAATACAAGTGTTGACAAAAAAGCCCTCATTTTCAAACTGCAAGTGTTGACTTAAAAAAGTTCTAGTTTTAAAAATACAACAAATTATTTTAAAAAATCTCATGAGTGTCAATTTCAAGTGTGTTCTTAAAAACACGCGTCTTTTCAATACTTGAGGGGTTTAAGCCCCTCCTGAGTACGTGCCTGAATTATAACAACCAAATAACAAAAATATTAAAGTTACTTGATTTATTATATAGTATGTAATCTAAATAGACTATAATAAAAAAAATATATAAAAATGTAAAGTGTGTATTTTCCCAAATTTCAGGGTTTTGTAGGTATTTAATAAGTGTAAGAAGCCAACAGAATGCTGGATGTCTAGGAATATTTATCTGATAAAAAGATTTTGATAATCCTTTTTATGCGTTATTTCAGTACTATATGCTATTCCAAACGATTCGGCGGAACCAACTGGAATTTTCATTTTTGTAAGTTGTCATTAGCTATTTTTTTATATATTGTTGGCGTTTCATGAACAAAATGATCAAAAGCTTCAATCAACCTGTAAAAATTACTAGATTTGAAAATCTAGTTCCGCCTAATCGTTTGGAATAGACTTTAAGAACTTCCATTTATTTTTTAAAAATAATTCGAAAGATTAATAGATCACAATCAAATTTAAATTAAAAGATCCCAGAGATTTTTTTTGCATTTGATTCGTACCTAAGTCTTCATTAAATTAATAAAAAATGTATTGATAAATGGCTTATTATTTTTTTTTCAATTTCAACAACGTATTCCTCACAATTAAGAATGTATTATTTGATTGAAAAGTATTTCACTACTAAAAATAATATATTCTTGTTCGATGCCTTAAAAACAAAAAACTAAGCTAATTTAAACAATGGCATATAACACTCGGCTTGTAGGCTTCTTACATACATGAACTCGATTCTCAGCTGTTAAACATTTTTTGTTATATAGTGTATCCACCGAGTTATGTCGGGTACAAAGTCCAACAAAATTTTCTGAACTAAGAACATCAGTTGGACGCTCCAGTGCCTATCAAACTTGTTCCATCATATTTTTTTCAATACGTTTATTTTCAGTGGCAAAATATTATTTAAATTTTAATACAGCATTAAGTAGCAACTTCTATTTAATGGATAGTTATACATCATTTTACATAACATTACTCCCTTAGTAATGTACCTGTAATCAATTTATGGTATTTTAATACCTGCCGTAAATTAACAGACTCAAGTTTAAGTATTTAAGTAATTAACAAATTTAGATACATTGGTAATTATGTACAGATTTATTGTTTCTTACAATTGTTATCCAGTTAATTTGTGACTTACACAATAGCAACATGCCTGGAGCAAAATTAGATCCTGCAAATATACTAGGGGAGCCCCCCCCCCCCCCTAAGAAAGAAGGAAATAAAAATAAAAACACACAAACACACTAAAAAAATTTAAAAATAGAGATGAGGATCTTTTTTTGTGGTCGTCACTTGTATTTTAGAAGTGAGGACCTTTTTTTAGGCCATTACTTTGTATTTCCGAAGCGAGGACCCTTTTTTAGGTCATCACTTGTATTTTAGAAGTGAGAACCTTTTTTACTTGCCCGACCTTAATATATAAAGAGGCAAGTATTGTATTCGCGAAAATTTTGGATGTCGAGATTTTGACTGATGACCACGTTTCATGGGCCAGGGAATCCAAAAAACCTATTTTCGAAGTGCCGTCCGTATGTGTGTGTGTGTATACACGATAACTCAAATACTGTTTAACTTGGAGAGTTCGTTCAGGTTTTAAAAAATTATCCTAATAATTCGGAAGAACCCAATTGTTTTTTATAAAGATCCGAAACCGGCAACGGAAGTTATTAAACTTTAAAATTTAAAAACATGCATAACTAGTAAACCAAGCCTTGGACAAAAATTTGTATAAAACATAATTTGATGTATTTTAGAAGAGTTTACCTAAATATTTTTTTAATTTTTTTTTTATTATTTTTTTAATTTATTTTTTATTATTATTATTATTTTTTTTATGCGAGGGCAAGTCTAGCGGAGGCCTCCCTTCGCCACTGGTTGTTTTAGGTCATCACTGTGTATTTCCGAAGCGAGATTTTTTTTTTTTAGATCATCACTTGAAATTTAGAAGTGTGAACCTTATTCATAATTTAAATAATTTTTTGTCTTTGCCCCCCCCCTCCAACCAAAATTCCTGGGTGCGCCACTGGAATATACCACATATTTTAAAACTGATAGATTATTTAAAAAAAATAGAAGTTTAATAAAGCCCTTTAATATAGGGTGACCATTCGTCCCGCATTTTAATTGGGTGTCCCGCATTCTAACATTTTGTCTCGCATTGTAACTTGTATTTGAGGACCTTTTTTTTGCTCTTCACTTGGATTTTGGGAGGTGAGGACCTTTTTTTGCTCTTCACTTTGGATTTGGGAGGTGAGGACCTTTTTTTGCTCCGTCCCGCATTGCCTTCTTAAGAAAATGGTCACCCTACTTTAATATCTGTGAACAGTGTGCAAAAAAGTGTAAGTGAAGCACTGCAAATAAGTGACCGCACAGTGCAACGAATTGTAAATGCTGAAAAATCAAACGTTCCACCGACGCCAGTGATAAGAATAAGGAAAAAACAAAAAACTGAAGATATGGAAGAAAAAAAAAAGTGATTGTACTGTAGAACTGCCGGAACTGTGTGTAAGATGTGTACAAAAATAAAGAGCACATCACATTAAGTAATTTTATAGCTTGCAACAAAAAAAAAAAAAAAATGCGACCATTGGTCGCAGTAGTTTAGCAAAACTTCTGAAGTGCATTGATTTTAAATTTGTAAAAGATAATAACAGACATGCATTATGCGGAAAAGAACGCATAATTTATATTGTATATCATATTTAATTTGCAAATATACTCAAATACTAAAATATGTGCATTGAAACTTGTTTAGAACTGCACTTCAAATTTAAACCAAGGAATAGAACTTAGGGTGACCATTTTCTTAAGAAGGCAATGTGGGAAGGAGCAAAAAAAAGGTCCTCATCTCCCAAAATCCAAGTGAAGAGCAAAAAAAAAGTCTTCACCTCCCAAATACAAGTGAAGAGCAAAAAAAAGGGTCCTCACCTCCCAAATCCAAATTGCGGGACAAAATGTTAAAATGCGGGACAGTCCCGCAAAATGCGGGACGAATGGCCATTAAGCCAGTACAGTGCAGGGTTGTTCGAGCTCAGCGTGTGGCCAGCTGACGGTAAGTCAGATATTTCATTTGCATTTTACGTGTGCACAACAAGGATAGCGGCATTACAAGAATGTGTCACTTGAATCTGCACTGAACTTTGTACCCGACATAACTCGGTGGATATACTATACCTTAGCCATAAATACAAAAAATCTATAACATTATTAGCCATGATTTTTAATGAGATTTTTATTTATTTTTTTTAGTTGTCACTAGAGTACGTTCAGGATAACTTCATGCCAGGGCATCATAAAATACGTCATCAACCCTGCGCGAGTAAACAGCTGACCACATTGACGTACATTAGGGTTTTAAACAATTGTTGTGGAAACCAAATACACAAAATCATGTATTTCAAATACATTTTTACTCATGTTAGTACACGGTATACCTTAAAACATAAGAGAAATAAATAATAATAATGGAAATAAACAAACAACATCGCACAATACGCGTAGTTAAACACAAATCAAAGTAAGTGACGCCACTGAAATGTATCAAGTTAGCTGTCGGTAATATCATGGACGAAATTTGGTTTCTGCGCAGCCCTGTCGGTAATATAGACCTGGCATGAGGTTATCCTGAACGTACTCTAGTTAATTTTTTAACGATTGAAGTGGGCTTTTCTTAAACAAAATGATCAAAAGCCCACTTCAATCGTTAAAAAGTTACCTCGTGACAACTTACAAAAACAAAAATTCTATTAGTTCCGCTTAAACGTTTGGAATAGCCTATATAGTGCATATTCCAATGACATATGTATTTTGTAAGAAAACAGATAGATCTCATTTGAAAATAAATTATTTAAAAAGATTACCTACCTTTCAATACTATTCATACATAATAATTGATTCTACTAATAATTGACCCGGTTTTGGTCGCCGGCACAAATTTTCCGTCCGCCAGGATCGGCCCTGTCCCTGAATATATACTCATTTTAAGTATTTATAAGTCCAGACTGAGTCGAACCTTGAAATGACTTGCGAAATATTATATGGTTCATGTTCAGAGTGATGAAAACTTACATCAACTGTACATAAAAATAACAATTGAAGCAAAAATTTTATTTAAATATACAAATCATTCAAATTCATTTCAAAAGGAAAATTATAATTATTAATGCACTGATATAATAAGTTTATAATGAATAAGTATAATCATTTCTTTGGTTTAAGCGGAGCTAGATATTGAAATTTAATAACTTTTAACGATTGAATAGGACTTATGTCCATTTTGTTTAACAAAAGTTAAAAAGTCAGTTCGTGACAACTTAAGAAAATAAAAATCCTATTTAGTTCCGCTTAAACATTTGGGATAGATTCAAAGCATGTATTTATTAATTCAAAAATACAATGAGAAACATTTACGTTATTGTTTTATCAATTTTCTGCCGTGACTGTTCTAATAAATAAACGCTAGTTTAATTAATGGAACAGTCACGGCAAAATATTGTTCTTACAAAATACCATAATGCAAGATACATTATGAAAAGATAAAAAAGCAGTCAAAAAAATATTTAATTGGTGTCCATAGCGACTGCGACTGATGGATCCCGATCCTGGTCCCCCCCTTCGGAAACTGTACCCAATGGCTCAGCTGGTCTGTCGGCTCCTGCACCACTGCCACGTTTCTCTTCTCCTTCAATAGCTGTCAAATATTCTGACGTTTCTTCTTCCGTCAAAACGCAAAATTCTGTGCCTTTTCCTACTAGACCAATAGATACATTTTTAGTATTCAATTCTAGTTCATTTGGTAATGTATCTCGTAGTGCTCTTAATCCATGTTTAATAAGTTCACTAGTTTCGCAGCTTAGGAATTCATCTAAATGTTTTTCTAAATAAGTCCTTGCACTTTGTGATCGAGCACCAATAGCCATCGCTTTGCAATCAAAGTAGTTTGCAGACGGACAAGTCTGATAAATATGCGGCCCTTGATCATCGTAGCCAGCCACTAGTAGGCCTACACCATAAGGTCTTCTATCATATCGTTGAGTACATATCTGCATTTTGTTCCCTAGGGATGCTATTAAACGATTGATGGGCAATAAGGCATCATGAGAATATTTATAATTGAGACATTCCGTACGCATATAGCGACTTAACATTCTAGCATCAGCAGTTAAGCCTGAAATTGTAATGCCCATATGTTGATCAATTGTTATGATCTTCTTCTGATGAGCAGATAATTCAGAAGATGCCCTTTTCAAAGCAATTATTGTTGCATGAGTTTTATTCTTGAGACCTACCGTTGCTGATCCTAATTTAACAGCTTCCATTGCATATTCTACCTGATGTAGTCTTCCCTGAGGACTCCATACAGTAACATCACTATCGTATTGATTTCTAAACATTTTAGAAAATTAAATTTCTTCAGAACTTTGTAATTTCTTAACACTAAATTTAACTAAGTTTGTATTTGCTGTGTCACTTTACTCGGCTTCTTTGAAAATAGATTGTAATGGAAACTGTATTATCTGCATGTGTACCATTATGTTTAAAATAAGAAAAACCTTCGTTTCAAAATTTGGCGGGAAGTTGAAGTTTATATTAAAGATTTTCTTTAAAACTTGTTTTTTACTTTAATCTATAAGCTGTTCACTTTTGTAAGAACAAACTAAGAGGGAATTTTGTTATCAATACATAGTTTGCACCTTTGAAGCTGTATGTCATGTTGGTATTAAAAAATGTCACTTTTTTAAAATGTCGATCCATTTGACATATGTCATAATGAAAAATGATATCTTAATTATAATGATCATAACCTTATCAACCTAAAGTCGGTTTTACAGCGTAAGGAATATTTTTAATTTACATTTAAAGTCAGTAACACACCATAAAAGTAACCAAAATAACCAGATCTATGGTCTATTTCAAAGTAGAAAAATGTGTGTAAGAAGATAGGAGCTGTTTGTCCTTGCTTCGGATTGGTTTAGATCGTCATCCCTATTACACTGTAAAAATATTGTTTTTAGTCCAAGTTGACAGATGTTCAGTGTCGTGGAAATATATATTATTTATATTATTTAATTTTTCTCATATATTTTGTTATTATTTACATATTTAGACTTTTATTTATATTCTTGGCGTAGATTTTATGGAGAAAATTCTCCATGTAATTTGTTTTTATGCAGTTATGTATTTTTTAGGTTATCTGACATATAAATATTTTTTGACACTTGACATTTAACAGATCAAGAGAGAGGACTAATGTGAGGCCAAAAGACAGCCCAGCTGATTGTGCTCAAAGAAGAAGTTATTGATATAATTTTTAGACCTTCATATATACATATATTTTTAATTTTTATTTACAATAATTATTTAAATAAGAAACTTTAGCTGAAGATATATTGTTTGTTTTATTGCTTTGTTTAAACTCTTTTAACCAAATCTCTCTTTTTATATATAGTACATAATTTTTAAAATTAATTTTTTTTTAACTTTTTCAAATTTCACATTAAACTGAATTTATGTCGTATAAAAAACGAAGTGTATTATCTGCCTTGTTTATTTCAATATCTTATTAACCTTTTTTATATTAAAAAAAAATCACTTGCTAACCCAGTTTCTACGCCCATACCCTAGTTGTAACTTAATTTAAATTTCCCGCTATACTGCTATACAAATAAGATTTCAGTGACTGTATAAAGACAGTGTGGCCATCAATGATGGGCGTTTACGTGTAAATATCAGTTGTTTACATGTACATGTAAACAATGTCAACAACATGTAAACAGCGTCAACATGTCAACACACGTAAAAATTTTAAATAGTGAGGTTAAGGCGTTCATTTGTCGTATTTGGCCTGTCAATTTAGGGACGCTAATAACAAAATAGTAGTAATATTCGTATGTTAAAGTGTGTTATGCATAATATGTAACGAAATGAGTGGTGCGCCTATAAGAAATACTCATGAAAACAAATTAATAGTTTTAATTATATGCAGACTTTTTAAAATATACGTAATACTAATAACAATGTTCATTCTAATACCTTATTAAGTAATTAAATACATTGATTTATTAAAAAAGGAAGATTACAAGAATGACAGAAGGTAATACGCATGCGCAGTAAGTGTTTACATGTTTACCTTGTTTACGTCGAAAAAAATATTTTTGTTTAAATCATTTGTTTACACGTAAACAGTGGTGTAAATTTACGTGATGTAGTCTACGCGCCCATCACTGGTGGCCATATGAACTGTAGCCGCCATGTTTATTCCAGATTTGTATTGGGTTATATGGAATAAATGTTAATATTGTATATCCTAATATATTATTATATTTCTTAAATTTTTAATAGTTTTACGTATTTATGTTTATATATATGTGAATATCAATTTATTGTTAAGAAAAAATATGTATATGATTCAACATTTATTAAGATAAATATTAAAATTGCCTACCGATGAAGGTATTTTTTTGAAATGTTTGCAACATAAAAAGAAAACATTTTTTTTATAAAAACGGGAGTTACATTTTAATTTGAATATTTTAAATTTAAGAAAACAAGTTCAAACAGGACATTAGAATTAGAATAAAATGATAGGGAAAAAATGATGATAAGGTTCTATAAAAATTATAGAACCCAACATTTCTCTAATTTTTGGGAAAACGCATGTTTATATATAAAAAAAAAATAGGATATTTTCATATTAAAAAAGAATAAGCAGAACATGTTATATACCCTGAGTTCAAAAAGAAATTACATAAGAGTTGGCTATGGAAAAATAAAATAATGTATACTACAAGCTTTATGCAACAATAAATAACTTATGGCAACAAGAGTAATTTAATTAATTCAGATAGTAAATTAATTCTAAAGCTTTCTGTTGACATTACTTTTATTTTCCATAGCCAACCCTTATGCAATTTCTTTTTGAACTCATGGTATAAATGATATATTAATAAAGAAAACTGATGTATATATTATCAATTATGCATTTATTCAACTAAAATTATGGTCAGGTGAAAAATAAAATGAAATCAGCATGGAATAACATTAAAATTAATGAAAGTAAATACTTCTTATAATTGTGAAACCATCCATTGATTTACTGGCATAATGTTTTTTTATGTTCATTTAGCCTTTTTTCCCCAGAAATTTTAAACCTAAACATAACAAAACGTTTCATTATTTTTAATTTTAATTTGTGACTATTTAAAATATGTGCACAGTTTACATTATCTACATTACTCATTACTCATCACAAACACAACAATATTCACTATTAAACGTCTAAATATACGTATATTATTTGAAAATATCACTTAAATCTGTTGAAAGACAAGCTAAACACATGTAAACCATATATAATCTGTAACAAAGTTGGAAAAAATATGGCGGACTTCAGCTCGACCAATAGAAAATGAGACCTTCGTATGGCCACACTGTCTTTATACAGTCACTGTAATCGTACTCGGTTCGCAGCGCTATCTACTTTTTTCTACTTTGAAATAGACCATAGTCCGTTCTTACAAAAGTGAACAGCTTATACTGACTTTAAATGTCAATTAAAAATATTCCTTACGCTGTAAAACTGACTTTAGGTTGATAAGGTTATGATCATTATAATTAAGATATAATTTTTCATTATGACATATGTCAAATGGAGCGAATTTTAAAAAAGTAACATTTTTTAATACCAACATGACATACAGCTTCAAAGGTGCAAACTATTGAAAACAAAATTCCCTCTTAGTTTGTTTTTACAAAAGTGAACAGCTTATAAGAAGATAGGAGCTGTTTATCCTTGCTTCGGATTGGTTTAGATCGTCATCCCTATTACACTGTTAAAATATTGTTTTTAGTTGACAGATGTTCAGTGTCGTAAAGTCTGTTCCAAACGGTTAGGCGGAACTAGATTTTGCAATCTAGTTACTTTCATCGTTTAAATCATGCTTTTCGGCCGTTTTGTTTAAGCTTTGTAAATCATACTTGCAACAAACATTTTTTTGGTTAAGGTTAATATCATTTTAAAATGTCATTTTCTTTATATTTTGATTTTTTGTGTCATTCTTAATACAAATATCCTATTTATTTATTTTTTTGTCATTAAAATATGTAAGAAAATTAATTTAAGTTTGACATATGTCATTCGTTTCCATGGATTCATTGTTGGAATTTTAAATTTTGACATTCCAACGTGAAAAATGAAATAACCCAAGCAAGGTCCCTTTTCGTGACAACCTAAAAGAACGCAATTCCCATTTAGTTCCGCCTAACCATTTGAAACAGACTGTACATTGGAAATATATATTATTTAATTTTTTTCATATATTTTGTTATTATTTACATATTTAGACTTTTATTTACAGTCTGTTCCAAACGGTTAAGCGGAACTAAATGGGTATTTAGTTCTTTTAGGTTGTCACGAGAAGGGACCTTGCTTGGGATATTTCATTTTTCACGTTGGGATGTCAAAATTTAAAATTCCAACAATGAAACCATGGAAACGAATGACATATGTCAAAATTAAATATTTTTTTTAGATATTTTAATGACAAAAAAATAAATACAGTCTGTTTCAAACGCTTAGGCGGAACTAAATGGGAATTTCGTTCTTTTAGGTTGTCACGACAAGGGACCTTGCTTGGGTTATTTCATTTTTCACGTTGCAATGTCAAAATTTAAAATTACAACAATGAAACCATGGAAACGAATTACCTATGTCAAAATTAAATTATTTTTTTAATATATTTTAATGATAAAAAAATAAATAAATGGGAAATTTGTATTAAGAATGACACAAAAAATCAAAATATAAAGAAAATGACATTTTAAAATGATATTAACCTTAACCAAAAAATGTTTATTGTAAGTATGATTTACAAAGCTTAAACAAAACGGCCGAAAGGCACTTTTTAAACGATGAAAGTAACTAGATTGCAAAATCTAGTTCCGCTTAACCGTTTGGAACAGACTGTATGTCATTTATTGTTTAACCTTTAATAAACATATGTACATATTTTAAATAATTAATGTAAGTAGATATTATAATAAATTGAAATGTTTTAAATGACATTTAAACTATTTATTATTAAAAAATATTGGTTTTGACTACTGAGGGAAACTTTTTAAATATTTTTCTGTCTTCCAGATTATTTTTGCGAAGTTTTTCAAAACCGTTGCTTACAATGAATCTGACCTTATTGATATTAACCTTAACCAAAAAATGTTTATTGTAAGTATGATTTACAAAGCTTAAACAAAACGGCCGAAAGGCACGATTTAAACGATGAAAGTAACTAGATTGCAAAATCTAGTTCCGCTTAAGCGTTTGGAACAGACTGTATATTCTTGGCGTAGATTTTATGGAGACAATTCTCCATGTAATTTGTTTTTACGCAGTTATATATTTTGTATGTTATCTGACATATAAATATTTTTTGACACTTGACAATTAACAGATCAAGAAACAAAAATTATTTAAATAAGAAATTTTAGCTCTGAAGATATATTGTTTGTTTTATTGCTTTATTTAAACTCTTTTAGCCAAATCTCTCTTTTTATATATAGTACATAATTTTTAAAATTAATATTTTTTGAATTTCAAACTCTCCATTTAACTGAATTTATGTCGTATAAATAACGTAATAAATGTCATTTTCTTTATATTTTGATTTTTTGTGTCATTCTTAATACAAATTTCCCATTTATTTATTTTTTTATCATTAAAATATATTAAAAAAATAATTTAATTTTGACATAGGTAATTCGTTTCCATGGTTTCATTGTTGTAATTTTAAATTTTGACATTGCAACGTGAAAAATGAAATAACCCAAGCAAGGTCCCTTGTCGTGACAACCTAAAAGAACGAAATACCCATTTAGTTCCGCTTAACCGTTTGGAACAGACTGTATATTCTTGGCGTAGATTTTATGGAGACAATTCTCCATGTAATTTGTTTTTACGCAGTTATATATTTTGTATGTTATCTGACATATAAATATTTTTTGACACTTGACAATTAACAGATCAAG
Organism: Liopterus haemorrhoidalis; assembly: GCA_963971575.1. Classification (NCBI taxonomy): domain Eukaryota; kingdom Metazoa; phylum Arthropoda; class Insecta; order Coleoptera; family Dytiscidae; genus Liopterus; species Liopterus haemorrhoidalis. Next base: position 27,392,088 of record OZ020620.1, read on the forward strand.
AAACAAAAATTATTTAAATAAGAAATTTTAGCTCTGAAGATATATTGTTTGTTTTATTGCTTTATTTAAACTCTTTTAGCCAAATCTCTCTTTTTATATATAGTACATAATTTTTAAAATTAATATTTTTTTAATTTCAAACTCCCCATTTAACTGAATTTATGTCGTATAAATAACGTAAGTGTATTATCTGCCTGGTTTATTTCAATATATTATTAACCTTTTTTAAATTTAAAAAAAAAAATCACTTGCTAACCCACTTACTACGCCCATGCCTTAGTTATAACTTATTTAAAATTTTCCGCTATACTGTATTTGTCCAGTGTAAATCGTACTCGGTTCGCAGCGCTATCTACTTTTTTTAATTTGAAATAGACCATAGTTTGATCTTACAAAAGTGAACAGCTTATAGCGACTGTTTAAAGTCTGTTCCTTTGGTTTAGGCGGAACTAGATTTTCAATTCTAGTTACTTTTACCGATTGATTGAAGCTTTTGATCATTTTATTCAAGAAACGCCAACTTCAATATATAAAAAAATAGCTAATGACAACTTACAAAAATGAAAATTCCGGTTAGTTCCGCCTAATCGTTTGGAATAGAATTGTATAATCCGTCTCAATTTGTAATACGAAACTAGATCTGGTTACTTTGGTAACTGTTGTGGTGTAAACAGACTTTGGCGTATCCGTGTGAACCAATACTATGATAATATTATAAATGTATTGTCAATACACAACAAAAAAAGGAACTTTCCCTGTTAGTTACGTATTACAAAATGAGACAGATAGTATATACATAATAAATAAAGTCGTTTTAAATATCATTTAAACAAATGAATGAAGTGACTTTAAAATTGATTATGAAAGCCTATGTAAGGCAAAGATTTATTTAAAAACTACTTTTACTATTAAAAAAAAAGAAGTTTTCAACTAGGTACATAACTAAAAAAGGAACAACATTGTTAACTGATTTAATATAGTAATTTTCTGTGTGTGTGGTAAAAAAAGTAAAAAACATTCGATAAGTGAATTATTGAAATAAACGACTTTTATGAACGATTTTAGATACAAACAAATCTATAAAATAATACAAATTATTGATTTTTTTTCGGAAACGGATGGGCTTAATCAATTTAATTTTGTAATAAATTTACTAAACAAATTACGCAAATTAATTCTTCTACACTACAATTTTATAATAGTTTGCAAAATTTGAAGCCTATACCGAATTTTGATATACCACGAGTTCAAAAAGAAATTACATAAGAGTTGGCTATGGAAAATAAAAGTAATGTCAACAGCAAGCTTCAGACTTAATTAACTGTGATTACTGTTGTTGTTGCCATAAGTCTATATTGTTGTATAAAGCTTGCAATAGAAATTATTTTACTTTTCCATAGCCAAGCCTCATGTAATTTCTTTTTGAACTGATGGTATAACATAATTAATATAAATTTTGTTACCATAGATGCAACACTAAATGATGTGCGAGTTTGTTGGACCACAATTTTGATAATTTAATTTTTATATATATGCCGTTCACTTTTGTAAGGACAAACCAGATCTAGTTATTTTGGTTACTTTAGTAGTGTATTACTGATTTTAAATGTCATTTAAAAAATTTCCTTGCGCTGTAATTCAGATTTTTTTGGTTATGATCATAAAATTAAGATATCATTTTTAGGGTTTTGTAGGTATGACCAAAAAAGCCTTATACCGTCATCTGTCTCTCTGTTCGGTAAAAATTGTAGCCAAACGGCTAAACCTAGAGAATTGAAATTTGGCATGCTTATACAACTCTTTGACCCGCACATAGGAAAAATACCAAAACATCTAAAAAACATATCCCCCTAAAAATATTAACAAATATGTGCTCATCGAAAAAAAAAAAAAAAAAAATTCTGAATAGGGTTTCAAATGAAAGCCCTTAGTACGTGGATTAACGATCAAAATTTTATTTTTACAAAATAAATTATATTGACGCGATTTTTGCCAGAATTGTGCACAAAAAAATTGTCCCACACCCTGCAGCCTAGATGGTTTAAACTAAAAATCTGAAAAAAAATAATATACGTTGGTGTGAACTGGAGTAGTACAACAGGAATTTTTGATCAAATTATGTTTTCGGAAAATAATGATATTCTAAAAACTAAATAATAGTGTTTTTAAAATATGTAAACTATTTAATTCGTTATGTAATATAGTAAACGTCCGTAGTCTAATGGTTAGCGTTCTCGCTTCCCAAGTTGCAAACTACGGTTCGCTTCCTGTCCAATTTTATTTTTTGTTTTTTTTTACATTTTTATTTTGTTTAAATTATTTTGTCAAAATTCTCGTTATATTTTGGCAAATGTTGCATTTAATTTTTAAAAGCGTAAATTTAATAACCAGTGGAAAGTGTTGAAATTATAATTTAATTCTATGTTTCAATGTATACGAAATCAGAGGGGCAGAGCTTATGACTTAAAACAACCAATGGAAGCCATATGCGCAATTTTCAAAATCTTAATGAATCTTGCTATATAAAAAAAAAATTCTGCACATATTTAGAAACCTAAATAATGGTATTAGGCATTTGAATTAAAATTAAGAAAAAAATATTTTAATATAAAATTTGTTTTAGCATCCCAAATAATCATCATTCACTTACTAAATACCTGCGAAACCCTGAAATGTGTGAAAATTCACACTTCACATTAATTTGTTATTATGACAAATTGACATTTTATAGGAAAAAAATGCCTTTTGTCCGAAATGACCGGGACAGTCCCGAATTTTCGCCTTGCCTCTCGAATTTTTTCAGAGGCAATATTTGTCCCGAATTCGTATAGGGTATAATCCGAAAGGGTATTTTCCTTGATGAACAGCTTTTGATGTAGACACATTAAAAGCAATATTACTGATTAAAGTAAATTATGAAGAAAACTGTGAGGATTTTTATAAAATGCTTCAAAGCAAAAAATACCTACTCAAAAAGATCCATTTAATAGTCTTAATTAATTATATTAAATAGTTATGAATTTTTATATTGATTTTGTAATTATATTAATTATGTAAAACAGATATTCCGGGGTGCTAATAACCAAGCAGTTGAAGCACCCCTAAATAAATATAATTTAAAAAAAAAAAAAGATCCATAGTTCGGAAAGATAAAAAGTTTTCTACTGAGTAATTATAATGAATAAATTTTGTTTTCATTTAAAAAAATGCTATGCTTTTAATAATGTTTCTTTTAATAATATAAGTTAATTATCTGTGATTGGAAATTTTATTTATTATAAATTATAATCATTTATTGTATGTAATTTGTATTAAAAAAAATGAAGTAAACAATTATATTTGATATTTTAAAAATCAACCCCCCCCCCCTCTACCGTCTTTGAGCTCCCGTCCCGAATTTTGAACTAACAAATATAGTCACCTTAATTTTAGAGGCGGAAAAGCGATTAAGATGTTAATTATTTTGCGTATCTTCCTCTTCTACTGTTAATGATATAATTTTCATAAGGTGATGAAATATTGTTATTGTCAACTGACAATAACTGAAGCGCCTCTAGTGAGATTTTGAGAAACTGACGGTTGTAGGATAGTCGACTTTGTGACAAGCATGGGAATATGTTCTTATAAGTGGAAAGACAGTTAAAGACCATTTTAGAGTGTGTTTCAATAAATATCACATGAAGATACCATTGAACCTGTCAAAAATATCCTACCAAAGTCAGCCATGATGTGAATGCAGTAGCGCCTCTATCGGTAGTGTCAGATGCCAATAACTATAAACTATTCCAAAGTTGTCACGAGCTCACTTTTTAATGATTGTAGTAGGCTTTTGCTAAACAAAATGATCAATAACCTCATTTAATCGATAAAAATGACTAGTTTTCAAAATCTAGTTCCGCTATTCGATCAGACACCAAATAAAAAAACTGTACATCAAACTGACTGATACGCTACGATGCATGCTGGAACGCATATACACTCGTGCACAAATATTCGTGGTGGAAACGATTGATGCATGGTAATATGAACATAAAATTCAAAGGAACTACGCGACGACCTGTGTGCAACAGAAACCAAAATATCAATGCAATTAATCCGTAAATAATTTTATAAAAAAAATAAATAAATAAAATAACTACAATTATGATGAAAATAAAATTACCTAGCATAACATATTTAAATTTAAGTAAGACTTTAATTTTTGTTGTTCATGTATTGTTCTCTTGTTAGATATAGGCTATTCCAAACGTTTAAGCGGAACTAAATGGAATTTTTATTTTATCAAGTTGTCACGAGCTTATTTTATAACGATTGAAATGGGCTATTGCTAAGCAAAATGATAAAAAGCCCTATTTAAACGGTAAAAGTTTTCAAAATCTAGCTTGCTTCAACTAAAGAAACAGACTATATTTGAAATAAAAAATACTTATTTCTCATTACGTTTTATAATTTATTGCAATTTTCGAGAGATGAGGGCATCAGTTTGGATTTTACAAGGAAGCGCCATGTAACTAAGGCGGCCCCTGGAAGTTCTTAACGAACAGGGTAACCCGAAAGCAGCAAGTGTTTTATTGTGCTATGTGTAACAGCCGGATTAAATGATTTTTTGTAGAAAACTGTATTGTGACACTGCCTAAAAATATGTAAATCTCTTTAAAAAATCAGCTGTGGCCACCACAGAACCGCCCGCCATCATAAAGTACTTGTAAAAATACATTCTAGCAGCAGAGTAGAAATAACTTGGCCTAATATTTTCTAACAGAGATACTATTTATCATGACCATGGAAACCTTACATATAAGTATGAAAAAATTGCGACTAAAATTTTACAAATTTTTTTCGAAATTTTTCGTTATATCAAAAAACGTCTCAAATAAAAGTTATTGCATTTATAACAACTTTTGTTAAATAATTTTTTTCTAAATATTTTTCTGTTGCTAAATATTCCCAAAAATCTTAAAATCGACACGAGTAAACTCCCATTTCTAGTCAACCGATTTTTACCAAAAGTTGATCAACTCGTGCCATTGATGGCAGAAGTTTAAATATGAAATTTCATAAAAATCCTTTTAGCCGAATTTGCTCTCCACGTGTACACAGACAACCGGACGGACGGACAGACAGACCGACAGACATCATGCTAAAAATAGTCAAAACTTTATGTAGGGACCTCAATTCGTGGAGATCCATCGAAATCTCGAAATGTCAAAATCGATATGATCACAATACCTCCCTTATATATGTTGGCGGTCGGTAAAAAGAGTACTACCCAGTAATTAATCCCTTACTCCAGTAATCCTATTTAAAGCCCATTTGCTAGGAAGATCAGATTATAGTAATTCTTTTGTACCTTCAGACAAATTGGGGTTTAATTAAGCCTTAAATATATAAAACATAAAATCAGTACATGTTTAAACAGGGATAACAGAGGTGGCTCACCACTTTTATATTGTGTTGGAGTTAGAAATAACGAACTTACCTTCTCAGCCTTTATGCGCTACCCCTTAGGCGTTGGAAGCCTTCACATGATTTTTTTAACAATGCTATTGCATACTGTATTGTAAATATAAGAAGGTAACCAGATATTTGGTTGCGGTTAGTAATGATTTTTGTTGGCAGTTGATTATTTAAAGGCACAAAGTACTTGTATAAAATACATTCTAGAAGCACAGTAGTTATTATTGTAAAAGACAATAACGTTTTATATATCTCAAATAAAAGTTGTAAGTTATTGCTTATATAGCAACTTTTGTTAAATAAATTTTTTCAAAATATTTCTCTGTTGTGAAATATTCGCATAAATCTTAAAATCGACACGAGTAAACTCCCATTTCTAGTCAACCGATTTTTACCAAAAGTTGATCAACTCGTGGTATTGATGTCAAAAGTTTAAGTATCAAGTTTTATAAAAATCCTTTTAACCGAATTTGCTCTGCACGTGTACACAGACCGACAGACAGACAGACATCATGCTAAAAATAGTCAAAACGTTATGTAGGCACGTCAATTCGTGGAGATCCATCGAAATCTCGAAATGTGAAAATCGGTATGATCACAATCCTCCCTTATATATGTTGGCGGTCGGTTAAAAAAACCATACACATGAACGACCAATCAGAACTAAGCGATTGACACCATGACACAAGTCAACAAGTCCTTAACTGTCACTGAACACTTGGTGAGAAGTTGCCAACTCTGTTAGTTCTTGGCTACCCCAAAAGAAGTTACTTAAAAATTCAATTCATCTTCGTCATACTTTTCGCTCCATTCCAGGTGATACCTCTCCTCTCTATTGCACTTTTGATTTCGTCACTCCACTCCTTTCTCGGTCTTCCTCGGCGTCTTCCTTTAGTTACTTTGGCCTCGTAAACTTTCTTCGTGTCTCTACTATCTTCCATCCTTTGAATATGACCGTACCACCTAAGTTGCCCTTCTTCTATTACTTCTTGGTTTGGTTCTCAGTTCTTCTCTATATTCTGTATTCCTTATTCTGTCCAATTTTGTCTTTCCCTTGATCTTTCGTAGGAACCTCATTTCGCTACTTCTTATTCTGCTTCTTAGCTTCTCCGTTGTTGTCCAAGCCTCTGACCCATATGTCAGCACTGGTATGGCCAGAGCCGCAGTAATGAAAACTTGCGCTAGGGGCAGAGCCGTGTTTTGGCGCCCTTGTTAAATAAAAAAAAAGGTTCTTACCTCTCAAAATTTAAGTGACGAGCAAAAAAAAAAAGTCTTCACCTCTCAAATAGCTCCTCTTAGCAAGCCCGTCAGCGCCCTTTTCCTTAGTACGCTAGGGGCCATCGCCCCCTCCGCTCCCCCTCACTGCGGCTCTGGGTATGACCACTTTCTTAAATATCTGGACTTTTGCTTCAGTCGGAATTTCCCGTACTCTAACCTAACCCACCCAAACCCATTCTAAAAACTCCATAAAAAGTCCATAGATAGTGGCGGACAAATGACAGGAAAGGTTCTAGTTTTTATTAATAAGACTTGATCTCAAACGGGATTATTAAAAACGTCAGAAAAAAAAAAAAAAAATAGAAAACAAAAAAAAATTCGGTTGGTATACCTACGCCAAAGTATGACCGGGGCAAGGTGTCTACTAAATTTTCAATTTTAAATTCCAGGAGATTCAAGTCCATAGATAGTGGCGGACAAATGAGAGGAAAGGTTCTAGTTTTTATTAATAAGACTTGATCTTAAACGGGATTATTAAAAACGTCAGAAAAAAAAAAAAAATAGAAAACAAAAAAAAATTCGGTTGGTATACCCTACTCCAAAGTATGACCGGGGCAAGGTGTCTACTAAATTTTCAATTTTAAATTCCAGGAGATTCAAGTCCATAGATAGTGGCGGACAAATGACAGGAAAGGTTCTAGTTTTTATTAACAAGACTTGATCTCAAACGGGATTATTAAAAAGGTCAGAAAAAAAAAAAAAATAGAAAACAAAAAAAAAATCGGTTGGTATACCTACGCCAAAGTATGACCGGGGCAAGGTGTCTACTAAATTTTCAATTTTAAATTCCAGGAGATTCAAGTCCATAGATAGTGGCGGACAAATGACAGGAAAGGTTCTAGTTTTTATTAATAAGACTTGATCTCAAACGGGATTATTAAAAACGTCAAAAAAAAAAAAAAAATAGAAAATAAAAAAAAAAATTCGGTTGGTATACCTACGCCAAAGTATGACCGGGGCAAGGTGTCTACTAAATTTTCAATTTTAAATTCCAGGAGATTCAAGTCCATAAATAGTGGCGGACAAATGACAGGAAAGGTTCTAGTTTTTATTAATAAGACTTGATCTCAAACGGGATTATTAAAAACGTCAGAAAAAAAAAAAAAATAGAAAACAAAAAAAAATTCGGTTGGTATACCCTACGCCAAAGTATGACCGGGGCAAGGTGTCTACTAAATTTTCAATTTTAAATTCCAGGAGATTCAAGTCCATAGATAGTGGCGGACAAATGACAGGAAAGGTTCTAGTTTTTATTAACAAGACTTGATCTCAAACGGGATTATTAAAAAGGTCAGAAAAAAAAAAAAAAAAAATAGAAAACAAAAAAAAAATCGGTTGGTATACCTACGCCAAAGTATGACCGGGGCAAGGTGTCTACTAAATTTTCAATTTTAAATTCCAGGAGATTCAAGTTCATAGATAGTGGCAGACAAATGACAGGAAAGGTTCTAGTTTTTATTAATAAGACTTGATCTCAAACGGGATTATTAAAAACGTCAAAAAAAAAAAATAGAAAATAAAAAAAAAAATTCGGTTGGTATACCTACGCCAAAGTATGACCGGGGCAAGGTGTCTACTAAATTTTCAATTTTAAATTCCAGGAGATTCAAGTCCATAAATAGTGGCGGACAAATGACAGGAAAGGTTCTAGTTTTTATTAATAAGACTTGATCTCAAACGGGATTATTAAAAACGTCAAAAAAAAAAAAAAATAGAAAACAAAAAAAAATTCGGTTGGTATACCTACGCCAAAGTATGACCGGGGCAAGGTGTCTACTAAATTTTCAATTTTAAATTCCAGGAGATTCAAGTCCATAAATAGTGGCGGACAAATGACAGGAAAGGTTCTAGTTTTTATTAATAAGACTTGATCTCAAACGGGATTATTAAAAACGTCAAAAAAAAAAAAAATAGAAAACAAAAAAAAATTCGGTTGGTATACCTACGCCAAAGTATGACCGGGGCAAGGTGTCTACTAAATTTTCAATTTTAAATTCCAGGAGATTCAAGTCCATAGATAGTGGCGGACAAATGACAGGAAAGGTTCTAGTTTTTATTAATAAGACTTGATCTCAAACGGGATTATTAAAAACGTCAGAAAAAAAAAAAAAAAATAGAAAACAAAAAAAAATTCGGTTGGTATACCTACGCCAAAGTATGACCGGGGCAAGGTGTCTACTAAATTTTCAATTTTAAATTCCAGGAGATTCAAGTCCATAGATAGTGGCGGACAAATGACAGGAAAGGTTCTAGTTTTTATTAATAAGACTTGATCTCAAACGGGATTATTAAAAACGTCAGAAAAAAAAAAAAAATAGAAAACAAAAAAAAATTCGGTTGGTATACCCTACGCCAAAGTATGACCGGGGCAAGGTGTCTACTAAATTTTCAATTTTAAATTCCAGGAGATTCAAGTCCATAGATAGTGGCGGACAAATGACAGGAAAGGTTCTAGTTTTTATTAACAAGACTTGATCTCAAACGGGATTATTAAAAAGGTCAGAAAAAAAAAAAAAAAAAAAATAGAAAACAAAAAAAAAATCGGTTGGTATACCTACGCCAAAGTATGACCGGGGCAAGGTGTCTACTAAATTTTCAATTTTAAATTCCAGGAGATTCAAGTCCATAGATAGTGGCAGACAAATGACAGGAAAGGTTCTAGTTTTTATTAATAAGACTTGATCTCAAACGGGATTATTAAAAACGTCAAAAAAAAAAAAAATAGAAAATAAAAAAAAAAATTCGGTTGGTATACCTACGCCAAAGTATGACCGGGGCAAGGTGTCTACTAAATTTTCAATTTTAAATTCCAGGAGATTCAAGTCCATAAATAGTGGCGGACAAATGACAGGAAAGGTTCTAGTTTTTATTAATAAGACTTGATCTCAAACGCGATTATTAAAAACGTCAAAAAAAAAAAAATAGAAAACAAAAAAAAATTCGGTTGGTATACCTACGCCAAAGTATGACCGGGGCAAGGTGTCTACTAAATTTTCAATTTTAAATTCCAGGAGATTCAAGTCCATAAATAGTGGCGGACAAATGACAGGAAAGGTTCTAGTTTTTATTAATAAGACTTGATCTCAAACGGGATTATTAAAAACGTCAAAAAAAAAAAAAAAAATAGAAAACAAAAAAAAATTCGGTTGGTATACCTACGCCAAAGTATGACCGGGGCAAGGTGTCTACTAAATTTTCAATTTTAAATTCCAGGAGATTCAAGTCCATAGATAGTGGCGGACAAATGACAGGAAAGGTTCTAGTTTTTATTAATAAGACTTGATCTCAAACGGGATTATTAAAAACGTCAGAAAAAAAAAAAAAAAATAGAAAACAAAAAAAAAATTCGGTTGGTATACCTACGCCAAAGTATGACCGGGGCAAGGTGTCTACTAAATTTTCAATTTTAAATTCCAGGAGATTCAAGTCCATAGATAGTGGCGGACAAATGACAGGAAAGGTTCTAGTTTTTATTAATAAGACTTGAACTCAAACGGGATTATTAAAAACGTCAGAAAAACAAAAAAAAAAATTCGGTTGGTATACCTACGCCAAAGTATGACCGGGGCAAGGTGTCTACTAAATTTTCAATTTTAAATTCAAGGTATTGCGAGGCAACAATTAAAAAAATTGCAGAATATTTTTCCATAAATTATAAATTATTAGAAATATATTCGAAAAAATAAATATCATATCAATCAATCAATCAATCAATTTTACACATTTCCATTCCATGCCACAAATGGCGTAATTAATATTAAACACGTTTACGACATGTTTAATGTCCCGAGAGAAATAGGTGCCTAAGTACCAAAGACTGAACTGAAGCATGAATTTGGTTTCCCATATTTTGTTTTAATGAACCAGTATGAACAGCAGCGAATAACACTGTTCGAGATTGCTTGACTACATGGAAGCGGAGAGCTAACTTTGTCTGGGTAATCTGGTAAGTATCTGTATTCTGCATGGAAAATTTTTATGTCGCGCCTTGGACTCTACAGCCATAAAAAGATACATTGAAGAACTTTATAGAGTTGCAAAACATCCAACGCCAACGTTACTGTTTATTACTTGTTATTGTATCTTTTTTTAAGACTGTTATGACCAAAGTTGACATCTGGACAAAGGAAAATAAACTTACTCTAAATCTAAATAAAACAGTATGTTTGCCTTTAAAATCCGTTCAGAGTAAAGTTGAGCTTGAGGAATTTTTTATGTTTGATGATCAGTTGATAGGTATTAGTGAGAGTACTACTTTCCTGGGTTTAACTATCGACAGTAGGCTTAACTGGAAGGCTAACATAGATAAGCTTTGCCATAAATTAAGTTCGTGTTTATATGCATTACGCGCCTTAAACTTTCAGTGTAGCAAATCTTTTCTAAGATCTGTTTATTTTGCGTACTTCCAGTCACATTTGAACTATGGTATAATTCACTGGAGCCTCTCTTCAGACTGGCAACTAGTTTTTGTACTTCAAAAGGCAGCCATTCGACTACTAGGGTCTCTGAAATTCAGAGACTCCTGTCAAGAGAAATTTAAAGAACTTGCCATCATGACATTGCCAGCACTATACATATACGCAGCTGTAATTTTTGTACACAAAAATACGCATATTTATAAACCCGACAAAAGGCATAATTACGTAGCAAGAAAGAAAGATTTATTACTTCCCCAACCACACTCTACTGCCTTATACCAGAAAAGTGCCTACTTTAATTGTTGTAAATTCTATAATACGATACCGGATGATCTAAAAAGTACACGTTGCGAAAACATTTTCAAAATAAATTAAAAAATATATTTGATAGGAAAGGCTCCGTACAACGTGGAAGATCTTCTCGAATAATTAACATGGCTCCACTTTACACCATAGAGAATTGTTATAATTATGATGTTTTCTTTATTTGTTTCTTGCACATTTTTATCGTTCTTTCTTTTATTCTATTTTACCTTATTTTATTAATTTATTCATTAATTTATCTTAATTTAAGACTATTTAAAATTTTTTATATTTTGATATGAAGATGATTTTATTGTGATTTATTGACATTTATCTGTTTCTTATGTTTTTATTGAATTTCTGTTTTATTCTATTATTTTATTAATTTTTTATATTTAGATTGATAACAACGTATTTTATCTTATTCCACTGTAATTTATTTTAATAACTTATTTAATTAATGACTATTTATTTACTACTTGATAGATTGTATATTGCTAATAAGTGTTCCTAATTTATTATAATTTTATTTCTTTATTTATTTTATTTTATTTATTTATTTTAGTCTTTTTTGTATTGACAAATTATTGTACATCTAATTGAATTCTTATAATTCAACAGATATTTAAGTTATTAATATGGTACTTTCCACACCACTCACCTACATAATGTTAACTTAGTTTAAGATGGCTGTGCCTGTCATATCATTGCATACATGTATACTTTTATAATATGAATTTTTATTTATGAAGGTTAATAAATAATCTAATCTAATCTATTGATTGGGAAAGAATAAAGAATATACAAACAAGTTATATGGTGCATAAAAATTAAATCATTTGTATCAAAATGTTCATACGTACATAAAATTATAGGGGAAGTATTTTAAGATCGCAGCGCTATTTCGGCAAACTTGGAACCTTCAAAATAGACATTCGTTACATATAAACAACGTGAATTTTACTTATGGAAAATGTTTACTGGTGGTTTTTGTAATTTTGCTACAATATTAATACTTGTTTTTATGCAATTATATTTTTATGCAAACATTTTTTATAAAAAAAAGCGCGACACAATGTCTATTTCTGTAGTTCCTTCAATCCCACCAGATGTCATATCGCTTAGCAATTTTTCCCTATTAGTCTATTGCATACTATTTAAAATTTCTTCAGCCATTGTACATGCCTGTTCGATCTCATAGTTATGAGAGACAAGACTGACCCATCGAGATTCCAAGTCTCTCAACTGTTCACCTCCACTGGTCTGTAGAGACTTCCGCTGCCAGTTTACTTCTTGAATTTGTTGTCTGTAAAATAATAAATAATTAGCGATTATTTAATATTACTATTTTCACACATAAATTCTATATCAAATCAAATATATAAACCTATTGACACAAAAATTTCCTAAACTGATCACAAATTACTGACGAAAAATTAAAAAAAAATAATGTATATGAAGTCTGAACTTACAAACATTTAAGGGTTTCGTATTATTTATACGTGGAAGAATCCAACGGAATGTTGGATTTTAGTTGAAAATCTGTCAATTTGGATGTAGTTCAAAATCAACAGTTTTTTGATAATCACATATTTTCATTAATTTGAATACTAAGAGCTTCCATTTATTTTTATTTTAAATACTAAATTTTAATACCTAATATTTAAAAACTACATTTCATTTCTTAATCTCCGCTTAAAAGTATTTCGATAGATACCCCACAAATAAATTTAAGTTTAAAAAAAGAACTACCGACTTTTTCTGCGATATTCTTCGGAAATTCATTAAACCGATAAGAAATACACTGATAAATGTCTTTAATTCTTTTAAAATAATTGGTTTCAAAATCACCCTTAACTTTCAATTTCAGAAACCAATTTCTCACTATTTTACTATTACTATATGTTATTTGTTTTATGAGTAAGTATTTCGCTACTATAAACGATTTATTCCTTATTTTTTCAATATTTTTGTTTTATGCAATATTTAGTAGGGTCTTACGCACATATGTTACCATACCGCGACAGTTTGTTTATTTATTTATTTATTATTAAATTGGCGGCACAACAGGACAGTGTTCTAATTATAGTGCAAAACTAATATACAAAAAATAATAATTACAGTGTACAAGTAAAATACAATATAATACAAAACTTACAATTAAAAATAGATTCAATGACCATTTTAAAAGTGTTAAAATATTCTAATGCTGAATATTTACTGAAAATTAAGCATAATCTATTAATAGGTGAATTATATGCCGAGTTAGTGTGATTATGTGGTAAGGAAAAGAGATCATTAGTTCTAGTATTATTTTTACTTTGCACTTTAAATCCCTGTTATCAAACTCATATCAAACAGATCGAAAATCTACAGAAAATATCACTGAAATACTTCTGCCGTAAGACTGAAATAGATTACCTCGATTATAAAACAAGCTGTACAACTTTTAATATGCTTTCGTTGAGTGACCGTCGTACTTTGGTCGATATAATGATATTGTATAAAATTGTCAATAATATATGTTCAAGTGAGCTACTTGGTAATTTAAACATCACTTTTTTTACACCATCTTACAACACCCAACCCATTCTGCTCTTTTATTGCTCCTCGGCACATACCAATTCTCATGCTAATTCACCTCTCATCAGAATTATGTCATTATATAATATAAAATTCTCAGAAGTGGATATATTTAGCAAAAATTTGGGCAAATTCAAGACATCATGTAAAAATGGCATATTATTGTAGAACCAATGTACGTAAATAGTGTGCATTGCTTTACTAATTTTATTTGTATTTAAATTGTAGAACTGTATTTGTATCTTAATTAATCAGTTTATTTTTGTAACAAGTGGGCACTTTTTGGGTTAATCCTGTTTGTGCTCCTATATGCCAATAAATAAATAAATAAAATAAATTATAAGATGGAACGTGAAACAGCTTTTAATCTGCTTAAAACAGAATGTTTAAGATTTCTGGGCAATCAACTATATTATTTACTAAAAACTATTTTTGTCACAGATGATTTAAGCTAAATCAATAATAAGGGAGATATATACAGATATTAGCATTAAGGTGTCCCCCCGTAAATCCCCAAATATTCATCTAACTGAAAAAATGTGTAAAATAAAAAATATTTGTTTTCTTATTATAAACTATTTTTGTCATATATGATCTTGCTGTTAAGTCAATAATAAGGATAGATGTAGATTTTGGTTTTAGGGTGTCCGCCACCCCGTAACTCCCTAAATTTGCATCTAAATGAAAAAATGCATAGACATAAAAGATTTGGTTTTCTTATTGTAAACTATTTTTCAAATATACGATTTTGCTATTATGTCAACAATAAGCGAGATATATGTAGATTATAGTTTTAGGAAATTTTGTGCTCACCTAAGTGTCTGTAATTCTCTGGTGGTGATTTTCTCTGCTTCTGTCAGGGTAGATAAATATTTCTGCCACGCAGGACAACAGTACTGCAACATTAATTCCAAGTTCAGAAGCCTAACTGCCTGATGTTCAAGTTGAGCGCACGAATTATCCACACATTCTGTCCAAGCGCTCACTTCGTTTAATTTTCCACTGGGAGGTGGAGGTAACTCATATCTGAAAAATAAAAATTGATGTGATGTGGGAATTTTCCACACATTTCAGGGTTTTGTAGGTATTCAATAAATGTAAAGAGTCAACAGAAGGCAGGATGTGTACAATATATTTTCCATAATCTACAGTTTATTGAAAATCACTTTTATTTGTTAATTTGAGCTTTTACTCTTTTTTTTTAACTAAATTAATATAGTTTGCTTTTTACATAAGTCTTCATTAAATTAATAAGAAATGTATTGATAAATGGATTATTTTTATTATTTTTTTCTTCTTCTTAATTTCATTTCATTTATGTGAATAAATGTGAATTTTCACACATATATGGATTTTGTAGGTATTAAGTGGTGACAACAAATTTTGGGTACTCAGAATTGAATTACTCAGACTTTGGGTGTGGGACAAAAGATTTTTAGCACATTTTTGGCAAAATATTGAAATAAAAAAATTTAAAAAAACTCCTTTTCGTTCATTAGTTCTTAAGAGCTTTTTTTTTATAATACACAACAAATTTAAAAAAAAGTAAATATTTGTTTCAATGAGACAAAAAAATCGATATTTTTCGAAAAACTAATCAGATTAAAAATCCTGATGCACTATTATTGACGGGAATGTACATTGTTGAGAATTCTTTCGGATTTTTAGACCAACCTCTATGGGAAATAGGGTGGGAAACATAAGTAATAACACATATCTGCAAAAATCCGGTAAAAAAAGATTTTTCAAAAATAAAAAATTGTTGGATTCAAAATTTCCCATTAAATTTTTTTTAAATATTTATTTTTTAGTTGATGACATATTTGTTGATGTATATTTTTCCCGCAATATGTTTTTTGAACCCTCAATAGTTTTCCTATATGTGGGTCAAGGAGTTGTACAAACATACCACATTTTAACTTTCTAGGTTCAGCCGTTTGGTCACAGTTTCTCCCGAACAGAACATAAGAATATAAGGAAATTATAAGGGCTTTTTGATCATACCTACAAAATTCTATACACTTACACTTACATATACATACATGTAAGAGTATTGCTTAGCGTAGCTGCGTAACATTACCAGTATACTGTAGATTACCCCAATTACAAATATATAGAAAACCCTCGAAAATACCATTCACACGATCGCATTTTGCGACTGGAAAAATGCCATTTGCGAGTAAGCTCGAAATCAGATTTTTTTTTTAATTCGTGTTTTTCTTTTTTTTATACACATACAGACAATGTTGTAATGTATCCAGTTACAAGTATCTAGATACTTGAAAAAGTACCTAGATACAAATTAGATACTTTTTGAAATATGTACCTGTATCTGTATCTAGATATTTAAATTTAAGTATATTGTGTCTGTATTTCAGATTCTTTGATCGTTACTTTATTTTTATACCATGATACCGAGCTGATATAATAGTTTAATTATAAATTGTCATTTTACATATTTTATTAGAAAGTAAAAAAAAAAATCTCACTCGTTTTCCGTAGCTTTTGAACGGCCGTAGCTTTCGTAACGATCGTGACGTAAAGATAGTAGGTATTTAGGTAACACAATAGTATGTACAACACTTTAAAAAAATGGTTTTGTGAAGCCTTGGGCAAGACAAATTAAGGCCCTTCAAAAGTATCCAGTGATTGAAAATACACTTTGATAATTTTTTTGCATTTCATCACTTGAGGCCTGGCTCTAGTCCGCCTCACCCAAGGGCCGGCCATGCTAGTGTGGATATTAAGTTCATTTCCTAATTAAAATCAGTTAGATAAGTAGATGTGTTTCCCAAAGGACGTAAAATTAATTAAATTATTAAACGTTCATATAAATTTAATTTGTAAATGTGAGATTGTCAACTGAAATTTTGTTTATAAATTAAATTTGTATGGAATGAGAAAAAAATTATCACATATTTCTTATCGGTAATTTTTTATTAGTGATCAAAAATGATCGTGACATTACACGAATTCCACTTCAATTACGGCTAAAATTTGATTGAAAGGAACATCCTCTTAATAAGAACATAGCTGCGTATCTATAAGACTAACATTAGTCTTATAGATACGCAGCTTATACGTTAGTACATATGGCTAACATAATACATACGTTATTTAGTACAAATTTATTCCGTAGAATGGTGTTTTACCTTGATTTTAGTGGGCATTTTGTGACGTCACTGTCATCTTTGAACCGCCTGTATAATACTGATTAACATGCACTGTTTGTTTGGTAAAAAATATGGTATTTTAATTTTTCAGTGTTTTTTCAAAAATATCTAGCTGCTGTATCTAGATATTTTTTATAATTCTGTATCTGTATCTGCATCTAGATACAATTTTTCTTAGGTATCTGTATCTGTATCTAGATATTTTTTTAAATGTATCTATTACAACATTGCATACAGACGCTCCCCGCCTGTCGCAATAGTTCGGTTCCAGAAGGCATTTCGTAACTCGAATTTTGCGTAACTCGGATATTGGAGTTATTTTGGGTTATCATGGGCTAATTATGAATCAAAATAACACAAAATATCAGAAAAATGTTTATTAAACAAGCATTTTTTCGGTAACATATTGACATACTGATAGAGATAGGTACAGAAATTCACAAGGTGCGCTGAGCCGCTGAACGTGAATGCAAAAACTCGGAAAATGCAAAAGTCGGAAATTGTGTAAGTCGAGGAGCGTCTGTAATGGAATTACTGGCAATTAATTTGACTAGCATTTGCAGCTTAGATACGAGTACCCTTACCTCGATAACGCAGAGCACCCACCTTATTTTTCGGTAGCGAGTTGTAATTACAAATTGTAAGTTACTTCTGCCTACAATTTTCGACGGTTGAATATAGATATTGATTGTTATGTATTAAATTATTGGCATCTGACACTACCGATAGAGGCGCTACAGCATTCACATCATGGCTGAATTTGGTAGGATATTTTTGACAGGTTCAATGGTATCTTCATGTGATATTTATTGAAACACACGGGTACACACTCTAAAATGGTCTTTAACTGTCTTTCCACTTCTAAGAACATATTCCCATGCTTGTCACAAACTCGACTATCCTACAACCTTTAGTTTCTAAAAATCTCACTAGAGACGCTTCAGTTATTGTCAGTTGACAATACCTAAAGTTCAGTGGTCTATGACTGACTCACTATACTAGCCCAAGATAGGTTATTTATAAACACACACAAGAGCGAATAGTTATATTCATACATAATAACATATACACAATAACTAACTTGTTTTTCATTGATAATTATACTAAACATTACTAAATATTCGAATCATAATTAGTGCACTGTTCGCTACTATGTAAAGAGCTAGGATTTAAAGTCGGTTCTACATTATACTTTTCTCTGTAGCACTATGGATTTTTTGCGTAGTATTCACTTAAAAAGTAAATGTGAAATACAATACTTCTTTCACACTTTCAGTGCTATACTACTCAACTTTTAGAAAACTGGATTCAGTCAGACTCTTGTTTGACGTACCAATACTTTATCAGGCATACCAACTTCACGTTATTTTTGTGCTGTACTGTTTTACTATTCTGTCATTTTAATAATCCTAATTGAGATTTGGTCTTGTAAATAAAAGCTATACTGGCTAATGGTTACTGTAACTAAATATAAACTAGCATAATTCAACGACATTTATAAATTGGTTATTATAACCAAACTTATATCTGTCACTTCAAATAGTTGGCAGTGATAAGTAACAAAAGACAGGTGTAGAATGCCTATTTCTGTCGCTCTTTACTTCAGGGGGTATGTATAAAGACATATCGTATGCTTTGAAGACACATGAAAACCAGTGGCGAAGGGACACCTCCGCTAGACTTGCCCTCCCATAAAAAAAATAATAATAAAAAAAAAATACATAAAAAAAAAATAAACTAAAATTTAAAAGAAGATTTAGGTAAATCTTTAAAAATACATCAAATTATGTCCTATACAAATTTTTGTCCAAGGTTCGGTTTACTAGTTACGAATTTTTTAAAATTTTAAAGTTTAATAACTTCCGTTTCCGGTTTTGGATTTTAATAAAAAACAATAGGGTTCTTCCCAATTATTAGGAGAATTTTTTAGTACCAGAACGAACTCTTTAAGTTAAACCGTTTTTGAGTTATCGTGTATACACACAGACACACAGACAGACAGACACACATACACACACACACACACACACACACACACACACACACATACGGACGGCACTTCGAAAATAGTTTTTTTGGATTCCCTGGACCATGAAACGTGGTCATCAGTCAAAATTTTCGCGATTACAATACTTGTCCCTTATATATTAAGGTCGGGCAAGTAAAAACTAAATGCGACCTTGAAGGGAACTAGAGAGCTCTTGGTAGTAGTGGAAATTATACGCAAATTTGAACAGATAAAAACTTATCAGTCAATCATTTTAAAATATCTGAATAAAAACACCTTTCTACATTCGCCAATAGGACGCACTTAAGTGTCATATTATAGCTGTTAGGAGTGGGGGTTTTGGTCGGACGGTAGAATTGTGATTCTAGGCAACACCCCTCCTTCCTGTGTGCTTATTGAATGGTGCACCCATTAGTGCATGAAGTTATAAATTTTGATTTTTTTCTTGATTTATATTAAAATTAGGTCCTTTTGTGTATTATAAGGCAATCCAGTAGTTATTTTTATTTATTTTTTATTTTTGGGCTCATAACACATACTTTACGGGGTGTCTAAACTGACTATGCATAATAGTAACAAAATTAGTAACAAGTTAGTCATTGAAAATAGGTATTAATTTGGAATTTATAAAATAATATAAGTATAGGTCAGTCGTTTAATCAACGCAGTTTGTCATTTTGCGCCATAATTTCTATGACAAACTTAGTGGCGAAAAAATAACTAAATCGTTTTTTTTTTTGCATGTGACTTATAGACTAATATTGCTCTTCACTCTTTTATTTTACTAAAACATACCTTTTGGAGTAATATTTAGTTTATGTTCGATAGTCGATTAAATAAATAAATAAAATAAATAAATAAATAGTCATTTATTTAGATAATTATAAATAGACATTTGTATTGATATCGCTAAATAAAACGTATGTTACAATATACAAAAACAAATGATTTTAACTTGAGTTAGGGATAATTCTTATAGTCCGGAAGCTCATGACAGTTTATGGTCTCCAATTTCATACAGTATGCCTTTTGGAGGAGAGTATATTTACCCTGTGACAACAAAGAAAGGAGGGTACTAAACCCCTGCACGCTTTCCTGTTATATGGAAAATTGCATTTCCACTTTTTTTCCAAATTTTGTGTTTATCTCTGATTTAATAATGCTTGCCCTTTTATCAAAAGAAAGTTGAAACAAATTCAAAGTCTTAAAAATTATAGGCATGCGATTCGCAGGGTTCCAAAGGGCTCAAACGGTCACGTGATCTTGTAATAAAAAAAATATGATTTTCCGCGTTTTCATGCAGCATGCCGATGAAAAGAATTAAAGTTTGTGTCATAGAACCCCTATATAAAAATTGGCATGCGGCCCAAAAATGGAAAATTTCGCAAAAATTTTGGGTGATTAAAATTTCACAAAACTTCCGAAAATTTTCCACCCTTGGGCCAACGAGGGCCGCATGCCAATTTTTATATATGCATGCTGCATGAAAACGCGGAAAATCATATTTTTTTATTACAAGATCACGTGACCGTTTAAGCCTTTGGGACCCTGCGAATCGCATGCCTATAATTTGGAAGACTTTAAATTTGTTTCAACTTTCTTTTGATAAAAGGGTAAGCATTATTAAATCGGAGAAAAACAAAAAATTTGGAAAATAGTGGAAATGCAATTTTCCATATAACCGGAAAGCGTTCAGGGGTTTAGTACCCTTCTTTCTTTGTGTCACAGGGTAAATATTCTCTCCTCCAAAAGGCATGCTGTATGAAATCAGAGACCATAAACTGTCATGAGCTCTCGGTTTATTACTTTAGCAACCGGCCATTAAATATTTAACAAATTGAAATAGTCACTAGTCACCACAAAGCTGTCACAGTATAAAAGCACCTAAAAAGATTGTTTAAAATTGTTTTATTGCAGCTCAGGAAAATAAAATATAAGTGTCTGTTTTAACGGACACTATGTACTGGTGGGGTTAAGCGAAACTAGATTTTGAATTCTAGTTATTTTTACTGATTAAGTGAGGCTTTTGATCATTTTGTTTAATAAAAGCCCACTTTAATAGTTAATAAATCAGCTCTGCTTAAGATTTAACATAGCCTATAGTTTAAAAGTTTGAGTGAGGTCAGTAGTTTGAAAGTGTAGTGAGAAGTATAACGTATAACAGTCTTTACTTTACTCTGTACCGAGCTATCTTGTTTGAAACATATTATTTTTGTTTATAACGTGTTTTTATAACAAAAAATGTTTTGTTTAAAATGAAAAAGAAAAAAAACACGTTTTTTGCCAGACTTTAAATACTACCCAGCTCAAAATACGAGCCCCGTCTCAGTGAAGTTGGCCCAACTATTTAAATCATGAAAATGGTGAATTTATGTTAAAATACAGTAAATACAATTTAAGATAATTTTTATTATAACAGTACTTTGTTAAAAGTATTTCACTAAAATATTGTATAAAATATTAAAATATCTCACTTATTTACATGTATATTTACATGTATAATATACATTAAAATGTATATTTTTGTTTTCTTTCAAAGCAGTTTAAAAAAAAATTATTGAGGGGAGGGGCGGTGTTACTTATAATGTTGAAATACATCATGTATCCTTTACTTAACAGGTAAAATGTATATGAGAGAAGAAACTATTTAACTCTGTTCATTTTCTGATAGTACTAACTACATCTTTGTGTTTCTTTTGTTAAGATTTAATTTTTTTGTAAAATATTAATAAACAGTTCACACGTCGTTATATAACTGAATGGATGCCCATAAATATCCCTTCTAATATAAATATTATCTTTGAAAACACTATTTTTGATAGTGGGGCCAACTTGATTGAGATGGGGCTCGTATACAAACAGTTAAGTAAAATAAACCCATGACGACCCTTTTTACAAAGTACATGGCCCCTAGTTTGAGAAATGCTTGTATACAATCAATTAATAGATCTAAATAGAGAACTTGTATGACTCAGACTAAGTCGACCTAATGATTTTATTATGTAACCTGCCAATTGTTTTATACTACCCGAAGTAAAAAGTCTTGCTGATTCCAAAAATTGAAAAATGACACATGTTGCTACTTTTTCCTCACCTTGGAAAATTTAAAAATTAAGTGAAATGTTAGTTGACATTAATATGATACTTGACAGTAGGTACTATCAACACGTAGTTCATGAGCAGCATGCCACCTGTTCTCTACGAAAAAGAATGTTTAGGCCCCCCAAAATTTTTGTCTCTCTCTAGGTTTAAAAATTATTAGCGCATCTAGTCTCCAAAACTTTTGGAGTCCCTTGGGTTAGTTTTAGTTTAAATCCAAATATTTTCAGTAGTGTTTTAAAGCAGCGATTACAAAATAATTTAATTATATTTAATTATAATAATTTAATATAGTTTTACCTTTAATTGATTCAATTGTTTGTTTAGGTGATTTCAATATTAATTTGTTAAATTTGGTTGACAATAATACTAAAATGCTGACGGAATTGTTGAATGCTTACAATCTCTCCCAGCTCATAAACGAACCCACGCATTTTACGAGGTATTCTGAATCCTTACTTGATCTTATTTTAATCTCTGCAGGTAACGATGTCATTTGTGTAAATTCAGGAGTCTCAGATCTATTAACTGATCATACATTGATATATTGTACGCTTAATCTATACTTGCATAAATCTGAGCCTGTCTATACATCTTTAGTTTTCTAATTATATTATTTATTATTACCATTACATAAGTTATAATTCTCATTGATTAAAACAAAATTAAATTATATTATTTGACAGTTGCTAACAATAATAATTGACTGATGTCGTTCCTTGGTAACCATCCACATAAGACTGCTCTCGTTCTTTGGTAACCATCCACATTACTCCTCCCCCAGTGACAACGGCAACATGAAGAATTAAAACATATACAAAATAACAGATAGTTAAATTTTAAAATATTAATAATTAGTAATGATGAAGGCGGGTTTTAACCTTTCAATATTTATTGTCTTGGGTTTACCTTTTACCAATAATTTGTATATTTTTCCTTCTCTTGTAAGTACTTTGAAAGGTCCTTCATAGGGAGCTTGTAAAGATTTTCTTATTGCATCATTTCGGACAAAAACGTGTGAGCAGTTTAACAAATCTTGATAAACAAAGATTTTTTGTTTCGAAATATGATGAGACGTATCCACGGGCTTCACATTTTGCATAATATGTCGTAGCTTTTCAACGAATGTTGATGGATTTGTTGTCGTTCTGGTCGGTTGTAGAAAATCTCCTGGTACACGAAGTGTAGTGCCATATACTAGTTCTGCAGCAGAACATTTAAGATCTTCTTTAAATGCTGTACGTAAACCTAACATAACAGTTGGTAATGCGTCGGTCCATTTGTAATTGGAGTGACACATAAGTGCTGCTTTTAGTGTACGATGCCATCTTTCTATAATTCCATTAGAAGAGGGATGATACGGTGTGGTGCGATATTTTGAAATTCCTAGTAAATTTGTTAAACATTTAAAAAGGTCTGATTCAAACTGCCGTCCTTGATCCCTAGTGATTTTCTCTGGAATTCCGAATCTTGATATCCAGTTAGAGTAAAACGTTTTCGCTATAGTTTCTGCTGACATGTCGGTTATTGGGAAAGCTTCAGGCCAACGTGTGAAACGGTCGATGCATGTTAAACAATAACGGCAGCCATCTGAGAGGGGAAGTGGACCTATTATATCCATATTAATGTGTTGGAACCGTTCATTAGGAAGTGAATATCTTTCTATATGGGGATGCGAATGTTTGCTAATTTTACAGCTTTGGCAGGAAATACAAGTCCTGGCCCAATTTCTAATATCTTTATTTACTGATGGCCAGACATACTTTTGTCGTACCATCTTACCTGTACTTTTAATTCCTGGATGAGATAAATTATGTATGCTATCAAATACTTGTTTTCGCAGTGTTTTTGGAACAAAAGGTCGTAAATTATCAGTGGTTGTGTCGCAATATATATTTAGTTCAGGTATTTTTCTAAGCTTTAATGATGAAACACCAGAACTAGTAATTTGTTTAAGTTCTTCGTCCAGATCTTGTTCTTTGGCCAGTATTTCATAATTTATTGTTGTTGGAATTTCGATGCTGCTTAATCTTGATAATGCATCTGCCACAACATTAAATTTTCCGGGGACGTGTTGAATATCTGTTGAGAATTGACCAATGAAATCTAAATATCTTAGTTGTCGAGGCGAGCATTTATCTGACTTTTGCTTAAAAGCGAAAGTAAGTGGTTTGTGGTCTGTAAATATTTTGAAAATACGACCTTCGAGCATATGACGAAAATGCTTAACAGATAAATATGCTGCTAGAAGTTCCCTATCATACGCACTATATTTTTGTTGCGCTGGTGATAGTTTTTTTGAAAAGAATCCTAGAGGTTGCCAGTCTCCTTTGTAAAACTGATGTAGTGCTCCGCCAATTGCTGTATCTGATGCGTCAACTGCCAAACTTAGTTGACAACTAATAGATGGATGTGCTAACAATGATGCATTCCTCAAATCGTCTTTGCATTTTTTAAATGAATTGATTGACTCTTCAGTCCAGATGATTTTACGTTTATCGTTCTTTTTGGCGTTTGTTAAAAAAGAGTTTAAAATAGACTGAGTAGAGGCAGCATTTGGTATAAAACGTCGGTAAAAGTTTATAATTCCTAAAAACTGTCTTAGCTCGTGTACGGTTTCTGGTTGTTTGTATTCTTGAATTACAGACACTCTAGAACTCATTGGTTTAATACCTTGAGAAGAAATATTATGACCAAGAAAAATAACTTCATTTTTACCAAAATTACATTTGGAAACGTTAATTACGACACCATATTGTTCAAATTTTTTAAAAATTTGTTCCAAATGAATTTTATGTTCATTTTCGTTTGATGAAGCCACCAGAACGTCATCGATGTACGCAAAACAAAAGGGCAAGTCTTGTAATACTTGATTTATGAATCGCTGCATTGTTTGTGCAGCGTTACATAACCCGAAAGGCATACGCAGAAATTCAAAAAGGCCGAATGGTGTGGTAACTGCTGTCTTTGCAATATGCTTGTCTTCAACGGGTATTTGATGAAATGCTCGGACAAGATCAATTGTAGAAAAAATATGCTTACCGTGAAGTGAATGTGAGAAATCTTGTATGTTGGGAATAGGATAACGGTCAGGTACAGTGACTGAGTTAAGTCGACGAAAGTCTCCGCAGGGGCGCCACGAACCATCTTTCTTAGGTACCATGTGTAAAGGGCTAGCCCAAGAACTCTTTGATGGACGGCAAATTCCGTTTTCTACCATGTAGTGAAATTCTTTTCTAGCTATATCTAACTTTTCAGGTGAAAGGCGACGTGGATTTTCAAAAATTGGCGGTCCCTTTGTTATTATATGATGAGTTGTATTATGTATTAAATCTTTTTGCAAAAATATTGATGGTCTAGTAATAGTGTGAAATTTACTGAGCAATTTCTTATAGTTATTGTCACTAGATATTGTTTTAATGATGATCGGTTTACTACTGCAAAGCTCACCAACTGAGATAGATAAGTTTGTTTTGTCAATTAAGCGTTGATTTTTTAAATCAATTAATAAATTATAATGTGTTAAAAAATCAGCTCCTATAATTGGTTTGGAGATGTCAGCAATTATAAAAGACCATGAAAATTTATGCTTGAGGCCTAAATCCATAACTAAAACTTTTTGTCCAAAAGTTCTAATTGATGTCCCATTTGCTGCGAAAAGCTTGTAATCTTTAACCAACATATTCTTCTTAGGGGGTGGAAGAACTGAAACATCGGCACCACTGTCTATAAGAAACTTAAGATTATTTATCTTGTCTAAAATGAATAGGCGGCTTGTTTTATTAGCGGAATCGTTAGCCGCTAGTTGCGACCGCTTTTGTCGTTTCCCGATTTTTTAAAATTGCATGGGTAAATACATTTCCTTGCATTGTTGCCATAAGTCGTGTGATACCAACAATAAGATGATTTTCTATATGTTGTGGATTTAGCACCTTTAACATATTTTGTTGAAAATCTATTATTAATTTGGTCGACTTGCTTGCAGAGATCTGTAATGTTTTCTTGCATTTTTTGAATAATATGTTCAATTGGAAAACTGTTTAATTGTTGTTCACTATCTGTGGATGAATTTTTTATGATACTAACTTCAGAAGTGGATGTTATTTCCATAATTTTATCTGCCAGTTTCGCAAGTTCATCTAATTGAGCTTGATTAACAGATAAAATTGATTGAGCGTTAATGGGTAAACATTTGAGCCATAAAATTTGTAAAACGTCATCACTTACTTTGCTATTTGCCAGATTGCGCATTTCTTTTAATAATTGTGAAGGTTTGCGATCACCTAATTCCATTCCTGATATTAATTTTTGAATCCTATTCTTATCCGTTTCTGAAAATTCTTCTACTAACCTTTTTTTAATTGTTTCATACTTGTTACGTTCTGGTGGATTTTTAATAAGGTCACTCACTTGGAGAAGAATTTCGCTATCCATTGCTCCAACGATATAGTAATATTTTGTTACATCACTAGTTATATTGGATGTGTGAAATTGAGCTTCCACTTGTGAAAACCATAAATTAGGATCAAATTTCCAGAATGGTGGTAATTTAACACTGATTCGAGCCATTTCTGTGTTTGAGTGTGCTTCACCATTAATCATAATGAACAAAAAAATGTCTGCAAGCAACCAGTAAATGTTATTTAAATATTAATTAAGTTGCTTTAGATCACGTCGGGGTCACCAATTTAGTTTTCTAATTATATTATTTATTATTACCATTACATAAGTTATAATTCTCATTGATTAAAACAAAATTAAATTATATTATTTGACAGTTGCTAACAATAATAATTGACTGATGTCGTTCCTTGGTAACCATCCACATAAGACTGCTCTCGTTCTTTGGTAACCATCCACACATCTTTTAGAGATTACTCTTCTTTTGATTATGATAATTTCAAAATATACTTAAAGTCTCTAGATTGGAATGAGTTTTTTAATCATAATTGTGTAAACACCAAAGTAAATTTTTTTAATGATTATATGTTATCAGCCTTTGACTGTTTCGCGCCTGTAAAGGTTCAAAAATTCAATAAAAGAAGCACATCGTGGTGTACTTATACTATAAAAGTTATGATAAGATACAGAAATGAAGCGTTACGTAAATTCAAAAGATTAAAAACAGATGAGACCTGGCAGTACTACAAACAAATGCGTAATATGGTCACTGCGGCAATCAGGCGGGAAAAGAAAGCATTTCTGCAATATCATTTGGAGAGAACGTACGACGTATGGAAAGCAGTGAATAATGCAGGGATTTTTAATAAGACCAATACAACAATTCCTTCTGATATTGCGGACGTTAATAAATTAAATAATTTTTTTATTAATTCAATTCCTCCTCCTGGTCAATCTAACAGTGATGCAAGTCAGATTTATAACTCTTCTTTTCTACATCCTAATGTTAAATTTTCTCTACAAACTATCAATGAAGATGAAGTTGAAAAGATCATATACTCCATCAAATCGAATTCAATTGGTTCTGATTCCATTAATAAAAGAATGCTTAACCTTGTTATCCCCACTCTGTCTCCTCATATAACGCATATTCTTAATTTCTGCATTTCTCATGGAGTATTTCCCAAGCCATGGAAAGTAGCATTAATTCACCCTTTACCCAAAACTTTTAATCCTACATCCTATAATGACATAGGCCCTATTAGTATTTTACCTACAATCAGCAAAGTACTTGAAAAAATAGTAAATAGACAAATTTATTCTTTTCTAAATGAGCATACTATAATCCCTCCGAATCAGTCTGGGTTCAGAAAATGATATCGTACTACTACTTCTTTACTTAATATTTGTGATGAAATTTTTACTGCGATTGACAGAGGCTGGATGACGCTTATGGTTCTGTTAGACTTTCGTAAAGCATTTGATTGTTTAATTCACAACATTTTTATTTTTAAACTAAAATACATTGGTTTCGATGATACTGCGCTCGCCTTTATCTCGAGTTACCTTGCCGACCGTATTCAAACGGTCGTCTTGAATGACACTATTTCTGATCCCTTGAAACTGTTCAGAGGTGTACCTCAAGGTTCAATTTTAGGCCCACTGCTCTTTATTATGATAAAGATATTATTCGGATCCAAGATGGCCGAAAGTAAAGTTGAAGATGAGCCATTGCTCTCAAAACAAGTAGAATTAAAGTGCGAAAAGTGTAAAAGAAAAGTCAAAAATGGTGTGCAGTGCAACTCTTGTGAAGCTAATTTCCATTTAAAGTGTGCTTATCCCAATGGAAAACCGGAAGAGGGGACATGGACCTGTTTATTCTGTGGAGATAAAACCAATCTAATTTCTCTACTGGGAATAAAAAACCAAGAAATTATCAGGGAAAACCTTCTCCTTCAAGGTGAAAACGCAGTTTATAAACGTATGTATGAACAATTAGAAATCAAATACACACGTATTATTAAAGAAAATGAAACTTTAAAACTAAAATTATTAAACATAAATACTAAATCCCATGTACAGGTTACTGATTTGCCTAAGAATCAAAACTTAATAAAAATACCACAGGTGTCGCATGAACAAATTGGTTAATTGCAGATTACTGATTTACCTAATAAACGAGTAGCGAATAATAAAAACCAGAAGTCGCCACTTGTCTCAAATGATACGCAAACAGCCGAAGGTCAAGCGATTGATATCACTGTCGCAACTGGCCCTAATGATACCAGCTCGGACCGCACAAGTTATCGTGAAGCGCTAATTTCAAATGCAGATTTCCCGAAAATATCAACTACTGTACAAAATAATGAAGATGGCTATACACTGGTTCAGCGAAAGATAAAGAAGAAGAAATCTAAACAATCTGTTGTAGGAAATAATTCTTCAATATCAGGCATACAAGCGGCTCCTAAAAAAGCTTGGTTTTTTGTAGGACGGTTACATCCCAATACTACGGAAGAGCAAGTGGCCGTCTATTTAAAATCTAGTCTAGGTAAAAATGAAGAATTCACCTGCTCCAAATTAAAAACTGAAGGAACGAATGCCTGTTTCAAAATTAGTACAAGCTACAACCATCGTCAGCTATTAGAAAACCCGAATTTCTGGCCTACTGGTGTTGTTTTGAGACAGTATATTTTTAGAAGAAAAGCCTTGTCGCAAGGAAAAGGATAATTTAAAATTATTTTGTGCAAATATACAGTGCATTAGAAATAAAATAAGTGCTATTGACTTATACTTAAATGAAAATAAAAATATTGACATCTTATGCTTCAGTGAACATTGACTTTGCAAAGATGAGATTAATTACTATACTCCAAGCAACTTTGTTTTCTGTGATGCCTTTTGCAGGGAAAAAATTGTACATGGTCAGTATCTTCGCGAGGGAAAATATAAATTTTAAAATAATTGATTTTATTACAGCCCGCTCAGTTGAAGTACATTGTGAACTAACTGCAATTGAAATCACTGAAAACAAGTTGATAGTAATTTCATTATATAGATCACCTTCCAGCAATGTTAATATGTTTTTTGATATTTTCGTAGATGTTTTAAATTATATCTTTAGAATATATAAAAATCATTATTTAGTAATTTGTGGCGATTTTAATATAAATTTTCTGGAAAAGAATATTATTTATTACAATTTCACAGACATAATAACTTCTTTAGGTTTATATATAAGTCACCATGAAATCACTAGAGTTTCTTATGCAGGTAATGGCAGTTGCATTGATAATATTGTTACCAACTTACCTGAACAATTATATAATGTTACAGTTTTTGATACACATTTGTCTGATCACAGGGCTACTCTTTTTGAATGCATGTTAAAAAGTATAAATAGGAAACAGCAATCTGAACCTATAAAAACCTATCATACACCAATTACTGTAAGAGGTATGGAAAATTTCTTAGACAACCTTAACAATGTTGATTTCAATAATATTTTAAATCACAAAAATGTAAACGATATGTTTGATAAATTTATCTCAAATTACACCAATTGTATTAGTAGATCTTTTAAAACATGCCGCAAGTCAAATAAAAAATTAAATATAAATTGGTTCACTAATGAATTACGGACAATAAGAGACAGAATATCTTTCTTACTAGACTTGAGTCATTTAAATAACACTATCACATTCAAAACTTTAATTAAGAAAGAAAAGAAAAATTATAAAAATGAGATTATTGCAGCTAAAAACCGTGCCAATAGTAGATACATAAACAATAGTACTAATAAAGCAAAGTCTATGTGGGACATAATTAAATTGGAAACAAATTCATGTAAGAAAGAAGTCTTATCAAAAAATATTAATAGTAATGAGTTTAACACTTATTTTACAGAAATAGCAGAAAAACTTATTAATAAAATACCTAATATTAAAATCTCAAGTGAAGAAATACTTTATAACCACACAGACAGCTGTAGTCAGAGCCTATTTCTATTCCCAACAGATAATTTAGAAGTTAAACGAGCAATATTCCAACTCTCCAACAGTACTGCTAGAGACTCTTTTGGTATTAACAGCAAACTTGTTAAACTATCTGCAGAAATAATCACGCCAGTTCTTTGTGCTATAATAAATAATAGCTTTGAAACTGGAGTATTTCCGAAAAAACTTAAACTTACTAGAGTTGTGCCAATCCACAAGCAAAATGACATTGATTGCGTCTCGAATTATAGGCCCATTGCAATTGTGCCAATATTTTCAAAAATCTTTGAAATCATATTGAAGGATAGAATAACACGTTTTTTGGATTCCAAAAAATTATTTTCAATCAAACAATACGGCTTTAGACCGAATTTGAATACAATCAAAGCTGCATCTGCAGTCATAGAATTTATTGTTAATGGTTTTGAAAAACATAGACTTTCAAAAGTAACGCTATGCGATCTGTCAAAAGCTTTTGACTGTGTATCGCACAAAATTTTGCTTCAGAAATTACATCACTATGGCATACGCGGCACTGCAAACCATCTTATCCAGTCGTATTTATCCGATAGATATCAATATGTCACCTATAATAACATCAACTCAGACCTGCGTAAACAGAATCATGGCATTGGGCAGGGAACGGTCATTGGGCCTCTGCTGTTCATCATTTTTATAAATGATCTTCCTTCATATGTATGTGATAAAGATACAGACATGATATTATATGCAGATGACACAAACGTGCTAAACAATCATACAAGAGTTGGTGAACTTAATATTTTATCTGAATTAGCGATGTCAAAGACAAAAGACTGGTTTTGCAGCAACTTATTGACATTAAATGTAAGCAAAAATCAACAATTAATACTCTCACTCAATAGAAATGAAATTGTAAACAATGCCTTCAGCAAGCCTGTAAAATTTCTTGGTCTTAAAATAGACAATCAGTTGAATTGGCATACACATGTAAAAGATGTAGCTACAAGTTTGTGTAAGGCCACTTATGCACTAAGAAAATTACAAAGCTGTGTCACAACTGAAACCATTCGGACAGCATATTTCGCATCTTTTCACTCTAGGCTCGCTTACGGCATTTTGCTATGGGGAACATGCAAATCTGCTAAAAGAGTTTTTTTGATACAGAAACAAGCTATTAGAATAATCAGTAATGCTCATTACCGAGCGCACTGCAAGCCACTATTTATAAAACTAAATATTATGTCTTTTTATAGTTTATTTATATACACATGTTTGCTTTATGCCAAGGAAAATTTAAACATTGTCTTTAAAAAATCAGTACATAGCCATAACGTAAGAAGTAAAGAAAATTTAGTTATTCCGTATATTAGGCTTGAGAAATCTAAAACTGGTCCTTATTGGCTGCAATATTCTACAACCATATACCTCAGTCGATAAGAATTCTCGACATTAAGAATTTCAAACTAAAATTGAAAAATATACTAATAAAAAATTGCTTGTATTCTGTAGAAGATTTTTTTGATATATATTTTACAGATCATGTCTGATCATATAGATATAATGTTTCTAGTTTTTTTAAATTAAGATGTTATAATTTGTATTATCTTTTTGTACTGTTGTATTGACTTGTGTAAACAATCCTTTGTAATTGTATTAGCACCAATAAAACATTATTATTATTATTATTATTATTTATATTTTTGACCTTTTTACTGTTTCTCGTAATAGCATAATGTCGATATTTGCTGATGATACCCAGGTACTGAAATCTTTTCCACCTAGCCAGTTTAATATTGCGCTCGATGAATTAAATGATGATCTACAATATATATCAACGTATGCCAAACAGCATTGTCTATTGATCAATGAAGCTAAATCATCTGCACTTATTTTTGGCAACAAAAATATTTCCGTTGCCTTACAAGCATTGGGAGATATTGTAATTAATAACAAAGTTATACAATATCAGTCTAAATGTCGAAACTTGGGCATTATTTTTGATTCAGGAATGCGGTTCAAGCAGCACATAAATGTTTTAATACGTAAAGCATTTTTAGTTTTACGTAATTTATTTATGAATAGATTCTCATTGTCCACTAAAATTAAGCAGGTATTGACGGATAGTCTTATTTTGTCCCTTTTTAACTATGGCGATATGGTATATGGCCCTTGCTTAACAACAGCAGATTCAAGCAGGATTCAGAAAGTGCAGAACACCTGTCTTTGTTTTATTTTTAATTTACGTATACGTGACCATGTAAGTTTTTATCGTGACACACTAGGGTGGCTTGATATGGCGAAGAGAAGAGAACTGCATTACAGCTGCTTTATCCACAAAATTTTAAATTCAGGAACTCCTTCATATCTAGCAGACAAAATCAAACATAGACATGAGCTGCATAATTTCAATTTCCGTAACAAACACATCTTAAATGTTTCTAAGCATAACAGCAAAATTTACGAGAGATGTTTCCAATTCCCAATGATATAAGATCTCTGAATATTAGACAATTTAAAAAATATATGAAACATAAACTTTTAAATTAATACTTTTTTATCATGTTTTACTTGAGAAAGCACATTTTATCAATTCTATGTGGATTTTGATTTTTTGATTTTATTTTATTTATTTTTTTTTAAAGTAATTGTATTTGTTTTAATTTTATTGTTTAATTTATTTATTTATATAAGATTTATTATGTTAATAATATTATATTTTTATATTCTTTTTGCACATGTATGGTATTTTTTATCTAATTGTAAAAATTTTCATTTTCGAAAGGTTAAAGTATAATCAGCCGTTGGCTGTTCTTTAGTCCAATAAATTATATTATTATTATGGGGTTTGTCAGGTCTTGACAAGCGTCCACTAATCTCAAACTTCAGCAACCTTTTGAGCCGCGTCATACTAGAGACTAGTGGAGCTAAATACACACGACTGCATCCCAAACCCTGGCGATATGCAGCCGCGGAAATTACGCTAGATCCAGTGCCCGCACAATGCGGAGTGACCCGAGCAGCACTGCTTTCTGCATCCTGCAGATCAAAGAGTTGGCAGAAGATCTGCAGACGGGAATGGACTCGATTTCCCTTCGATAGGAGGCTTTCATGCCACCCAAAACACCAACTATCAGGACTACAAGCTTAACTTTATACCCGGGATACAGCTTTCTAAGCTCGGACAAGAGGTCCATATACTTGGACCTCTTTTCCTCCTCTTTGAGAGAGATATTCTTCTCAGCTGGACTTGAGAATTCGATCACAAACATCTGTTTGGTCTCGATATCCAGGAGGGTTATGTCCGGCTTAGTGGCTGTCAGTAACCTCGAGGTGGGGAAGGAGTAATTCCAATAAATTCGGCACTTAGAATTTTCCACCACCGATTCTATGTCAGAAGGGACGTACGGTATAACCGGTATTTGGTCAATACCATAGGCATGTCTAAGATGATAGTAGAGCACGCGGAGAGCAGCATTATGTCGAGACACGTAGCTCGACGCTGCAAGAGATGGACAAGCAGACAGAATGTGCATTATCGTTTCAGAATGGTGGTGGCACAACCTACAGAGTGTGGACTCCGCTATTTGGAATATGCGGGCCCTGTATGCCAAAGTATTTATAACACCATCCTGACACGCAAACACAAAACCTTCTGTTTCCGATCTCAAACCAGCAGACTTAAGAAACGAGAACGTGAGTTCGGTGGACAACTCTAGACTTTTAATATGTTTGGAGAACACAGAGTGCATACTTTTACTCATGTGTTCTTTTGTCAACATGTCTGTCTCGCCTCGTTTCACCGAACCGGTAACTCTGTTGTACTCCTCCCGAGAGAGTTGTACTCCTGCGTTTTCCCTGACGGGACTTAAGTCTGCCAGGTTAAATCTCGTTGCTGCTCTTCGCGCTGCCTGGTAAAGAAACGCCCCTTTGCCACTAAATTCGTGCTCACTAACGAATTTTAATAGTGGGTCCTGACTTCTGAGGATACTGTTAGCTGTAACCAGGACGAGTCGATCGTGCAAACACTCCAGATTCAGTAATCCCCGACCCCCATTTTGACGAGGGAGGTAAATGCGCTGCACAGAAGATTTCGGGTGAAGACTTCGGTTGATGTTCATGATCTTTCTGGTTCTTCTGTCGAGATCCTTAAGATCATCAACATTCCATTTCATTACACCAAAAGTGTATGAAATTAATGGGACAGCAAGCATGTTTGTGGCAGCGATCTTGTTCTTGCCTGACAGACAGGATCTCCATATCTGCCTAAGTCGTGCCATATACTGCTTGCTGCGAAGGGCCTGCTTAATAAGAGTGATATCTTGGACACCTCTCTCACTGATGCCTAAAAATGTGTAAGACCCTTCGGCATTAAGATGTCTTATAATGCTCCCATCAACCAATTGAACGTCTTCACCGTTGTCTAAACCTTTTCCTCTGTGTATATGAAAAACAGCGCATTTTTCCAACCCGAATTGCATACCTATCGCGGCAGTGTACTCAGCAACAGTATCTAAGGCGGTCTGCAGATTCTTCTCGTTCGAGGCGTAGAGCTTCAAATCATCCATGTAAATAAGATGGGTAATTTTGTGCTTACGCTTCGACGGGGGACCCGCCATATAGCCACTGCCGCGCCTAAGCTCGATCGATAGAGGAAGGAGTAGAGGTAGGAATAGTAGCGGACTTAGGGAATCTCCCTGGAAAACCCCACGCTTGAAATATATCCAATCTGTCGACACTGCAGTTGATCCGCTTGGGACAACAAATTGTGTCTTCCAGAGGGACATAAGTTGCCCAATGCATCTCTCTATCTTCGGGTGGACTCGTAACATGCGCAATAATGTTAAAATGAGAGCGTGTGACGTAGTGTCATAAGCTTTTGCGTAGTCCACCCAAGCCATTGACAGGTTGCGTTTGAAATACGACGCGTCATGACAGACTGACCGGTCGATAATAAGGTTTTCTTTGCAACCTGCTTAGCCCCTCTTCGATCCCCTCTGTTCGTAGATGTCTGACCAAACAGAGGCAATGGAGCTCAGTACCCGCTCGTTTAATACGCTGGTGAAGATCTTATACAGCGTATTGAGACAAGTAATAGGTCTGTAGTTCTTCGGGTTGGTTAAATCACCTTTTTTGGGGATTAATACTGTACGCCCCTCTGGTAACCAAGATGGTATTGGTATTTCTCCACGGATAAAAGAAGTAAAATTTCGTGCAAGATGGCCGTGCACGCTAATGAATGACTTCCACCAGAAAGCAATAATACCATCAACTCCTGGTGCAGCGAAATTGCGCGCTTTCGAAATAGCACGTGTAACTTCTTCCGTGGTAACAGGGGGGCATGCCTGAGGATCTGTCAGGTGTTGTGAACAGAATTCCTCAAATCTCTCCAAAACTGGAGTGTCCTGCACGATCGCCTCGTGTTCATAAAGTTTCCTCCAGAAAGTCTCTGTCCTGTCGACTGATAATGACGGTTCAGAAACCTCAGGTTTGGCCATGAAAAGGAGTGACGGGCTCGTGAGGAACATAGTATTTTCCTCCATGGTCCTAACCAGGTTGACCAGTTTCTTTCTTGCCAGGGCTAGTGCTCTCAATTTGTCCACCGCTTTCTGCTTTAGCAGAGAGAGAGTGGACAAATTCAGTGTGTGATGCTTTATGCGCAATTGATATAATATGCGCTTAGTATTCGCACTTAGCGGCTTAATACTTCGTAAAGCATCAATACCACACTGAATATGAGAAGCTTCCTGACGTGAACGCGTCATTTTCTTCTCTAATTGCTGTATACGCAGTTTGCCGTTAAAAGCCTTAGCCCGCTTTGGCGTCAGCACAGCTGCTGCAGCGTATACAGCACAGTCGATATCCCAGAGACTACTCTGAGGGGAAATTTGCTTGTCAATAAGTTCATTAAGTCGCGTGAGGTCATCAGCACGAACTTTGAACTTATTGTGTCCGAGTCGGGTGCGTTCAGAATGAGGCGAGAGAAGGGCTAGAAAATCCTCGCGGAGATTTTTTTCCGTTGAAGAGGATGTTATTCCTGCATTAACTGGGAAAGACCCAGTGGCTATCTGCCCACCTGCCGTTGGTGGGCTTACAGGTGTCGATGGCTGTACCGGTATTTGGGACAACCTTCTCGACTCTCTTCGTCTCGATCGCCTCATCCTGCGTCGCAGGCGTGCTACTTGATCGCGCAGATTTTGTTGCGTCATGAAGTCCAGCTCGGGATGATTTTCACACCATTGTGAGTGGACTCTGACCATGTAGCCCCTGCGATGGGGTGACGCTACCTCGTAAACCTGAAGCAGGTCTTCCTGCTCCTCGGGTGTCCACCTGTGGCGGGCCCGGCTAGCGGGATTGTAGCTTCGCCCAACTATTTGTGGGTCCCCATCCGAGAAGGACCCGTTGTGGGAAGCTCTATGGTTTCTTGTCGTATCTTGAACCATTTATACGTTTCATGGGAAGGTTGGCCCCATGAGACGGTGGCAGGATTCATCGACTAGATGGTAGGGTCGACGTTACCCCCAATTGGTTCCTGCCGTGGTAACCCTGTGACAGCGATACGGAGGGAAAGGGCGCTAAGCCTTTTCGGTCAAAAGACCGCCGTACCCCGATTATTATTATTATTATTCTGGGTACGTGGGATCAACAGGCCCAAAAGCTCGATATGGTCAGATGTTGCGACCATTGCGAACTTCCCTTGCGGGATTGAGGGTTCGCGGGATCATCAGGCCCGAAAGCTCAGCAAATAGCCAGGTGTTATGGCCATTAAGGACTTCCCCTGCTTAATATATAGATATTATTATTATTATTATTAAATTAAGGCGATATTATTATTAAGGCAAAACATGTTAGTTCTTTCCAAACTGACAGGAAAACCTGTTGTGCGGATATTTTTGCGGATGCGGATTTACTATTTACAAAAGCTGCGGATGCGGATCGGATAAGAATCATGGATATGCGGATGCGGATACAGAAAAGCATATCCACGCAGGGCTCTAATGATCTGTGCCAAAAAAAAACAAAATTAAATCTCAACAACCAAAGTAAAAAAATGATAACACTATTAACATAGTACGGTCACACTAACCGCCAATATTTTAAGCTATAAAGCGTGTTCTACATTATACAACTCTCGTCAAATTTTCATACTTATTTCTTTGACTAGAACTTGTACTAGAAATAAATCAGTGAAATTGAACAGTGTAGAACACTTTATGTAGTCAAGGTCAACTTGATTCAAAACTAGATTTGGACAAATTTTTCTTGAAAATATTTTCAAGTTTAACAACAGTACCAACATTAAAATTACGCTTGTAAATATTTTGTATTACCATGTGTTTAATAGTTTTTTGTTGATCATTGGTTTGAATAGGTGAATATATAAATTGTGTTTTGTACGTAAATCAGTAATTTTACAAATCTAATAGCTAGGTTATAAATCTTGACAAGATAAGAATTATATATTTATGTTGGTACTTTAAATGAACTGAATCACGTGTAAGAATTTCATTCTCTACCAAAAAATTGAAAAATAAATTGTATTAAAACTTTGACAACTTCTAGTTCAAAGAAAAAAGTTTAGAAAATTGACGAATACAGTATAATGTAGAACACGCTTAACTGCTATAATAATTATATTTTTTACTGCCACTTATTTGACGACTTAAATGGAGTCTTTGCAAAAAAAAAACTAAAAAAACTAAACTAAAATTATAGTTTTATTAATTCTTAAAAGGGCTGTTTGTCATAGTTGCATTATGTATAAGTCAAACTATTTAAATAGTTACAGGTCATGCCGACTGTACTACGATGGTTCATGACTAAAGAAGTTCATAAGGGACTGTAAAATACCTAATAGACTATTCCGAACCTTTATGCGGAACCAAATGGAATATTAATTTTATTACGTTGTCACTAGCTATTTTGTTAATGCTTGAAGTTGGCTTTTGCTAAACAAAATGATCAAAAGCTTCATTTAACCGATAAAAATGACTAGTTGTCAAAATCTAGTTTAAACCAAAGAAACAGGCTATTCCAAACATTTACGCGGAACTAAATGAAATTTTCATTTTTGTAAGTTGTCATGAGTTTTTCTTTTATGATTGGAAGTAGGCTTTTGCTAAACAAAATTATCAAAAGCCTCACTTAATCAGTAGAAGTTACTAAAATTAAAAATCTAGTTATGCCTAAACGTTTGGAATAGTTTTTATAATAACAAAACAATTGTATAATCCGTCTCAATTTGTAATACGAAACTAGATCTGGTTACTTTGGTGACTGAATGAGACAGATATTATCTGTCTCATTTTGTAATACGGAACTAACAGGTAAAGTTCATTTTTTATGTTGTATATTGACAATACATTTGTAATATTATCATAGTATTGGTTCACACGGATACGCCAAAGTCTGTTTACACCACAACAGTCACCAAAGTAACCAGATCTAGTTTCGTATTACAAATTGAGACAGATTATAATAACAGATCAAAATTTCTTAGATTATCGATTTTAGAAACAACCGGCTTAACATTACCTTTTCATTGATAAACATTCCATTGGTAAGCGATTTTGCAACCTTTCAAATTCTGTTCTCATCATAGGTGTTTCAAAGGCAGTTACATTCAACGGAGGTAAACATTCTAGATAATTCTTTGTTGGTCTGTATCGTCTACATTCTTCTTCCACTAATGCAAAAGCCTGTTAATAAAATATTACATTATTAGATTGTACTCGTTATTATTCTTGTTATGAAATTAATACAATTACTTACAGCTTCTCTTACTCCTGGTTCATCATAACCTTGATCAATGTATGGTAAAGCATCTACTACTACTTCTCCTGCCATGTTTGTATATTGTATCTTTAAATTTTGATTATTTTACTCCTCTGTTTTATTTCCAACCTTATTTTATATAAAATTGATAGAGAATATTGAGTGACTGATATGCCAACAAAATTTAAGTTGACTATTCTGAAAAGATAAGCCTAGACCAGTGTTGCCAACTACGTTTAATGAAATAATCGTACGCTGTAGGGAAAATTATCGTAGAGTCTGTGTCAAATGTGCGACAGATGATAAGGAAAGTGTTCCCAACTTCGAAATAATAAAATAATATGTGAAAAATAAAAGCCGTGTTTATTGGATAACATTTCTAAAATCCGTAAATTAATTTAACTTATTCATGTAATATTTAATTCATTTTGAAGTATTTTGTAAACAATTTAATAAAGAACATTAATTAGAAAGTAAATTACATCAATACATATGGTTTGTTTATATATAATATTAATTTAGACCTTATTATTATAAACTTAGAACTACTATAATCTGTCTCAATTTGTAATACGAAACTAGATCTGGTTACTTTGGTGACTGTTGTGGTGTAAACAGACTTTGGCGTATACGTGTGAACCAATACTATGATAATATTATAAATGTATTGTCAATATACAACATAAAAAATGAACTTTTCCTGTTAGTTCCGTATTACAAAATGAGACAGATAATAGTAAAATTTTGATACATATAATCTGTCTCAATTTGTAATACGAAACTAGATCTGGTTACTTTGGTGACTGTTGTGGTGTAAACAGACTTTGGCGTATACGTGTGAACCAATACTATGATAATATTATAAATGTATTGTCAATATACAACATAAAAAATGAACTTTTCCTGTTAGTTCCGTATTACAAAATGAGACAGATAATATGTCATTTATTGTTTAACCTTTAATAAACATATGTACATATTTTAAATAATTAATGTAAGTAGATATTATAATAAATTGAAATGTTTTAAATGACATTAAAACTATTTATTATTAAAAAATATTTTTCTTGACTACTGCGGGAAACTTTTTAAATATTTTTCTGTATTCCAGATTATTTTTGCGAAGTTTTTCAAAACCGTTGCTTACAATGAATCTTGATATAAGATGGTCAAATGTGATAAAAAATGAGGAACAAAGAAACACTGTCCGATGTAACACTATAAGGCCTGGACTATAATATCAGAACGAGAAAATACGTGCTGGGCACAGTGAAAAAGGTTTTCTTGCTGCGACTTAAAATAATTGTAGTGCTACTGCGACCGGATTCAAATGGAAAGACATAAGGAAAGTTGTAGTTAACTAAACTAATTTTAATAATTAAATAATAAATGACAGTGCAATAAACTAGTGAAAAAGATACAGGTCTGGTGATCCTGCTGTCCAAACAGCATTCTTTTTATATATAAAGATATGCATACCTAAAGTGTATCTTGGCCAAATCACTAGGCGTTTATGAAAACTCTACCGGTGGATATGGTACATTGGCCAATCTTTACTATACCCCACTGAACATAACCTTATGTGCTGCCTCTATACAGAAGGCTTAAATAATCCTTAAAAAGGTTAGGTTAGGCTAGGCTTTAGCTAGAATACCAGTTATGTTAGAATAGTTTAGCTAGAATAAGGTTATGTTGAGTGGGGTATAGTAAATCTTCCCCAGGAAATCTACCGGTCGATAAACAGCTATATGCTTATACACCTTCACCGAACTTGTTTTCGAACACAGTTGATGTTCCCGGTATCTACCTGTAGAGTTTCCGTAAACGCCTTATTGCAATTCTAAGCTTACCTTAATTTTGGCAGGTTAACGGCGTATTTTTATTTTAAATTATTAAATAAACATTGTCATGACATTCGGTCACAAAAATTCGCATACCATTGTGTTAAGCTATATATATTGTAATAAAAACTTAAATATATGCAGTGACGATATTCAACCGGTACGAGCATATCAGTTATTAAAATATTGAAATACTTCCATACTGGTTGTTAAAATGAATAGTAGGATAACAGGTACAGAAAAAGATTTCATTTAGTTTCTACTTTTGGCTAATGACCACATCAACAATTTTTAAAAATCAACAAATTGTATGATAATTATTAAAATAATTAGGGCTACAACTACAGTTAATTTTTTTTTCTCGTCAGATTTTATAGTGTTTTATTTTTTTTTTTTTATCTACTTAACTGGTTTATTATTTTGAATATATGCCCTGCATATACGTACGATAAATGTTTTCAAATAATAAACCTGTATGTTAAATATATTTTTACATTGTAATATTTTGTGAAGATTAATGTAAGAAGAAGTTTATGTTTTTTTAGAATAATAAAGTGTATTGATTATTATTTATATGAATGTTTTATTTCGAGGGAAGCGAAAATTAAGAGCGATGTTGGTCGTAGACCTAAATATTTTGAGAATATGAAAAATTCCAAATTTTAACATAGTTTTGTAAAGATTTAATTACTTTTTGAATATTTCTAATCAAGAATTTTTTATTCTGTTTATTTAGGTAATTTCAATCAAATTTCTGATTGCGGTTATATGAGTAATGGTTTTCCACAAATAGTTGATTACAAAAATAATCATTATTTTACAGTTCTGGTTAAATATAATTTGTATGGAGACTATAGTTGTCTCACTATCCTCTTTTTCAAGTCGCTGTATGTATGTTATTTTAAATATAATGGATTTACATATTTCCTAATTTCCTTTTTATAATTAATGTCATTCAGCTACATCCAATCCGCAGTTGTACAGTTTCTAGTTCCAATATAAAACAAATTTAATCACTTAAGAGGATCCTATACTCGGTCCGCGCGGAACGTAAAACACATGTTAGGACTTGTCGGATTTTACCTACGCTAATCAACTGATCAAAATTTAACAAAAACATATGTAAAGATAATATATAAATCTTTGATCCTGTTGATTGTATTTTCTTAAATTCCTTCCTGTTTATGAATAATTGCACTTGCAAAGTAAGCAATTTGAAAGTAAAGAAAAACAAAACAAAATGAAAAAAATACACAATGCAAGCAAAGTTTTATATGTCCATTGCACATACATACACAACTGTGACTTATATTAGTTAGTAGTACTGCAAAATTCGAATAGTCAAAATGATTTTTTTTAATTGAAAATATGCTGCCTCTAGCGGACAGAAGTATGAATCTATAAAACTCCGCCCCAAGTACAGTCAAGTAAGAAAAGTGACAAAACTTATCCAAGGTCATTATTATCTTTCGGAAGATTTATTTCATAGATTATTTCAGTATAAACATAAGATTTTAAAATATTTTAGAGGGAAAAAATCATTTATAATTTATTTACCGGTCTTTTTAAATCTTCTTAATTAATTTATCCTAATTTTTAAGATCAGAATGGTAACCAGACAACTGGGGCAGTAAGACAATTCGGGCCGTTCACAATTGGGGCTTTTCACAACTGGGGCCATTAACAACTGGGGCGATGGACAATTCGGGCCGTACACAATTGGGCCATAACTATAAGAGCTAGAGTCTTCTTTTGTTTAAAATTGAAAAATGATTATTTTAAGAGTTGGATTAAGTACATTTTGGTGGGAATTAGAATAAATAAAAA
Source organism: Liopterus haemorrhoidalis (assembly GCA_963971575.1). NCBI lineage: Eukaryota > Metazoa > Arthropoda > Insecta > Coleoptera > Dytiscidae > Liopterus > Liopterus haemorrhoidalis. Next base: position 27,435,225 of record OZ020620.1, read on the forward strand.
AATTGTATTTTAAGGGTTGGCTTAAGAAAATTTTCGTGATTATTTGATTAAAAAGAAATTGTATTTTAAGAGTTATATTAAGTAAAATTTAGTGCTCTTTTGACTATATAAATAAAAAATGTTTTTTAAGGGTTGGCTTAAGTAAATTTAAGTGTTCTTTTGAATAAATAAATAAAAAATGTATTTTAGAGTTGGATTATATACATATTAGTTTTTTAAAATAAATTTAAAATTTTGTATTTTAAGGGGTGGATTAAGTTAATTTTAGTATTCCTTTGAATAAGTCAAAAAAAAAATCATTGAAGGGTTGGAACTAAGTCATTTTTAGTGTTTTTTTAAATAAATATTTTTTTTTATATTTGAAGGGGTTAAGTGGCGCCCCATATTTTGGCTGCGCCCGAGGCAAAGTGCCTCCCAAAACTAGCGCCCCATATTTTGGCTGCGCCCGGGGCAAAGTGCCTCCCAAAACTAGCGCCCCATATTTTGCTGCGCCCACGGCAAAATCCCAACAAGCGGCTCTGACTCGGGACACCGTCCGGAATACAGCGCCACCAACCGCAACTTTCGTAGGGGCGCTTTTGCCTCGGGCGCAGTCAAAGAATAGGGCGCAACTTTTGTAGGATGTTTTTCCCCGGGCGCGGCCAATAATGGGGCGCCGGTTTTGGGGTGCACTTTGCCTCGGGCGCAGCCAAAATATGGGGCGATTGACAGAAACTGCTTAAACAGACGACAACTAAATCAATTAACAGATTAGAGGTATTGAGACCATATGCACATAAATAATAATTAACCTTTATCTGAAATATAAATACAGTGATTTCTTTGCGTGTACAGTGTAGGATCCCCTTAAGGCTGTTTTAATTGATAGTTTATAAAAAATAACACGAATAATAATAAGGCAAAGGATGTAATACGACATGTTTTGAAGAGTATCTTGTAGTAGCCGACTGGCAAATTAAACCGGCCCGGGGAACGTTTGTAGAGCCATAGTTTGGAGAACCATCTGAAAGCTGCACATACCCAAAATTTGAAATCTGAATATTGTCGCTAGAAACTAATCATCACTCTAGCAATGTAAAAATGGTATTGAATTTCTTAAATATAACAATGTACTTGCAGAGCACATTTAACAATCGCTTTCTTTTGCTCCAACAATCTATGTTTATGACAAAGACCAATAAACATCATCTAGCGTCATTGTGTAAATGTCATTATTCAGCTTACGGCTGAACCCCGTAGGCTCACCAGTAGGAAAATATAATATTTTCTTTTCATATCCAGCGTAGTCAACACATTACCGAGCTGATTAGGCATCTGACATTAGGGGTTTTTACTCCGACATAAATTATGTAAACCGACGTAAACAAAAACTTAAGATCTTAAAATAGAGAAATTAAAAAAGGAATTAAAACCGCCAAAAAAATTTTGTTACTGATTGCGGCCCGCGACCTAAAAAATGTAAAATTTCGTTATTAAATGCGGCCCCGACGTGAAAAGGTTGCAGATTCCTGTTCTAGTGTAAATCTGATGAATAGTTCTCCTAAAAAACTGTGTCCGCCTTGGTAAGTCCTCCAGGTATGATTCGTTAATTGCATTAAGATTTAATTATATTGAAATATTAAGATCGTTAACTGACTGAAATTATTTTAAAAATTAATAACAAAAATGTAGTATCCGAAGCAAAGAGTTTGAAAAATAAAATAAAAAAATTAATAAGTTTTAGATCAGCATTGTTGGACAAAATTCAATTATGTTGCAGAACAAGAGAGCTTGCCCAAATATTTTTAATAGACTATAGTACGATTTTATCCAATTTCGACGGTATGTAATGCACAGCTTTTATACTATTTTTTAACATTTCCTATAACATTTTCGAAGTTAAAAAGTATAAAAAAATTTCTAAGTAGTACTATAGGACAACAGCGGTTTTGTGACTTAACATTAATTAGTGTTGAAAACGATCGAGCAAGATTAATGAGGTATGAAGATTTAATAGACATTTTTGCGGAAGCTAAAAGTCCAAAAAATCTGTTTTAAACACTAAATGTATATGTACCTATAAATCTCTTGGTAAGTTTTTTAATTCGCTTATTTATTTTTTTCTTTTTTTAAAAACTATTTTTTGTTGTATTGATTTTTTAAAATGTTCTTCAAATAGATATCGTAATTTTAATTAAGTATTGTCAATCTTAAAGCGCATAATTTTTTTTCGAACGTTGCACGAGATTTGAGAAAGATATCTCAGACCGTTGACACATAAAAATAACAAATATGTGTGTAATGTGTGTTATGATTCTGACTGTACTGTCAGTGATATCGTCCACGCCTCCTTGAATTGGGGGGAGCAGGCGGGAACGATAGATGCCCTAACGCAAAGAGTATTCGCGACTGCAAATAACAGTGAGACGTCTGGTGGTGACTAGCTAAATTAAACAGAAGCGTATATTTGGATAATATTTGTAACGTGTTGTGTGCAGTTTATGTGAATTAAGAAGTATTTTAAAATATAGTGACTTAAATACAGTGCTTTTCTGCCAAAATATTGTTTGAACAGATAAATATTAAGAAAAAACTTCTGACATATACGCTTCTCCTGCGCCATTAGCTGTTGTACGCAGCGCCGCCAACGTTAGTTTCAGTCGCGAATAGGATCCTCTTAAAGGCCTTTACCCGCGGACCAGAGTTTAAGAATCACTGATTACAAATTCATTGCAAAAATGTATAAAAATAAATCAGTTAAAGAGTTAAATGTTCTAAATTTACATGCATATCTCGTAGACCAGGTAATCGTAGGTAAAATTATATCCTACTGATATATTAGATTTAAAAATATCAGTTATTGAGAAGTGACATTACCGTTGGCGGCGCTGTTTTTCAAGGCAATATGGCTGAATTGTCTAGTATTCAGCTGTCAATATGCTAACAACGAACAGGTTAATTTAAGCACAGTACATTTTTATTTTATGAAAATGTATCTATCGACATTCTATAATTGACCACCAGACTACGTATCCGAGCGTGTCAGTTCTCAATTATGTAAGGCGTTTTAATTAAATGTCTTTAATATTCGAGATATTTATTTCGAATTATTATTGGCGTATTTATTGTTGGCCTCTAACATTTTTGATCTCCTTCAGTTTAATGTTTTTCTTAAACTATATTAATAATCTATATAAATATATAGATTATTTTATACAAATGTTTTCTCTCAAATTCCAAGTATTATTCGCTTTACAATAATAGAAACGTATTTCATAGATCAATATGTTCTTACTTATATGTTCAATTAAAGTATTTAATTATAAATTAGTGTATATAAAAACAGATTTTAATTTGTAGTGCGCGCTATTCTGCGTGCATTACGACAATATTACAAAAAAAAAGTGGAAAAACATTTCACTTTTATCTAGTGGTAACATTGTAGAGGCAAAATCTGTAGAACTAAAATTTATTATTTGAAGGTAATCGTTAAAAATATAGTAGTACTACTGTAGGAAATGGAATGATATTATATGTGTTATAAGAGTACTATATTGGAATTTTATGGAACTAAAATTATAATAAAATCAATAATTTCATCACTGTTATCGTGTAATAGGGATAACTTCTAGTAACTAGTAACTTCTCATTACAGTTGGCAAAAATTCAGTGTTCCCAACTTAATTTTTTTTTTGTCGCACTCTTGACCTAAGCCGACCAAGACTATGGTCTATTTCAAAGTAGAAAAATGTGTGTAAGAAGATGGAGCTGTTTGTCCTTGCTTAGGATTGGTTTAGATCGCCATCCCTATTACACTATAAAAATATTGTTTTTAGTCCAAGTTGACAGATGTTCAGTGTCGTACATTGGAAATATATATTATTTATATTATTTAATTTTTCTCATATATTTTGTTATTATTTACATTTTTAGACTTTTATTTATATTTTTGGCGTAGATTTTATGAAGAAAATTCTCCATGTAATTTGTTTTTACGCAGTTATATATTTTTTAGGTTATCTGACATATAAATATACTAGCTGAGTACCCGTGCTTCGCTACGGTATATTGACGGTTTGCCATCATCGTGCAATTATTATGTGGTTAAGTCATGGTTCTTTATAGATCACATCGCTCACTCTCTCCTCAGGTGTAAATTCACCCCGTTAGAGGCTCATTAGTGTAAAATTCGTAGTTGGCTTCTAAACATGTGCACGGGTAACTTTTATAAGCAAAAGCCAAGTCGATATCTTATTGGTACTAAGAGATATTAAGGAATCCTTGATATCACATTTCAGCCCTTAGGGGTTGAATTTCGAAAAATACCGTCTTAGTGGGTACTTACGTCATATAGGGAATATACTTCACGAATTTCATGTATTTTGTCCAGAGGACGTTCTATCGAGTAAATACCGAGGTAAATACCCTTTTACCCCTTTAAGGGTGAAATTTTGAAAAACTGTCAAAACCGTTTCGAGATATTTTAAAAAGACACTGATATGCCAAAAAGGAATGTTATAAATCAATAAACACAGGAAATACGAAGGGTTGCATGATTCACCCCGATTGTAGACCTCTATAGGGGTTAATTCGGACCAAATCATGAAATAAGTTTTTCGACATTTGTTTTGGGTAATCTTTGTAAGCAAAATCCAAGACGATATCTTATTGGTTCTAAGAGGTATTGAGGAATCCTTGAAATCACATTTCACCCCTTTTCACTTCTTAGGGGTGGAATTTCGAAAAATCCCATCTTAGTGAGTGCTTACGTCATGGAGGGCATATACTTCACGAATTTTATTCATTTATGTCTAAGGAATGTTCAATCGAATACAAAATTCCCGTTTACCCCTTAAGGGTAAAATTTTAAAAACTCTCAATACCATTTCGAGATATTTTGAAGACACCTATATGCCAAAAGCAATTTTATAACTCAACAAACACAGGAAATATGATGGATTGTATAATTAACCCTGTTCGGAAATTCACCACTTTAGGGTTTGATTAGAACAAAATCCTGAAATAAGTTTTTTAACATTTATATGGGTAATCTCTGTAAGCAAAAACCAAGACGATATCTTATTGGTCCGTAGAGATATTTAGGAAACCTTGAAATTACATTTCACCCCTTAGGGGTTGAATTTCGAAAAATCCCGTCTTAGTGTATGCTACCTCATGGAGGGAATATACTTTGCGAATATCATGTATCTATGTCCAAGGGATGTTCTATCAAATAAAAAAATATCCTTTTACTCCTTTAGGGATGAAATTTCGAAAAACTGTCAAAATCGTTTCGAGATATTTTAAAAAGACATTTATATGCCAAATAAGAATTTCATAACTCAACAAACACAGGAAATACGTCGGGTTCTATAATTCTCCCTGATTGTAGATTCACACTTTTAGGGGATGAATAGGACAAAATCCTGAAATAAGTTTTTCAAGATTTATATGGATAATATTTATAAGCAAAAGTGAAGGCGATATATTATTGGACCTGTGAGATATTGAGGAATCCGTGAAAACACATTTTACCCCATTTCACTCCTTAGGGGTTGAATTTCCAAAAATGTTTTCTTAGGGGGTTGTTAAATTATAAAAGGGATATACTCCCCGAATTTTATGTTTCTCTGTCTAGACGACAATCTATCGAATATAAAATACCAAATTACCCCTTTAGGGGTGTAATTTAAAAAAACGGTCAAAACACTTTTAAAATATTTTAAAAAGACACCTATATGCCTAGTAGAAATGTTATAACACAACAAACACAGAAGATGCGAAGGGTTCTATAATTTACCCTGATTGTAGATTCACCCCTTTAGGGGTTGGTTAGTACAAAATCCTGAAAAATAAGTTTTTCAACATTTATGTGGGTAGTCTTTGTAAGTAAAAGCAAGGCGATATATTCTTGACCTAAAAGATACAGAGGAATCCGTGAAAACACATTTCACCCCTTCTCACCCCTGAGAGGTCGAATTTCGAAAAATCGTTTCTTAGGGGGTCCTTAAGTCATAAAAGGGATATACGGCCCGAATTTTGTGTTTCTTTGTCTAGACGACATCCTATCGAATAAAAAATGCCAATTTACCCCTTTAGGGGTGAAATTTAAAAAAACGGTCAAAACACTTTCTAAATATTTTAAAAAGACACCTATATGCCAAAAAGGAATGTTACAACACAATAAACACAGAAGATGCAAAGGGTTCTATAATTCACCCTGATTGCAGATTCACCCCTTTAGGGGTTGATTAGGACAAAATCCTGAAATAAGTTTTTTTATATTTACATGCGTAATCTTTGTAAGCAAAAACCAAGTCGATATCTTATTGGACCTAAGAGATATTAAGGAAACCGTGAAGCCACATTTTACCCCTTTTAACCCCCTTTTCACCCACTTAGAGGATGAATTTCGAAAAATCCGTTCTTAGTGGGTGCTTACGTCATGGAGGGAATATACTCGCCAAATTTCATGATTGTAGGTTCAGTGGTTTGGGCTGGGCGTTGATTATGAGTAGGTAGCTTAGTTACGATTTTATATATATAGATATACTAGCTGAAAACCCGTGCTTCGCTACGGTATATTGATGGTCTCATTGGCATAAAATCCACAGTTTGTTTTTAAAATTGTGTAAGGGTAACCTTTGTAACAAAAAATCTAGTCGATATCTCATCTGTCGTAAGAGATATTGAGGAACCCGTGAAAAAAATCCTTTCTTAGTGGGTTCTTACTTCATATTGAAAAATGTACTCTCCGAATTTTTATTTTTTAACAAAAACATACTAATTTACCCTTTAGGAGTGAAAGAAAACTGTCAAACTGTGAAAACATATATGCCAAAATGGAATGTTATAACTCAACAACCGCTGGAAATACAAAGGATTCTATAATTCACCCCGAATGTAGATTCACCCCTTTAGGGTTGATTAAGATAAAATCCTGAAATACATTTTTCGGCATTTGTATGGGTAATATTTATAAGCAAAAACCAAGTCTATATCTTATTGATCCTAGAAGATATTAAGGCGTCCTTGAAATCACATTCCCTCTTTTCACCCTTTAGGGGTGATATTTGTTAAAGGTAAAAAACTGTTAAAACCATTTCGAGACATTTAAAAAAGACACAGGAAATACGACGCGATGTATAATCTACCCCGTTTGTAGAATCACCCCCTTAGGGGTTGATTAGGACGTAATCCTGAAATAAGTTTTTCGGCATTTGTATGGATAATTTTTGTAAGCAAACACCAAGTCGATATCTTATTGGTCCTAAAAGAATTAAGGAATTACTGAAATCACATTTCACCACTTTTCACCCTTAAGGGGTGAAATTAAAACAAAAAATGTCAAAATCATTTCGAGATATTAAAAAAAAAAAATTGATGTGAAGTGTGAATTTTCACACATTGCAGGGTTTTGCAGGTATTTAATAACTGAATGATGATTATTTGGGATGCCAAAACAAGTTTTATGTCAAAATATTTTTTTATGAATTTTAATTCGAATGCCTAATACCATTATTTAAGTTTCTAAATATGTGCAGTATTTTTTTTACATAGCAAGGTTCATTAAGATTTTGAAAATTGCGCCTATGGCTTCTATTGGTTGCTTAAATCATTAGCCACGCCCTCTGATTTCGTATACATCAAACAGAATTAAATTATAATTTCAACACTTCCCACTGGTTATTAAATTTACGCTTTTAAAAATTATATGCAACATTTGCCAAAATATAGCTAGAATTTTTACTGTTAAATTTTTTAATTTTTAATATTAAATAATTTAAACAAAAGAAAACTGCAAAAAAAAAAAAATTAAAATTGACAGGATTCGAACTCTAGTTTGCAAGTTAACAGTGTTTAGCAAATTAGAAAACCAATGACTAAACACACATCGCTATCAGCGCTGACGTCTGAACTTGGTTACATAGCGAATTAAATATTTAACATATTTTGGTTAAAAACACAAAAAATGCATTATTTTCCGAAAACATAATCTGATCAAAAATTCCTGTTGTACTATTCCGGTTCACACCAATATACATTACTTAGAATTTTTTCACATTTTTAGTTTAAACCATCTGGGCTACAGGGTGTGGGACAAAAATTTTTTTGCACAATTTTGGCAAAAATCTCGTCAAAATAATTTATTTTGCAAAAATAAAATTTTGATCGTTAATCCACGTACTAAGGGCTTTCATTTGATACCCTACTCAGAATTTAAAAAAAATATTTTTTTTTTCGATGAGCACATATTTGTTTATATTTTTAGGGGGATATGTTTTTTAGATGTTTTAGTATTTTTCCTATGTGCGGGTCAAAAAGTTGTACAATCATGCCAAATTTCAACTCTCTAGGTTTAGCCGTTTGGCTACAATTTTTACCGAACAGACAGACAGACAGACAGACAGACAGACGACAAAATGACGGTATAAGGGTTTTTTGGTCATACCTACAAAACCCTAAAAACACCTATGTGCCAAAAAGTAATGTTGCAACTAAACGAACACAGGAAATGCGACGGGATGTATAATTCATCCCGATTGTAGATCCACCCCTTAAGGGGTTGATTAGGACAAAATCCAAAAATTGATTTTTCGGTATTTGCATGGGTAGTTTTTGTAAGCAAAAACCATGTAGATATCTTATTGGTCCTAAAAAATGTTAAACAATCCTTGAAATCACATTTTACCCCTTTTTACCCTTTAGGGGTTAAATTTAAAAAAAATGTTAAAACATTTCGAGATATTTTAAAAATACACCTATGTGCCAAAAAGAAACCTTATAACTCAACAAACACAGGGAATACGACGGGATGTATAATTCACCCCAATTGTAGATCCACCGTTTAGGGGTTGCTTAGGACCAAATCCTGAAATAAGTTTTTCGGTATTTGTATGGGTAATCTTCGTAAGCAAAAAGCAAGTCGATATCTTATTGGTCCTAAGAGATATTAAGGAATCCTTGAAATCACAATTCATCCCTTTTCACCCTTTAGGGGGTAATTTTAAAAAAATGTCAAAACTATTTCGAGATATTTTAAAAAGATACCTATGTGCCAAAAAGTAATGTTGCAACTAAACGAACACAGGAAATACGGCGGGATGTATAATTCACCCCGATTGCAGATCCACCCCTTAAGGGGTTGATTAGGACAAAATAAAAAAATTGGTTTTTCGGCATTTGGAAGGGTAGTTTTTGTAAGCAAAAACCAAGTCGATGTCTTATTGGTGTTAAAAAATATTAAACAATCCTTGAAATCACATTTCACCCCTTTTCGCCCTTTAGGGGTTAAATTTAAAAAAGTTGTCAAAACCATTTCGAGATATTTTAAAAAGACGCCTATGTGCCAAAAAGAAACCTTATATCTCAATAAACACAGGGAATACGACGGGATGTATAATTCACCCCGATTGTAGATCCATCCTTTAGGGGTTGATTAGGACCAAATCCTGAAATACAGGTGGGCCTCGATTTACGCCGGTGTTACGTACCGGTGCAAAATAAAGCGGCGCAAATCAAAGCAAAGAATGTTCATTCCAGAGACGGATTAACATTCTATTCGAATTAATATTTTTGTTTTTTTTAAATTATTTTTGTTTTTTCTTTATTTATTACTTATATATACAGAAAATTATAATATTATTACAGAACATACAATACAATGCAACAATACGATACAAATAAACAAAAATTAAAACAGAAATCAAAATTATAATCAAAAATAAAAGCAAAACCTTTGAAAGAATATTAAAAATTTATTTTTCTTTATTTTTTCTTCCACGCTTATGTGCTCAAGGTTCCATAGATGTTTTGATATTTTTTATTATAGTTGAACTGCGTTCGCAATCATGATCTGTCTTACAAATGTCTTAATTTTTTAATTTTATCTGCATTTTTCAATATTGTAGTCACCGTTGATGGAGGTAAGTTTAGGCATCTACAAATCTTCGGACGAGTTTCACCATTCTCTATTCTTTTAATAACTTCAATTTTTGTCTCAATCGAAATAGACCTACGTTGTTTTCTATCGTGTTTTGTAGATATATCTTCCATTGGTATTAATGAAAATCATAATTATTACTCACGGAATTTTAATTTAAATTTAAATTAAGTAAGTTAATAAAAATAATATAGAAAAATTAAAAATTATTAAATTTAGATTATATAAAATATTAGATTTAGATTTATTTAAATTTAAATACGTACATATCATAAAGCAGACACTCTTAAGCGAGTTAAATTTATTTTACAACTGAATACGTCTCAGTAGTGCGATTACTGCGACTGCGTAAACCACGAGACATCCCCGCTTCGACCCCTGAACCGTCGACACCCGACTCCGACGTTCAACTGTTTCAAAGCGGCGTTATTTTAAGGTCGCTGCCAACCGGCGTAAAATAAAGCGGCGTAAAATAAGGCCCACCTGTATATTTTTCGGTATTTGTATGGGTAATCTTTGTAATCAAAAAGCAAGTCAATATCTTATTGGCCCTAAGAGATTTAAGGAAACCTTGAAATCACAATTCATCCCTTTTCATTCTTTAGGGATGAAATTTCAAAAAACTATCAAAACCTTTTCGAGATATTTTAAAAATACACCTATGTGCTAAAATGTAATGTTGCAACTAAACGAACACAGGAAATACAACGGAATATATAACTCACCCCGATTGTAGATCAACCCCTTTAGGGGTTGATTAGGACAAATTCCTGAAATAAGTTTTTCGGTAATTGTATGGATAAACTTTGCAAGCAAACAGTAAGTCCATATCTTATTGGTCCTAAGAGATATTAAGGAATCCTTGAAATCACAATTCACCCCTTTTCAACCCTTAGGGGTGAAATTTTAAAAAACTGTCAAACCCGTTTCGAGATATTTTAAAAAGACACCTATGTGCCAAAAAGTAATGCTGCAACTAATGAACACAGGAAATACGACGGGATGTATAATTCACCCTGATTGTAGATCCACCCCTTTAGGGGTTGATTAGGACAAAAACCTGAAATATGTTTTTCGGTATTTGTATGGATAATCTTTGCAAGCAAACAGTAAATCGATATCTTATTGATCCTAAGAGATATTAAGGAATCCTTGAAATCACAATTCACCCCTTTTCAACCCTTAGGGGTGAAATTTTAAAAAACTGTCAAACCCGTTTCGAGATATTTTAAAAAGACACCTATGTGCTAAAAAGTAATGTTGCAACTAAACGAACACAGGAAATACAACGGAATATATAACTCACCCCGATTGTAGATCCACCCCTTTAGGGGTTGATTAGGACAAAATCCTGAAATTGATGATTCGGTATTTGTATGGGTAATCTTTGTAAGCAAAAAGCAAGTCGATATCTTATTGGTCCTAAGAGATATTAAAGAATCCTTAAAATCACAATTCACCCCTTTTCACCCTTTAGGGGTGAAATTTAAAAAAACTGTCAATACTATTTCGAGATATTTTAAAAAGACACCTATGTGCCAAAAAGTAATCTTGCAACTAAACGAACACAGGAAATACAACGGGATGTATAATCCACCCCGATTGTAGGTTCACCCCTTTAGGGGTTGATTAGGGCAAAATCCCGAAATTGGTTTTTCGGCATTTGTATGGGTAATACTTGTAAGCAAAAACTAAGTCGATATCCCATCGGCCCTAAGAGATATTAAGTAATTCGTGAAATCACATTTCACCCCTTTTCATCCCTTAGGAGTGGAATTTCGAAAAATCCCTTCTTAGTGGGTGCTTACGTCATGAAGGGAATATACTCTCCGAATTTCAAGTTTTTAGGCCCAGGGGTTTGGGCTGGGCGGTGATGAGTGAGTCAGTCAGTCAGTCAGTCAGTCAGTCAGTCAGTCAGGACACTGCCTTTTATATATATAGAAGATTTTTTTTGACACTTGACAGATCAAGATAGAGGCCTAATGTGAGGCCAAAAGACAGCCCAGCTGATTGTGCCCAAAGAAGAAGTTATTGATATAATTTTTAGACCTTCATATCTTTAAACTCTTTTAGCCAAATCTCTCTTTTTATATAGAGTACATAATTTTTAAAATTAATATTTTTTTAACTTTTTCAAATTTCCCATTAAACTGAATTTATGTCGTATAAATAACGTAAGTGTATTATCTACTTTGTTTATTTTAATATCTTATTAAACCTTTTCTATATTAAAAAAAATAAATCACTTGCTAATCCAGTTGCTACGCCCATGCCCTAGTTGTAACTTATTTTAAATTTCCCGCTATACTGTATTTGATCAGTGTAAATCGTACTCGGTTCGCAGCGCTATCTACTTTTTTCTACTTTGAAATAGACCATAGGCACTATTCTACTCATATATATATATAAACTATGGTCCATTTCAAAGTAGAAAAAAGTAGATAGCGCTGCGAACCGAATATGTGTATCTATAATAAGTAACAATAAAATGCTTAATTTTATATCCTTTTTTTATTTATGATCCCTTGCAATTTTTAGACTTGCATACATTTTTGTTTTATTAAAATTTTATTACAATTTTGAATTGTAATAACATTTTATATAAAACAAAAATGTATGCATGTCTTTAACAACTATTTTTTTTTTTTTAATTTTGGGAATAATAATGATAGAAACATTCAAATTTCGCGGGTTAAGCGAAAGTTAGTTAGGCAGCATGCTAATAGAGGGTACTAGTTACGCTGACAAAAATATTTATACAGCGAAGGCGCTTCTGGTGATATTCTGTGTTTTCTACTTTGAAATAGACCATAGTATATGGCGCCTGGCCTATCTCTCAATGTAACTTAGGATGTTCCAACATAGAGGAGTAAGATCACAGAGTACAGTATCAGAGGTGTTAGTCCCATATATATATATAAACTAGTTTATATATATATGATTCTACTTTAGCAAACCCACTAGACAATGTTGCCAACTATAGTAAAATTAAAACAAGTAAATTTAAACTAAAATCAAAATAGAATTAAAATTATTTGTATAATAATGCTTAACTTGCAGTTAAATAAATCTAATTAAATTAATATTCCGGTATTTTATAATAAGAATAAATAATACTATTACATTCACAGCCGATTAAAGATTAAAAAAGGGGGAACATAATTTAGTGCACCTAAAAACTGGGTGATTAGGTTAGGTTTAGTTAGTAAAAGTCTAGGACAGCAGAAGCCGAAAAGCTCAAAGTAAGCTTAAAAAATTTTGTGTAAAAAACGTTTGTGCGGTGTAGGATGTAATTCAGTAGTTATACCTTTATCTTGTTGTTGTTATATTTTGTAAAGTGTATACATTCTTTATATATATATATATATATATATATTTTTTTTTTTTTTCCCACGAACTCCTTTAAGGTTACTTTGAGTCTTTCGGCTTCTGTTGTCCTAGATTTTTACTAACTAAACTTAACCTAATTACCTTGTTTTTAGGTGCACAGTACTTAATTTTCCCCCCACATTAGCCTAATTAAAATTGTGTATCATTGTCCACCTGAATTAAAAATTTTTTAAATATCGGTACAATGCATAATAAATAACTACAACAGAAAAAAGTGAAAATAAACAATATTAAATTAAATTTAAACTACATTTATATATTAAAACTCTAATCACAGTAGAAATTAAGGGAATATTACTTATTTCTATATTTCTTATAAATAAACTCATTTAATAAATTGATATTAAATTTAAATTATTAAGATTGATATATTACATTTTACTATTGCCAACACTGCACGCATGCGCAGTATGGTGGGTTTGCTAAAGTAGAATAGTACCCAAGACTATGATAATATTATAAGTGTATTGTCAATATACAACGTAAAAAATGAACTTTTCCTGTTAGTTTCGTATTACAAAATGAGACAGATAATATATACTCGTGAAGTTTGAATTTTGTATATAAATATAAAAATATCGTTTAATTTTTTGATTTTCTACTTGTGTTAATGTGTTTTTCCTTCGAAAGGAATGTTTCTTTGTTCTAAATAAATTTTCTTACATTCATTTTTGATATGAAGAGAATAATAAGTGAAATATTTCAATATTTTAGTTTTAGGGCGTCCCCCTGAAACTACCCTAATATTCATCAAATTGAATAAATGCATATAGTCCGTTCAAAGGTGAGTATGCAGTACAGGGCATATGGAGTAGTTCTTTTTCATACTCTCTAATGGGTTTACACAATGACGCTATCCTTTTCTTGCTTGTCGACGTTGCCAGCTCTAAAACGCGCTGATCTGTGAAGACGCAGTATTCTACAAATGGCCATTTGTTTTTGTTGAGTGTTATTTTGAGTTTTATAAGAGTTGATTTTTGTAAATCATACTAATTTTTCATATTATTATAATTGACACATTTGACACTTTTACAACATTTGGCAACACCGTTCCCATTTGCCATAAGAGCAATACTGCATTCTCACCTTTGAACGGACTATAGAACAAATAAGATTTGTTTTCTTATAAACAATTTTTATTGTATAGTTTTTTCTGTTAAGATAAGTTCTGTTTATAAATGAAATATTTTAAGTTTTTTAATACCAGTTTTTACCCAGAAACACCCCCTAAGAATTTTTTTTGAGATATCATGCCTATATTTGATCCTGGTTCTACCCTATTGTACCAAATTTCGTTAAAATACGTCCAGCTGTTTTTAAGAACTGATAAAACCTCCAATTTTATTAATTACTATAGGGATTTGCAGCTAAGCACCCTACCATCTGGTGAGCGTTTCATGAACTTGTGTACATCAGATAACATTTCGTTTTGTGTATTGGTTTTGTATGAAGTTTGTTTTTAAAGTTTTATTATAATCATTGAAAAATGTATAATACATATTGTTGTGTGCCTATGTGCAATTCATTGAAAAGAAGAAACCCGGAAATATCGTTTCATTTGTTTCCACTAATATCAGACACCGTACGGTTCGAAACAAAATTGGGAAAGCAAGAGGTTAGGAATCGACGCGATGTTTAGATAAACAATTTAAAAATTGGAAAAAAAGTGAGCCCTTATATCAAAGTTTGCTCATTACATTTTAATGATAGTGACTACAAAAAATATTTTCAATTTTGTATTTATTATCGCATATCTTGAAAATTCCTGTTATTGTGTGTGGGTTTGTAATGCACAAGTTTGTAGGCATAATGCATAAATCGTTATGAACTCTCTGTTTTTTTCAGTGACTCCACACAATATTATATGCCCAGCATTGTAGATTTCTACCCCTTGGTAAACAACACGGGAATTATTATTTCCCCCAATATAGTTAAAATAATCGACAATGGAAAACCGCCATAACTTAAAACCAGATCACAAAATGTAGTGTTTTAGATGTTTACAAGTAATGTCACTTCACAAAATCAGAAAATCCCAAACAATTATTTATTTTTTGTCGTTTTTTGATACACTTTTCGCTATTATTTACTAGTAAATGTCAAGTG
This sequence comes from Liopterus haemorrhoidalis, assembly GCA_963971575.1. Classification (NCBI taxonomy): domain Eukaryota; kingdom Metazoa; phylum Arthropoda; class Insecta; order Coleoptera; family Dytiscidae; genus Liopterus; species Liopterus haemorrhoidalis. The sequence goes on from OZ020620.1 coordinate 27,450,643, forward strand.
GTATCTGATTTAGACTGGTTTCAAAACAATCCGCGTGGCGCTACGATCTTAAAATTTTTCCCCTATAGCCCGTTTGAACATACGGTTTTAGTTTGTGATTCGTTCACATGGCGCTGCCGTAGTGACTTGGTCGCTGGCTTGGTCGGATGGGGAAGACACGTTATTACCGACTGCAACATCGTACGCCTACCGCCATTACAGAATTTTAGAGTTCAAAATAATCTGAAAATATTAGTCTACTATTTGTGTATTCGTGGAATTTAATTAATAATAAGTGACTTTATTGAAAATACAAATTTTAAAGATAAATATACGATCTTTATATTTATTATTATTTACAAATCGACGTGTTCGTTTTCTAATTACCCAATATGGAGCCTAATGTACCATTTCCAAGGAATATTGGCATCTGACACTACCTATAGAGGCGCTGCTGCATTTTCATCATGGCTGAAATAGACCATATTAGTGTGTCGTCACATACATGTGCTGCCATCTGAGAGCTGAGTCCTTTTGAAGTTTAAAATACATGGGACATTACTTTTGTTACCTTAATTTTATAAATATTTTCAATTTTGGAGCATAAAATATGTATTTTTGATAAATATATACTAATATATACAGTCCAGATACTTTATATTATAGAAAATTCAAATAAAAGGAATCCAACCGCGAGACGGCAGCACTGAATCCCAATTTGTGACGTAGTTACTAATATGGTCTATTGGTAGGATATTTTTGACAGGTTCAATGGTATCTTCATGTGATATTTATTTAAATTAATTTATTATTCAATATGAGGGTTGCGTTAAATGAAATTTTCCGTTTTCTCATTGCCCAAGTAACCTCTAGGGTTATAATTGAAGGTAATATATTAAATATATTATTTATTTTATATCTAATACGGTGAACAGGTTATCAACGCTGGTCACATTATAATGTGTGGTGAAAAATTTTTACACACTAAAACCTTTAGAACGAAAAAAAAAATGTTAATTAACCTATCATTTTGCGCAGGCTTTAACGTTATGTATATTACATACCGGGCCAAAAGTAATCCTCCTCTGTAAAATGACGGGAACACACTCTAAAATGGTCTTTAATTGTCTTTCCACTTCTAAGAACATATTCCCATGCTTGTCTTCTATCCATAACTACACGTGCACCACCACGTAAATTCAGAAACACGTTTTTTTTGCCACGTTTCGGAACACGATGAAAACTTAGGTCTCTATCACGACCTACTTTTGCATTGCAAAGATAAACACAACAATTCACGTTGCATTTAATTTTTTCTTGCAATTTTAAAGACATTTTTTTAAAAACTTGCTATGAAAACAACAGTAAACAAACTCGACTATCCTACAACCTTCAGTTTCTCAAAATCTCACTAGAGGCGCTTCAGTTATTGTCAGTTGACAATTAAAATATAGTCAACTGACAATAACTGAAGCGCCTCTAGTGAGATTTTGAGAAACTGACGGTTGTAGGATAGTCGAGTTTGTGACAAGCATGGAGCATGGGAATATGTTCTTAGAAGTGGAAAGACAGTTAAAGACCATTTTAGAGTGTGTTCCCGTGTGTTTCAATAAATATCACATGAATTTACCATTGAACCTGTCAAAAATATCCTACCAAAGTCAGCCATGATGTGAATGTAGTAGCGCCTCTATCGGTAGTGTCAGATGCCAATCAGTTTTACTGAACGAACTCTTTGACAATTATTAGTAAGCGAGTTACTCATCTAAAAAGAACTTTTTGCTATGCGGGGAATAGTCGCCAAATCTAGGGTATTTGAGAAGACGTTTAGCGACAAAAAATCTGCATTTGGGATTAGCGACATTTTTAGAGTATTTTAAAGGAAACTGGCGACTAATTTGGAGAATTTTAGAATTTCACTTTTTTTATGATACGACAATTATAAATGGATGGTAAAAATGGTAAAAATTTTAGACAGTTTTAGCAAATCAATAAATAGTTTCGTAATATTTATATTAAATTTATAGTTTTATAATAGTTATATAATTGACTTTTTTTTGTTGTGATTTTGTGTTTAAAGTGTTGTTCTGGTATTATTAATACCAGAACAATACGGCTACAGTTTCTTACACAAACTTGTAAACAAACAGACGCTCAATTAGTTATCTTCAGGTAAAATAGCGCGCAGTGAGAGTACAATTTAAACTTTTTAATAATAACTTGTATGTGTAGTGTGTGATATTGTGATATAAAGTGTGATAAGTGCATAAAGAATGGGAAAACCAAAATATGAACAACATTATCGGAAAGAATGGGAAAATGTGTATAAATGGTTAAAACCTGTAGATTCAGATTCTTCTAGGGCGTACTGTGTTTATTGCAAAACAGAAATTAATGCGAAACTAACAGATATAAAAAAACATTCTGCCAAAAACACAAGTTAAAATCAAATCCAGAAGGAAAATAAAAGCACATCATTAACTGAGGGAAGTTTAGCTTTGTTTATAGCGGAACACTGTTCTATATTAACTATAGATCATCTATCGGAATTTTGTAAAAAGCGATTTGCCGATAGTAATGCTGCTTGTAATTTACCTTTGCGCAGAACTAAATGTACCGCAATTTTAACTAACGTTCTTGCACCACACTTCGTCGAAAATCTAGTATTAGATATTATAGGTGACAAAGGATATAGTTTAATAATAGATGAATCAACTGATATTTCCATTACGAAACTATTGGGTGTTATCATCAGAGATGGGCGTCTACGCGTAAACTTGAATTGTTTACGTCTACGTGTAAATTTACCGTAGACAGCGTAGAGAAGTGTAGACTGTGTAGACACGTAGAATCTGGCGTAGAATAATGAAAAATGAGGTTATGTAACGTTTAACAAATAAAATACCGCCAGTTTTAAGTAGAAGAAGAAGTAAAGAACTCAAATTTAATATTTTTGACAGCTTCCTGATCCTTCCTGATTAAAACAACTGTTAACTTTTAATTTTAATTTTACTTTTGTAGTTCATACAGACAGAAACCAAGTAATTTATGTTGTCCATAACAACATACGATTTGTGAGATAACATTTTTGGAAACAATATATGTAATTAGAACTACATAAAATTGAAATAAACATAAACATTAAAGTAAATTTAAACTATTACCATTCTATTATTTCAAATATTACATTTAAATGTACTGCGCATGTACAGTTTACATTCTTCATTCGACACGTAAACAAAGGCATATTCTACTTGACATGTTTACGCGTAAAATCTACATTAGTCTACATCATGTATTCTACGCGCCCATCACTGGTTATCATACGTTATTTTAGTGAATCTTTAAAAAGAGTGGTGTCGATATTTTTAGGACTTTTAGAACTTCCTAATAGTACAGCGCCTGCTATTGTCGAACAAATAAAAATTCTCTTACATGGTCTTAAACTTGATCCTACAAAAATGTTAGGCATAGGAGTGGATAATGCCAGTGTGAATACCGGACTAAATAATGGTGTGTGTGAACTTTCAAGATCTCTAATTTAATTATGATAAGATGTTTTTGTCACTCTCTTCAGTTAGCCGTATCCCACGCAACAAAAGGTACAATACCTAGAAACATAGATTTCTTGGTATTGGGAAGTTGGGAACACTTACCTTATCAGTTTTAGTACATTTGACACAGACTCTCATCAAAGCTTTAGCTACTTTCTTAGGAGTCGAGTTGGCAACAGTGGTTCCAACTTGTTGCATCGTGTTAATGTGTTCTGTGCGTGTTACAATCATTTTGAATTCGTTGGTTAACGTTGTCTAACGTATTTAAAATACAGAGCATTTTTTTTTGCTAAATAAAGTTTAAAGAGTGTATATTATATTATTAATAATAAAAATGGTTATGTGCTTCGTTTTGGGATGCGATAGTAGTGAACCTACAAAATATCGTTTACCAAACCCGAAGATACCGGAGGCTCCAGGCTTATATAAAACGTGGTTAAAGAATATGGGAAATCCTAAATTGGATGGCTTGTCCATGGAAAAACTTTATGTCAGAGCTCGAGTATGTAAAAAACACTTTGCTTCAGATTGTTTTAGCAACAGGAGAACTTTGAATTTTAAGTCTGTACCAACTCTGCATCTACCAAATCAAGAACGTAAGTATTCTAACAATATTTTTTGTAAAATTTCGATAGGTGTATTGTTATGGGAAAACTTAACATATTTTATATAATTAATGTTTTACATTTCAGGTTTCGACACTGCATCTGAAAATGTCAACGTTAGTCTTAATTCACCGTTAAGTACTACAGTTGATCTTCCTGAAGATCCAGTACCGTCGAAGATCCGGAAAATAAGTTCATCGGAAGATAATTTGGCAGTTCCATCTACTTCACATAGTGCCGAGGTAATGGAATTTGTTATGGGAGAAGTACCACATAGTCCAGTAAATGAGCAGTTACGAAATTCAGGTAGATATTTTATTATAGCTGTAATTAATTATTTTACATATATGAATATTTTATATGCCAAAGGGTTGAAAAGAAACAAATTATCCTGGGTTAAGCTTCCTATTATTCAATATACAGGAAATCCTAAAAATTAATAGAGAACCTTAAAAACAGGTATTTAAATAAAGTTGATTAAGTGCATGATTGGTAAAGGTATTTCTTGTTTAGGACAGTGTTTCTCAATAGGTGGTCTGCGCACGCGAAGTCCGAAGTACAAGACGGTGATGTTCACAGCTAATGATTTCTCTTGGGTTACGGAGGGAGGGTGTTTTTAGTCAGTAAGAATCTGACACTACCCTATCTAATAGGGTGCCTATGAAGGTTTTCCCCCTGCCCTAGGAAGAAAAAAAAAATATATATATATGTAATAAATATACATGTAAGTTGTTACAATTAAATAATTATTTCTGTGAGTAATTGTTGTTGTTTTTTTGTATAATTCCTAATTATTTTGTCTGTTTTAAATTCTATTATCGTTAATAGTATTTAAAATAGTCAAAATTTTATAACGATTGTTTTATCTAATAATAGTTTGTAATTTAGATATTCCTGAAATCCAATGAAGAATTTGAAATACCCGGGGTTTCCCCCCACTCTAAATTATAGTTCTAAGTACGAACACTGCAGTTTAGCGCCCAACGTGGTTTCAAAATCTAACACGAGAGTGAAGCATCTATTTCTATTTGATTTGTGCGTATTACAGTGACTGTATAGGGGAAAAATTTTAAGATCGTAGCGCCACGCGGATTTTTTTGAAACCATTCTAAATCAGATACCACTTGACATTTACTAGTAAATAATAGCGAAAAGTGTATCAAAAAACGACAAAAAATAAATAATTGTTTGGGATTTTCTGATTTTGTGAAGTGACATTACTTGTAAACATCTAAAATACTACATTTTGTGACCTGGTTTTAAGTTATGGTGGTTTTCCATTGTCGATTATTTTAACTATATTGGGGGAAATAATAATTCCCGTGTTGTTTACCAAGGGGTAGAAATCTACAATGCTGGGCATATAATATTGTGTGGAGTCACTGAAAAAAACAGAGAGTTCATAAAGATTTATGCATTATGCCTACAAACTTGTGCATTACAAACCCACACACAATAACAGGAATTTTTAAGATATGCGATAATAAATACAAAATTGAAAATATTTTTTGTAGTCCCTATCATTAAAATGTAATGAGCAAACTTTGATATAAGGGCTCACTTTTTTTCCAATTTTTAAATTGTTTATCTAAACATCGCGTCGATTCCTAACCTCTTGCTTTCCCAATTTTGTTTCGAACCGTACGGTGTCTGATATTAGTGGAAACAAATGAAACGATATTTCCGGGTTTCTTCTTTGCAATGAATTGCACATAGGCACACAACAATATGTATTATACATTTTTCAATGATTATAATAAAACTTTAAAAACAAACTTCATACAAAACCAATACACAAAACGAAATGTTATCTGATGTACACAAGTTCATGAAACGCTCACCAGATGGTAGGGTGCTTAGCTGCAAATCCCTATAAAGACAGTGTGGCCATACGATGGTCTCATTTTCTATTGGTCGAACTGAAGTCCGCCATATTTCTTCCAACTTTGTTACAGATTATATATGGTTTACATGTGTTTAGCTCGTGTTTCAACAGATTTAAGTGACATTTTCAAATAATATACGTATATTTAGACGTTTAATAGTGAATATTGATGTGTTTGTGATGAGTAATAAGTAATGTAGATAATGTAAACTGTGCACATATTTTAAATTGTCACAAATTAAAATTAAAAATAATAAACGTTTTGTTATGTTCAGGTTTAAAATTGCTGGGAAAAAAAGGCTAAATGAACATAAAAAAAACATTATGCCAGTAAATCAATGGATGGCTTCACAATTATAAGAAGTATGTACTTTCATTAATTTTAATGTTATTCCATGCTGATTTTATTTTATTTTTCACCTGATCATAATTTTAGTTGAATAAATGCATAATTGATAATATATACATCAGTTTTCTTTATTAATATATCATTTATGCCATGAGTTCAAAAAGAAATTGCATAAGGGTTGGCTATGGAAAATAAAAGTAATTTCAACAGAAAGCTTTAGAATTAATTTACTGTCTGAATTAATTAAATCACTCTTGTTGTCATAAGTTATTTATTTTACATAAAGCTTGTAGTATACATTATTTTATTTTTCCGTAGCCAACTCTTACGTAGTTTCTTTTTGAACTCAGGGTATATAACATGTTCTGCTTATTCTTTTTTAATATGAAAATATCCTTTTTTTATATAAACATGCGTTTTCCCAAAAATTAGAGAAATGTTGGGTTCTCTAATTTTTATAGAACCTTATCATCATTTTTTCCCTATCTTTTTATTCTAATTCTAATGTCCTGTTTGAACTTGTTTTCTTAAATGTAAAATATTAAAATTAAAATGTAACTCCCGTTTTTATAAAAAAAATGTTTTAGTTTAGTTATAGTATAGGTCCTCAAATAAAATTATAAAATAATAAAAACATATCTCTTTTATTTCCTTTCATGTCCTTTTTTAAGATTTTTTTTCATTTGTTTTCTTTTTATGTTGCATATATTTCAAAAAAATACCTTCATCGGTAGGCAATTTTAATATTTATCTTAATAAATGTTGAATCATATACATGTTTTTTCTTAACAATAAATTAATATTCACATATATATAAACATAAATACGTAAAACTATTAAAAATTTAAGAAATATTATAATATATTAGTATATATTAACATTTATTCCATATAACCCAATACAAATCTGGAATAAACATAGCGGATACAGTTCATATGGCCACACTGTCTTTATACAGTCAATGTAGTGCGTATTCCCTCTCACGCTCTGATTGGTCAGAACGTTACGAGACAACCTTTACTTTAATAATCTTGGGACGGGATAGCAAACAGAGATGGGCGTCTACGCGTAAACTTGAATTTTTTACTTCTACGTGTAAATTTACCGTAGACAGCGTAGAGAAGTGTAGACTGTGTAGGCACGTAGAATCTATAGTGCGTTCGAAGGTGAGTTTGCAGTATAGCTCTTATGGAAAATGGGAGCGGTGTTGTAAAGCGGCCAAATGTTGTAAAAGTGTCAAATGTGTCAATTATAATAATATGAAAAACTCGTGATGATTTACAAAAATCATCTCTTATAAAACTCAAAATAACACTCAACAAAAACAAATGGCCATTTGTAGAATACTGCGTCTTCACAGATCAGCGCGTTTTAGAGCTGGCAACGTCGACAAGCAAGAAAAGGATAGTGTCATTGTGTAAACCCATTAGAGAGTATGAAAAAGAACTACTCCATATGCCCTGTACTGCATACTCACCTTTGAACGCACTATTCGCGACTGCAAATAACAGTGAGACGTCTGGTGGTGACTAGCTAAATTAAACAGAAGCGTATATTTGGATAATATTTGTAGCGTGTTGTGCTGCAGTTTATGTGAATTAAGAAGTATTTTAAAATATAGTGACTTAAATACAGTGCATTTTTGCCGAAATATTGTTTGAACAGATAAATATTAAGAAAAAACTTCTGACATATACGCTTCTCGTGCGCCATTAGCTGTTGTATGCAGCGCCGCCAACGTTAGTTTCAGTCGCGAATAGCGTAGAATAATGAAAAATGAGGTTATGTAACGTTTAAAAAAATTAAATACTGCCAGTTTTAAGCAGAAGAGGCAGTAAAGAACTCAAATTTAATATTTTTGACAGCTATCTGATTAAAACAACTACTAACTTTTAATTTTACTTTTACTTTAGTAGTTCATACAGACAGAAACCAAGTAATTTATATTGTCCATAACATACGATTTGTGAGATAACATTTTTGGAAACAATATATGTAATTAGAACTACATAAAATTGAAATAAACATAAACATTAAAGTAAAATATTTAAACTATTACCATTCTATTATTTCAAATATTACATTTTAACGTACTGCGCATGTACTATTTACATTCTACATTCGACACGTAAACAATGGGTGCGTTTTGTTGTGCCAATTCTGGTTTCGGTTTAATCAGAATACGCGTTTTGTTGCGACTGTATTCTCATTCTATTCATTCCACTCAAGCGATGACTCGAAGCCGGGCGACTGGAATGAATAATAGTGGTGGGGATGAAAAGTAATATTTGAATGCAGTTGTCTTTATTTGGTTTTTAAATGTATAAGAATTAAATTTTGGTATTACTGCTTCAAAATAATTTTTACTTTTACGTATTTTCTCATTTTGTGTCCTAAAATAAATATATACCTATATGATTTTAATATAGTATTATTAAATCTAAACTTAAAATGTATGTACAATTCAATTACTCGTTTAAAACATTACGTTCTAGAATATTTGCTTCAAATATAAAGTATTCTTATTCTGCATTTATTATTTAGATTGTTCTACTACCATATGACTTAACCTCCATGCAAATGTCATTCCATGTTTACTTCACGATCAAAATTGTCGTTTTCTTGCGCGTCAATTCTAGTACTTCTAACCAGCCACCAACAAAACGCACCCAAAGGCATATTCTACTTGATATGTTTACGCGTAAAATCTACATTAGTCTACATCATGTATTCTACGCGCCCATCACTGATAGCAAAGTAATAAAATTTTAAAAATTTCATTTTTATTCACTTATTTATATCAATACATTTTTATTATAATTTATTATTGAAAGGAAATACGTACACAAATAATCTACACGTTATTCTCAACGTTTAAGCGGAACTAAATGGGAATTTCGTTCTTTTAGGTTGTCACGAAAAGGGACTTTACTTGGGTTATTTCATGTTTCACGTTTGGTATGTGAAACCATGGAAACGAATGACATTTATTAAAAATTTGCATACATTTTAAATATTTTGAAGATAAAAAAATAAATAAATGGGAAATTTTTATTAAGAATGACAATGAAAAATTAAAATTCAATGAAAATGACATTTTATAATAATAATCAATTTAATCTAGAATTTTCAATGTAAGATTTACAAATCTTTTAAAAAAAATACTAAATGTCCGAATTAATAAATAAAAATTACTAGATTTCAACTATAGACTCAGTTCTACTAGAATAGATGTTGAAAATGCATTTGGTCGGTTAAAAGCACGTTGGAAAATTTTATTAAAGAGGTCGGATCTGAGATTAAAATATTTACAAAAACGTGCATAATTTATGTGAACAAAATTCAGATCCTGTTTGGCCCAAATGGTTGGAACAATTTAGAATTGGGCTATGGGCGATGTATCGCAAAAATTCCATTTGCCGATTTATCTGCAAATACACATTCGAAGGTGAAGAGGGACGCTCTAGAAGTAAGACTGTTAAAGGACAGAATTTTATTAAAAAAAAAACAAAAGTTATGTATAAAAAAAATACTTTATTTTAAAAATAAAAAAATATGAAAATAAAATTATACATTATTTTCCTCTGGATTGGGACTTGGGTGCGATGGTGGTCTAGACGGGGGAGAAGCAGAAGAGCGGCAAATAACACTGGATGATGAGAGAGGGAGATCCACTTTTTTATTGGAAATTATTTTGGTGGTTGGCGGCGTTGGTAGAGGTGAATGTTGAGTTGGCGATTCTGGTTGTCGATTCTGCCTAATTAGAGACGCTGATATGGTATTTAGTGCATTGATGAGGGCTTCTGCCACACGATCGTCCCTTTCTTTTACTTCGCTCTCTTGCATTATTAGATCTTGCAGCAACTGATTCTGTACATCCACCTGTTGAGTATACTTTTCTTCGCTTCTTCTCAAAAAGGTCAAAATCTGATTCACCTCACGTTGCTTACGCTGTGATGGTCTTGGTCTAAGGAAAATAGAAATTAATAAACATTCCAATCGTAAAGTAATTTACATATACAGTAAACTACTATTAGGACTTCATTTTCACTAAAAGTTTTTCTGAACTGAATTGTTCGAAAACCAAGCTGTTCGGGAATCGAGGGTCAACTGTACTTTTAATACTACACACTTACATTCTTTTAAAAGACTTTGCTGTCGGAGAACTTTCAGAGCTTTTTATATTAGAGTCCTCTATTTCTTCTGATGATTCTTCATCAAAATACTGCTCCTCTAAGTCAGGAGCAGAGCATGACGTAGAGGACTGTTGAGACCTACTTGGTGGTCCTGAGGTACCTGCTTTCTCTCCCTCAGAGACACGCAGTTTTTTTTTGCAAATAGGATCTTGCAGAATATCTACACAAATATAATATACATAGAATATATATGTTACAAATAATGGAAAAAGATAAATACCAATGAATTCAGAAGAAAATTCCTGACAAAATTCCACAGGAGGCGACAGAGTGTCCTCTACAAGCTCATCTATTTTCATAGCCCTCTGGCCTAACACAGCATGTATAGCTTTAAAGTAGGGCCAATCTGGAGTAGATGAGCCTACAAAATAAACTTTAATTTAATAAGATTTGAAATGTAATAATGTAGAGATATTGAAATATACCTGAAGTGGGTTTGATTCTCCTATATTCCGTTTTCAGGTTATTTATTTTGCTCTTCACTTCCTGTGCGCTTCGTGGAAAACCAATGCTGGTCATATCAGCAGCCAGTCGCTCCCAAATCAAACTATGGCGAACAGATGACGTAAATTTTCGTTGAATGTCGCTGTTGCTCCACAATTGGATTAGAAGATCCACTTCATCGGGAGTAAATACTGCCCTTTTCCTCTTTTCCTGATTAAAAAACAAACAAAAAAATATAAACTTATGATAAAGTTTCATTTAACGTTCCGAGAAACACATTTTCTAGAAGACTGGTGAATGTATTCAGAAGATTTTAAGTCTAATTCAAAGCTTTTGAGTTCTTTTGTTATTACAAATTCAGTAACTTAAACAAACCTGATTATGGTTTTTGAAAGTTTAGCAGATATTAATCTTTTGGTTATTTGAGTCACTCGGAACGTTAACTGTAATTTAACCATTTTTATTTTCATGATCAACTTACCGACACTTTTCCACTCATCTTAAAGAATAGTATAGATTAAGGACTACTTAATGCTATACTACTTATCTAATTAATATTCTCTTTTATTCTATATAATAAACTGTGAACTAAGATAACTGTATAACTAATATAATTAATGAACTAATAATAACTGAACAACTAATATAATCAATAAACTAATAATAACTGTAATAATTTAACAATTACGTAGATATATATATATTATATTATATTTATTTATGTAATAACGCACATAAACTTTTCATAACCTTAATATACAAAATATTGACAGGACAAATTCAAACGGTCATACCGTTTGAATTGCCGGCTTAGGTCAAGAGTGCGACAAAAAAAAAAATTAAGTTGGGAACACTGAAATTTTTGCCAACTGTAATGAGAAGTTACTAGTTACTAGAAGTTATCCCTATTATAATAACAATGAGTCTGTGTCAAATGTACTAAAACTGATAAGGGAAGTGTTCCCAACTTCGAAAAAATAAAAAAATATGTGAAAAGTAAAAGCCGTGTTTATTGGATAACATTTCTAAAATCCGTAAATTAATTTAACTTGTTCATGTAATATTTAATTCATTTTGAAGTATTTTGTAAACAATTTAATAAAGAACATTAATTAGAAAGTAAATTACATCAATACATATGGTTTATTCATATATAATAGGTGTGTTCGATTTGCACATTTGCAGTTACTGTTTACTGCCGCGTTAAAAAAATCTGTTCGTTTGGTCGCAGTAACTGCAAATCTGTTTAATTTGTCGTAATTTACTGCCAGTTTATGACGCTACTGCGAAAAAGTTACAGCTGTTTCTCTTGCGGATTATTTGTTACGGCTGTTAACGCTTTAACGCGGCAGTAAACAGTAACTGCAAATGTGCAAATCGAACACATCTAATATTAATTTAGACCTTATTATTATAAACTTAGAACTACTAGTAAATTTTGATACATATGTCATTTATTGTTTAACCTTTAATAAACATATGTACATATTTTATATAATTAATGTAAGTAGATATTATAATGTTATAAATGATATTTAAACTATTTATTATTAAAAAATGTTGGTTTTGACTACTGAGGGAAACTTTTTAAATATTTTTCTGTATTCCAGATTATTTTTGCGAAGTTTTTCAAAACCGTTGCTTACAATGAATCTTGATACAAGATGGTCAAATGTGATAAAAAATGAGGAACAAAGAAACACTGTCCGATGTAACACTATAAGGCCTGGATATCAGAACGAGAAAATACGTGCTGGGCACAGTGAAAAAGGTTTTCTTGCTGCGACTTACAATATTTGTAGTGCTACTGCGACCGGATTCAAATGGAAAGACATAATAAAAGTATTAGTTAACTAAATTAATTTTAATAATTAAATAATAAATGACAGTGCAATAAACTAGTGAAAAAGATACAGGTCTGGTGATCCTGCTATCCAAACAGCATTCTTTTTATATATAAATATGCATACCTAAAGTGTATCTTGGCCAAATCACTAGGCGTTTACTTAAAACTCTACCGGTGGATATGGTACATCGGCCAATCTTTACTATACCCCACTGAACATAACCTTATGTGTTGCCTCTATACAGAAGGCTTAAATAATCCTTAAAAAGGTTAGGTTAGGCTAGGCTTTAGCCAGAATACTAGTTATGTTAGAATAGTTTAGCTAGAATAAGGTTATATTGAGTGGGGTATAGTAAATCTTCCCCAGTAAATCTATCGGTCGGTAAACAGCTACATGCTTATACACGTTCACCGAACTTGTTTTCGAATGCAGTTGATGTTCCCGGTATCTGCCGGTAGAGTTTTCGTAAACGCCTTATTGCAATTCTAAGCTTACCTTAATTTGGCAGGTTAACGGCGTATTTTTATTTTAAATTATTAAATAAACATTGTCATGACATGCCGTCACAAAAATTCGGATACCAATGTGTTAAACTATATATATTGTAATAAATACTTAAATTTATGCAGTGACAATATTCAACCGGTACGAGCATATCAGTTCTTAAAATATTGAAATACTTTCATACTGGTTGTTAAAATGAATAGTAGGATAACAGGTGCAGAAAAAGATTTCACTTAGTTTCTACTTTTGGCAAATGACCACATCAACAATTTTTAAAAATCAACAAATTGTATGATAATTATTAAAATAATTAGGGCTACAACTACAGTTAATTTTTTTTTTCTCGTCAGATTTTTTAGTGTTTTATTTATTTTTTTTATCTAACTGGTTTATTATTTTGAATATATGCCCTGCATATACGTACGATAAATGTTTTCAAATAATAAACATGTATGTAAAATATATTTTACATTGTAATAAAATGTAAGAAAAAGTTAATGTTTTTTTAGAATAATAAAGTGTATTGATTATTATTTATGAATGTTTTATTTCAAGGGAAGCGAAAATTAAGAGCGATGTTGGCCGTAGACCTAAATATTTTGAGAATATGAAAAATTCCAAATTTTAACATAGTTTTGAAAAGATTTGATTACTTTTTGAATATTTCTAATCGTATCAAGAATTTTGTATTCTGTTTATTTAGGTAATTTTAATCAAATATCTGATTGCGGTTATATGAGTAATGGTTTTCCACGAATAATTGATTACAAAAATAATCATTATTTAACAGTTCTGGTTAAATATAATTTATATGTAGACTATAGTTGTCTCACTATCCTCTTTTTCAAGTCGCTGTATGTATGTTATTTTAAAAATAATGGATTTACATATTTCCTAATTTCCTTTTTATAATTAATATCATTCAGGTACATCCGATCCGCAGTTGTACAGTTTCTAGTTCCAATATAAAACAAATTTAATCACTTAAAGGCCTTTACCCGCGGACCAGAGTTTAAGAATCACTGATTACAAATTCATTGCAAAAATGTATAAAAATAAATCAGTTAAAGAGTTAAATGTTCTAAATTTCCATGCATATCTTGTAGACCAGGTTGTCGTAGGTAAAATTATATTCTACTGATATATCAGATTTAAAAATATCAGTTATTATGTAAGGCATTTTTTTAATTAAATGTCTTTAATATTCGAGATATTTGTTTCGAATTATTATTGGCGTATTTATTCTTGGCCTCTAACACTTTTGAACTCCTTCAGTTTAATGTTTTTCTTAAACTATATTAATAATCTATATATTTGTTTTCTCTCCAATTCTAAGTATTATTCGCTTTACAATAATAGAAACGTATTTCATGGATTAATATGTTCTTACTTATATGTTCAATTAAAGTATTTAATTATAAAACAGATTTTAATTTGTAGTGCGCGCGTATTTGCGTGCAGTACAGCAATACTACAAAAAAAAAGTGGAAAAACATTTAACTTTTATCTAGTGGTAACATTGTAGAGGCAAAATCTGTAGAACTAAAATTTATTATTTGAAGGCAATCGTTAAAAATATAGTAGTACTACTGTAGGAAATATAATGATGTTATATGTGTTATAAGAGTACTATATTGGAATTTAATGGAACAAAACTTATGATAAAATCAATAATTTCATCATTGTTATCGTGTAATAGGGATAACTTCTAGTAACTAGTAACTTCTAGTTACAGTTGGCAAAATTTCAGTGTTCCCAACTTAATTTCTTTTTTTTTTTTCGGACCGGTGACCCAAGCCCTACAAGACGAATATTGGCGAAAATTATTAGTCACCCCTTATCTTTAGGATGCAATTGGTTTGGCCCAAATGGCAGAAAACCATTTTCTTAAAATTCTTCATTAAATTAATAAATTAAATAAACTAATTCCTGTTATTCCTGAAATTATATGTATTTAATATTTATAAATAAATCAATAAATTATAACTGTTAATACAATTTACAATCGGCCAGTTTTACCATCGTTGAATAAATTTATTTAACAACTTAAGTTAACAATATCGCATCATTCTATTGACAGCAATGTTAATTTCTTCATTAATAGTTTAAAACCGATGCGATATTGTCAACTTTATTTGTTAAATAAATTTATTCAACGATGGTGAAAATGGCCAAAAGAGTATTTATTTTGCACCTAACCATTAATTTATTTTAATACTGGGTAAGTACACATATGTTACATTTGAACAGTGATGGGCGTTTACGTGTAAACATCAGTTGTTTACATATACATGTAAACAATGTCAACAACATGTAAACAGCGTCAACATATCAACACACGTAAAAATTTTAAATAGTGAGGTTAAAGCGTTCATTTGTCGTGTTTGTCCTATCAATTTAGGGACGCTAATAACAAAATAGTAGTAATATTCGTATGTTAAAGTGTGTTATACATAATATGTAAAAAAATTAATGGTGGGCCTATAAGAAATACTCATGAAAACAAATTAATAATTTTAATTATATGCAGACTTTTTAAAATATACGTAATACTAACAACGTTCATTTTAATACCTTATTAAGTAATTAAATACATTGTTTTATTAAAAAAGTAAGATTACAAGAATGACAGAAGGTAATACGCATGCGCAGTAAGTGTTACACGTTTACCTTGTTTACGTCGAAAAAAATGTTTTTGTTTACATCATTTGTTTACACGTAAACAGTGGTGTAAATTTACTTGATGTAGTCTACGCGCCCATCACTGCATTTGAAACACTAGAGAGTGGGTATCATATAAGCACTGGTCCGTCAGAAATAAATATTGTAACTAATGCGATTATTTTGCACTTTACCGTTGCTGGGCCAGCAACCAGTGATGGGCGTTTACACGTAAACTTTAATTGTTTACGTTTACGTGTAAACTTATGTAAACAATTGGTAAACTTGTTAACAATGTAAACAATGTAAACTTTATAAACTGTCAAATAATGAGGTTAGTTTTAGTTATTTAATTCGAATAATAGAGAGTTAATGAACAAGTATATTCAGTTCAAAACAATAAATTTATTAAAAAAATGGTGGGAAGAAACCGAAGGAATAGTTCTGAAGAAATAGGTTTTGTTTTAATTAAAGAAAATGAAAGAAAATATAGGGCGTTATGCAAAATTTCCAATGAATCTTTTCGTTATTAAAAAATATAGGCTGATTTTCTTAATGGTGAAATTTAATGTATTTTGTTATTAAAAAAATTAGACTGAATTTTTTAAAGAAAAAAGTTTTTTATTTTTCATATTCATATTTACTAATTTGTATGTAACACCTGTATAATGATGCAAATTCGATTTTTATTAATATGTATATTGGCTGGTCCTAATTTTATGTACTTACTTTTTAATTTAAAATCGTTTCATTAAAATTTTATTATTTATAAAAATGTATTGATAATGAGGTTCTGTAATTCAAAACAAGTGCGCATGTCTAAATCACTGCTTACGTTGTTTACATTGTTTACAAGAGTTTTTGTGTTAGTTTACATCAATTGTTTACGCGTCAACAATGAGGTAACTTACATCATGTAACTTACGCGCCCATCACTGCCAGCAACTGATACATCAATGGGCCAGCTAACGGCTACGGGGACACCGGGGTACTGGCCCAGTGCAAAATGCCAGCACTGGCCCAGTGCGAAATGCCAGCACTGGCCCATTACTTTCAATGCCCTTTACCGTTGCTGGGCCAGCAACTGATACATCAATGGGCCAGCTAAGGGCCACGGGACACCGGGGTACTGGTCCAGTACGAAATGCCAGCACTGGCCCATTACTTTCAATGCCGGGGAGTATGTGCTTTACCAGTACTGGCCCGTATAAAAATGTTTGCTGGGTGTATGTCATGTTGGTATTAAAAAATGTCACTTTTTTAAAATGTCGATCCATTTGACATATGTCATAATGAAAAATGATATCTTAATTATAATGATCATAACCTTATCAACCTAAAGTCGGTTTTACAGCGTAAGGAATATATTTAATTGACATTTAAAGGCAGTAACACACCATAAAAGTAACCAAAATAACCAGATTTACTGTGTTCTTACAAAAGTGAACAGTTTATATTAAGAATGCACAAAATATCAAAATATAAAGAAAATGACATTTTAAAATGATATTAACCTTAACCAAAAAATGTTAATTGTAAGTATGATTTACAAAGCTTAAACAAAACGACCGAAAAGCACGATTTAAGCGATGAAAGTAACTAGATTGCAAAATCTAGTTCCGCTTAACCGTTTGGAACAGACTGTATATTTAAACTTACAAAAAAATATAACGATTAAACTATATTATAAACATATTTAAATTTACAAGAACAAAAAAATTAAACAATATATATATATATATATATATATATATATATATATATATATATATATATATATATATATATATATATATATATATATATACATATATATATATATATATATATATATATATATATATATATATACATATATATATATATATATATATATATATATATATATATATATATATATATATATATATATATATATATATATATATATATATATATATATATATAGATATGTACTTAAATATCTCATTGTTTTAATTTGAATGTATATTTTTTGTTGCTTATTGAACTTTTCACCAGGTCTACGTTTCCCGGCATTTTAATAAATTCGTATTACTCGTGGCAATTCATATCATAATTTATTTTGGTGCATAATTCCGATTTTACTAATTCGACACTCATCCTATTTCGTTCATCTGTCCACGTATTGCCCATTAGAGAAAAAATTCCCATTGAAAATTCATGTAATAATTAACAAAATTGCAAAAATGTATATTTCTATTTTACTAATCTTTTCATTTCGGTAACCCGGAGAAATAGTAGCTAAACCCGTAGCCCGGAGATAGAAACTTGAAACCCGGAGACTCCGGGTCAAACCCGGAGAGGTGGCAACCCTACTAAGAACGGATTTTTCGAAACTCATCCTCTAAGTGGGTGAAAAGAGGTTTAAAAGGGGTAAAATGTGGCTTCACGGTTTTCTTAATATCTCTTAGGTCCAATAAGATATCGACTTGGTTTTTGCTCACAATGATTACTCATGTAAATATTAAAAAACTTATTTCAGGATTTTGTTGTAATCGACCCCTTAAGGGGTGAATCTACAATCAGGGTGAATTATAGAACCCTTCGCATCTTCTATGTTTATTGTGTTATAACATTCCTTTTTGGCATATAGGTGTCTTTTTAAAATATTTAGAAAGTGTTTTGACCGTTTTTTTATATTTCACCCCTAAAGGGGTAAATTGGATTTTTTTATTCGATAGGATGTCGTTTAGACAAAGAAACATAAAATTCGGGGAGTATATCCCTTTTTTGACTTAAGGACCCCCTAAGAAACGATTTTTCGAAATTCCACTTCTCAGGGGTGAAAAGGGGTGAAATGTGTTTTCACGAATTCCTCAGTATCTTTTAGGGCAAGAATAAATCGCCTTGCTTTAGCTCACAAAGACTACCCACATAAATGTTGAAAAACTGATTTTTCAGGATTTTGTACTAATCAATCCCTAAAGGGGTGAATCTACAATCAGGGTGAATTATATAACCCTTCGCATCTTCTGTGTTTGTTGTGTTATAACATTTCTTTTAGGCATATAGGTGTCTTTTAAAAATATTTAAAAAGTGTTTTGACCGTTTTTTTAAATTTCACCCCTAAATGGGTAACTTGGTATTTTATATTCGATAGAATGTCGTCTAGACAGAGAATCATAAAATTCGGGGAGTATATCCGTTTTATGACTTAACAACCCCCTAAGAAATGATTTTTGGAAATTCAACCCCTAAGGGGTGAAATGGGGTAAAATGTGTTTTCACAGATTCCTCAATATCTCACAGGTCCAACAATATATCGCCTTCATTTTTGCTTATAAATATTATCCATATAAATGTTGAAAACCTTATTTCAGGATTTTGTCCTATTCATCCCCTAAAAGGGTGAATCTACAATCAGGGAGAATTATAGAACCCGACGTATTTCCTGTGTTTGTTGAGTTATTAAATTCGTATTTGGCATATAGATGTATTTTTAAAATATCTTTAAATGGTTTTGACAGTTTTTCAAAATTTCACCCCTAAAGGGGTAAAAGGATATTTCTTATTTGATAGAACATCCCTTGGACATAGATACATGATATTCGCAAAGTATATTCCCTCCATGACGTAAGCACCCACTAAGACGGGATTTTTCGAAATTCCACCCCTAAGAAGTGAAAAGAGGTGAAATGTGATTTCAAGGATTCCTCAATACCTCTTAGGACCAATAAGATATCGTCTTGAATTTTGCTTACAAAGATTACCCATACAAAGTCCGAAAAACTTATTTCAGGATTTTGTGCGAATCAACCCCTATAGGGGTCTACAATCGGGGTGAATCATGCAACCCTGCGTATTTCGTGTGTTTATTGAGTTATAACATTCCTTTTTGACATATCGGTGTCTTTTTAAAATATCTCGAAATGGTTTTGACAGTTTTTAAAAATGTCATCCCTAAAGAGGTAAATGGGTATTTTTTACTCGATAGAACGTCCTCTGGACAAAATACATGAAATTCTATTCTATAAGTATATTCCCTGTATGACGTAAGTACCCACTAAGACGGTATTTTTCGAAATTCAACCCCTAAGGGCTGAAATGTGATATCAAGGATTCCTTAATATCTCTTAGTACCAATAAGATATCGACTTGGCTTTTGCTTATAAAGATTAACCGTACAAATGCCGAAAATTTTATTTTTGGATTCTTTTCTAATCATAATCGGGGTAAATCTATAATCGGGGTGAATTATACAACCCATCGTATTTCCTGTGTTTATTAAGTTATAACATTCATTTTTGGCACACCGGTGTCTTTTTCAAATATCTCGACATAGTTTTTACAGTCTTTTAAAATGTCACCTCTAAATGTAAATGGGGGGGGGGGGGTGTTAAATGGGTATTTATAATTGATAATAATAATAATATAATAATAATAATTTATTAACCTTCATATACAAAATACAATTATGTGTGGGTATACATGCATGCATTGATGTGATAGGCATAGTCATATTTGTTTACGTGCGAAGTATAATGGGATGGAAGTTATCATAGCAATGAAATACAAGAACAGTATAAAATAAATAGTAGGAAACAACATAATAAATACAATAAAATACAGCAAATACAATAAAACACAGTAGAACGTTGATTATCAATTTACAATCTGTCAAGTCTAAAAGGATATTAATTTCTTTAACAATTCTCAAAAATTAAATAAATTACTAAATTGAAATATAATAGAATACAATAAAATAATATAAAACATAATAAGATACAATAAAACGCTGATTATTATTAATTTACATTCTATCAGGTCGAAATATAAAATGTTTAAAATTGTCAAAAATAATCAAAAATTAATAAAATAGAGTACAATAGAATGTAATAAAATACAATAAAATAGAATAAAATACAATAAAATACAATACAATACAATAAAATACAATAAAATACAGTAAAATACAATAAAATACAAATAAAATACAATAAAATACAATAAAACAATGAAATGTTGATTATCAATTTAAAATCTATCGTCGAATTATAAAATTTTTAAAATAGAATAGATTATATTATATTTATTTACCTTCATGCAATCATTCCTTCATTCAATTTATGTAGAGGTCGATAAAGTAAAAGAATAATAATAAAAAAAAAAATTTTTAAATAAAATAAATAAATTAAAAAAAAATAAAATAAATAAATTTATAAAAATAAAATAAAATAAATAAATAAATAAAATAAATAAAATAAAGAAATACATATACAAGAGAGGAAAATATTAAAATTCATTGAAACTGTATATATTTTTTTCTAAGAGATAGCGTTTTAACTTTATTTTGAAAGTATTTATATTTTTTGTGGAGATGATATCTTCCGGTACGCTATTTTAAAATTTACAGCAATTAAAAAATGCACATTTTTGATATCCTGATGTACTGTGAGCTTCAGGCAATAACAAATGCTTATTTCTAGTATTATATTTATGGTGAATGTTATTACTGAATGTACTTTTATTCTTGTAGACATACATAATAGCCGCATTTATGTATAGAGCCGGGAAAGTTAAAATTGATAATTTTTTGAAGTATTCTCTACATGATTCCCTATAACTTAATGATTCTAAAATGCGGATAGCACTTTTTTGTAAAATAAAAACCCTTTGCCAACCTGATGACTGTCCCCAATGAAGAATTCCGTAACTGAGATGAGACTGAAAACATGCAAAGTAAAGAGATCGCAATACATCCTTACTACATTTATGCTTTAAATATTTTAATGCATACAAACATGATGACAATTTCTGACAAATGTCATTGACATGGACGTCCCATTTTAAATTACAGTCCATGGTTATACCGAGAAGTTTTACATGATCAGAAAAATTAAATAGTTGTGTATCATATTTCAATAGGTTTTCGAGGTTGACTTTATTTTGGGTGGTTCTAAAAGCTACGCATGCTGTTTTATTTATATTTACTGTTAATTTATTATTATCCATCCAATTATTAACGTCCTCCATAACGTTGTTAAAAGCAGAGGTTATTTCTACAGAGTTTCCGCATTTTATAAGAAAGCTATTATCATCAGCAAAAGAAGTTATTTTAATATTTGGTAATGATCTCAAACAATATGGTAAATCATTTACAAATAGTATAAAAAGAGCTGGGCCTAAAACCGAACCTTGCGGAACTCCAATTTCCACTGAGGTTGTATCCGAATATGCCTCCAATTTTCCTTCATTGAACACTGTACATTGTGTTCTGTTTGAAAGATACGATTTAAACCAATGTAGAGCAGTCCCCCTTATACCGTACCTTTCCATTTTCGAAAACAGTATGTTGTGATCGACACAATCAAACGCCTTGCTGAGGTCGATAAAAATTCCCAAAGCTATATCAGATGAATCAATTATTTTTATCATTTCATTGATATATTCAAAAAGTGCCGTTTCAACCGATCTGTTTTTAAGGAATCCGTGCTGAGATTTGGAAAGTTGATTCGTCGCTGATAAATACGATATTAATTTATTGTTAACAATACTTTCGAAGACTTTAGCAATAGATGAAATAAGACTAATCGGCCGGTAATTTTCTATTTTATTTTTATCACCTTTTTTATGAAGTGGTCTTACTATGGTATGTTTCAATTTTATAGGAAAGACAGAATTTTTGAAGGATAGATTTATTAAGTGAGTCAAAGGTTCTGAAATATAATTTTTGCAATTCTTTAACAAGTTATTTGAAATGTTATCGTTTCCACTAGCGGCTGAGTTTTTTAATTTATTTATTGCATCTATTGTGTCTTGTTCGCAAACAGGAGATAGAAAAAAAGAATCGCGGTTTAATGGGATCATATTGTGTATATAATTATAATCAGTATTTTCGTCAAAATTTTTCCTCATGTCAGTAGCAATAGACGTGAAATATTTATTAAAATTATTTGCCATGTCTGTGACTTTCTGCATGTTACCAGTATCAACATTATCCGGAAAATCAGATGTTATTAAGTTGTTTTTTCTAGTTTCATTTATTATTTGCCACATTTTTTTATTTTTATTTGTTGAATTTTTAATAATACCGTCGTTGTAGTCAACTTTTAATGTACGAAGCAGACATTGGTATTTTTTGTTGGATTCCTTATATATATCTTTAAAATTATCGTATTTTTGAGACAATTCGCGAAAATTATCGACTCTTTTTTTAAGTTCTAGTGCTTCTGTTGTTAACCAGGATTTATTGGCTCTATTTTTACGTTTAATTTTCTTTTTTTTAAACACAAGGTTAAAGAAATAAGTTACTATGTTAATAAAATTTTCAAATGCTCTTTCCGGACAGTTTTCATACAAAACATTTTGCCATGTTTGCGTTTCAAGGTGGGATGTAAATTCTGCAATATTTTTTTGGGACATGTCATATGCATATTCTTCGTTCTTTAATTTGAAATTATTAATAGTACGGTTTAATCTAATCAGTTGGTAAGAGTGATCTGACATATTAGTTTTTGTGACTTCAACCATATCGTACGATACTGTATTCGATATTATAAAATTGTCCAAACAAGAATTTATGCGCGTAGGTTCAAAAATTGCGCATTTTAACTCAAATGAATTAAGAATATCGTTTAATCGATTTTTTGATGAACTTTCTTTCAAAATATCAATGTTAAAATCGCCACCTAAAAGAATATTTTTATTTGTAGTCGACATAAAATTCAACAAATCACAGAAAACATCAAAAAATAAATTTTCATTTGCACCGCTCGGTCGGTAACAAGATAGAATAATTAAGTCTTTACTTTCTGCTCCACAACACTCGAAGATATAAGGAATGTTGAATTCCTGTACGGTTTTCATTGCATTTATTGATAGGTTATCTTGACAATAAATCGCTGCTCCCCCATGTCTCCCTCTTTCTCTGCATGTGTAGGTGACTAATTTATATCCATTTATAGATGCATATTTAATCTGTTCCTCAGACTGCCAATGTTCCGTTAGTAATAAAATTTTTGGATTTAAATTATCTAGAGTAGCTTCGAGCATATTGATTTTGTTTGATATGCATTGTATGTTATGGTGCATTATCAAGAATCCTGAATTTAGTTTTAATTTATTATGGTCTTGTCTAAAAAATTGTCATTATTTTGGGTAATTATATTTGGACGCATAATGATCTCTGCTAACTTTTTGCATATAAATTGTTTAGCGCTATATTTAAGATGTAGTCCATTATTGGTAAAACTGTGACGTTCTGAATAAAAATTAGTGTCAAATAAATAGGCATGGGTTTCACTTTCCATAATATCGTAGAGAATGCAGTTCATGTAGAATATGTCTTCATTTGCACTTTGCTGAATATCGTATCTGTAGGGTACTGAGAAACCGATTAAATTTGTGTGTTCAGTTTTATTAATTATCTGTTTGTAAAGTTCGCTCAGATATATATAGTGGTTCGGAAAATTGTTGGTGCCACCTATGATTATCACATAATCGTCTTTAGTCAACTTTGAAGCTACACTTGTAAGGTTGTTAATAACTCCACTGAGGGAAGCATTTGGTTTAACATATGACTCTATTTCATAAGAATTACTGAGATAACTACTTAGTATAGAGCTGATGTGTCGGCCATGGCTATCACCTAAAATTAATATTTTCTTCTTCAACTCTCTGTTCTTGTTCATATGTTTCGACTGGTATGTTGTAACTGGTGAAATAACATCTGGCTTATTAGAGGGTGGTAATTTTCTTTGATTATTAGGAGGCTTTAACGTGGTAGCTATAGTTTGAGTACATGCACTGTTAACATTTTTGAGTGTTTGTGTACACGCGTCTGTTTTAATCGTTGGCGGTTTTTCAATAATATTTTGTAAATCTTCTATTAATTTAGTTTTTGATTCATTTTGGAGTTTTAAAGATATTATTTCACGCTCCATTTTCACAATTTGGGCTTGACTTTCTTCTTGCGCAGCATTTGCTCGGGCTAGTTTATTTTTTAAGTCTATTATTAGGTCCTTGAATTCACATCTATTTTGTATTCGAGACGGTACATTATCTTCACACGACACGATAGATATTAAACTATTATTTGGGCTTAGTAAGGTCTTTTTTTCTTGCGATAATTTTTTGCTAATTTGACTTCTGGTGCTAATTTTATTATTCATGATTTTTATTCGTATTTACTATTTAGGAATTTAAACAAGTTTTTAGTTATTTATACTAAAATAAAAATAGTCGTTTTCGTGTTTTTTATTTTATTTTTGTGTAAGAAAAGACTGGTAGTTACTAAAAAAATTATCTCTAATACACGGTGAGACACGAAAGTTGTAATGAAATAAAATAGTACACTTTAAAAATATTGAATAAAGTTCTATTGAAAATAGATTTTAATAGCACTTTTAAAAATAATAATAAATAAATAAATATAAAACAGAGTAAAAAACGATTAAAATATAATTTAAATTTAATAAAATAAAAAAAATAAAATTACTTGAGAGTGACGGGATTTGAACACTCAACCTTCGATTTATGGATCTAATACTTTAGCCACTACTCTATAAGTACCATGAAAAATAATTCAGTTTTTGAAGGAGTAATGACAGGGATACAAATTTTTTCACCTCAAGGGGCCTATCATGAGGACTTAATAATATAACAAACAACAGAAAGGCCACGGATGGTTACAAATAAGTGAACATTAAAGGAAAATATATTGAAATATGAATTTGGGTACTTATCTTTTCGATGTAATTAGCTCGTTGATTAAGCTAAAATCACCTTTATGAACAACACCTAATTATTATTAACGGTCTAAAAACTTGTTTAAATAATCAAAACTTAACAAGATATGTTTTAGATTTGATGTTTTTTGTTTAATTATTAGTTTAACACAATATAAGAAATTATTTTTCACTTTTAGTATTGAAAACTACTTTTTTAACATTAAGAATATAAATTTATGTCTCAAAGATGGCTGACGATTCCATATGTATATCTTCCCTTGGATATAGAGACATGATATTATATTTTCCAGTATATTCCTTCCGTGATGTAAGCACCCACTAAGAAGAGATTTTTCGAAATTCGAGCCCTAAGGGTTGAAATGTGATTTGAAGGATTCCTCAATATACCTTAGGACCAATGAAATATTGACTTGATTTTTGATTACAAACGTTACCCATAAAAAAATTTGAAACAGTAATTAAGGATTTTGCCCTAATCAACCCCTAAAGTGTTGACCCACCCCAAATCTACATTTGGGGTGGTACATAATTCCACTTTAGTACATAATTTTGTATTTAAAATATTTACAAAGCGTTTTGTAAGTTTTTTAAATTTCATCCCTAAAAGGGTAAATTGGTATTTTTTATTCGAAAGAACGTCCCTTGACATAGAGATATGAAATTCAGGATATATATTCCCTCCATGTCGCAAGCACCCGCGTATATGGAATTTTTCGAAATTCGACCCCTAGGGGATGAAAAGTGATAAAATGTTTTTCTCGGATTCTTCATTATCTTTTAGGTCTAATGGTATATTGATTTGGATTTTGCTTACAATGTTATCAGTATATGTGTTTAAAAATTAAATTCAAGATCTTACTCTAATCATCCATCCCTAAAGGGGCGATTCTAGATTCGGGGTGAATTATAGAACCCTTTGTAGCTTCTGTCTTTGTTGTACTACAACTGTGTTGTACTTTTTCGCATTTATGTGTCATTTTAATATCATTAGTTTCAAGATCATTACATTTTGATCGTTTTTTTTATATTTCACCCCTAAATTGCATTTTTTATACTTCCCTAAATTGCATTGGTACATTGGTATTTTTTAGTAGACAATTGAAATCGGGGACTATATATCTTCCATGACGTAAGCAACCACTAAGAAGAGATTTCTCGATATTCGACCCCCAAGGGGTGAAAACGGCTTTCTTAATATCTTTTGATGAAATAACGACTTGCTTTTTACTTACTATGGTTACCCGTACGCATATATACAAATATAATTTAGTATTTTGCTTCAATCAACACTTAATCTACATTACATCAGGGCGACTTATATAATGCTTCGTAACTTATTTGTTTGTTGAGTGATATCATTCCTTTTTGGTATATAATTTTTTTTTTTTCTCATCTTTAGAAAGTCTTTTAAACGTTTTTTTTTATCTATAAAGGGGTAAATAGGTATATTTTTGATTAGATACATGGAATTCCGGAAACATATTCCTTCCATAACGTAGGCATCGAACCCTTTATATCTCCTGTGCTTCTTGAGTTATAACATTCCTTTCTGGCATATAGGTTACTTTTTAAAATCTTTCGATAGTTTTCTGACAGTTTTTTAAATTTCATTCCTAAAGAATTTTTTATTAGAAATAAGAAATTTCAATTACATTTCTCGATATGCCGTAAGAACCCACTAAGAAAGGATTTTTCGACCCCTATGGGGTGAAAAGGAGTAAAATGTTTTTTCTTAGGACAGATGAGATATCGACTAGGTTTTTGCTTATAAAAGTTACCCGTGCACATGTTTAGAAACAAACTACGAATTTTACACTAATGAGCCTCTAACGGGGTGAATCTACACCTGAGGAGAGAGTCAGCAATGTGATCTACAAAGAATACTATCAATATACCGTAGCGAAGCACGGGTACTCAGCTAGTAACACATATAATAGGTGTGTTCGATTTGCATATTTGCAGTTACTGTTGGATAAAAATATTTGACCTATGAAAAAAATATATGATCTACAGAATAGTACCTATGAAAATAATAGTTTACCTACGTATTAAATAATTGATCTATGGTTTTAATTTTTGACCTATAGAATTAATTATTGAGCTATAGAAATATTTATCGACCTATGAGAATAATTATCAACCTATGTAAATATTTAATAGATCTATGGAAACAATCATATACCTACTGATATAATTATTGATCTATGAAATTTGATCTATAAAATTAATACTTGACCTATAAGTACTCTTGCACTCTATCGCGAAGCGAGCTACCCATCTTTTAGTTTAATGTCAAAACACTATCTTAGGTTAGGTTAGGTTCGTAAGGGTTTGGTTAGAAGAGCCGAGCGAAGCGAGCTACCCATCTTCTAGTTTAATGACAAAACACTATCTTAGGTTAGGTTAGGTTAGTATGCAGATGTCACTACTGTCTATAGGTCGTTTATTATAGATCAACTGATAATTTTCTATAGGTCAACTATTAATTTACTATAGATCATTTTTTAATTATCTATAGGTAAATGATTGATTTTTCTATAGGTAAAAATATAAAATTTCATAGGAAATATTTGAATTATTAATAGATCATAAAATTAGGATCCGTTACTGTTTACTGCCGCGTTAAAAAAATCTGTTCGTTTTGTTTCGTAGTAACTGCAAATCTGTTTGATTTGTCGTAATTTACTGCCAGTTTATGACGCTACTGCGAAAAAGTTACAGCTGCTTCTCTTGCGGATTATTTGTTACGGCTGTGTTTGTTCACCTTTTTGAGTTGGTACCATAGATAAAGAATAAATGGTTGGTATTACTTTGTTTTTGACTTTTTGACAGAAATATGGCTAGCATATTTGTTTTGATATTTATACTACAGTCTGTTCCAAACGGTTAGGCGGAACTAAATGGGAATTTTGTTCTTTTAGGTTGTCACGAGAAGGGACCTTGCTAGGGTTATTTCATTTTTGTTGTTGGAATGTCAAAATTTAAAATTCCATCAATGAAACCATGGAAACGAAGTATATATGTCAAAATTAAATTATTTTTTTTATATATTTTAATGACAAAAATATAAATAATTGGGAAATTTGTAATAAGAGTGACACAAAAAATTAACATATAAAGAAAATGACATTTTAAAATGATGAAAAAAATCACCAAAAAATGTTTATTGTAAGTATGATTTACAAAGCTTAAACAAAACGGCCGAAAAGCACGATTTAAACGATGAAAGTAACTAGATTGTAAAATCTAGTTCCGCTTAACCGTTTGGAACAGACTGTATATTCTTTGATGGCTAATGTCTTACAAATTCTTTTTTTGAATATCCTGGGACAATAGTTTCTACAAAATTTTTCAGTTTTTCTATCCTGGGGCATTTTGTAAACCTCGCAAATACAGTTCATAACTTCATCATCCGAACTCGAAAAATCGAAATCTGAATCAGATGATTCTGCATTTGATAATATTTCAAGATCCATTAAATATAATCTAATATTTTTCACCCTTTCGACACTAGGCTGACCAGATTTTTTTCACAGAAAAAGAGTATACTAAAAAAAAGGTTACACTCCAAAAATTCAAATAATTAGCAAAAAACAGAGGTCCTCATTCAAAAATACTAGTGACGAGCAAGAAAAAAGGTCTTCACTCCCAAAATAGAAGTGATGAGCAAAAAAAAGGTCCTCACTTCTAAACTAGAAGTAATAAAAACAAGTGACCATCAAAAAAGAGTATATTCAGGTTTTTTTTATAAAAAGTAAGAGTATAGAAAATATTACTCAAAAAAGAGTATAATACTCTTAAAAAGAGTACGTCTGGTCACCCTATTCGACACACAAGATAATCTCCGAACCAAATCGTAAAAAGATTCTTAACCTGGAAAGTTATCTGACATCTGTCTGACATATGTCAAAATTAAATTATTATTTTTTATAAATTTTAATGACAAAAAAATTAATAAATGGGAAATTTGTATTAAGGATGACACAAAACGGCCGAAAAGCACGTTTTAAACGATGAAAGTAACTAGATTGCAAAATCTAGTTCCGCTTAACCGTTTGGAACAGACTGTAAGAATGACTCAAAAAATCAAAATATAAAGAAAATGACAATTTAAAATGATATTAACCTTAACAAAAAATGTTTATTGTAAGTATGATTCACAAAGCTTAAACAAAACAGTCGAAAAGCACGATATAAACGATGAAAGTAACTAGATTGCAAAATCTAGTTCCGCCTAACCGTTTGGAACAGACTATATGTTACCAGTTTTTAGTAGTAAACTGCTAACTGCAGCGTTTTACTGCTAGCGTTTAGCAGTATAACGCGAAGGTGCAAATCGAACATACCTAATATCATTCTATTTCCTACAGTAGTACTACTATATTTTTAACGATTACCTTCAAATAATAAATTTTAGTTTTACAGATGTTGCCTCTACAATGTTACCACTAGATAAAAGTGAAATGTTTTGCCACTTTTTTTTTACTTGCCCGACCTTAATATATAAGGGGCAAGTATTGTAATCGCGAAAATTTTCGATGTCGAGATTTTGACTGATGACCACGTTTCATGGTCCAGGGAATCCAAAAAAATTATTTTCGAAGTGCCGTTCGTATGTGTGTGTGTCTGTGTGTATACACGATAACTCAAAAACGGTTTAACTTAAAGAGTTCGTTCTGGTACTAAAAAATTCTCCTAATAATTGGGAAGAACCCTATTGTTTCTTATTAAAATCCGAAACCGGAAACGGAAGTTATTAAACTTTAAAATTTAAAAAAATTCGTAACTAGTAAACCAAGCTTTGGACAAAAATTTGTATAGGACATAATTTGATGTATTTTTGAAGATTTACCTAAATCTTCTTTTAAATTTAAAAAAAATATATATATATCTATTTTTTTTATTATTATTTTTTTTATGGGAGGGCAAGTCTAGCGGAGGTCTCCCTACGCCACTGGTTTGTAATATTGTCACAGTATATACAGTAGTTTCACTCGACCGTTTTTCTGTACCAGATTTTTCATGCGCATGTGTGAATCCTGGTTAGGACGCGCAGTTTTGCGAAGTGAATAAATTAAAAAATATTAAATATTATTTTATATTTAAGTAATTTTCCTACTTTATTATTATACTACTTTCAATAGTTTTTGTATAATATTTTTTAAATTCATTTTAGAGTCATAAAATGCAAATTCTTTTGTTAGTTGTCATATAAAGCTTATTCGTCCGTATCCATACGCTTAATAGTCTGTATCGTTCATTAGAATTTTGGTTAGGACGAGGTAGCTCGAGGTCACGAAAATGTGGTACGCCAACATCAAAGCTTCCGACACGAGTCGGCTTACTGATTCTACTGTGATATTGTCGTAATGCACGCAAAATAGCGCGCACTACAAATTAAAATCTGTTTTTATTATACACTAATTTATAATTAAATACTTTAATTGAACATATAAGTAAGAACATGTTGATCTATGAAATACGTTTCTATTATAGTAAAGCGAATAATACTTGGAATTTCAGAGAAAACAAATATATAGATTATTAATATAGTTTAAGAAAAACATTAAACTGAAGGAGATCAAAAATGTTAGAGGCCAACAATAAATACGCCAATAATAATTCGAAATAAATATCTCGAATATTAAAGACATTTAATAAAAAAAATGACATAATAACATGACAAAAATACATAATAACTGATATTTTAAAATCTGATATATTGTCACGGGGTGGATTTAAGAACGGACATCTTTTCTACAAAATTTATTATATTATAAAAATATTACAATACAATACAATTAATTGTCAGAATGGCTGCTGTGTTGACGGTTAGCGGCTGATGTCAGTCCCGTTCTTGCCCCGGCTTCTCCAGGATCGGTCGAACCACACCATGTATCCACGAGGCGGACACGTGGAGAAGCCCTGTAGACGGCACTCACATCTCGGGTTGGTGACTTAACAGCTGGGCTGGTCCTCGGGTAGCGTGCTCACAAAAAATGGCCGAATGAATAACTAACTGCCTCAATGAATCACTAACAGACTCGATGAATAATTGACTGACGACTCTATTCCCTAAGACCATTTTATAACTGTTAACCAGGACACTATGACGTCAAGTCCTACCTCAATTGTTTTGGAAACATTATTCATTTGTGTAATTGTTGGCAGCAATTAAAGACCCTAGTCGGCACAATTGAATAATGTTTATCAACACATCAGAAGTAGTTCAAAACTTACGTTGACAAACACGCAACACTTTGCACATTCTTTAATTCCCAAAACCGCAAGTCAGCAACCGCGACCTACACGACCTAAAGGCCGCTCAAAGAATTGGGACATTAGCATACAATTATGTCATAATTGTGACATTACTCCCCCCCCCCCAAGCATGACGCCCCGACATGCTAAAGTACGAAATTCAATTTTTAACAGAAATTGTAAATGCTGTTTTGGAACCGTCGGACGTCTCCAAAGGAATCCAGTGGTTGCTATGATTTTGCCCAAAAATTTTGAAAAAAGAATTTTTATTTTTTTTTGTGTTTTTTGACAGAAAAAATGGAGCGTAAATGTGCAAATGTGCTAAGTGCTTGCTCCCTCGAGTCTAAGTCTTGAATCCAATAAATATCAATATACGAGAAAAATTAATTTTAATGTTTACTACTTGAATTTTAATAAATGATAGATTTAAAAATAAATAAATAAATAAATAAAAATAAAAAATATGAGTTTAGCATAATAGATTTTATTATACTAAACCAAATTTTGTTACCCGAAATGTTGGTTAAATGGTCGTTACCAACACGTTGGCGTCTGGGTGGCTACTTGATCCGCGAGCGCTATCCTGCCTAGCGCTTCGCGCTCTTTCCTTATTGGTGGGGATCCTCTGCTGCTAGGCATCCCTCACGAGTTGCCCTCTCACTATAGGGCTTTTCATAGCTGTAACAGCTTCAATACGCCAGCGGTGTCAGCGACGGAGCCTCAGGCCGTTTGCAGGGGTGCTTTGAACATGGTCTTGGGGAAACCATGGCAGTCTACGGCGGAGCTGACACCAGGATGGTAACCAGAGCCATCGGGACTTTTGTGTTCCTAGTCCCGATCCGGGCCGCCCATCTCTGTCAGACGCACGGGAACTTCGATGCCGTCTGGCAGGATTAATATTGCCTCACTTCCTTCTTGCGCTTCTAATACGTCTATTCGTATCCTTTCACCTTCCACTTCTTCTGTTGATCCGGGCATCCTTGATTTCCGACGCTTCAGGAGTCGGATCAACTGATGGAGCAAGCAACCCCCATAGCCTAAAGCCTCTAAACCTGCAACACCAGCCATTAATTACAATATTTTATCATTAACATATTCAACCATTTTTTTTTTGATCATATGCAAAAAAAAAATAATAATAATAAAAATAACTAAATAATAATAACAAATAAATAAATCTTTAACTAGATTATTTTAAGCAAGTTCAATCTTACGAAAGATCCGGCGTCATGTGCGTAATTGGATATTATGCTTATGTAGCATTCCACTGTGCATGGTATTTTTTCAGTCTATTGACATGCACAGTGTGGTACTTGTTGTTTTTTAACATTTTAAACTTTGTATTTCCTTGATATTTGATTTTAAACGCACATAACTCTTCCACACTCAAAACAGATGAATCTTCCATCACTGATCTCTTCATGATAGTATCTAGGCTTGGAGATTCTTTCGCTCTGGGTTCTTCTAGGATTGAAGTGGGTCCTATCCTCACCCTGCGGAGCGTCACTTGGCTAATGGAGCTCTGCGATGGACTTCTTATTCTTATTCTTGCTTCAGGTGGTGCGATAAATCTCATCCCGACGGCTGGCGAAAGAATAGTGCTGTTTTGGATGCGCACTGAACGTTTTGATGGAACGGACCTCTTAGATTGAAATCTTCTTAGTCTCAGCCATCCTTACGCTACGTAATATTGCAGGGCTTCTTGTGGTTCGACCTCGGCGCCTTTACCATACTTGGTGCGACCATGACCTCGGCGCCTCCACCATACTTGTCACGGGGTGGATTTAAGAACGGACATCTTTTCTACAAAATTTATTATATTATAACAATATTACAATACAATACAATTAATTGTCAGAATGGCTGCTGTGTTGACGGTTAGCGGCTGATGTCAGTCCCGTTCTTGCCCCGGCTTCTCCAGGATCGGTCGAACCACACCATGTATCCGCACGAGGCGGACACGTGGAGAAGCCCTGTAGACGGCACTCACATCTCGGGTTGGTGACTTAACAGCTGGGCTGGTCCTCGGGTAGCGTGCTCACAAAAAATGGTCGAATGAATAACTAACTGCCTCAATGAATCACTAACAGACTCGATGAATAATTGACTGACGACTCTATTCCCTAAGACCATTTTATAACTGTTAACCAGGACACTATGACGTCAAGTCCTACCTAAATTGTTTTGGAAACATTATTCATTTGTGTAATTGTTGGCAGCAATTAAAGACCCTAGTCGGCACAATTGAATAATGTATATCAACACATCAGAAGTAGTTCAAAACTTACGTTGACAAACACGCAACACTTTGCACATTCTTTAATTCCCAAAATCGCAAGTCAGCAACCGCGACCTACACGACCTAAAGGCCGCTCAAGGAATTGGGACATAATTGTGACAATATCAATAGAAGATAATTCTACTTACGATACACTGGTCTACAAGATATGCAAGGAAATTTAGGACATTTAACTCTTTGCAATGAATTTGTAATCAGTGATTCTTAAACTCTGGTCCGCGGGTAAAGGCCTTTAAGTGATTAAATTTGTTTTATATTGGAACTAGAAACTTTACAACTGCGGTTTGGATGTACCTGAATGATATTAATTATAAAAAGGAAATTAGGAAATAAATAAATCCATTATATTTAAAAAAACATACACATAGTGACTTGAAAAAGAGGATAGTGAGACAACTATAGTCTCCATATAAATTATATTTAACCAGAATTGTAAAATAATGATTATTTTTGTAATCAACTATTTGTGGAAAACCATTACTCATATAACCGTAATCAGAAATTTGATTGCAATTACCTAAATAAACAGAATACAAAATTCTTGATATGATTAGAAATATTCAAAAAGTATCAAATCTTTACAAAACTATGTTAAAATTTGGAATTTTTCATATTCTCAAAATATTCAGGTCTACGGCCAATATCACTCTTAATTTTCGCTTCCCTTGAAATAAAACATTCATAAATTATAATCAATACACTTGATTATTGGAATGAAGTAAGCCATGGATGGTAAAACAATCAGTTAGAAATGTCAGTTTTGACTGTGTATAATTAAAATTATGTCATTGTAATAAAGTTATGTTATCAACTTTATAGTAATTATTTGAAACTAGTGTATTCAAAGTCATTACATGGCGCAGTCTGGAGGTGATACAAACCACGTTAGTAAGCCATTTAAACCTTATGGTACCCCACCACTGTTTGACCTTGAAGAATATAAAGACACATTTGAGCTATGGTACAAACAGTGGAATATATTTTTGGCATTGTCTACTATCGACACATGCCTTACAGCAGAACAACGGCCCACATACAAGACTAACATCTTGTTATCATGTTTGTCAAAGTCAACCTTACAAACAGTGTTGACGATGGGCCTATCCGAGGAAGAATTAGCATCTTATGAAATTATCATTAATAAATTACGTGAGAGATGCAATGCTGGCCGAAATAGGCATGTTTGGCGAAGGCAGCTAGCTTTAAGAGTGCAGAGACCAAACGAAACAGTTGACAATTGGTTATGTGACCTCAGAGACATTTCCAGGAAATGCGAATTTAATGTCGATTGCTGCTCATCTTGCGAATCATCAAGAATTCTAGGCCAAGTAATCTTTGGGGTCCAGGATGATGAAGTAAGAAGAAAACTTTTGGAACATGGGGATAAATTAAGTCTAGATCAATCTTTAGTAATTTTGCGAACATTTGAGGCGACTGAGAATGAGTCAGTGAACATTAAGCAAGGGACATCCTTATCAATACAACAAACAAAGTTTGAGAAAGAAAGAACACATAAAAAGATGTCGTTTGAAAAACCTATTGGGAAACAAATGGTAGAAAAGACTGGTTGTTGGAACTGTGGGTCAAGCGGTCGCCATAGTAAAGTCGACTGTCCGGCATGTGATAAGATATGCAATAATTGTGGCAGGAAAGGTCATTTTGCCGTAGTATGTAGAAGTGAACCCAGGGGTAAGAAACCTGTCAATATAATTAATGTCATAGGCTTAAGAAATGTTTCCAACCTAACATATAATGAATTAATTACTATAAAAGTTATACCCGCCAGTCAGCAAAATAAACCAGTTAATCTACTAGCGATGCCAGATTCTGGAGCCGAGATTGATGCTATCCCTGATACAACTTATTTTCAGAAATTTAACAAGATTAAGCTCTATCGATCAGGATCACCAGAGACGGCCACAGGGCAGCCTATCATGTCAATGGGTGCATTCAAAGTTAAAATACACTGGTTGTCAGAACCAGACGGCGAAAAATCAGAGGCTGTTGCAACTATACATGTTTTGAAAAATTTGAAACAGCCTATAATTTCAAAAAATACGCAGAAAGCTCTAGCGATGCTGCATGAAGGCTATCCTAGAACACGACCTGAAGCTCGACAATTACAGCAAGTGAAGGCAGATATTTTAGATAAAAATTCAATTGATGCAACTGCTTTTCGTAGAGTATTGAGCAAAAACATGAGTCAGGTCGATATTTGTCAAGTGGAGAATAATGATGAGCTTGAAATAATAGAACCGGACCTCAGACAACTTATGAAGGAACATCCGGAAATTTTTGATGGTGAATGCAGACCAATGCATGGTGAGAAGCATCACATAGTCATTAAAGAAGGTGTTATACCGATGGCCATCAGACGGTCAAGACCTGTATCGGAACCACTGCTTCCAAAATTGAAAGAAGAACTAGAGTTGTTGGAGCAACAGGGCATTATCACAAAAGTTATTGAACCTACTGAATGGGTGCATCCAATAGTTATCGTACCAAAGAAGTGTGGTGCAATACGACTATGTGTTGACTTCCGAGCGCTGAACAAGATCATCATCAGACCGAGATTTAGTTTGGTAACACCTTTCCAGGCAGTACGAACTATCCCTGCAGGAATGAAATATTTCACAACAATCGATGCCCTCAAAGGATATCATCAAGTAGAACTAGATGAGGAGTCATCGTTATTAACCACATTCAGCACACCATTTGGACGATGGCGTTATCTACGACTGCCATTTGGTATTGTTCACGCCGGGGATGAATATGGTCGTCGCCTAGCAGAAGTATTCGATGATTTCCCATCCAGTCGCAGAATTGTAGAGGACGTTGTGGTTTTTTCCAAAGAGTACGATGAACATATTAAATTAGTACGAAAACTGTTCGCGCGTGCAGCAGAACACGGTATTGCTTTAAATATAAAGAAAGTTAAGTTTGCACAACCAAGCGTAGTGTTTGGTGGGTACGTAATTGACAAAAACGGGTATAAGCCAGATCCGACGCTGACGAAGTCTATTCGAGAGTTCCCAGCACCTACAAACATAACAGAAATGAGAGCATTCTTCGGACTTTGTCAACAAGTTGGAAATTTTTCAGATGAAATATCGGAAGCATTGA
Source organism: Liopterus haemorrhoidalis (assembly GCA_963971575.1). Lineage (NCBI taxonomy): Eukaryota > Metazoa > Arthropoda > Insecta > Coleoptera > Dytiscidae > Liopterus > Liopterus haemorrhoidalis. The sequence continues at coordinate 27,488,060 of OZ020620.1, forward strand.
AACCGTTAGCCCCACTGTTGAAGAAAAACGTTAGATGGTTATGGACACCACATCATCACGAAGCATTCAAAGAAGCAACACTAAAATTGTCTAACTGTACTGATCTTTCATTTTACAGCCCAACGAAACCCACCACACTGCATGTCGATGCCTCCCGATTGCACGGATTAGGGTTCGTCTTAAAACAACTCAGCAATCAGAATCGATGGTGTACGATTCAGGCGGGCTCCAGATTTTTATCAGATGCTGAAACCAGATATGCGATGATCGAACTAGAGTGTTTGGCTGCTGCATGGGCGATGGCAAAATGTCGTCACTTCCTTGAGGGACTTCCGTCATTTGTGCTAGTGACTGATCATAAGCCATTAGTTCCAATCTTAAACGATTACAGCTTGGATCGTCTAGACAACCCTCGTTTATTGAGGTTAAGAATAAAAATGCAAAGGTATTGTTTTACAACTCGTTGGGTTCCAGGAAAACAGAACACAGATGCTGACGCTTTATCAAGAGCTCCAGTCGACAAACCTAAAACTACAGATGAACTTGCTGAAGGTCCATCTACTTTCAGAGCGAGAACGGCATTAATATGTGCAATTGAAGGATCTAATGATAACGTGATTGATCCTGTCTTGGAGCGAGTTAAAATGGCAGCCGCAGTCGATCCGGTTATGGTTAACCTGCGAAAGTTAATAATGAATGGTTTTCCGACAGAAAAATGCAACTTACCAGAAGAGTTAAGGCCGTTCTGGAACGTACGAGAGAAATTGTCGATCGACAATCACGATGGTATGATTTTATGTGGAGCTCGAATTGTGGTACCGAAGCTGTTGCGGGTAGATATTTTACATGATTTGGCAGAGATGCACCAAGGAGCAACTAAACTTCGTCAACGAGCTAGATTATCCGTATACTGGCCAAATATGGATAATGATGTCGAAAATATCGCAAGAAGCTGCATTAAATGTACCTAGAAACTGCCTTCATTACCTAGAGAGCCCTTAAAATGCCACGCTGAAGCTACGCGACCTTTTGAACAAGTTTGTATTGATTTAGGGCAAGTAAGAGGTAGAGATTTTCTTATTTTGGTGGATAAGTTTAGTGGCTGGCCACATGTTGTACCATTTCAGAACACAAACACGACTAGTGCGAAAATAATAAAAGCTCTACGAGAATTCTTTACAAGCGTGGGAACACCAGTTAAATTATGGTCTGATAATGGGCGGCAATTCACATCAGCAGAGATGAAAATATTTTTGAAGAATTGGGGTGTAGAGTCAGGATTATCATCACCCTATTTTTCACAGTCAAATGGTCAGGCAGAAGCGGCAGTCAAGTCCATGAAGAAATTAATTGAAGGTTCTTGGACCGCAGGGTCATTTGATGAAGATAAATTCGCAAAAGCCTTGCTGTTATTTCGAAATGCACCCCGTGAAGGTGGAATGTCCCCCGCTCAGGCCGTTTTTGGAAGACCTGTGCGAGATTGCTTACCAGCGCATCGAAGGTCATTCGCTCTTGAATGGCAAAAAGCCTCCGATATATTAGAAAAAAGATCGAGGCGAGCGAAAGATTTACGGGTACAACATTTCAACAAAAATACTCACGAGTTATTTGAGTTTAAAGTAGGGGATCACGTCTTGGTCCAACACCCCGAAACGAAATGTTGGGCTACACCAGGGGTTATCGTGGAAGTTGGTTCGAACAGAGACTACTTAATAAAAACTCCAGCGGGAAGGATATTCAGAAGGAATCGTCGATTCCTACGTCGCCGTATACCGGTGATGCCATTTTCGGGAATAGCCACGAGTGGAGAAACTATGAACGTGAAAGAAGCAAAGAATGCAGCTAATAATGCAAATGAGACGACACAAGAGGCGATTGATACAAATGAGACATCACAAGAGGCGATTGGTGTCGGAGAAGGCCTTCGAAGATCTTCTAGAGCTTCGAAGCCAGTACGAAGATACCCTGCGCCGGAAGGTATGATAAAATTCAAGAAAGAAAAAGAAAAAGCATGGAATGAAGTAAGCCATGGATGGTAAAACAATCAGTTAGAAATGTCAGTTTTGACTGTGTATAATTAAAATTATGTCTTTGTAATAAAGTTATGTTATCAACTTTATAGTAATTATTTGAAACTAGTGTATTCAAAGTCATTACAATTATTCTAAAAAAACATTAACTTTTTCTTACATTAATCATCAAAATATTACAATGTAAATAAAAATATATTTAACATACATGTTTATTATTTGAAAACATTTATCGTACGAGTTATGTTTCGGACACTTACAAGAGCCTTTTTAAAAAGACAAGATTTTATTAAGATACAAATATGTGTCCTTAGTACAACGATACAAGTAAGATTAAAAGAGATACAAAAAAACAAGTATATATAATATTTCTAAGACATGCTGATGCAGCTTGTTGTCCGGGTGTCCTATTCCGTGTACATAGTCGTGTTTTATGGAATATAACTCCTTGGGCCTTACTGGAGAACTATGGGGTTACCACAGAGTTCGATCAATTTCTTGAGCTGCTGGATCGGCTGATGTTCCTTCATTGGGGTCGGTGCAGGTGGATGCCTTCTTCTTTATTAAGTGATATCGATATGTACCGATGATGACGGAGATCCCAATTAAAATGTAGATCACTATCGTATATATATCGATTCTGTCGTAGTAGATAGGGACATTATTAATTTCTTTTAATTTTAGATTTTGATCATTAAGGTGGTTATGTATTAGTGTTAGTCCGTCCATTTTAATTGATTTTAATTTAAGTGTCCCAGATTTTATAGGAGTTTGATTTAATATTTCACTTTTAACTTTTATTTGTGGTAATTTAATTTCTTTAAATTTTTGTCCAGAGTCTTTAATGGTTTTTAATAGAAAGTCTCCAACATGCACTTCACAATTATTATTATAAAGTTCTATTAAGTAACTTCCATTCAGGGGAACATTTTCTTCATTTTCTTCGCACTTTTGCGTGGCTACTACGCTGTTAGGGGTAGTGATGATCCATTTATTCCTGTCGATTTTACTAATTTCTATTTCTTCTACGGTAACTGGTAACTGTAAGCAGGCGTTTGTGTCGTTCAAATATCTTAATAGTTGAAGTTCACAGGGCATTTTATGAACTCTAGTTTTCTTCAGATGTACTTCATTACAAAGGAAATTTCTTGGCTAGATTTCTTGGCAGTTATCTTCTAAGTATGCGTAATGCTGCTCATTGGAAATTATGAATTTGGAATTGGGTATAATGACCTTGAATGAATGTGGTATATCGGTTGGTGTAGGTAATGGATATAATCGGTAATAGTCAAAATTTCTCAACTCTACGATAGGGATTTCCATGATAAAAATTATTTCGTTTCCTTTGCTGTAACTTTTAACTTCAGTAATTTTTTCCAATAATTTTATATTATTCAAATTTGGTTCGAAAGGAAATTTACATTTCGTCAAGTCTTTTGTCGTTTTGTTAATTTCTGTCAGGAATAATTTCAGGTCTATGACAGAGTCATGTAGTACGTTTAATTTTGCAAATGTGACTGCCACTTCTATTTTTTCGAGATTATCGTATATTATTTGTAAAGAGCTAGCAATTTGGAAAATTACCATTTCTAACAAGAAGTATAGAGAATTATCGACTTTTGTTACGTGCGTAATCTGAATGACCTTTTCTAATTGCAGAATTCTAGAAGTTAGAATTTCTTGATTATGACTTAAAATTTTTGAGTTTTCTTGGAAATTTTTTATAGTAGTTTGTAAGTAGCGTGATTTGATCGTCAATAGTGGTTTTAATTGTTTCTTGATTTTTCTTTAGAACATCGATGGCTTTATCGTACCTTTCCGCATCTTTATGGTCGAGATTTCCAGTAATGGATTTAATAATTGATCCGAGACCATCTATGAGTGCTCTTTTGGGTCTAATTTCGTTAAATGGATTTAAATTCGTCAATTGGTTCTCAAATTTATTCTGGAGTATTTCAATGATTCTATAGGAATTTTGAAATTCTTTTTCATAGTCGTTGTGCTTTGCATTTTGAATAGAAGTCTTAATTTTTTCAAAAGACTTTTGTAATGTGGAAAATTCAGATATTAATTTAGAAATGTCATATACTTGTACGTAGCTCCAAAAATTAATTTTGTTATATGCTTTTCCGAGTTTTATTGGAAATAATCCGGGGTTGCTATTTAGTTCGTGGAATCTTGGTTCAGCTGCGACGGTGCAGATGAGGTATCTGTGAAAACGGGGGGGTTTTCTTAATTCTTTTATATGTACTATTTCGGATTTATCATTTTTTGATTTTTCGCTATAAATTTCGACACGGTTTCTTTCTAAGATTTTTGTAATTTTATATGGACCTAAAAATTTTCTATATTTTTTATTTCTACCCTGAGGGTTCTTTTTATAAACGGTTTGACCTAATTTAAACTCTTTGTTAGTTTCACCTTGTGTATTTAATTTTTCTACTACTTTTTCTTTTCCGGTTCTTAATTTGTCGCTAACATTTCGATAGACATGTTTTAGTTTGTCTTTATGGTTTTGAGCATATTCAGCAAAGAAGGAGTCAGGTGTGAAAATTTCGATAGGGTTGCGAGAGTCAGTGTGTCCAAAAGTTAGTTCTAAAGGTGTAAAATTCGTGGAATTATGTATAGAATTATTATAAGCGATAATTGCATATTCCATCAGGTTTTCGTCAGTTTGGGGATAAATTTATTTTAATATTCTTAAGTGTTCGATTATGGTAGAATGAAATCTCTCTACTACTGAGTTCGATTCATGGTGTCCGCTAGTAGTGAAATGGGTATTAATGTTGTGGGTCTTTAACAATTCTTTGACTGTTACATTGTCAAATTCTTTGCCTTTATCTACTATAAAATTTTGGTGTACGCCAAATGAGGTGAAGTATTTTATTAATGCGTTCGAGATATGTATGGCGGTTTTTCCAGAAATTTGATAAGCTTGTGCAAATTTGCTGAAAGCGTCTACAACTGTTAAATAATTTTTTGCGTCAAATGTGAAAACGTCTATGTGAACTACTTGAAAAGGTTTGCTTGGCGTTTCCGTGACCATTAATGGTACATATGGCTTTTTCCTAGCATATTTCGATCTTTGGCATATTTCACAGGAATTTATAAAATTTGAAATCGAATTTTTCATATTTTTCCAGTAATAGTTTTTTCTTAAATGTTCAAGGGTTTCAACGATTCCTCTGTGGTTCGTTTTTCCTTCGTGATGATGTTTCATAAGAAGAATTTGTTCTTCAGGGTCTGACACGGTATTAACTTGCTTTAAACAGCGAATTAATTTAGTTCCTTTTTCCGAAAAGTTTTGCAAATAGACTCTACAAAAATTTTGATCTAACTTGTCCTTTTGAAAGTAAATGTAATACGTATTTTTGGGATCTGTATAATCCTTTATCAATTCTACGATTAATTTATCGTTGTTAGTTTCGGGAATTTTTACAGAAATAATTTTACAATTTTCGTACTTATCATTTGTAACTTGTAATTTAGGGTATGGACTCGTAAAAACTAGAATTTGGTGGATTTTATTATTAATAATTTCGTCTAAAATCGGGATACCGTCATTCGTTGTTTCATTGTAAGTCGAATGTTGGGTAGATGCGGTTAATATCTGTTCTTGTTCAGACGCGGTGTCAGTTTCACTTGTCTCAGTATGGTCTATGAACTCATCAGCTGTGTCCACGTCTCTTCGTTGTTCACAATGTCACGATTCGCGATAAGTTTATGCGTGGGTGGATCAGCTGGACGTATTAATCTATTTTCTAATATTTTAAATTTAGGATTCCTTTTTTCAGTAGAAGTGGAAGGTTCTGGATTTTCATAGATTGAGGGCGGTGGAATATTTTCCGCTAGATTTCTGAGATAGTCTAAAACGTTTTGATCTACATCTCCGTGGTTATTAATAACCGATTCGTTTTCAAGAGCATTAACTTGAATACGTGAAAGAGAATCTGCTACTAAATTATGTTTTTTTATAGGATAGTATAGTCAAATTCTTCTAAACGAAGTCTCCAACGTACTTTTAGAATTTGGTTCTTTGAGACTAAATAACCATGTGAGGGGTCGGTGGTCTGTATATATCGTAAATTTGCGTCCATAGAGATATGGGCGGAAATGTTTGCAGGCCCAAACTATAGCTAATAATTCTTTTTCTATAGTCGAATATCGGGTTTCTGAATCGTTTAGGGTTCTAGATGCGTATGCTATAGGTTTATCGTTACGTACGTTACCTTGGGATAGAACAGAACCGATTGCATAGTTACTGGCATCTGTAGTCAATATAAATGGTTTTTCAAAGTCCGGGTATTGAAGAATGGGTTCATTTATAAGTACGTTTTTACAAATTTTAAAAAAATTAACAATTTCATTGTCGTGTAAAACTTTAGCGTTCTTTTTCAAACATTTCGTCATTGGTCTGGTAATTTTTGCAAAATCGGGGATGAAACGTCGGTAATAACCTAACAATCCTAAAAATTATTTAATTTCTTTTTGTGTCGTTGGTATGGGAAAGTTTTTTATAGAATGAATTTTGTCGGGGTTTGGTTTAATTCCGTCTGGTGTAATTATGTGTCCTAAGTACTGTACTGTCTTTTGTAAAAATTCAGTATTATCTAATTGTACTTTAAAATTTCCAGATTTTAATCTTTCTAAAATTGATCTCATGGTTGCAAGATGTTCCTGTAGGGAGGTACTAAAAATTATTACATCGTCTAGATATACGAGGCACGAATTTACTCCTCTCAGAACATTGTTCATTACGCGCTGGAAGGTGGAAGGGGCGTGAATCCAAAGGGCATCCGGGTGAATTCGTAATGACCTTCATTAGTAGAAAATGCTGTTTTTTGTATGTCATCGGGATCGACTTCGATCTGATGAAATCCGCTCGCCAAATCGATAGTTGTGAAGTAATTAGCTTTTCCTAATTTGTCTAAAATATCCGTTATGTTAGGTAAGGGATACTTGTCGTCGATTGTTTTCTCATTCTACTTGCGATAATCGATCACAAGTCGCCATTTTCGCTTACCGGAAGCATCGAATTTCTTCGGTACTATCCAGATTGGGCTAGACCAGGGGGATACACTTTCTTGAATGGTACCTTGTTCTAATAATTTTGACATTTGAGATTTTACTTCTCGCTTATGGACTTCGGGAAACCGATACGATTTTGTGAAAATCGGAGTATTGTCCTTTAATTTAATTTGATGTCTAATTTGGTTTGAGAAAGTCAGAGGAATGCCTTCGCAATAAAAGATATCCCTGTACTCGAAACAGAGTTTCCTGATCGCTTCTTTCTCTTCGCGATTACAATGGTCCAATCTTAATTTTTTTAAATTTTCTTTTAATTTATCGTCATGTTCTTTGGTTAGAATATCTTCTGTCTCCATTTTTTTCACAAAGTTAACGTTAATTAAAGATTCAATTTTGAATGGTTCAGAAAAGTCTAAATTTACAGGTTGATCATTAACATTAGTAATTGTTGTAATTGCAAAATTGTTGATAACATTTACAACTGCTTTCGGGGTATCTACTCCGTCTCCTAGATTTTTGTAATCTAGTATTCCTGTTCCGTTATCTAAGTTCTCAGGTAATCTGACTACTTGCTGAGTACGTGGGAGTACAGTGATGGAATAAATTTTTGAATTACTTTTTTCTGCGTTTTTACTATCGTCTGAATTAAATGTAATTGGAATTTTTGAATAAGGGGTTTCTAATAATTTGGAACTAATATTCACGGTAGCATTTAATCGTTTGAGCAGGTCTATGCCAATTAATCCGTCAAATTTTGGGCTAAATTCAAAAAGATAAAATTTGTGGGTTTGATCTACATTAAAAATGTTAAAAATTGGTATTTCGACTACTTCATCGTGGTATGATATATTATGTGCAGATTGTATGTTAAAGTCTTGTTTAAAAATGAAATTTGCATAAAATTTGTAGGCTAATTCGTAATTCATTAGACATTTAGTACTGCCGGTGTCTATAAGAAATCTGGCATTAATGTCAGGAATATGTATGAATGGTAGGCTGTGGGTTAAGGCGTGTAACTGGATTACGTTGGGTTGGTTTTGGGTTGAACCATGTGAAAATTTACGTCATTACCGTCATGATTATTAGAAGAGTTTGGCTGATTAAATATTTCATTGGAATTATCAGTGTTCTCGTTATAATAGATATCATTTGGATCATAGCAGTAATCATTAAAATCTTGATCATAGCAGATATCGTTACTTTCGTTATAAAAATTTTGTTCAGGGTTGTATTCAAAATTTGGTTCTACACAAGCGTTTTCAAAGGACTGATAAGAACATTCACTTGGACGTACACTATGGGTGAAAAGTTCTTCTGAAATGAAATTGGGTTTTTGCTTTATGTGAGACCTTGCTGATGTTGTATCCATTGGTTCTGGTTTAAATTGCTTGGCTTGATTTTGATTGGTTTGACCAAATTTTTGAAATGAATTTTGATTATTTATTGGATTACTTGTATTAGGGCGTGGTTGAAATTGAGAGTTCTGATACGTTTGAAATTGAGGGTTTGGACGTGTTGGATATTGCGGTCTAAAGGTAAATGAACTTGGGCGTATATTTGGTCTTTCATTGGGGTTCAAAAATGGGTTTGATTGTCTTGAACCATATGAATTAGAATTGGTGTTTGGTTGTGGAAAATTGAATCTCGGTTGAAAATTTTGAAATGAAGGCCTTGTACTTGCATTACCATAGGGCGTATTGTAAAAAGGTCTTTGCTGTACATTGGGTCTTACTGGAGTCATACGTGTCGCGGGTTTGTAAGAAGTGTGCGTATTTAAATTATTAATTTTTTGGCTGGAGTATAAGAAATTTTCTTCCTCGATAAGGATACTCATTGCGTTTTCTAATTTTTGGGAATTTCTTAAACGTACGCTTCGTTGTAGCTGGGGTGGTAAGCCACGAATAAAGGTTTTTAAAGCCAAATCGTCATAACTACTGAGAAAAACAGCTTTTTGTTCTTCCGTAAGTTCAGTCATAGTATTTAATTTAGCGGTTATTAAACTTCTACTGTCCTGACATCGCATTCCAAAATTGTACGGTGATTCGTTCTTAAACGGTCTTAAATTTAGATCTTGTATCAGACAATCTACATTTCTTTGGTCTCCGAAGCAGAGTAAGAGTGCTTCTTTTATTTTGGACCAGGTTCTCAATTCTAATCTAGAGCCGATTAATGATAGCGCTCTACCAGATAATCTACCAATTATAGCTCTTATAAGAAAATTATTTAAGTTAATATTGGTTGGGCTAGCAAAAGTTCTTATTAAATTGTCACAGTCATCGACAAAAACCGATAATGTGTGAGGGTTGCCGTCAAAGTGAGGGATAAAGTCAATGTGTAATTTGAGTAATTGATAGTTAGTTCTGTCATCGTGTGCCATTGTGTCAGTATTAAGTTGCATGTCGTTAATTCTGTCACTTAAATTATTTAATTCGTTTTCTAAGTCAATCATTAATTTTTTAAATTTTCTTTCTTTTTTTAAAATTTTTTAAATTTTAAAATTCTAGTTTTTATTTAATTTGGTTGCTATCGTAAAGTTTTTTGTGTCAAGGATTAATTAAGGATGAGCAACTTACATGAATATCCAATTTTTCATTTTTCTTATCTACTGCCTATAGGGTGGTTCCGATTTTTTGGATGTTCCCCAGGTCTTCCTATTTCTAAGGTTTGCCTATAGGTTCCCTCGATGTTAGAATTGTTCCCAGGACTTGCGATCTTCTTGCACTGCTTTATTCTGTCTTTTCACGGCACTTCGCGGAACTGCGACGCGAACCAGGAGCGATTTTTGTCTCCCTTAATTTCGTGTCACTTTCTGTCCGTTTGTCACTTAACTTATTTCTTTGTTCTTTAGATACTCGTTAATCGATAACGAACAATTAATTCAGCGATTGAACTAATTTCGAGTATCCTACCGACTGCGCCAGTTATGTTTCGGACACTTACAAGAGCCTTTTTAAAAAGACAAAATTTTATTAAGATACAAATATGTGTACTTAGTACAATGATACAAGTAAGATTAAAAGAGTTTACAAAAAACCAAGTATATATAATATTTCTAAGACATGCTGATGCAGCTTGTTGTCCGAGTGTCCTATTCCGTGTACATAGTCGTGTTTTATGGAATATAACTTACGTATATGCAGGGCATATATTCAAAATAATAAATCAATAAGATAAAAAAAAACAAATAAAATACTGAAAAATCTGACGAGAAAAAAAAATAACTGTAGTTATAGCCCTAATTATTTTAATAATTATCATACAATTTGTTGATTTTTAGAAATTGTTGATGTGGTCATTTTTAATTTACCTGTTATCCTAATATTCATTTTAACAACCAGTATGGAAGTATTTCAATATTTTAAAAACTGATATGCTCGTACCGGTGAATATCGTCACTGCATATATTTATGTATTTATTACAATATATATACTTTAACACATTGGTATGCGAATTTTTGTGACGGAATGTCATGACAATGTTTATTTAATAATTTAAAATAAAAATAGGCCGTTAACCTGTCAAAATTAAGGTACGCTTAAAATTGTAATAAGGCGTTTACGAAAACTCTACCGGTAGATACCGGGAACATCGACTGCGTTCGAAAACAAGTTCGGTGAACGTGTATAAGCATGTAGCTGTTTACCGACCGGTAGATTTACTGAATGTTCAGTGGGGTATAGTAAAGATTGGCCGATGTACCATATCCACCGGTAGAGTTTTCGTAAACGCCTATAGTGACATGGCCAAGATACACTTTAGGTATGCATCTTTATATATAAAAAGAATAACTAGTGTAGGTAATTTACTGAGGGCCATATGTACCAAACTGACATTTAATTACCAGTTGCCATTTAATTTGACAAACATCACTCACTTTTGGCAGCATTTATATTCTTTTGTTAAATTTTGAAAAACCATCTTGGTCTATCCAATTAGCATATAATACCACTTCATTTAGTATATTTATTCATTGAAAGAAGTATTTTCAACTTTTTAGATAACTCCACCATACAATTAATTAGATGTTACTGAACGTACAAAGAAGGCTATTTGGATACCAGGTTCACCAGACCTGTATCTTTTTCACTAGTTTATTGCAGTCATTTATTATTAAATTATTAAAATTAATTTAGTTAACTACAACTTTTCTTATGTCTTTCCATTTGAATCCGGCCGCAGTAGCACTACAAATATTTTAAGTCGCAGCAAGAAAACCTTTTTCATTGTGCCCAGCACGTACTTTCTCGTTCTGATATTATAGTCCAGGCCTTATAGTGTTACATCGGACAATGTTTCTTTGTTCCCTGAGTTCCTTATATCAAGATTCATTGTAAGCAACGGTTTTGAAAAACCTCGCAAAAATAATCTGGAATACAGAAAAATATTTAAAAAGTTAATGTCATTTATAACATTTCAATTTATTATAATATCTACTTATATTAATTATTTAAAATATATACATATGTTTATTGTATGTTTATTTAAGGTTAAAAAATAAATGACATATCAAAATTTTACTATGGTCTATTTCAAAGTAGAAAAATGTGTGTAAGAAGATAGGAGCTGTTTGTCCTTGCTTCGGATTGGTTTAAATCGTCATCCCTATTACGCTGTAAAAATATTGTTTTTAGTCCAAGTTGACAGATGTTCAGTGTCGTACATTGGAAATATATATTATTTATATTATTTAATTTTTCTCATATAAGCTGTTCACTTTTGTAAGAACACACTAGATCTGGTTATTTTGGTTACTTTTATGGTGTGTTACTGTCTTTAAATGTCAATTAAAAATATTCCTTATGCTGTAAAACCGACTTTAGGTTGATAAGGTTATGATCATTATAAATAAGATATCATTTTTCATTATGACATCTGTCAAATGCATCGACATTTTAAAAAAGTGACATTTTTTAATACCAACATGACATACAGCTTCAAATGTGCAAACTATTGAAAACAAAATTCCCTCTTAGTTTGTTCTTACAAAAGTGAACCGCTTATATATTTTGTTATTATTTACATATTTAGACTTTTATTTATATTCTTGGCGTAGATTTTATGGAGAAAATTCTCCATGTAATTTGTTTTTACGCAGTTATATATTTTTTAGGTTATCTGACATATAAATATTTTTTGACACTTGACATTTAACAGATCAAGAGAGAGGACTAATGTGAGGCCAAAAGACAGCCCAGCTGATTGTGCCCAAAGAAGAAGATATTGATATAATTTTTAGACCTTCATATATACATATATTTTTAATTTTTATTTACAATAATTATTTAAATAAGAAACTTTAGCTCTGAAGATATATTGTTTGTTTTATTGCTTTGTTTAAACTCTTTTAGCCAAATCTCTCTTTTTATATATAGTACATAATTTTTAAAATTAATATTTTTTTTCAAATTTCCCATTAAACTGAATTTATGTCGCATAAATAACGTAAGTGTATTATCTGCCTTGTTTATTTCAATATCTTATTAATATTTTTTATAAAAAAAAAAATCACTTGCTAACCCAGTTGCTACGCCCATGCCCTAGTTGTAACTTATTTTAAATTTCCCGCTATACTGTATTTGATCAGTGTAAATCGTACTCGGTTCGCAGCGCTATCTACTTTTTTCTACTTTGAAATAGACCATAGTAGTTCTAGGTTTATAATAATTAAAGTCACTAGATCAGGGGTACTCAACCTTTTCATACCTACCGCCCACTTTAGGATCTCTATTGGCAGAAAAATTTTCATACCACCCACCTGTTGTATAATAATCAGTGGCGCAGCCAGGGGGGGGGCGACGGGCCTGGGCCCCTCCCAGGACCAGCAAATTACACGGCGCTGCTCGGAGAGTTGAAGATAAAATTTGTTAACAACAACAGTAGTTAATTTTTAAATTACTTCATTATAAACAATATTGGCATTTTTTATTTAATTTTTTTCGTATAAATAAACATTTTTTAAAGATTGCCTACTCTTGATAGGGGCCTTTATGGTTCAAGTGAAAATACATCACTTTCCATGCTCCAACGAATTATGTGAAGGGGAGCGTTGATCCTTTTTTCCCCTGACACATCGACTAAAACATTCGCCCAGTCAAATGATAAATGTGTTTTAAACAACTAATTACGCGATTCAGATAAGATAAAGTGGAAATCTGACTTCGGTATAACCTTCACACGAGTCTGTTCGTTCGGTACAAATTATGGCCAAGCGGCTGATTTAGAGAACTGAATATAAGTAAGAAAAATATTGAGACTTCAAAAATATATCCCGCGAAAAATATAAATAAATATGTATTTATCGAAGAAAAAATCAAGTGAAAGTTTTTGATACATGGATTAACAATTACATTTTTTTATCAACAAATAATAGAATTATTATTTGATATAAACATCAATATCCAACAGCAGGGGTGTCGAACTGATTTGGTCGCAGTCTATTTTACATACAAAATGATAAGCAGTGACGGAACTTTAAATATCCTGAAGGGTTTCTTGACATTTTTTTATAAACAGAAAAGGGGAAGAGAGTATATATATTTTACATTTTTAAATATATTTTTCCCCTTAATAAGCTTAAGTGATTTTGAATACCGCTTCAGGGGCCACAAAAAATAAGGTTGAGGGCCGTATGCGGCCCACGTGCCCTCGAAATTTGATTCGGCCCTCCCCAAGACAAAATCCTGGCTGCGCCACTGATAATAATAATAACTTACCAAATACTTTCGCAAAATTTAGCTGCAAAAATCTTTATAAAATAACTTACTGCATCATCTCTTGTTATTAAACACAACAAATATACATGCAAAAATTTAACTATAAACAGTAAATAATTTTATGAAAAGTTAATGAAAATGTTTTTCAATAATACTATGAATTTTTTTTAAATATTACTTAAAAAAAATTCCATTTTAATGTTTTTAAAACGTCAATTAAATTAAAAAAAAAAAACGGAAAGTAGCCAGCATTGGACAAAACCCCTACCGCCCACCAAAAGATTCAGACTGTGTCAAATGTGCTAAAGATGATAAGGTAAGTGTTCCCAACTTCGAAATAATAAAAAAATATGTGAAAAATAGAAGCCGTGTTTATTGGATAACATTTCTAAAATCCGTAAATTAATTTAACTTATGCATGTAATATTTAATTCATTTTTAAGTATTTTGTAAACAATTTAATAAAGAACATTAAGCAGAAAGTAAATTACATCAATACATATGGTTTTTATATATATAATATTAATTTAGACATATGATGAGGAAGAATTATCTGTCTCATTTTGTAATACGGTACTAACAGAAAAATTTCATTTTTTATGTTGTATATTGACAATACATTTATAATATTGTCATAGTATTGGTTCACATGGATACGCTAAAGTCTGTTTACACCACAACAGTCACCAAAGTAACCAGATCTAGTTTCGTATTACAAATTGAGAAAGATTATAATGGGATTCGGACTGGTCAAAAATTAAAACAATATTTTAACTTCGCTAACGTTTCGATTTATTTTTAAATCTTCATCAGAGCTAAAATAAAAAAAATAGCTATAATCTGTCTCATTTTGTAATACTAAACTAGATATGGTTACTTTGGTGACTGTTTTGGTGTAAATCAGCGTTGCCAGACGTCCCGATTTTTGCGAGACGTCCCGCTTTATGAACAAGAATAGAGTGTCCCGCGCGGGACAGCTAAATTCACGAATTATTAAAAAAATAAATAAATCAGTATAGGCTGACCAGAGTTTTTAGAATAGAAATCTTTTTTTTTTTTATTCGTCACTTATTTTGGGGGTGAGAGGACCTTTTTTTTTAGTATACTCTTTTTCTGGTCAGTCTACTTTAAGATAAACATTTTGAAATATTTAACTCTACATTTTATTAGGTTGTCCCGCTTTTTGCGTCTTAATCCCGAATTTTTTATGTTTATTTGGTAAAATCCCGATTTGGTAGAATAATAATCTGGCAAAGCTGGTGTAAATAGACTTTTATGGAAACATGTGAACTTGTAAATCTGGCCTTTAAATTTGTGGTTAAGTTTTATTATATCGAGGTTAGCTTCAACCAAAAACTACATATGTCAGATAACAAATTGACATGTCAAAATTACAATTGACATGGAAACGAATGACATATGTCATTTTTAGTTGCCCGACCTTAATATATAAGGGGCAAGTATTGTAATCGCGAAAAGTTTCGGATTACCACGTTTCATGGTCCAGGGAATCCAAAAAACCTATTTTCGAAGTGCCGTCCGTATGTGTGTGTGTGTGTGTGTGTGTGTGTGTGTGTGTGTGTGTGTGTGTGTGTGTGTGTGTGTGTGTGTGTGTGTGTGTGTGTGTGTGTGTGTGTGTGTGTGTGTGTGTGTGTGTGTGTGTGTGTGTGTGTGTGTGTGTGTGTGTGTGTGTGTGTGTGTGTGTGTGTGTGTGTGTGTGTGTGTGTGTGTGTGTGTGTGTGTGTGTGTGTGTGTGTGTGTGTGTGTGTGTGTGTGTGTGTGTGTGTGTGTGTGTGTGTGTGTGTGTGTGTGTGTGTGTGTGTGTGTGTGTGTGTGTGTGTGTGTGTGTGTGTGTGTGTGTGTGTGTGTGTGTGTGTGTGTGTGTGTGTGTGTGTGTGTGTGTGTGTGTGTGTGTGTGTGTGTGTGTGTGTGTGTGTGTGTGTGTGTGTGTGTGTGTGTGTGTGTGTGTGTGTGTGTGTGTGTGTGTGTGTGTGTGTGTGTGTGTGTGTGTGTGTGTGTGTGTGTGTGTGTGTGTGTGTGTGTGTGTGTGTGTGTGTGTGTGTGTGTGTGTGTGTGTGTGTGTGTGTGTGTGTGTGTGTGTGTGTGTGTGTGTGTGTGTGTGTGTGTGTGTGTGTGTGTGTGTGTGTGTGTGTGTGTGTGTGTGTGTGTGTGTGTGTGTGTGTGTGTGTGTGTGTGTGTGTGTGTGTGTGTGTGTGTGTGTGTGCGTGTGCGTGTGCGTGTGCGTGTGTGTGTGTGTGTGTGTGTGTCTGATACACTCCACCAGATTGCCCGTTTTTTACGGCATCTTTTAATGTATTTGATGTTGTAAATACATTTTAAATTCAAATATAAAAATTGTTTAAATAATAATTGTTTATTAAGCATTTTCTACGAGTGTCTATATATTTATTATTGTCTAATTCATGTGTTATAATCGCCTAAGAACAGCCGATTTTATCCACTGGTATAAATTGTAAATTCCAGTGGCGTCCTACAGAATTATCTCTGTTAAGATAATTTATTATTAATTCTTTAAATATTATTTATTCATTATTATTAATTTCATATTTCTAGTCGTTTGAGAATAGTTGTTAACCCACAGCGTGTTTCGGAGAACACCAGTGGCGTACTTCTTTATTATTTTCATTTCGATTATTTTATTACTAATTGTTTTACATTTAGTTAACCTGCCCATTAATTGTATTTCTATTGTTGCATTTGCAATTGTGGGTTAACTTATTTGTTACGCATGCCAGTTTGGCCATAGCTAGTCAACAGTTTGTATATATTTGCATATTTCTTGTTTTCTTAGAGTTTAATTGTTCATTATAAACTATTTATATTTTCTTTCTTCATATACAAACTGTTGGTTCGCTCATATGTACCAGTGGAGTGCATATTTTTGTACACTGTAAATTTATAACCTTTTATACAATTAAGGATAATTGTTGTGTCTTAAGTTTCTCACCCCAATGTAATTTGGTTGTGTCGGGGAGAAACTATCTACGCCAAGAAATTTATGTGTGCTTCGACTACAATTCGCACCTTTAAAATTGTAGAATTTATATCACACGTCTACCGGGTGATCCATAAATTTCTGTGAATAATTTTATCTATCACGCCTGTTATGGTAATTTTCGAGTGAGACTGGCTAAAATAAATTCAATACTTTTTCCTAATTTAAATTTTGTTAGTAACATCAATTCAATATTTTCTCCGGTTACTCAAGTGCAGCCCGTAGGTTCCTCGTTTGTTTAGGGACTCAAGAGGAGAGGTTGGTGGTCGTTTATTCCTCCTTATTCACACTGTGGGCCTCGCCGTTTCTACCTATATGTTCCGAGGGCTAACATCATTCCAACTTGAAAATTCAACAGAATTGAAATTGAACAGATTCAACAGAAACAGTCTTGAAAATTGATATAACTGATCATTATGGGATAACTGTGAAATGTGGGGACATACTGAACTGTCACAAAAATTCTGCCAGGTATATAAGGGTAACAGATTTTGTAAAACTTAGGGAAAAATTACTTGTACAGGATTGGAGTCTGATTACTGATGAGGAGGATGTGAATAAGTCTGTTTATCATTTGTATCAAATATATAATAACTTAGTCGAGTCCTCGTCATATGTGAGGCTTTTGTCCAGTCACGTACGACAAAGAAACCCTTGGATATCGGCAGAACTTGTACAAAAAATTAATTACAAGAATAAAATTTTCAAAAAATACAGGAAAAATAGAAACGATCCTGATTTGGCACTTTACTACAAGTCGCTTTCTAAAGAAATATCCTCGAGTATTAAAAAAGAAAAATTAAAATATTATTCGGAAAAAATTTCTTCGGTTAGAGAAAATAGTAGAGACTTTTGGAAGATACTAAAGGGAATCCTGAACGAAGGCAAACATGAAATAAAAGAAATTATATCAGATGGAGCTGTAATTAAAGCAGATGAATGCCCTCGTATCGCTAATTCATTTAATAATTTCTTCACTACTATTTCATCTTCTTTGGTGGCATCCGAATATGGTCAGGATATTTTTCCTGCTTATTCACTTCCCGCTGTGAATTCATCTTTCACAACACCGAATTTTGATATTGATGATATTTGGAAAGCGATTTGTAGTATGAAAAATAAAAACAGTGCAGGTCTTGACGGAATTAGCATAAAAACTATAAAATCAAACTTAGATGTATTTCTACCCTTGCTTCATCACATATTCAATCTCTCTGTGAACAGTGGTCGATTTCCTGACAGATTCAAAGTCGCATGCGTTATCCCAATATTTAAGGCAGGTGACAAAACTAGTATGGATAACTACAGGCCGATATCACTCTTAAACACCTTTTCGAAAATTCTCGAAAAGTGTATGCACAAAAGAATCCTAACATACTTTGAAGAAAACAATCTGTTATCAACTAACCAGTACGGATTCTTACCCGGCTTAGGAACAGATATCGCGATAGAAAGACACATAACAAAAATAACAACCTCAACAGATAGTGGATTGGCTACAGTGGCATCATATGTAGACCTACGGAAAGCATTTGATATTGTTGACCCACAAATACTTCTAAATAAACTCCAAAGTTACGGATTCAGTGGTGAGGTATTAAATTGGTTACGATCTTATCTTGTTGCTAGGAAGCAAATAGTTAAAGTAGGCAAGTCAACAAGCACTGAAAGAGGCGTGCAACTAGGAATTCCACAAGGAGGGGTATTGGGACCATTGCTTTTCGTAATTTTTATTAACGATTTACTTACCTTACCATTCTATTCATCAATATTTGCTTTTGCTGACGATACCTCTCTTGTCTGTTCAGCTAATAACTGTGCCACTGTAAACTATCACTTGAACAGCGACATGCAAATTCTGTCTGATTGGTTGATAAAAAATAGACTAATTATTAACAACACAAAAACCAAATGTATTTACTTTTCCTATAAATCTACCACCTTTGAGCAGAATGTGAAAAAATTCAAGATTTACTGCCATCAGCACCGTTGTATTTATAAATGTAGCTGTGTAGCTATTGAATTTGTTAAGAATATTAAATATCTAGGAGTGACTGTAGACTATGCACTAAAATGGAACATCCATATAAACAATTTAATAAAAAAGCTAAAATTTATAAATCACAAACTTTATTATCTAAAAGCATATATATCGCCGCAAGATCTAAAAACAATATACATATCATGGTACGAAGCAACATTAAAATATGGTATAATGCACTGGGGTGGGACATATAAAACTATTTTAAAAAATGTTGTAATTTGCCAGAAAATGTCAATTCGCACCGTCTGCGGTCTGAAAAAATATGACAGTTCGGGCCCTGCCTTTGCTCAACTAAAAGTCATGAATGTGGATCAGTTATATCAATATTCATTGTTATGTTTTGTTAAAAGATTTTTTTCAGTCTTCCAAATTAGAACTTGTAAAAGTATTAATACAAGGTCGAATGATAATTTACAACTAGTTTTACCTAAATTACTTAAAGAAACTAGCAGAAACCAATGCTGCTACCAATCTCCTATGTTAGTAAATGATAAAACAACGCAAATTGATTTTGATTTACCGATTAAGCAATTTACAAGCAAACTGAAAGAAATTATTATGTGCAATACATAAACAGACCTGCATGTGCAAAATTTATCTATATTATGTATACTATGTAAATAATTGTATTATAATAATATATTTCTATAAGGTCTAACATATCCTGTAGAATTTTTATTCACATATTTAAGTCATGTAACATTGTAATATCTGTCATTTCTTTATACCTTTCTTAATATACTTGTAACTCGCACTGTGTAAAATCCTTTGTATAATTTATGTATTTAAATAACTGCTATATCAACTCCGCGCGTACTTGTAGTACTTGGATTGATAAGCAGAAGATTCTGCATGTACCTAAAGTTATAAATAAAGGAATTTTGAACTTGAGCTTGAACTTGAACTTGTGTAAGTCTTCGAGAGTAACCCCTTGAAGTGAAGTACGTCTATACCTACCTGTCTCCCTTTTTGTATTCGCGACCTGCACTGGAGTAACTCGCCTGTTTTTAGCCAGCTCTCTCATTAGTCTGAGGTCTTTCGGTGCGTCTACAGCCACCTTAAGCCTCTTGTACAATTCTTTATTCCCGTCACGTGCGGGGGGGTCACACGAATCTTTTTCGTTGCCCATGTTGACGTCCGGCACCTTTCTCTTTTGAACCGAAACGGTGCGAGCGCCACACCTACAAAACCCTAAATTGTGTGAAAATTAACACTTCACGTAAATTTTTTATTGTACCATGAAGCCCCTTTAACACTATTTTTATTAGAGTGTATTGGTTGATAAAGCGTTGGATTTACACTGCGACGCTCCTACCTCGATACCCTGTACGATCTGGCAGGTCGTGGAGTTCGGTCGCAAATGACGCTTACCAGTACTAGTTTCACTTATGGTTATTCGGGCGCCAACCGATTGCCCGGATTTCTCAGTGGAGCGAGGTCCGGGTTCCAAGATAACACACACACTCTCTCGCATAGGCACACACCAAAGAAAACAGCAAGAAACTTTTAACCCAGATTTTTTTTTTTCAATAGTATTACAAAAACAAAATAAATAAAACAGTCTAACGTAGGATTCTCCGTCCCTGGTCCTCTCTGTTGGGGCGTCCTTCGTGGGCGACGTCGGCTATATAAAGAAAACAAACACCCCCCCTCGCGACACTCCCCGCGTGGGAAGTGATACGTCTGGCGAAGCTGGAACAGACGCAAACTTTGCCAGCGCGCAACACTTCCAAATGCTAGTCAAACTACCACCCTCGGGTAGGACAATTATTGTCCGTAATGAGAAGCGGGGCGTCTGTCGATGCTGGAGCATACGCAGCAGGGTCAGAACGCAACACTTAAAAATCACAAAACAATACAAAAATAACACTATAAAAAATTCAGAATTAAATAACGCTCGGTTTGCTTACTCCTATTCGCCTGTTCATAAGTTGCAGAGGTTTACTACCTCTGCTGGAAGATAATCTATTTTGAAATTTTCCTGTCAGGTCTATTCAATTTCCCCTGTGTTAACGAGATGCAAGAAACGACCGTCAACGCCATCCGTTAGGTGTGAAGGCAACTACATCCTCACAGAAAAATTTTAAATAAATAATTTAAGAAATTTAATTTAAAAAAAAAATTTAAGGCCGATTAAATTTTACATTTTATTAAAATCATTTAGGATAGGCCCCAACCTATCCCAAAAACAAAAAAAAATATATCCGCCCTCCGAGAGTGTCGAACCCGGGTCCTCCGAATGTTAGTTAATTTGCTGAGCAACAAAATCCGCTCGACCATTCTCGCTTTGTTAAAAATTTCATTTTTGGGACGGTCACTTGTGCATCGTCACAACACATAGCCAACGACAACGTACGAATATGAATAAATACATACGGGAGAATGTCTGTTGTTCCCAAGACTTGAAATCTTTTTAAAAAACCGGTTAACCGTTATTTTTCATTAACAGAAAAGCTGCATTCACAGCTTCAAAATTAGTAGACTATACGCGATGGCTTGTGGATAAATTTAATAAACTGTTTGAACGTTTAACGACAGCGTTCACTGCTGTGATAGTTATGCCGGGTTTACATTGGTAGAGTAAAAGAGCTAGTAACTAGCGCAAGTAACTAGAAACTAGTTACTATCCCTGTGTAAACAGTTGACAATGTGACTAGTAGAGTACTAGCTTCTAGTAGTTGGACTAGAATAGCAGCTAGCTCGTCGACGTATTTACTAGCTACTATCTTTTCCCCCACTAAGCAAAATTGATTCATTTCAAATTGGCGGGAAGCGGTAACCTATCATAACAAATAGAAAAAAAAAACATATCAGGTAAGTTAAAATTTATTTACATAAATTGTAACACTGATTTATTAATTGATGATTTCTGAAATCATCTGTGTAATAGCTGCCTTTGATAAACGAAAAAGATGGTGTAGACTACGATAACTATTTCCTGTGGCTAAGAAATAAAGCGTTAATTCAAATTTTATTCTTGCTGGAATCACATCCCACATTAGTGTATCAGTTCGTTGTATTAATGGACTAACTAAATTTACAGTCTATTAAAATCATCTGGTGTCATTCTTAAACACAGTTTGTACGTTTTTTGATCTTCCACAGATAATTCACAAAATAGAAGGGCTGATGCGCCATGGGTAGTTCTTCTATCAATCCATTTTGTAACCCATTTTCGTTTAGGTTTATATTCTGTACCGATTTCTTTAATAAGACAATCAGGTATTTCCTCCACAAGAAATGATGTAATACAAAATACCATTTTTTAATGGCATCACACCGGCGATGATGTATATTCATATTCATAAACTATTTTTTGCAAAAAGATAATTTCACAACAAAATCACAGTGAAGATGTTAAATGTGCTTTGACAATTACTATTGAAAAAATAAGATAGTATGCCAATTGTGTACGAACACCTACTATCCCGAAAATAAGGTAGTAGAGTAAAGCGCGTAGTACTTGCGCTAGTTACTAGCTCTTTTACTCTACCAATGTAAACCCGGCATTAATGCGAAACGAATTTTGTGACATCTATATTTTTCAAACCAACTACGAAGGAATAAATGCATTGATGTGATTTTTTACGAACTCACCATCGGCGAAATTAATGAGTCTCGTTGTCTGAATTCAATAAATGTTTTTACATATTCCTACATGTTACATGTTACCTGACAAACAATGCTGTCGTGTTGGTTGCGGATGCTATCAGGGGCGAGCTTTCTTTACACATACTACAATATATATATGTTGGCATCTAGCCTTCCACGAAGCCCTGTTACGTCACCATAAAATGTTATCAAGATGCAATCCGTAATCTGGACCCACTAATGATAACGACTCATGAACGATAATGATGACGGCTCATTACACTAATTGGTTTTTATAAAACACACGTAGAATTTGAGAGAGAGATCATATGTTTTCTTACGTTGTAAGAGTGAACACTTAGAATAAAATAGTCTATGAACAAGTTGAGTTTTATTTAAACAATAGATCCCTTATTTGTTTACATCAGAAGTGGGATCGAGTCGACGTTTCTGCTTGTGAATGGGATTCATGCACGTCTTAATAATATTTTGTTATTTTATTGGGGATCTTGCTTTGTTGCATTTTTACAGTGTTTTGTTTAAATTATGAATTTGATGAAAGTGACAAATAGTGATGTGACATATTATTACCTGTCTGCGTTGTTTCGGATATTATTGAATTTAAGTTTGTGTGCAATAGTTACAAAAGTTAATTATGCAATTTTGTTCATGAAAAACTTATTTAATCAATTTGCGAAGGCGAACGTTCGAAAACGTTTCTGGTTGTGAATGGGAAAAATGGAACAAATGGGTATGAAAATATTGTTTGTCTAAGATAGTATTTTGAAAGTGAAAAACGCAAGTAATACGATTTGAGTTAAGAGATCAATTATTTGAAATTTGTATTAGAGTTTTGAAACTTAAGATATCCTATTTTGATATGTGAGTTTTGAGTTTAGAGATATAAGTTCTGATGATTGAGTTTAAACTTTGATAAGAATTAGAAATTTGTATTCAGAATGACAAACGGCAGATCACTGATATTAGAAATGCGAAATACGAGAGTTACCTTTTATGTTTTTACATACGACCACTAGATTGAAATGTGTCATTGCTATATTCGTAAAATTTGAAATTTGTTATTGTGAAATCGGTGGCAGCTTATAAATTGACCAAGTAGTTTGTTGACAGTGATGCGTAGAAGTTGAAATGTTCTAGCATGAATTTGGATAAAGTACGTTCAAACTAATAGTAAGGGCTGAACTACACTACAAGATGCAAATAAATTTTCCGATAGCATTGCAAGGCTAAAATAAACGATAAACGAAAGATGGTATGGAAATTTGGCACCAAATAATAAGAGAATAATGAGGTATGCTATTTCTAATTCGTTCTTGGTAATTTAGAAATTTTGCATAAAGACTTAACAAGGTAATTCAAAGAATGTTATTATTATTGTGAGTATTCTAAAAAGAAAAGGTTTGAAATTTCAGAGAACTAGCTTTTACAGAGTTACAAATTAAAAAATAATAATGTTTTAAATCTAATGAATGTTAAAGTTTTAGTTCTTCCAGGTTCAATAATACAGGAGTACCAAGTTGAGTCTGTAACTGATGTGGTGGTTGTGGATACACAGATAAATATAGGCAAGCGAAAGGTGTCGAAGGTGTCTCGTAAGGTATCAAATATGTCTTGGCCGTAAGTCTGTACTAATGATACACATTTGATGAAAATGCCAATATAAAGAGAGAGACAGAGAGAATTTAAAATTAATGCACATTGCTTGCGCAGATCTTTTGATATAGTTATTGCAGGTATTAGTGCCAGGAGGTAAATTCATTAAATTATTTCTTTGCTCCTTGGAGAACTCCAACAAGGACTAAAATAGTGGGAACCGTAGCATTCTACTTAATTTTACTTGTTTTGACAATGCGCTTGATAACAGATAAAGTCGCAGTTTACCTGAACTAGAAAATGAAATGATCTGAAGAGAAATAAAAAAAAAAAAATGTCAGTATGGTCGAGCGGTATATATAAAATTCAGTTGGTCTTGAATATCATAATACAAAAAACAAACACTGGTACGACACCTTTGCAACGGCTCTTGGGAGTAGATAATTCCAGCACTTTGATTCAAGCTCTTTTGCGCGATTTGTCGCAGGATTTAACACCATTACGGAATCGACAACTTGATCGCGAAAGAGTTGAGAGAACAATGACAGATAATCGTGGCTTTGAAAACGCTAACCGAAAAAGGCGAGATACTTTACAGTTTTCGCTGGTTAATTTTGTGCTGATACATAGGGATTCCAAAATGCACAGTAAAAACAGATTACGAGTTTTTGGGTCCCTATGAAGTACTTAAATGCTTAGATAAAGGTCGATACGAGTTGATGAAAGTTGTTACGAATTTCATCACTAAGGCAGCAAAGGGACTAGTGTAAGTCGGTGGCCTGAAAGTTGGGTGGTGAGCTGCGATATGAAATACCTCATCGAGATGATCGAATCTGATGAGTCAGGTAACTTTCAATGCTAAGTATTAGTTGATCAGTTGTATTTTGTCTTTTTAGGGTGGTTGGATTACCACTGGCAGATTAGTCAGTTTCTGGGATAATAAAGTAGAAACTGGTCTAATAGTTGATCTCTTACGGCCAGAGTTGTGCCGTTGGAGGAGAATTCTCAACATTAATCATTTTATTTTTTAGAACAGCAGCCCTCAGACTTTTTACAGCATTCGAGTTCTGCAGACCATGTTCCTGGAAAAGACTAGGAGATGACAGGCGGCGCTTCGAGAGCGGAAGCTATCCGTTATGAAATTGGAGAAAAAGTAGTAGTAGAAGACATACAATTGATCGGTAGCGGCAAGTTGGGCGCCAAGTTTCTAGGGCCTTATGAAGTTTTGAGTGTAAGGGCGAACGACCGCTATTGATGAAGCGCTTAAACCGCACGACGGTAACTGATTATGTTGAGAATAACTAGAATGGTAAGAGACATTTTATTGCTTTCATAAAATGATAAGGCACTGAGTATGAAGCAGCGACAGTCACTGAGCTTGTTGAGTACCGCAAGACACACTGGTCGTTTTTGCTTTGTGAAGGCACTGAGTATGAAGCAGCGACAGTCACTGAGCTTGTTGGGTACTGTAGACAATCTGTAATGAAATAAATGGATAGTTGAGTTAAGAATTGATAGCTTGTCGAGTATCGCAAGACACACTGGTCGTGTTGAGGGCAGTTGAACGATCAGGGACCGTCTCTGCTAGTTGAGAGCAGTTGAACGGTCAGGGATCGTCTCTGCCAGTTGAACGATAAGGGACCGTCTCTGCCAGTTGAGAGCAGTTGAACGGTCAGGTATCGTCTATGTAGGTTAAGACCATGGTCTGAATGTAGATTGAATGAGGGCCCTCGAATGTGGTGTGGATCTTAAATGGTCAATGGTGTGGATCTTAAATGGTCAATGGTGTGGATCTTAAATGGTCAATGGTGTGGATTTTAAATGATCAGGGATCTTAAATGGTCAGGGACCTTAAAAGGTCAATGATATTGGACCTTAAATCTTTTCTTTTTCCTTAAATCTTTTTGAAGACTGTTTCAGACTATTCTAAGGCCTACATGATCATCTCCTGATGACATCTACCACATCATCATTTACCAGATATTCGTCTACAGAAAGGACGTGAGGACACGCCAGTAGCAGGACAGCCGTGTTAGCATCTAGCCTTCCACGAAGCCCTGTTACGTCACCATAACATGTTATCAAGATGCAATCCGTAATCTGGACCCACTAATGATAACGACTCATTAACGATAATGATGACGGCTCATTACACTAATTGGTTTTTATAAAACACACGTAGAATTTGATAGAGAGATCAGATGTTTTCTTACGTTATAAGAGTGAACACTTAGAATAAAATAGTCTGTGAACAAGTTGAGTTTTATTTAAACAATAGATCCCTTATTTATATTTAACATACATAATGATTTCTATTTCTTAAATTTTTGAATTTTTTAAAATAGGTGTTCGTAGAAAAAAATAGCATGTGTGACACGCGCAGAAAGCACATTTGCCGATTTCGAAAGATTGCCGCTCTCGCTGCGCTCGCTGCGAATATCTCTCTCAATCGGCAAAGTCCAAATTGTGGAAGAAGTGGTAGTCAGTGGGGGCTAGGTCTGCTGAGTATGAAGGATGATCAAGAAGTTCCAACTCCAATTCCTGTAGTTTTGCCACAGTCATTTGTGCAGTGTGTGGTCTAGCGTTATCATGCAATAAGATAGGAGCCGATCTGTTGACCAATCTAGGGTGCTTTTCTTTAAGTTTTTGCATCATTTCGTCCAGTTGGTTGCAGTATATTTCTGCTGTGATCGATGTGCCAGGTTTTTTAAAGGTACCTGTACGAAATTTAGCGAACCAATTTGATATTGTCTGCTGTGTAGCAACACTAGAGCCAAATTCACTATTAATATTTCGCGCGGTCTGCGATGCCGTAGTTCCACGTAAAAACTCATACTTTTTCAACGAAATTTATTTTAAAAAAAATATTTTTGAAAAGATTTTTTAGAGCATACAATGATTTCTTTAAACGGACGAGATGTGTAACTTTCCAAAAAAAAAAAAAACTACCGTAAAATATTAAGCTAATATCAAATAATAAGCTGTTAAATTTGGCAATATTATTAACTACAAATTTCACCCTTGACGACCTGATAGATACCTGCGAAAACTTGATATGTGTAAAAGTTCGCACTTTTTTTAACAATTCACAATTTTATTTTTTCATGTATTTTTAATGTATGTATTTATTCATATTCGTACGCTGTCGTTGGCTATGTGTAAATCCTACGTTTTATCACCCAATACACTCTAATAAAAATAGTGTTAAAAATGATGTATATATATAACATGTATTTGTATTTCTAATATTCCGTTCCAATATTATATGAAGTAAAAGTTATTGGGAGTAGCGGTGGAGAAAAGAAAATGTATATAAAAAAATATTTTTTTCTATATATTTTTTTATATATTTTTTTTACCACAATATGTTTATTTCTCAATATTTTTGTTACATGTGGGGCAAAAGAGTAAAATTTCAATTCTCTAGATCCAGAAATTTTGCCACAATTTCTACCGAGCAGACAGACAGACTCATAAGTGTCAGTATAAGGATTTCTTAATAAGACCTACGAAAACAAAAAATCACAGAGAACATAGGAATATTCATTTCATATTAATTTCAATACTGATCCTAATAAAAAATAGTCTATATGTTGTACAACGTCGTGATTTTACAGTACGATTATTTTAAATTTTTTAAATTTTCATTTCACTGGCCTTTAGGAAGGGCACGTGCCCCCAGTGCGCCCCCCCCCTGAATACGCCAGTGATAATCACCAGTCCCAGCAGGTCACCAATACATCGCCAACCCCAGCAGAAACAAATCAAGAAGAAGCCAAAAATGCTAATAAAAACATAAGCAACAATATACTGGAAAGTAACAAGAGCCCCAAAGTAATTAAATAAAAATTATAAAAACAAAAAATTGCAAATCAACCCCAAGAACAAGAAAATGACATTCAACCACAATCCAAAGGCATGAAAGAATCTCGCCATCATAAATGTTAGAAACGCTTACATAAACACAGAACCAAAGTCAAGAGAGCCAGTCACAATAAATATCCACTCAGGAGGTCGAAAATAAAATGAACAATCAGGAAACCGACATGAACAAACTAAACTCAAATACAAAGAGGACAATAAACATGTTAAGCAGATCAGACTCCTTTAACGAAGAAGGAAAAACTGAATCCAATGCAGGAACGAGTATTAGAAAAGACGATCCAAGAACAAACAAAAAAACAAAACCTACTAGGTCAAGGTCAAATGGACAAAAGTATACTCAATGCAGAACTCCATAAGTTTTGACACCTTTAAAAGTAAAATAGAGAATGTCCAAGGTAACAATGATCCCACAACAATATTAAGAGAATATAGAGAAGATGTAGATGAATTCATCAATATCTTGTCAGATATGCATAGACATGCCACTAAAGGATTAAAAAATAAGTTCACGTGACTAAACACAAAATTACAACAACTAGACGACGAAGAGGAAAACAAAAATAAGTAACTATGTATATTATTCAGTGGAATCTAAACAGGTTATTCCCACATTTACCCGAGCTTCAGTACCTAATTTCAGCTACCAATCCAACTATAATCTGCCTGCAAGAAACAAGATTAAAACATAACCAAAATTTCAGAATAAAAAGGTACAATATATGCAGACGAGACAGTGACGACAATAGAATAGCCAGTGGAAGGGTTGCAGTAGTAGTGGATAGTAAATTGTTTGCAAAGGAAATAAATTTAGTCACTGAACTTGAGGCAATAGCAATAAGTACACTTCAAATGACAATCTGCTCACTATATCTTGCACCCAATGAAGAGGTTACCCAAACAAAACTTGAGAACCTAATAAGGCAACTACCGCCTCCATGATGACACAATCGTTATATTAAATTATGGTTCAGCTACTCATTTCTGCGTGAGATCTGGAGATTTTTCAAACATCGTCTAAACCCCTTGTAGTCTCCAAATAGCCTCAAACCTAATCTGGAAAGTATTACCTTTACTCAATGGCAGTCACCACTTCGTTATCCAAATATGTTTACCAACAAACCCCATACATGATCCTAAAATTCAAGAACGTTGGAAATTAAGAGACGCAAACTGGGATATTTTTAAGGAAAAAACAAAAATTCATAATCTCCACATTATTGAAACAAACATAAATAAAACAGTTGAAAATCTTATAGAATTTGTCCAAAATATAGCCAAAGAAAATATATATGTATATATTCTGCTATAAAGTTTAATAGCCCTAGCCACTGACATACTTAGCACTTGAGTACAATAGCTCACTTTCATCTTCCTTGGGGTTCACGTGGTAGTCCGTGATCTTTGTCAATGTTCGGAACTGCCCCATGTGGGGGTCTCGCATGTACGCTACGTAGGTGTCCTCCTATTTGGCAATCTGAAACAGAGGACATATATAATCAACGTAGGTAAAAACTTAAAGAAAAAAAAACTTACATAGGAGTTGTTACTCATTTTAAAACGCAATTCTGCAACCAATAAATTATTCCTCACTCCTTTCAGAAAATGGGGAACATTAAATAGAGGAATAATTTGTTTGCCGTTAACTTCAAAAATATGTTGTCTTAGTTCTTTTCCGTCTCGCATATAATTGTTTGCTGTATTTTTTATTAGCACTTGCAGTGTTTTAATGCCAGCAGAATTGTTTTGCGCCTGGTCGCAAATTGTCGCCACCACAATCATGCCGGTCGCATGGACGGCAGCAATTATTTCTTTTATGATTCGCTGTATCTCCACATTGCTGCATCCTCCCGAAATAAAAGTTTTAAAAAACTGGCTGCTTCCATTTGGACAATACGCCGCGCAGCTGGAAAACCTGTAAATACACAAAAATATTTGTACAGTATTTGTCTATGCACAACATATTGTATTAATTTTCACTTTTCCAGGACAAAACAATTTTGCGGAATATTTTAAGAATTATCTTGTTGTTTTCTATCATGAAAATTATATTTAATGTAATATGTGCAGGAATTATGTGAAATTAAATTCTGAACAACTGTTATTTAAACATTTTTATTTCAAAAGGTTTTGCTATCTCATTTGCTTTATGGACGTTATAAGACATAAGACATATAACTAAAATAAATCAATATTAAAATCACCATAAATGAAAATTTTTAAATTTTTCCGACACAGAACATCAAGAATATTGTGTAAAATTCTAATAAATTTTCAAACATGCCTGTGGGAGACCTGTACATAATTACAATAATTATGTTGCGACCGAAGCGGTTATTGGGCGGAAAAACTCGAAGAACAGTGTCTTTTGGGTTCGCTAGACACAGAGAAGGGGCCCGGGGGCCTGCCCCCCCCCCCTAAGAAGGAAGGAAATAAAAATAAAAACACACAAACACATTAGAAAATAGAGATGAGGATCTTTTTTGTCGTCAGTTGTATTTTAGAAGTGAGGACCTCTTTTTTTAGGTCATCACTTTGTATTTCCGAAGCGAGGACCTTTTTTTTAGGTCGTCACTTGTATTTTAGAAGTCAGGACCTTTTTAGTTTTAGGTCATCACTTTGTATTTCCGAAACGAGGACCTTTGTTTTTAGATCATCACTTGAAAATAGAAGTTTGAACCTTATTCATAATTTAAATAATTTTGTGTTCCGGGTCCACCCCCAACAAAAATTCTTGGGTGCGCCATTGAGTTGAGGTATTCTAGACTCTTCGCTGACGCGGCATGTACGCCAGTCTTTACACAAAGGGATACGTTAGCCTTGGGGGAGATAGGTTCCCATTGTCCTCTTGAGTCCCTAACGACAAAGGTGGGGAGCCTAACGTGCAGTGAAAGTACACCAGGAGAGTCCCTAGTGAGTAGGACTGCCTGGATGGCAGCGTGCAAAGAGCGCTAAAGCTAAGTGGCTGAATAAAATGTGCTACCTTACCAGACTTACAGCTGAACGTCCATGTACATTTAATGTTGTATGTGTCAATCCTACTCACTGTGGGTGCAACTGTTATGTGAAGCAGATACCATGCAAGCGTATTTTAGGTTCCAAGCCAAGCAGGTGCAACAGGATGCGAAGTTAACTCAAGCGGAAGCAAAGCGGCAAAGTGCAGTTCCTTGATTCGTTGTACTTGGAGTACCTAAAAATGTTGCAAAACACAGTATTGCTCTCATACAGGTGATGATGATGATTGATAAATGTAGTACTCAGCTACCAAAGGGCGTGCTGAGGTGCTACAGTAAAACTACGGCTACTAGTAGTAGCGCGTACGTAATATCACGTGGAACGTGGGTGTAAAATAGCGACTAAAAAGATAAGTAATTAGGATATGTGAGAATATAACTAAATACTTATCTTTTAGTGCTGGATCGGTGTAAGAACCGAGTAGAGATGTAGTGCTGGAGACCTGATGTACACTGACCTCGAGGGGTATGTGTAGATACACAATTTTTTAGAGAAAAACTGGTGAAAAACTGTACGGTTGTATGAAGATGTGCTGTCTACTCAAAATCTGAATTATTACTGTTGTAATGCATTTGCTAGTGACGAGCCAACAAGATTCGAAACGAATTCCAACCGGTCGAGTAGCAAATGCAGTGGCGAAGAGGCTATAAATGGGTTTGCCATGAAGCGGCTGTTTGCGTTGTCCAAACAAATTATGTTATTACTATCTAACTTAACTGCAATTATTTCACAGTAATACTCCACTGACATGTAGGAAATTTGTTTGTAATTGTGAGCCTTAATATTATTTTTAATATAAATATTAATTCCACCATTGTCCAGTTTTTCTCTACAAAAATATTCGGCTAGATAAAAATATTCAAAATTGTAGAGTTCAATTTCATCAACCAATGCTCACAAATACAAAGGAAATCAGTTTTTTACAATGTTAATATAAAAAATTCAACTATTTGAAATTTATTGCGCAAACATTGAACATTCAATAAATATAACTTATAGTATAATCTACGTTGTTTCCATATTCTTCGTGCGCCGGTGAATAAAACGATTTAGGTAGACACCTGCTGGACAAATGTTTGGATCCATCCATTTGTCAAGCTGGACTAAATAAACCCCAATTTTAAATGATGTGTTCACCTCTTGAATTCAGTTTTTCACAAACAGGCATATTTTGTACGTCAGGGCTTTTCTCCGGTATACCATATAATTGGATGTTGTATACTCTTCAGTGCCCTTGACGATATTCCAGAAATGTAGCCATCTTCAAATCAGCACCTAGGGCTGATTTGAAGATGGGTTTATCAGATACAGGGCCTAAACAAAGAAAAAATTTACTGCCGTTGAAAATTAATTAATGTTAAGATAATTTCGATTAATATGTATTTATATACATATAAATATATAATACTTACGATAAAGAATCGTTGAACAATTCGGCACTTGAATTTGAGTTGAACATAGGATTTTGGAGGTGGAGGATAAACACTCGCTACTTTGGGTAGCTTTGTTTAACACTGATTTATATTTATTTGCAACATTCTCAGACTTTTACAATATTAAAATTTCAATAACAATATTAATAATAATAAGGAAAGACTCTACGAAAGTTCGTGAGTTATCATAAATCGAATAATAATAATAAACATATAAAAAAGCTTATAATAAATATAATGCCGTGTATGTAGACGAAATTAAAGCTAGTGTTGGGGAAAAACATTTAAATATGCGCGAGTTTGCCATCTATAACTATAGTAAGTCCTTAATCTATGACATACATACGGGTCAATTCTGTGTCTTTTAACGTAACGTTAATTCACAAGGACACAGCTAAAATTTTAAAAAACACGTTAAATTCCCTTTTTCTATTCATTAACTTCAAACATGTTAAAATTTTAAAGAAAAACGCTAAAATTATACGTTAAGTTTAAAATTTTAAGGTGAGCATAAGTAGTAGGTCTTAAAAATTAACACTCACGTTAATTAGTAAAAAAGGCTGATATTTTTGTGATACATGTGCTTTTGCTTGAAGAAAATAGGAGAAGGAAGGAAAGGTAAGTAATGAAATTAATTTAATATGCGATTTTAATGTTTAAACGGTAAAATATGAATTATTTGTAAACATGTATTCTTAGATATGAACATAGAATACAACTGCGTACTCTTCGCGAGCATAGTAATCCGTTTCAGTTGTCAAACCAAATATTTTTAAAGAATTTCAGGCTGTCTAAAGATTGCTGCCAGTATTTAATTAGGCTACTTGAGCCTCACCTAAGGTTAGCTCAGAGAAATAGTTCAATTCCAGTTCCAAGTTTTAGAAACGCCTATGGTATTGATGGAATTATAAGCGGAAGATCCAGATTATCCTGGCCGTGTTTATTACAATAGAAAAGGATACCCAAGTATAAACACTCAAATTGTATAAAGTTCATTTGTATATTTAAGATATACAATTTAAAAATTATATATATAAATGAGTTTATTCAGATATTGATTTACATATATGGATCAGTACATCATTAGAACACAGCGCCCGTTACAAGTAACTTAATCTGTATTTGTACATAGAATAATATTATAGTGTATATTCAAGGAAAATTTGCAAAAAACCTTATAAGTAATGTGTGAGGTGTGAAAAAGTGAGTGTGTGAAAAAAATATGAATGTTATGTGTTTAGATGGTCACATAGGGTGGTCATGGAGTATATGCTTCGGTAATCTTCTACTGTGTCTAACTGGGAGTTCAGCAAAATCGTATTGACCTAGTTGGTTAACTAGCGGATTTTCATGGTAACTGCATTTGTCATAAAACTTCCTTGCAATTTTGATAATAAATTCCTCAATTGTAGGTTGAACTGCGACTTCGTGAATGTGAGATACTTTAGTGTATCTTCGAAGTTTTGTGGCCATCCTTAGGCATTTATTCTGAATAATCTGAACACTATTGAGGTAACTTCTCGATGTGCTACACCATGCAGTAGATCCATAAGTTAATACTGGTCTTATCACAGCGTTATATAGCAATAATTTATTTTTAGTGCTTAGACAGCTACTAGTATTGATTAAGGCATAGATTTCATGCATAATTTTTTTAGACTTTTTAGTGACATTGACATTGGTTAGACCTAAATATTTAGCGCTGGAGCTCCAATTAATTACTCTATTATTGTAATAAAGACATCTTGTTGGTTTGTTTTTACGATGAGTGAAATATACAGCTTGACATTTATTTGTATTAATTTTGATTTTCCATTTACAGTAATAATTGTGTAGTTGACGTAGAGCTGTTTGCAATTTGTTAACTATTGCATCAGGTTTTATCCCAGACGCAAAGATAGCTGTGTCATCTGCAAATAAGGCCAATTGTGTATCCTTTGAAGTGTGCAAGTCATGCAAATACATATTAAATAAGATAGGTCCTAGGATTGAGCCCTGAGGTACGCCAGCAGTTATGTCATGCATATTCGACAATGTATCATTAATGATAACTTTTGAAATTTGCGTTGCGTCAGATATGATTTGGCGAATTTGATCAGGTATTTTGGAATTCCTAGCTGTATCAATTTAAAGAGTAAGCCTTCATGCCAGACAGTGTCAAGGGCTTTTTGGATATCCAAAAACACTGCTGCAGTTGGTTTTTTCCTGTTAAAATTTTTTGATATGATTTCTGTGACTCTAACAAGCTGGTGCACAGTCGAATGTTGTTGTCTGAACCCAAACTGTTCATTCTGAAAGATTTTCGTGTGGTAGCTGAATTCAATTAATCTTCGGAGTATAATTTTTTCCAGTATTTTTGAGAGAGTAGACAGCAAGCTGATGGGCCTATAGCTGTTTGGATCCTCTCTGTCTTTTCCTGTTTTGTGGATTGGCAAAACGAGCGCCGTTTTCCATTTCGTGGGAAAATAGCTTTTAAGAATGCAAGCATTATATAAATAAGTTAAGTAAACTATCGCTTTTCGAGGGAGATTTAGTTCAACATTCTGAATTTTATCAATTCCTGGAGCTTTCCTATTTTTTAACTTATGTATAATGCTCATTATTTCCTTAGGTTTAGTGAAGTTTGACGCGTCATTTTGGTCATCCTGGGAGCTGAAGAAGTTGTTGATTGCAGACATTACAACTTTTTCAGTGGATTTATTGGAGATGTTGTTATTACTAGAATGGATGTTAGCAAAAGTTTCTGCTATGAACTCAGATTTATCTTTATCTGCAGATATATGTATATTGTTCCGGATGAGTGGTGGTATCTCAACTTGCTTGTGTTTGATTACCTTTAGTTTTTTCCATAAGGAGTTGTCTTGAGTTGAAAGTTTTTCGAGTTTGCTTTCCTAAACGTCATTCTTATGTTTATATATTAGCAAGCGCACTTTATTGTTCAAGTAATTTTTTTGAAAACGCAGATTTTCATTACGTGTTTGTTGCCATTTTTTCCTTATGCGGTTCCTTTGGCTTATTATCATTTTTATATCATCAGGTAAATCTTCTTCAGCTGGCTTCAGTATGCGGAAAGGAATTGCAGTTTTCGAGGCATTGAGTAATAGAGTTGTTATGTTGTCTACTGCTATATCTATATCTTCAGTTGTTTCCAAAGTGGGGGGTAGGATAATATTTTTGTTTAGCTCTGTTTTGTAAAGTTTCCAGTTCGCTTTAGAATAATTTGGCATGAGTTTGTAATGAGTTTTAATCGATTCATCTTTAATGGAGAATACTACTGGTGCATGATTTGAAGGGAGATTGGAATGAGCGATTAGATCTGAGGTATTAATATTTTTGATAATTGCTAAGTCTATGGTTGAAGGTGCGAAGTTAATTTGATCTGGGAAGAAAGATGGAAAGATGGAGGATATTTTAGTATACTGGAGGAGCTGTCAATGAAACGCTTAAGGATGTTTCCATTTGTATTGTTTGTAGGACAATTCCATTCAGTATGCCTTGCATTGAGATCACCACCTATTACAGCTTTAGTTGAAGTGTGAAGTATTTCTTCAAGCTCCTGGGCTTTTAACGTAGATGTGGGCTTGTTATACGCAGCCACCACATTTATGCTCTGATTGTTATTGGCTGTTGATAATTTTATAATTTTGCATTCAAGAGATGTTATAGCTGTAGGAGTGGGTATAATCTCATGTTTAATAGTATTTTTTATAAAAATAGCTACCCCTCCTCCAGCTATACGAGTAGACAAGGGGTCATGAGGTCTGTCATGTCGGTAGCATTTATATCCTTTTATGAATATATTTTTATTATTTTTTAACCATGTTTCTGTGATCAAGGCTATATCTATACTGTGTTTATTCATAAAATATCCTAGTTCACCCAGTTTGTTAGACAAACTAGTGGCATTCCAGATAAGAACTTTAATGTTTTTGCTTGCTGTATTAGTCATTTTGTTTTTCAGCGAATTCAGAAAGTGCTTGCAATCGGGCTAGAGGATCATTGGTGTTTTCAAGGTAGTGATTTAGTAATTTTAAGTCAGCAATTAGTTTTTTAATGTTACACAATGAATTTAATTTTTTAAGTTGTCTAGTTAACTCAGCTATATTTTCCGTACTACTAATTTCATTATTATTATTGTTATGAACTTGACTTGAAATAGTTGCAGGTTGAGGTTTTTTAGGTGAGGGGGGAAATTTAGAATAATTTAAGTGGAAATTTTCTTTGGTAGGTTGAATTAAATTTTTCGAATTATCTTGAGTTTTATAGATTCTAGTTGGTTGCACGTGAAATTTCTCAATTTCTTCTAAGTATTTGATCCTATAAGTACAATCGATATGATTTGCAGTATGAAGACCTTTACAGTTGGCGCACCGGGGCTCTTCTGTTATTAGTTTAATACATTCTCTTGTAGCATGCCCATTTCCACATTTTACACAACGGGGCGGCGCATTGCAGTTTTTTGCCGCATGCCCATAGCATTGGCAGCGAAAACACTGAGTTACACCCTTTTTCGGCCGGTATGTTTCCCAGTATACTTTGGTATAATATATGTATCTGATATCCGCCACTTGCCTAAATGTTGTATCTGGCTTGAACGACACTTGATAGTAAGGGTATAACGTGGGTCCACTTTGTCTCATTATAGTTACTTTTAACACCGGTAAATTTTTCTGTTTCAGTTCATTAAAAATTTGCTGTAAGCTTATATCATATGGTAGGCCTTTCAAAACAAAATTCATAGGTTTTGTTTCTTTATCAGTGTAGGTGAAAAAATTTATGTCTTGTTCTCTAAATGTCTTTAGTAATTTGTTATAATCATTAATATTAGTTGTAAATATTTTTATTCTGTCTCCTAAATATTTTGTATTAACTTCATGGCTACAATCATCCTTTAAATTCTTTATAAATTCAGCATAATTTGAAACTTTATGTTTATATACTATTGGTTTGATTTTTGGTTTTAACTTGCTTTGAGTCCTGTTGGAGGTGGCTACCGTTACATCATCTTTGACGCCAACCGAGAGCGCAGCATATCTGTTGGCCGTTGGAACGTTAGTTACAACTTGCTCATCATCAACGTCTTCATCCATGATGTCAGTATTCATAGATGAATTACATTTAAGTTTTTTGATTTGCCATTCCTCTGGCGAGGAGGCAATTCTCTTTGAGGTTACTTTACTATAAATTTTGTCTTGTAAAACTTTAACTTAAACAAAGTTATTTTATTTTATAATATTTGAAGTAGTATTAAATATGTATAACTTACGCAGCTTTAACACATCTGATAACTAACACGGTTCAGACGAGAAACTGAAAATGAATTTAAAAATTATTTAACTTTATAGATTTGTGATTCCGATCTTCGAATATTAAATGTTAATGCCAGATATCCTGGTTCTACACACGATTCTGGGATTTGGGAAACGTCTAGTATTAGAAGACAGCTTATACATACAAGAAACAGATACATACAAGAAATATAACTTCAATCGTTGAATCAGTTTTTAAAAACAATTTATTTAGAGAACAATACAAGTAAATGATATTTAATGTAAAATTAACTAGTGACTGACAACTGACATATATCTAAGAGAATAACTGACTAACTGAGTTCAATGATATGACATATTTTATACTGTGTAAAAGTGTTTATCTGTTAGTGTATCTTGTATTACATTTGAGTGTTGTGTTTCTGTGTGTGAATGTATTTTATGTAGCGTCAGCTGGAATTGGTCTTGTAATTCCTCCCCCCTGGAATTAGGCTTCCTCCGGAAGTCTCGGTGTTTTGGTTGGACTTCCTTCCTGCATTTCTTCCTCCGAGATTTTGGGTTGTCTGGATCTTCTGCTTCTAACGAACAGGAACCCGGCGATGATTATTGCAAAAATGTAAATGATGATTGTCCACAAACTTGGTTGAATTTGGACCTTTGGTTGGAGTGCATCTGAATGAATTCTTTTGATGTTCATATTTTGGATTTCTTCTAATTTCAGGTTTTTTAAATCGACTGTGATCTTCGTCAATTTCGATTCTTTAATTTTGAATTGGATGCCATTGATAATTAGTGGCGTTCCATAACTTCTTGCGTTGTAATTTATCTCCTCGTTATTGATTGTTAATTTGCAGTTATTATTTTTGATAAGGAAGATGCCATTCAAATTTTGAGTCTCGGTTTGGCCTTTACATTCTGAAATTATTTTTTCTTTCTTCGGAAATACTTCTAGGAATTGATTGGTTTCGAAAATGAAGTCCAGTTGGTTGTCCTCGATATTCAATCTTGTATATTGGCAGTGTTCGGGGTTACTATGGAGCAGGATTTCTCTTTCACAGCTGGCGTTGTATCTGCTTTTGAGGTGATTTGGACATTGGAAAATTACGCTCTTCATGCAAATATCTCTTAGAGGTGTAATTTTGTTTTCAAATTTAAGTAAATATTTAGTATTTGGAACGATCGTAACATGTTCTGACTTGTATGTCGTAGGAATTGATTTTAGGTAATAAAGGTCATAATTCTCTTTAAAATTTATTGGAATGGATAGAAAATAATTTATTTGTTCTGATTCTAATTTACTAGCCAACAGATTCGAAGTTTAAAATGTTCTCATAATTTAATTCAAAAGGTAATTGGTCTTTGTAAAATTTGGAAATTTTTTGCAATTCATGAAATAAATCGGTAGTTTTTCTAATACTCGGATGCAGAGTTTGTAACTTACAACATGTGATCGAGTTTTCGACATCCTGCAAAACATTCAGGACGGAGTTGTACAAAATTATAAGTTGATTGAAAATATCTTTTGTAAACAGTATATCTTGTTGTTGGATATTATTTTGAATTGTATTGTTAAGTTGAATAATTTTTGATCTGAGACGTAAAGCATTATGTTCAACGTCTTTAATAGTTGAATTAAAATTTTGAATAACTTTCTCGTTAACAGTGTACTGCATTTCAAGCTGATCTTGCAGGCTTCTCATGTACCTTGCATATGGTTTATTATCTTATCATATGTTTTACCGTCTTCAGCATCTAAATTTCCGGTTATTGATTTTATAATTGATCCAAGTCCATTTATTATTCCTCGTTTAGTCCTTTTATTAGATTGGGCGTTAACATTATTAAATTTTTCGTTTAGAGACTGTTGTAAAAACTTTATTATTTTATCATAGTTATCAAGTTCTCCGTTTAATTTTGTGTTGTTTAATCCGATTTTAAGTTTTTTATATTGTGCGTTTAAATAAGCATTTTCTATGATTAATGGTTTTAAATTATAATAATGTACGAATGTATGTTGAGTTTTTTGTAATTTAGCTGGGCCAAGATTTATTGGAAGAACCCCGATGTTATGGGTGACATCTTTTATTTCAGTGGCGAGGGTGCCGCTGATGAGCCTGGAAAATTTTTAAAATTATATGTTTGTTTCCGGGGAGGTTTAATATTAGAAAGGTGAATTTTATTTGTTGTATTACCGTGTGTGGGTTCTATTTTAGCGGTTTCAAGTTGAGGGTTAATGGTTTCAATTTTTTGTTTTAAATTTATTTTTTGTTTTACTCTGTTTCTGTTTATTTTTTACGTAAACATTAGCAGGTATTTTAGGAGGTAATTCTTTTCGATTTTCGTTGACTTGACCGATTTTTAATTCTTTATTTTTTGAAAGTGTTTCGTTAATTTTGTTATATAATAGTTTAATTTTGTTTTTATGCTTTTCGATATAATCGTTTATTAATTTCTGCTCTATTTCAATATTAAAAGGTGATTCTGTATTTAGATGTCCTGATATTATTTCTTGCGGTGTTAATTTAGTGGCTGAATGTATCGAATTATTATAAGCAAGTAGTGCGTAGTTAATTTTTATTTCAATTGTATCTTTACTAAATTCTTTTTGATTATTAAGTAACCTGATATGTTCGATTAAAGTGGAGTGGAATCTTTCTATTAAACCATTGGATTCTGGGTGTTCGGAACTTATAAAATGGATTTCGATTTTGTGAGTTTGCAAGAGTTCTTTAACAAGTGAATTTTTGAACTCTAGGCCGTTATCGGATACGATCTGTTCGGGTATTCCGCGATGTGTAAAGAATTTAACTAGATTGTTTACAATTTCGATGCCTTGGGCGGAATTAAGTTTGTATGCTTGGGCGTATTTAGAAAAAGAATCAATAATGGTCAGAAATTTTACCTTTTTTAGGCTTATACTGTCTATGTGCAATATTTGGAAAGGTTTGGTAGGAGTGGGCGTAATATTAAATTTTAATTTTAGAGGTGATCTTTCTATACAAAAAATGGCGGATGTGCCGGGTGATTGTGAGATGTGTGAAGAAGTTATAAATGATAATGAAACAGATATTTTAATATGTAGAGGTACATGCAAAAAAAAGTTTCATATAAAGTGTGTGGGTGTGAATAAACAGAGTTTTAGAGTAATAAAAGCATGCAAAGGAATTAAATGGTTTTGTGAAAGTTTCTTTGATAAAAGTGAGGTTAGGAAGTCAGATGACAACAGTGTTGTATTGCAAGAAATCAAGAAAATAAGCAATTTAATATACTCAAGAAGAATCCAAAAAAACTTATGTAGAAGCAGTAAAAAATAAAAGTAAAAATGAAATGCTAATAATAAGAAATAAACAAGACAGTGAGAATGAAAAGAAACCTATGGAAATAAAAAAAATTGTAAAAGAGTCAGTTAAATTAACAGAACTGGAAATTGGTGTAAAAGATATAAAAAATATAAACAATGGAATAATTATTGAGTGTGAAAATAAAAAAGATCTGAACGTCTTAAAGAGAGATGTAGAGAGTAAACTAGGCAACCAATTTGGCGTCCATGTACCTCAGAAGAATCTACCTAAAATAAAAGTTGTAGGTATATGGGAAGAATTAGAAGATCAGCAGTTAAAAGAATGTATAATAAATCAAAATTTTCATATACAAAAAGAAAGCAGTGTAATCAAAGTCATTGGTATATATAAAAGGAATAAATCTTCAACGGCAATAATAGAAGTAGATAGTAATACCACAGATTAGTACTACTAGCAGATACGCAACTCAGCGTCGGCACCTTTGAAGTAGCGGGGCATAATTTGGTGACCTTCAACCACGGCTGCCATTTTGCCGTTGGTGTTGGTCGGGCGGGAATTTTAAAAATTAATTTTAAACAAAAACTTCTATTTTATGTTTTGTTACACAATAAGTAAGAAATAAGTAGTAAATGTTGGATATTTAATTATATATAATTTTTGTTACAACCAGGATTTAACAGGTATTAGGTAAAAATATTAAAAAAGAGAAATATTCAAAATATATATTTGCTTATTTATTTGTATAAATATTATAGTTATATTAACATTTATTATTACTAACAAAATAGGATAGACGTACATAAACATAATCAAAATAATAATAATACATTTTTTTACGGTTTTGTAAGTACAACAAAAAAAAAAAAAAAAACTTATACCGACATTTTGTGTACTGTTTTTTTTTTTTTATAAACGAGTTACATTGATATATTTCTGGTTTTTACCTTTTTGTTCTACAAATTCTCTATTAACAAATTTCACTGCAGCAAAAATGCGAAATCTTGTAAATAATCTTAATAAACAAAATCCAAAGGAAAATCACTGCATGGGTGAACAAAGTCAATATTTTTCATTAAAATATATAAATTATATCCAACTTGGCTTTGGATTGAAAATGTATTGAAATTACCAAGAAATATATTTTCTAATTTATGAACAAATTCATAAAAACATTCTTCAGGAACTTTCAAATTTCCAAACGGAGTGTTTTTATTTTTAATATTATATTTGATTATTATTTTGGCCAATGATTTGGGAAAATATTTGTAACACAGATTTTGAAGTAAAACAAGTTCTTCTTTAACCGTCTCTTCTTCACATTCTGATCTCGTTACCAATCTAGACAATTGTGCCCGTTGGTTCTTGATTGTTTGCTTTAACTTCTTCTTTCGCGGAGTATCAAATGATAATTTTCTGCTGGTTTGAACTGCAGCATCCGATTCAGAAATATTTTTATGGAAATCAAGCGATGCTCTTGATGTTGATGGCTGGTGATAATCGGGCAAACTTGAAACCACTAAAAATGTATACATAGTATTAGAGGTTATATTTAAGTAATTATATTTAAAATTTCATATTTGAAACTACTTTACCTAATGGTTTGCTTGGAGGAAAATATTGAACATCTAAAACATTAATTTTTGCTCCCACAACATCTGACTATTTCTGCATCCGTGATGTTCGTTTCACTTGAATTTGAAACGAACTTTTTCCAATATCCATATCAAGCAAATCCATTCTGCCAGCTTTTTGTAGCCATGTTCTAAACCTATAAAAATATTATCAGAATTAAATGAAATTCTAAAACACTAGGTAGGTATATTCTAACCTCTCTGGTTCATTCGATAGTCCAAAAACACTATATAATTTC
Organism: Liopterus haemorrhoidalis; assembly: GCA_963971575.1. Lineage (NCBI taxonomy): Eukaryota > Metazoa > Arthropoda > Insecta > Coleoptera > Dytiscidae > Liopterus > Liopterus haemorrhoidalis. The sequence goes on from OZ020620.1 coordinate 27,530,869, forward strand.
TGCTTTGTATTGGAAGTACATCCAGGTACCATACACCAAGTACCACCTCGTCCTCGAATACCAACTGATTCTTTAATTTTATCCATTTTTATTAACAATAAAAATCAAGCAAACTAAAAGCGCGCGTTAACTGTCAGTAACTGTAGGCGCTTTCCTTTTACCACTTTACTTAAGAAATCTAAGTTAAGCTAAGTTAATCTAAGTTGTAAGAGCGTTCCATTTATAAAACACTGGCTAAGAAAAACTAAGTTTTTTCCTCCCTCCTTTCCCTTGCTAAGACATTTGACTAACTTCTTAGCTTAGCCAAGCATTTTAACTTGTAAAAGGAAAGCAGCTTGTATACAACACCAATAACAAAATGGCGCAAGCGATAAGAAAAGTAGAATGGGGAGTTTCGCATCTGTAGTAATCTGTGGTAATACATTTAAAAGCATTATGGATGTAGGTCAATTAAAAATTAGCTGGTCACTATGTAAAGTATATGAACACGTTAGTGTACTACGATGTTACAAATGTTGTGGCTTGAATCACAAAGCTATTAATTGTACAAATGCGTTAGCTTGTGGGAACTGCAGTGAGACACATGAAACGAAAAAATGTGAAAGCAGTACAAAGAAATGTGTAAATTGTGAAGTAATAAACCATAAATTTAACCTTAACCTAAGTGAAAATCACAATGCATACAATATGGAGTGTGCAGTATTCAAAAGGAAAGTAGAATTCCATAAAAGAAGAACAGACTATGGAAATAGTGTATAGCCACCAAAGGACGTAAAGAAGGAAGAAACAATTTATGTGCAGAATATACAAAGTTTGTTTGCAAATTTTGAAGAGGCAAAGTGTTTCGTAGAAGTAAATGCACCGGCTGTTATGTGTCTAACGGAAACACATTTAACCAAAGACATAAATGATTTTGAAGTGAATATTGTAGGTTATAGTTTGATAAGAACTGATTCAGTATCGCGAGCCACAGGAGGTGTAGCATGTTATATTCGATCGGATTTAAAATTTAGTATTATAGGTGAGTTTATATTGCAAATGAATTTCTGGCTGTTAGTATTAGAGATATGCGTAGATAAACATCCAATAATGTTGGGTGTGATTTATCATTCACCTAGTAGCTCTGATGCAATTTTCTTAGATTTTTTGGAACAATATTTTAGTAATAATGTGGTGGATGTATCAAAAGATTTTATTTTGGTAGGAGATTTTAACCTTAACATAAATAGACAAGACACATATGCGGACAGATTAAAAAAGCATCTATATGAATGTGGATTAAAACAATACGTTAAAGAATATACCCATATTGCTAGTAATGGAACCAAATCTAAAATTGATTTAGTAATAGGAAACTATGCAAATATTACGTGCAATATTTTAAGAAAACCAGTCTTCAATAGACATTCTTTAATTCAAATTAATGTTCCTAATAAAAATAATAACTATAAAAACAAAAAGGTAATAAGAGAGAAACTAGTAGATATAGAGAATTTTAAATACAGACTGAAAAATATACAATATTATTATAATATTAGTGATATAAATATTAAGTACAAATGTTTAGAAAATAATTTATTAAATATAATAAACGAATTTATGCCCAAGAAATGTTTTATTATAAAAATAAATAATTCAAATTGGTTTGATAAAGAAGTTTTAGATGAAATGAATAGAAGAGATGACAAATTCAAAATATATGTACAATCTAATAATAATAAAGACTGGCTAAATTATAAGATTAGTAGAAATAAGGTTGTAGATTTAATTAGGAAAAAGAAGACTGTTTATTATGAATCAAAAATTGATGATAATAAAAATGACCCGAAACTTATGTGGAAAACTTTAAAAGGTATTGTATCTGGAAATAAAAAGGAAACCTATGACGAAATACATTTAAATGATAGTAAATATAAAGATACAAAAATTATTGTTGAAATTTTTAATAATTATTTCATAAAGAGTATCGCAGACTTAAGACAATCTTTTAGTACAAATAATAATGATTTAGATATTCCTGTAAACTGCCAAAATTCTGTATTAGAGAGCTTTAAGTTAGTAGATGTAGAAGATATAGAAAAAATTATTCTAGAGTTATCTAATAAAGGTAGCCCTGATAGTATAACAGGAGAAATTCTAAAAATATCATTAGAGGAGTTCAAATATCCAATAATAAATATTATAAACAGTTTGTTAGAGTTAGGAGTAGTACCTGATAAATTTAAGATAACAACAATTGTACCGATAAGGAAAATAGCAGGAACAAAGAAGGTAGATGAATTCAGGCCTATTAATACAATTCCAACTAATGCCAAAATTTTGGAAGTAGTGGTACATGAGCAATTATTAGACTATATTGAGGAAAATGACATATTAACTACATTTCAGTCTGGATTTAGAAAAAATCATAATTGTGAAACGGCTTTTCAGTTCCTCTTGAACGAGTGGAAAGAAAATTTAGATAAAAGCTTATGTACAGCAATAGTATTTTTAGACTTAAAAAGGGCATTCGAAACAATAGATAGAGACAGATTAATTAAAAAAATACAGATGTATGGGATTAGAGGAAATGCACTTCAATGGTTTAAAAACTATTTAGAAAATAAAAAACTAATTGTCGTATGTGACAAAATAAGATCAAAAGAAAAGTTGATAGAGTATGGTGTACCGCAAGGTAGTATCTTGGGACCATTACTGTTCATTTTATATATAAATGATTTTAGAAATGTTTTAGTTCACTGCAAATTTCATTTTTTTGCAGATGATACGCTAATTTATATTGAAGGAACTAACAAAGAAGAAATGCTGTAAGTAATGATCTAAATACTGTATTCAATTGGTTCAGAGAAAATCTGCTTACGGTTAATATTAATAAAACAAAATTTGTACCGTTTGGATGTTATAAAGACAGTATACCTGAGTTGATGGCGATAAAGATCCATGATAAACTCTGTGACCACACAAATTGTGCTTGCTTTCAAATAGAACGCTCAAATCACCTTCTCTACCTAGGAATTCATATCGACCAACATCTAAAGTGGGATATGCATGCAGCACAATTAGCTAAAAAACTTAGATACCTATTAGCAATATTTAACAAATTAGTGCCTGTACTATGCAGATCTAATTTAATCAGAATATATCATGCACTGTTTTTATCTGTACTAAAATATGGTATCCTAGCCTGGGGAGGGGCATATGAAAATGTGATAAAGCCTCTTGACAGAATTCATAACAGGGTTCTCAAGAAGATTTTCAATAAACCACTACATCATCCATCAGCTGATCTATACAAATTCAACAAGCTTATGCCTATAAGATTACTCTACTGCAAAGCTACAGTTTTATATCACGTCAAAAATAATCATTTTCAACGAAAACAAAATACAAAACAAACTAGAGCCATGGATAAAGATCAAGTCTTGGTGCCAAGAAAGAAGACGTCTATCGGACAACGATGTTTCGACTTCTTTGCTGCCAAAGTTTATAATCTGCTTCCCAGTAATATTACATCTGTTACGTACCCCAAACATTTCAAATCAAAAATGACTGACTGGTTAATAAATATGGATACTGATACTATTTCACAGCTTTTCCATATATAGATTTACTGTTAAACTTCAAATTTCATTTAAATTTTGCCTTGATTATTGTAATTATTATTACCATTTAAAATTTAATATGTAAAATTTATCCCCAAACTCTGTCCCCATTCACAAACACCTTAAGTGTTTATATGGGGTATTATATTAGTCATAGATAATTTATTATATTTAAAACAATAATACATGTAAATAGCTTGTAAATATTTTTGAAAAATAAATTTATTATTATTATTATAAAAGAGTAGAAAAATGGTTAAATTACAATAAATTGAAATTAAATACAAACAAAACAAAAGCAATGATATTTGGTAATGTGTACATAAGAGAGAAAATAGAAGATATTAAAATTTATATAGAAAATACCAAAATAGAAATAGTGAACACTTTTAAATATTTGGGCATTTTGATAGACAACAAATTAAAATTTAGTGAACACGTAGATTATATTTGTAAAAAAATTTCTAAAAAGATAGGTTTTTTAAACAGATGTGGTAAGCATTTATCTTACTGGGCTCGTAAAACTGTATTTAACACAATCATTTTCCGCACTTTAATTTTGCGGGAACTATATTATATTTGGCAAATTCAGGGGAATTAAAAAGATTGCAAATTTTACAAAATAGAGGCATGCGAACCATATTAAAATGTAACAAATACACGCATATAAAAACAATGTTAAGTAAATTAGGGTGGTTAGAAGTTGAAAATCTATTAGAAATTAATTCATTAATTTTTATTCATAAGATCAAACTTGGGTTAGTACCAAAATATTTCAATAATGTTTTAAAAGTTTTCAAAGATATACATAGTTATAATACTAGAAATAAAAATTCTTTTGCATTGGAGCATAAAAACAGTAAAGCAGCACAGAATTCGTTATTTTTTAAGGTAGTTATAATTTATAATAAGTTACCAGATAGTATAAGAGAAGTAGGTAATATAAGACAATTTAAATTGAAATTAAAAAAATATTATTTAGAAAAATAAGTAAGTGTTTTATTTTTATTTCTTATTTGAATGTTTTGTTAAAACTATATACTTTAGATTAAGTGTGAAATATTAATATTAATTGTTTAGATTTACTTTAAAATATATTATATGAAATTATATTTACCTAGTACCTATTAATATTTGTTTATGTAGCAAAATAATGCTAAATAAAGTCTAATCTAATCTAATCTAATATTTTGTTTTTTGACATATGTCGCAATTGTTAATGAAAGTCTGGATAGATCTCCTCTGATTGGGCCAATAATATTTAATTTTTATTTTGTTTTCGGTTTCATCAAGTCCACGATGATTAGTTTTGCTTTCGTGATAATTTCTAATTGTTGCCAAAATTTCGTCTTCTGTTTCAATGTCAATTAATATTTCCGTACATTTTACAAAATTTAACTCTGAATTTTTAAAATATTTTTGAATTTCTACTAAATGTTTCATACAAAGGGTCGTGTTCGAAATAAAAATGATATTTTACTTTAGGGACTATGTATTGTTTAATAAAATTAATTATGTCGTTTTGAAAATTATTTTTTGATATTTGTAGGGAAATTCTTTGCTTTTTGTCAAATAGTTTTGTGATTGATGGGATAGGTGGATCAAAGTTGATTTCGGATACTATTACTTGATTCATCCCGTAGTTTACTGGACTATCAATAATAGGTATACCTACAATTGGGTTTTCGAGGTTTGAATGTACCGTTTGATCATCAGAGTCGTCGTCTATATTAATTATTTCTGATTCGCTATCACCAATTTCAACAATTAGAGATTGTTGATCAGGTTCTTTGGAATTTTGAGGTTTTTCGAATGATTTATTGAATTCTTTCATGAACTTAAATATACCTTGATCTTGATCTATTGTCTCATTCATGTTAATTTGAACGCGAGAGAGGGCGTCGGCATTTTTGTTTAGTATTCCCTTTTTGTAAATAATTTTGTAACTATACTCCTCAAGTTTTAAACGCCATCTTAATAATTTTGAATTTGGTTCCTTAAGCGAGAAAAGCCATTCTAAAGGTTTGTGATCTGTTATTATGTTAAAAGTTCGGCCAAAAATATACGATCTAAAATATTTAACTGCATACACGATTGCCAAAAGTTCTTTTTCGATTGTGCTGTAATTTAACTCGGAAGAATTTAGTGTTCTGCTAGCGTAAGCAATCTGCGTAAGGGAGATCTGAGCCTATTTTTCCTTGGGAGAGTATTGCACCTATAGCGTAGTTACTTGCGTCTGTGGTTATATTGAAAGGTTTAGAAAAATCCGGATATTGTAACAGCGGCTCATTAGTTAACAAATTTTTACAATTTTCAAAACATTTGATATATTCGGGGTCGTTTATGTCAATACAGTAATCCTTTTTCAGACATTTTGTGAGCGGTTTAGTAATTTTTGCAAAATCCTTAATGAATTTGCGATAGTATCCAAGGAGTCCAAGGAATTGTTTGGTTCAAGGGTCCTTTTAGTTGTTTGGTTGTTTTGGGAATCGGGAATTTTTGTATGGCAATGATCTTATCAGGATTGGGTTTTACTCCATTGGGTATGACAATGTGCCCTAGGTACGCGACTTCCTTTTGTAAAAATTCTGATTTATCAAGCTGAATTTTGAAATTCGCTTGTCTTAATCTATCGAAAACTGATTTTAAATTTTGAACATGTTCCTGAATAGTGGTGCTAAAAACAATAATGTCATCTAGATAGACGAGACATTTTTCGTTTAATAGTCCTCTAAGGATAAATTCCATAACACGCTGGAAAGTTGCTGGGGCATTGCATAATCCAAAAGGCGTACGGAGGAACTCGTAATGTCCGTTTTCCGTATTGAAAGCTGTTTTTTCTATGTCATTTTCGTACATTTCGATTTGGTGGAAACCCGAAGCTAAGTCTAGGGTCGTGAAATAGTGACATCTGCCTAGTTTGTTTAAAAGGTCGTTAATGTTTGGTAGTGGGTATCTGTCGCCTATCGTTTTGTTATTTAATTTTCGGTAATCGACCACGATTCGCCATTTTTGTTGTCCCGATGCGTCTAATTTTTTGGGTACAATCCAGATCGGTGAAGACCATGGACTGTGTGATGGCCTAATGATATTTTGTTCTAATATTTTGTTAATCTGTTTTTGAACTTCGGCCCGATGATATTCCGGATATTTATAAGATTTTGTGTAGATAGGGATTTCATCTTTGGTCCTAATTTGGTGTTTTACCCTGCTAGTGAAAGTTAAGGGTTCGTCATCTAAGTGAAATAAATCAGAATATTCCTTAAGTAATTTGGTAATTTCGTATCTTTCTTGACAGTTGATGTGATCTGTCCTGATTTTTGAAATGTCGAATTAAATTTTATCTGTACTGAAAAAGTTTAGATTGGGTTGTTAGGTTGCTGGACGTAGTCTTGGAATTTTTCTGCGAAAATTGGACTGCCTAAATAAATGTTTATGTCGGACTCAGATGGGTTTACAATAGTACAAGTAGCCTTATGGTTTCGTACGTTCGTAACACAGTGCGGTATTACTAAATTTTTAATTATAGTCTGAGGAATTATAATTTCGCCATCTTTTATATTTTTAATATTTACTTTAACTACTTGTTCAGATCTTGCTTGAACATGGATATTATTCGTGGAGAAGTTTAGGAAATCAAGTCTAAGGGAAGTTCTGGGGGTGACCAGCTCGTTATTTACTAGGTCTATTTTTGAGTTAAGTAATTTCAAATTGTCTAAACCTAAAAGACAGTCAAATCGTTTAAGTTTAACAATTTAAATTCGGGTCCGAGGCTGTTTCCTCTAAAAAACGTCTTGATTATATTCTAAATAATCATCTGGAGGTTCTAACTCGTAGTTATCTGCATTTGATTCTAAATTTTGTTCCTCAATATTAAATAATTCCTCTGATATAAATTTGGGTTCATTCGGTCTAAAATTGTAATTTTGTTGAGCGAATGGTCTTTGAAAAGTATTTCTTGTAGCAATACTCATGGGTGTAGGTTTATAGGGTGTGTTTTGACGAGATTGGATTTTACTTGGTTGGGGATTTCTATTAGTGAAAGGGTTATTTGTTGGTCTTTGGACAGTGGGCTGTCTATTTTGACTAGGAAATCGGTTGAATTGATTATTGAACATCGGTCTCGATTGATTTAAAAATTGTTTAGGTTGAGAATTAAATGGGTTTTTAAACGGTGCTATATTATAGTTAGAATTTCGCGTTGATTTATTTTGTATATTATTTGAATTATAAGGTACTTTAGATTTTATTTCTAACTGAAAATCGTTAGTGAGCATATTTAAAGCTAGGTTTAAGTCTGTAGGGTTTTTAGTACGCATTTCAAACCTCTTAATAATACTCTTAGAGCGTATTGTCTAAGATACGTGGAAAGAACTGAAGATTGTTCATAATAATGTGTACTAACGTATGTTGTTTGGAGATTTAATAATTTTTGAATTTTATTAAAGAATTCGAACGGTGATTCGTTCGGTAATTGTTTGAGTTCAGTTAATTCTATTTGAAAAGTGTAACAATCCCTTTTATCTGAATAACAATTAATAAGGGCGGTTTTTAAATCTAACCATGTGTTAATGGTACAACTAGAAATATTAGTTTCTGCTTCTCCTTTTATTTTTGCGCGGATGCTCGCCATCAGGTATTTATTCTGAAAGTCGCCTGCGTCTGTAGCATTATAAAATTTATTTACGACGTTCTCGCAAATCTCGAGAAATCGTGGTAGGAGTTCTTGTTGTCCGGAAAATTCCGGTACCATGTTTAGGTACTCCTTTTTTAAAAAGGGAAGATTTGGGGTAGCCATTGTGATAAGGGATTTTAAATTTTGAATTGAGTCAGAGTCAGAATCAGTTATCGATTCGTCCGAAGAATCGATATTATCAAAAGAATTTTTGCCTCTAAAAAGATATTTAGCACTTACAGAGCTAGAGCAATCCACTTGTCCATATGCGCTGGAGAACTGCTTGGCTAACTGGTACGGCTGAGGTTGTGGTGAGCCCTTGGTCTTCCTGGTCGTATTCTTTGACTTGGAGCTGCTGGGATGTGATGGTTTCGTTTTCATCGATTTTCTTCTCACTCACAGTTTTGATTCACGTTCAAAGTTCGAAAGTTCAGGTACACGAATAAATTGTAGAAACAAACCGGTAATATGTTCACTAAAACCGTTTCGCGTATCCTACCGACTGCGCCAGAAATATAACTTCAATCGATGAATCAGTTTTTAAAAACAATTTATTTAGAGAACAATACAAGTAAATGATATTTCATGTAAAATTAACTAGTGACTGACAACTGACAAATATCTAAGAGAATAACTGACTAACTGAGTTCAATGATATGACATATTTTATACTGTGTAAAAGTGTTTATCTGTTAGTGTATCTTGTATTACATTTGAGTGTTGTGTTTCTGTGTGTGAATGTATTTTATGTAGTGTCAGCTGGAATTGGTCATGTAATTTACATAAATAAGGAATTAGAGGATTCATTTCTGAGTGGTCAGTAAATATTTCAACAGAAGAATAAATAGATCAAAATATATAAAAAAAATTATAACTTTTTCAGGTGATTCAGGGTACCCGTTAGAACCCTGGCTCATGACTCCTGTTGATGGAGCTGATGAGAGGAAAATCGAATCACACTACAATACAATTCATATAGCAGCAAGAAATTGCATTGAAAGGTTGAATGGAGTTCTAAAAAGCAGATTTAGACGTTTGTTACGTCACAGAGCTCTGAATTACAAACCAGTAAAAGCTGGACTTATAATCAATGCATGTGCAATTTTACACAACATGGCAACTGATTTTCATGTGAAAATGTCTGCTAATAATGACCTGCCAAATCCTTTACAAGATCAACCAGATCAACAAAATCGAGGTATTTGAAAAATTAACTATGTATTAAATTTCATAAAAACATGTAAATATATTTAATTATTATTTCAGATATTGCATTACCAATTCCTGTTCAACAAGGACGATGTTTTGTGGAGGGACAACGAAGAAGAAACGTTTTATTTGAAAATATTATTTAATTTAAAAAAACAATAGGAACTTGTTAAATATAACACAGATTTTAACTCCAAATTCACCGTTTTTTCCAATAAAATTCAACCGTGTTTGTTTGCAAATAAATGAAAAAGGTTGAATTTGATTTGTAAAGGTTGAATTTAATTTGCAAAAGAATGAATTTGATTAGCAAAAAGGTGAATTTGGAGTGCAAAAGATGAACATATGTATATAATTATATATAATTCAACTAATCATAAAATATACAGTTAGTTAGTTAAAATTTTGGCGCACAGCAACAAAGGCTATTTGCGCCTAACGCAGCCCATCTAAATGACTACACTATATATTAAAAACAATAAATAAATAAATAAAATCTTTAAAAATACGCATACTCAATAAAAGAAATCTTGCACTGACAAACACAAATAAATAATATAAAAAGTCTGTTCGAAAATTTGAACAGACTCAGGGTGATGGTAAGAGGTTGTAAAGGGGCCAATTACCATCGAATATCACAGTCAATAACTAGAAACATATTAAAATAAGGTACAAGACTTCACACATAAAACAATAAGTTCGATTCTCTTAGGAAGAGTATCAGCCTGTCCACGAGTACCCTATCGTCACCTAAAACAACTGACAGGTCATAGCACAGGCCTAACTTCTCCCTGACATCCTCGAACTGTACACATTCCGTTAAAATGTGTAACACAGACAAATCTGTGTTACACGTCTCACAGATAGGGGACTCTTCACCTCGAAGGAGGTGTCCATGGGTCCACCAACAGTGACCTATACGGATGCGTGTGATGGCGGTTTCCTCCCTGCGGTTAATCCTGCAGGAAGAACCCCATGGTTTAACGTCTCCCTTAATCTGTCGCAACTTAACGTTCTGTGTGCGGCTCCACTCATGTTGCCACATGTCTAAAACCAGGTGTTTCAGATGACTCTTTGCTTCATCTGGAAAAATGAAACTCACATCAATCATAGGTCTGTGAGAGGCGGCTTTTGCGGCTGCATCTGCTGCTTCGTTGCCTTTAATACCAACATGCCCCGGTATCCAAAACAGCTCTACCCTCACATTCTGAGCATTTAGATTGTGGAGTAGCAACCGGATCTTTAGTATAAGAGGATGCACTGGATCTGGATCTTGGATACTGTTCAGAGCGCTCAGCGAGTCAGTCAAGATAACACTTGACCGACTTTGCTCTGACGAAACAAAACACAGGGCCTTGAAAATAGCGTACAGCTCAGCAGTGTACACACTCGTTATGGAGTGCAAACGGTACTGAAACTGTTGGCGTGGATTCAAAACAACGAACGCACACCCAACCCTGGTTCCGGATTTTGATCCGTCAGTAAAAATGACAGTATCCTCGAACCTAGGGACCAGTGTTCTTTGTAACTCATGTTGGTATTCGATAGGCAACGTAGTATCTTTATCAAACCTAGTTAATGTGAGATGCACAAGTGGACACGGCAGCGTCCATGGTGGAACAGCACACAAAACGAAACTTGCCATTTCGGGCATATTAAAGTCAATATCACCCAAAATGTCGAAAGTCCTCTGATCAAAAGGCCTATTGGCTCTTGGTTTTCTGTCATAGGTCTCTGTATGCCTATTTTGTAGAATAGGATCATACGCAGGATGATTTGGCTTGGCACTGAGTGCAGCCATATATCGCAAGGATAGAATTTTACGACGAATGTACAGTGACGGTTCGCCTGCTTCACACAGCAGGCTTGGTATTGGGCTGGTGCGAAATGTACCAGTGGCCAATCTAACCCCAGTGTGATGTACAGTGTCAAGAATTCGTATCTCTTGGTGTTTAGCTGACCCATAAGCTAGACATCCATAGTCCAGCTTAGAGCGCACTAAAGAACGATATAAACGCAACATAACAGTGCGGTCTGCACCCCATGTCTTGTGACTGAGAACCCGCAAAAAATTGAGCGACTTCTGGCATTTTTTCTTAACGGACAAAAAATGTGCCCGCCAAGTTAGACGACTGTCGAACACGAGACCCAGAAATCTGGCAGTATCGGCAAATGGTAACTGTGCTCCATTAAGCGTGAGTGTAGGGTTGGGATGGGCACCCCTTTTCCTACAAAAATGGACACACACAGTTTTGCTGGTCGAGAATTTGAAGCCATTTCCGGTTTCCCACGTATGGAGACGATTGATGGTCAGCTGAAGCTGACGTTCGATTGAACTAGTCTTTTGTCCGGCGACAAAGATACCAATGTCGTCGACAAATATCGAACTCTGTACAGGCAATCGAATACATGAGGCTGCACCGTTAATGGCATTTAAAAATAGCGTAACGCTCAGTATGGAGCCTTGTGGGACCCCATTGTCCAGTGCGAACATTTGTGACAGGTTATTTCCGATCCACACCCTGAAGCGCCGGTTCGACATGAAGTCTTTTAAAAAGAACATCAAGCGTCCACGGATACCCCAAGAATGCAGAGTACGAAGAATACCATATATCCATGCAGTGTCATAGGCTTTCACAATATCGAAAAACACAGCTACCAGGTGTTTGTTTTCAACGAAAGCATTCCTGATAGCTGTCTCTAGTCTGACCAGATGATCTGCTGTTGAGCGGTGACGGCGAAAGCCGCACTGTCCGTTGGCCAGCAAGTCGTTTGATACTAAAAACCAAATCAAACGTTTGCTGATCATACGCTCCATGAGTTTGCAGAGACAACTGGTCAGCGATATAGGTCTATAGCTAGAAGGCAAGTGTTTATCTTTCTCGACTCAGTCCATATCCTATTATAGACATCCAAAAGCCTAGACTTAGATGATTCCGGAAGATTTCTGATCATATGATAATGTATCGTATCTGGACCAAGAGAGCTATCCTTGCACTTTGACATCGCGCTATCTAGCTCTTCACGAGAGAAAAGCAGGTTGTACACCTCATCATTCCTAGAAAAGAAATTTAGAGGTATAGATTCAAGGCCTGCTTTACGAGTTAGAAACTCAGGTGGATAATATTCAGAGCTAGAATTGAACGCAAAATTAGATGCCAAAGTGTTAGCAATTTCGACCGCTGTGGTAACTACGTTACCATTTACTGACAGACCAGCAATGGCTGTAGTTGTATTTCGGCCGGAAATTTTCTGGACCTTCTCTTAGACTTTGGACACTGGAGTGGTAACTGTAATGGTGGACACATATTTGCGCCATGATTCGCGCTTGCTTTCGTTCACAATCCTCTTAGCACGAGCTTTCGCTCGCTGAAAGGCTATCATGTTTTCCTCTGTTGGACAACGACGGAATGTATTGATGAGGTGTCTCCTTTCAAGTAGCGCCAAGTCGCATTCCTCGTTCCACCAGGGAACGGGCACTCGACGGGGCGGTATGCTGCTTTTAGCCGCGCTCGTTATGGAATCCGTGAAATAATTCACCTCCTCGTCTACGGTCAAGTTCGGAATATCCTCATGAGAGAATGATTCTCCGAACTTGATCCAATCTGCTTTCCGAAGAACCCACTGTGGCCAGCGGGATTCGGTAACAGTATTAAACAGAGGCCTTAAGAGAATTGGAAAGTGATCACTACCGCAAAGCTCGTGATGCACATCCTATTTGAACAAAGGAGCTATGGCTCCTGAAACGACGCTAAGATCTATAGCACTGAAAGTACCCGTTGCTGCACAAAAGTGCGTGGGTCTGCCGTCGTTTAAAAAGCTCAAATTCATTGAATATATTCTCCAGGTGGCGTCCCCGTCGATCATTCCGCACCGATCCCCAACATACATTATAGGCGTTAAAATCGCCTAGTAGTATGTAAGGTGGTGGCAGTTGATCGATGACATTCGCGACATCTCGGATGTCAGTTCGAACGCCAGAGGGAAGGTAGATAGAACAAATCTTATGCCGGGTTTACATTGGTAGAGTAGCAGAGCTAGTAACTAGCGCAAGTAACTAGCTACTAGTCACTATCCCTGTGTAAACAGTTGACTTGTGGCTAGTAGAGTACTATCTGCCAGTAGTTGGGCTAGGATAGCAGCTAGCTCGTCGACGTATTTACTAGCTACTATCTTGTCCACTAGCACACAAAATTGATACATATGAAATTGGCGCCAAGTGTTAACCTGTCATAACAAATAGAAAACAACACATATCAAATAAGTTATTATTTGTTTACATAAATTTTGTAACATTGATGTATTATTTGATGATTTCTTTTCAATTTAACAATACCATGTGATATATGGTATTTCAACCTTTTCAAACTCTTTTAAAAATATTTATTTTTATTAAAAATTTTTATTTAATATACATTTATTTTTCTTATAAGGGTTTTTCGGTGATCATACTTACAAAACCCTAAAAAACCTTAATAATTGAAAACCTAAAATGTGTGTAAATTCATTCTTCACATTTGTTAATAATTTTATGCAAAACACAATATAGACAGGAAATTTGTTGTAAAATTTTATGGTCATATTCAAAAGGGATTAAACCATAAATAGGTCTAATGCTTTAATCTTGGCCGAAAATACATTTTAAACTTGTTTTAATTTTGGAACAAGGGCTCGGAGGTGGGGTTAACCAAAATTCTTAGAACACATGGAAATATGGGACATTTTACGAATTGTGTAATTATTCAGTCATTGCAAATATTTCTTTTGAAGTGTTCGCATCTCCAATCCAACATTTTTGGTGTGCCAAAGTTTTCACTTATTTTTTTCACTATTTTGTCTTTTTTGTATTGTGCTATTGCTGTAACACCGTCTATAAGGTTTTGAAAACGTAAGTAATATTTATATTTGACACGTACAATAATTGTTATCAATCTATTCTTAATATTATAGCCGTAGCTTAGCTAAAGACGTTATAACTAGTTTTACATAATTTTTAGAGTAATATAATTTGAAATGATATAGTACAAAATACCATTTTTTTAATGGCATCAAGTCGGCGACGATGTATATTCATATTTATAAACTATTTTTTGCAAAAAGATAATTTCACAACAAAATTACAGTGAAGATGTCAAATGTGTTTTGACACTTACTATCCAGAAAATAAGATAAGTATGTCAATTGTGTATGAACATCTACTATCCTGAAAATAAGATAGTAGAGTAAATCGCCTAGTACTTGCGCTAGTTACTAGCTCTGTTACTCTACCAATGTAAACCTGGCATTCACCTGGAGGGAAAGTGCAACACAACTGCTACGACCTGCAACTCAGTGTCAATGTCTACAGGATCGTAGTACAAGGTGTCTTTACAGAGAATTGCCACGCCGTCACATGCTCGTAACCCCGTAAGGAAATCCGTGCGAAACGAGGAGTATCCTCGAGGAGAGAATGTGTCAGTTTCCTTGAAATTTGTTTCCTGTAAACAGACACATGAAGGCGCAAAATCCGACAGTAAGAGCCGCAGTTCTTCGTATTGCTGAAATACACTATTACAGTTCCACTGCATTAGTGGACCACTCATTTTTGTTTAGGGGAGTTACCCTGCAACCTAATGATCTTTGGTTTACCCTTAGGTTGCGGCTCAACAGCCATTTTCACGGCCACAGTTTCACTTGTTTGTCCAGGTGCTTTGGTGGACACACTGGACTCTCTTTTGGATGGTTTGGCTCTCACTGGTATCCATTGAGAGTCAACAGTTCCCTTATCAGTCTCCGATACTGGAGTGGCTGATGGGGGTTTTGCAGAAGCGACCACACTCTGGTCGCTTCTTGTTTTTGGAGAATGTTGTGTAAACTTCTCCTTAGGTGGTGGGGAGAACTGGCATGGTGTGCGTTCTCCTTTTGATTGGGGGGATTTATTCAGACCCGACCCCCGGGTTGTGGGGTCTGAATTTTGGTCTCAGGGACCGATTCCAACACCTTTTCATTGCCGGATTGTTTGGGCGCAACTATACTTGATGCAGCTAAGGTCGGACGGGGCACTGTCTCCGTCTGAGTCTGGACGCTTGCTGTTCTTTTTGCTGCTACCTGCGCGAAGGATTTCGCGAAAGTAACAGGTGCACTTTCTTTATATTTCCTCTTGGCGTCATAATACGGTATCTTGTCTTGCGTCTTGATCGTTTGTATGGCCTTTTCCTCCAAGTACGTTGGGCAATGGCGTGAGGTGGATGCATGCGCACTTTGCAATCCACGCAGTGTGCCGCGTTTGGACAGGTTTCAACTTCATGTTGATCCTGTCCGCAGTTGGCACAGATAGTCTGATTGCCACAACGACTTGAGGTGTGTCCATAACGCTGACACTTGTAGCATCGCATCGGGTTGGGATAGTAGGGCCGAACTTTGCAAACGTTATACCCCCCTTAGCGATGCTGGACACCTAGTGCCAGCGAAGGACACCACCATTGATATCGAAGGCTTGCCATTTCGGGGTTTGAGTTTTCTACATTCAATGACACTTTGTGATGCCATTTCCTGCACAAACTCTTCCTCCGTGACGTAAGCAAGATCACGATCTGTTATGACGCCTCGAGTAGTATTAAGAGCCTTGTGTGGCAGAACAAAAATACGGTATTTACCAAACACCTCGCATTTCTGCAGAGTCGACGAAGACGAAGTCCCTGCTTTCGACTAACAGCGTACCGTCCGACAATTTGCGCACTGACTTAACACCAATTGGGCACGTATTTCTTAACGTTCGGGCAATAAAGAAGGGGGACATCTCCTTAAAAGATATACCCTCTTCTTGCACCTTCACGACAAGAAAACGAGGCACTGGCGCACAAAACTCAACTGATCTACTGTCTACCTTCTTGGGAGAAGGCCTTACACATCCCTCATCGGATGACTGAGCATCACGACGAGGTCTTTTGTTTGATTTTTTACGGAATTTACTCTCAACTTTGGCGGAATTTAAAGAAAATTTATCCCTCCGGGTAGTCGCCATACCCGTATACTAAGATTCATCACCCTGCCATGCCCACCCACCAGGGAGCCCCACACAGGGGACGTTGGTCGCAAACCGGCTCATTGCGCCAGGCATATCAGGATGATATAGCATCGGGGGAAGTAGTCACGGGCTGCTCGACCCGCTCGAGAATCAGTAGTAGCCAACTCTGGAACCTTGCGAGCTGCAGCCGGTCCCACAGACCCCCGAATACTCTTCTAGTGGCACGGCATTACCCCGGCATCCACGATCCAGTAGTGGAGCCACTTTATTCATGAACCGTGACACCAGCCGATTGACTGAGATGACCAGACTCAGCCTCCCGTTTTACCGAATCCGAGGCCAAAGAAGGCGTGTTGGGATCGTACTGTCCGCGGGCAGTAGTCTCCCTCAACCGACCAGGATCCTCTTCTCCGGCGTTACGGGTCTCCACGCACGGCAAACACGTGGGTAGGAATTTAAGTGGGAGATAAAAGAGACAACAGATAAGCCTATTACTACAATCGGCTTCTATGAACTGTCTCCTCCCAAATGATATGTGATTCAGGGTACCTGGGATCATCAGGCCCAAAAGCTCTATATGGTCAGGTGATGCGACCGTTATGAACATCCCCTGCGTGATTGAGAGGGTACGCGGGATCATCAGGCTCGAAAGCTCGACAAATGGCCAGGCGTTATGGCCATTATGAACTTCCCCTGCGGGGATAAAATATACATATAAACTCAAATTTATTTCCAATTGTAACTATAAATAAATAATAAATAGAATAGAATAATTCATTACACAAAAAATGTTAAGTGTGAATTTTCACATTTTAGGGTTTTTCAGGTATCTAGAAAGTGAAGGCGGCTAATAGTGGAACAACATATTCTACAGTAATCATGTCAAAATGAACGATACAATGGAAATTATGCATTGTCTTTTGACACATTTTTATCGGATTATATCTGCAAAACCCAAAAAAATAAAATAAAATAAAAAAAATTAAATTGTATTATTGACACCATAACCAGAAATAGCTACAGCTAATTTTTCGTTTGATAAGGCCATTATTTTTATTGATTCGCTCAAGCTTTCTATTGATTTACTTAAATTCTGAGTAGCTGCACTATGAATCTTCACTTCTTCCTCTAAACTTCGCTTTGCCATTAAGCTCCTTGTTACTATGATCTGTTTTCAACGGTTGTTCTTTGTTAGTTTGCATAGGTTCTACAAATGGAATAATTTCAAATATATCGTCTTCCACCACCTGATTATCTATGTTCTAAAAGGAACAGTAAAATAAAATAATCAACTATTACAATATTGCACTATTACAGGAATGATTTAGGTTTATATATATGCATTCATAACAGGAAAAATTAAATACCTCTAGCTCCATTGAACAATCTTGACCATTATCTACACCTGCTTCTGGCACCCCTGCTGCCCCCTCCACTGTCACTTTTGATATCATATCTAGTAGCTTATTTTCTACTTCAGAAAGATCTTTAATGGTGTTTCGACCACCACCTCGATTTTGGGAATTTATTAATTCCCGAGCATGTTTTTTTGTGTTTGTTTTTTGTTCTTGAAATACCTACAACAAATACATAACAACATTTAAAAAAAATAAAAATAAATAAAATTTAAGTACTGACCTTTTTCCATTGTGCAGTAGCTTTCTGTGGACCTTGTCCACTTGAATTTAACAGTAATGTTAACTCCTCCCATTTTTTTGACATAATTTTCATCTCATATGGCACTAACTTTTAGTAAAATTTTATTATCACTTATAAAATTAATCATGGTTTCAATTTGTTTTTTGGTTGTTCTTGGTCCTCTTGGTAATTTATGTTGTACCTTATCTGATTCTAAAATAAATTCAGTGACAGTAAATAAAAAGTAATATAAAATTCTGTATAATAGTAAAATATGTTTACATTAATGCAATATGCATGTGTGACAGGCTCAGCGGAATATTACTTTCCCATTGACGTTGAGAACAGTATATAATTGTGTTAATAAAATCTGGGTAGTCAGAAAAAAAAGTATAAATGCTTAAAGTTTATTTGTACTGACATATAACCAGTGTTGAGCATTATCTAGATAATTTTATCTAGATAATGCATTTAGATAAGATATTTTTATCTATCATCTTTTTTAGATACTGTTTTACATTTTTATCTATTATCTCACTTAGATAGGTATTTTCATTATCTTTATCTGTAATTTCAGATAATTTTTATAGATAATTTTAATTATTTACCGATAAATTTTCAAATAATTGGTTCCCGCGCCTGACCATTAGTCAACCGTCGATGTACGGTCTAGTATGGGAGCATAACTGCCATTTTTAACTACGCAGTATGATTTGGTGTTTGGTGATGTTTTGTTTTGTTGTTCAGTTAACAGTCGATTGATCAGACCATAGAGAAAATGATATAAATGTTTCACTTTTAAAAAATTTGAATTTTTTTATTGTTTTTTATGGATTAGACATGTGGTTTTGCGTGTTACTGTTGGTTTATTTAATTGTGTCGGGCGAAGTATTTACGCTACAAAAAGAGACAAGTTAGACAAATACAAAAATTATTGTGATGCAAAAATATTGAATACCCCCAAAATTCTTGTGTGGATATATTGTTTTATGTGGCCTAGCATGACCATACAATCTGGCATGGCCGGAGAGGTTGGAGAATCTAGCATGGCAATGGCCAATTTAACAGAACATGGTCATTTACCAGCTGTGCTAGATGGAGAGTTTTTTGAAGTTTTTTTTTAAAGAAAAAACTGTTCATGCTAAATGCCAATTGTGTCCAAATAAAATAATCAAAGGGCTTCCATATTCAACCGGAAATTTTGCAAGTCATATCAAGGCAAGGCTAATAGATTCTAGAGGTTGTCTCATAGTGCAGCTTATAGAGAGCGCGGGTAGGTATGCGGCGAGGGTAAGCTATGACGTCAGCGCCAGTTCTTGTACTGCAATAAACATGTTGTTAGTATTGTAATAGTTCATTTTTTTCTTCAGTTTTGAGTTTTTTCGAAGACTTTTAATAATATTTGAGGATTTATTGTATTGTTCAACTAATTTTAACGAAATCCAGGGAAGTTTTATTGGAAGTATTAACAAAATCAGATAGAGAATAGTATTTATTTAACTGTCTAACGTAAACGGTTATCTCAGTGATGTGATACAACAAAGATTATTTATAAGGATTAAATATTTAAATTTAAAACAAAGAGAAGCAAAGGAAAATAAAAAGAGTAAATGCGAAACAGAAAAAGATCGTTCAAAAACTTCTAAAAAAATTAAAAAACTTGTATAAATTTCTTTATAGCATATAGGAATCATTTTTATACAATCTTTTGTTTATATGTTTAATGTATCTGGTTAATAATAATAATAATAATAAAATTCTGAATATTAAAATTATTTTTATTTTTACTGTATTATATGTTTCATTTTGTGATACGTAACTAACAGGGAAAGTTAATTTTTTATGTTGCATATTTACAATACATTTAAAATATTATCATAGTATTTGTTCACATGGATACATCAAAGTCTGTACACACCACAAGTCACTTAAATCATCAGATCTAGTTACGTATTACAAAATGAGACACAACATATAAAATTATATGTATATATAAGTTATAGCCTGTTTCTTTAGTTTTAAGCGGAACTAGATTTTGAATTCTAGTAACTGTTAACGTTTAATTGAAGCCTTTGATCATTTTGTTTAGCAAAACCCAACTTCAAACATTAAAAAATTAGCTTATGATAACTTAAAAAAAATTAAATTCCATTTGGTCCGCTTTAAGGTTTGGAATAGATTATACTTAAATACATTTTGTTGTTGCGGTATTTTTCATAAAAAGTAAAATAATTTTCATTATGTTATCTTGTTTCTATTTGCCCACCTATCCATGTATCATTTAATTAACTAATTAGAGCCTTAGGTAACTATTCACTTTTAAATTTTATTAGCAAAATAAAAATATTTGTAAATATTAAAAAATACATAAAAAATAGCATACATTAAATTATATTTTCAATAATGGTATTAAATTATTAAATGAACTGCTTCTGGAAATTAAAAATAATTCTTACTTAAATCAATTTAAATCTAAATGCAAATTACGATTTAATTTTAGAATTTTCTTTTACAGTTACTTTTAGGGAACAATCTTTCAATGTTATTTATGTAATTGGTAATCCTAAAACATTGTAAAATATTATTAATGTTTAAAATAATATTGTTTTTCTTAATTACGTGTTATTTTTACTATAAATGTGAGGTGAAACGCTTATAATGTGTATTACGATATACTCCTAGGACTGGCAGTGACGTCACGGGTCACATGACGTTGCGTAGGTCATGTCCATATGAGACAACCTCTAGAATCTATTAGCCTTGATATCAAGGTAGGTTTATATCTTAGGGAAAAATGTAGAATAGTGGACGACTGCGATGTGGTGGGGATATTTGAGAAATAATGGGCGTGGCCATCGAAAAATACCTAAAAACCAGTGCTTCTCAAACAATCACTTCTCATTTACGTTATAACAAAATGTACCTTACAAAAACAGTATGAACTGGAGTACTCCACCCTCCAGCTAATAAAGAATAAAACAATAAATTTATTACGACGTATATGCATGTGTGCGTGTAAAAGTCTTTTTATTTATGAAAATTTGTGGTCCTGAAAAGGACTGATTTTTTTTTTAACCGCTCTTCTTCCTACAACAGAGACAAGGCTGTTAGAGAGCATACCCCGTTCGAAACGCAGAAATAGTAATAAAATCACGTGAAAGATTGAAGTTGCCACCCTATTAGCATTCGGACAAATCCAACTGCGGCATAAAAAAAAAAAAACATTACAAAAACGGTAAAAGTATCTTTTACCTGCTTATACTACGCCCTGAGTTTGCACTTTTGCTCTGTTTGCACTGTTTCCGTGTTTCAATTCACTTTAAAATACAATTTATTATTAGGTGGTTTATAAAAAAAATAAATAAAAAGTTACCAACAATAACCTAAGATAGTGCATTTAAGGTGAATTACTGTGCCTGGCCCTGCACAGAACGTACGGGTACTCCAGCTAGTTATATTATATTATCTTAATTATAATCTTTATATATTATTTGTCTTTGTTTGAGAAGTACTGGTTTTATGGTGTGGCGGATAGACTTATGAACATAGTCGCCCTCGCCCGTAACCGGAGTGACAAAAACAATCGTACATATATAATTAGCTACCGTATGTTAGTGATTCTGTAACACTGTGACGTCATTTTTTCTAAGGTTCTCGTGATTGGCTAACTGGGAAACAGGGTGTTCCCAGTTTGACTTGATTGACAGGTATTTTGCAGATATATTCTCTTAGAATCTACGAATATAATTACATATAGAAATGTCTAGGGTTTCGTAGGCATAAACAAGAAACTATATACACTGCTTTATCCTTCGACCAATATGAATAATATTTTGCAGATTTATTTTCTTAGAATCTACAAATATAATTATTTACAGAAATACCTAGGATTTCGTAATCATAAACAAGAAACTCTGGACACTGCTACATCCTTTGACCAATATGAACAATATTTTGCAGATATATTCTCTAAGAATCTACAAATATAATTACATACATAAATGTCTAGGTTTTCGTAGGCATAAACAAGAGACTCCTATATCCTTTGACCGATATGAACAATATTTTTCAGATTTATTCTCTAAGAATCTGCGGATAAAATAACATACAGAAATATCTAGGATTTCGTAGATATAAATAGAAACTCTAGACACTCCTATATTCTTTGATCGATATGAAAAACATTTGCAAATTTAATCTCTAAAAATCTGCGGATAAAACATCGTATAGAAATATCTAGAGTTTCGTAGGCATAAATAAGGAACTGTAGACACTTCTATATTCTTTGATCGATATGAAAAATATTTTGCTGATTTATTATTTAAAAATCTGCGGATAAAATAACCTATAGAAATTTATAGGGTTTCGTGGGCATAAACAAAAAACCCTAGGGTACTCCTATATCCTTTGACCGATATGAACAGTATTTTTCAGATTTATTTTCTAAGAATCTACGAATATAATTATATGCATAAATATCTAGATTTTCGTAGGCATAAACAAGAGACTCTAGATACTCCTGTTTCCTTTGACCGATATGAGCAATATTTTGCACATTTATTCTATAAGAATCTAAGAATATAATTACATAAATAAATATCTAGGGTTTCGTAGGCATAAACAAGAGACTGTAGATACTCCTGTTTCCTTTGGCCGATATGAACAATATTTTGCAGATTTATTCTCTAAGAAACTGCGGATAAAATTTTATTTATAAATGTTTTGGGTTTCGTTGGCATAAACGAGAAACTCTAGACAAGCCTATATCCTTTAATTGGTATGAACAATATTTTGCAGATTTATTCTCTACGAATATAATTACATATAGAAATGTCTAGGGTTTCGTAGGCATAAATTAACATCTCAAATTACTTTTAGTTTTAACAACATAAATGTAATGTACTAAGTAAAAATGAATCGATTTCTCATCTTAAAAAGTTAATGAATAAATAATCTAACTATATAATTAGCAAGTGTCTGTATGTAGTGTCGGTAACATTATGACGTCAATTTTTCTAAAGTTCTCGTGATTGGCTAACTGGGGACACCCTGTTTCTTGATTGACTGACAGGTGACGCCCTCTCCCGTGATTAGCTAATTGGTGATATCCTGTCCCATGATTCGCAGACTGGCGACGAAATTAGGATAAGTTAAAAAATAAAACCAAATACACATACAAACAATTGCAATTTTTATATTATAAATCCGTCATTGTTGACGGGTAATTACCTAGTTGAACAATAATTAACATGCCCGGGTAACTCCTATAGCCCGTTTGAACAAACGGTTTTAGTTTGTGATTCGTTCACATGGCGCTGCTGTAGTGACTTGGTCGCTGGCTTAGTCGGATGGGGAAGAACACGTTATTACCGACTGCAACATCGTACGCCTACCGCCATTACAGAATTTTAGAGTGATTTCAAAATAATGTGAAAATATTAGTCTACTATTTGTGTATTCGTGGAATTTAATTAATAATAAGTAACTTTATTGAAAATACAAATTTTAAAGATAAATATACGATCTTTATATTTATTATTATTTACAAATCGACGTGTTCGTTTTCTAATTACCCAATATGGAGCCTATTGTACCATTTCCAAGGAATATTAAAAAATATTGTGTTCCGGGAGGTTATGATATTACATCAACTAGACATCAACTATTTTTAACGTGTGGGTGAATCGCATCAGGCATCCAAAATTTGAATGGTATATTCAAAAAGTAAGCAAAATATATACAAGAAAAGTGATTTAAAATGATAAAGGTTCTTTACTGTTTAATATACTTTATAATAAGATGAATATTGGGCGCTACCTATATATAAATTTATTGAAGTATCTTAATTATCATAACCACTCATCAACAGTTTATTTAATTGTGTATTATTATGTGTATAGTTATATATATATATACAACAAAAGCCGTACGAAGTACCCGTACATCAGGTAATTTTAATGATTATAGTATTTTTTTCTTTATAGTCTCTTTTTTCTAAAATGACATATTTTAGATAATATATGTAAAAATATATAAATATAGACTTAATATTTTAATTGTTTGTATTTTTGTTTATTTTATTTTGTATAACATATTTATACTACATTGATGTTAACAATCTTAAAAATGTATTTGAATTCTTCAATGTTATTTTAATAGAATTTGGAAAGCATTTAAGAATAAAATACATTTTTAAGATAGATAACATCAATTGTTAATTTAATTTTAAATAAAAGAAAATAGTGTAAATATTTAAATTTGCCACCCAAATTTTTTAATTTGTGGATCTCTCACATGGCGCTTTTACTGCTGTGCCTGATCTCCGTTATCAGTTTTACTGAACGAACTCTTTGACAATTATTAGTAAGCGAGTTACTCATCTAAAAAGAACTTTTTTCTATGATAATTAATAGTATTTTGACAGATATGTAACAAACATTGTGTACAATAATTTAATATACAAAATAAACAATAAAATGTGGAAGTAAAGGTGTTATTATTATCTGTTCGCTAATACTTCACATACTGGTCACCACCGACGTTCACAGTAAGTGAATTTTTATTAACGATGCCGTCCGAAGCAGAACTAAATGCTCTGCGAGAAGAGCATGAAAGGCTTCAGCAACAGCTAGCACGCAACCAGCCAGCAGTGTACCGGGTAGCAGTGCGTCCCATTCTGGGCAGAAAAACCCGCAGTTTGGTTTGCGCAAGCTGAAGCGTAGTTTATGGTTTCGAACGTCACGGCCGACACCATGAAATACAGCCACGTAGTCGCACAACTGGACTCTCGTTACGCAGCTGAAGTGGAGGATATAATCACGAATCCACCAGCGGAAAACAGGTATGAATACCTAAAAACAGAACTAATTCGACGTTGTTCTCTCTCCATAGAACAGAGAGTCCGACAATTGGTTAGCGAGGAAGAACTCGGGGACCGGAATCCATCACAGTTTCTCCGGCATCTACGATCTTTAGCCGGTGTTGCAAGCCTGCAAGAGAGTTTTCTCCGTCAGCTCTGGTTACGGCGCCTTCCTACACAAGTCCGGGCCATCCTCGCTGCACAGTCCGAACTCGCCCTCGACAAAGTAACGGAACTGGCCGATACAATTTTGGAAGTAGTGTATAGCCCCATTTCAGCCGCTGTTCATACCACAAGCACGTCTTCATTTAACGACATCGGCAAGATGAGCGAACAGATCGAGCTGCTTACTAAGCAGGTCGCTGCTCTATCGCAAAAATTGGAGCAACGGCCTAACCGGAACCGAAGTCGCTCTCAAAGCAGCCAAGGCAGCAAAAGCGACCAACATTGTGGTATTCAGCCAGGTATATGCTGGTACCATGCCAAATATGGTAAGATGGCGAAAAGGTGCAAACCACCCTGTAGCTACCAGAGAAACAGGAGCAGCAGTCCATATTAGCGGCAGCGGGCTGCAGTACATCAGGAAGCCGCCTTTTTATGACCGACCAGACCAGCAAACACCGTTTCCTTGTGGATACGGGATCAGATCTATGCTGTTTCCCTTACCGCTTACTTCGCACTTGCCGATCTGCTACAGACTTGATACTGAATGCTGCCAACAACACTGGAATCAAAACATATGGGTTCCTGCCACTGACGCTTACTTCGGATTGCGCCGAGACTTCCATTGGTGTTTCATCATTGCAGACGTCGGAATCCCTATTATCGGCGCAGATTTTCTGGCTCATTACCACTTGCTTCCAGACTGTCGTACCGGCCGCCTGTTAGATGGCACAACAGGTCTACACGCCCAAGGTCAGGTGGTAAGTACCAAACAAGGAAGCGTCAAGATCGTCACTGGGACGCAACCGTGTCCTGGGACGCAATCTCCTTTCGCAACCGTGTTTGCCGAGTTCCCAGACGTTGCCAGGCCTCCAGGAATCCCACGCGAAGTTAAGCATCAGACGGTCCATTACATCCGAACGACAGATGGCCCGCCGGTGTCCTGCCGGCCACGTCGTCTCGCTCCAGGTAAGCTCGCCGGTGCTGAAGCGGAGTTCAACGAGATGCTGCGCGTTGGCACTACTCGCCCTTCGGAAAGCGCTTGGTCCTCGCCCCGACATCTTGTTGCTAAACGCGACAGTAGTTGGCGTCCCTGTGGCGATTATAGAGCTCTTAACGCCCGCACTATACCAGATCGGTACCCTGTGCGTCACATTGCAGATTTTGCACATAAGCTCACCGGTTGTACTGTCTTCTCCACTATCGATCTAGTAAAAGCGTACCAACAGATTCAAGTGCATCCAGACGACATATGCAAGACCGCGATTTCGACTCCCTTTGGCTTGTTCGAATTCCCATTCATGACCTTCGGTCTTAGGAATGCTGGCCAGACATTTCAGAGGTTTATGGACGAGGTAACCCGAGGTCTTGACTTTGGTTATACCTACATCGATGACATTTTGATTTCATCTCGTTCTACAGAAGAACACATAACTCATCTTAAAATCCTTTTTCAGCGCCTGGTGGACTACGGTGTCGCGGTAAACCCGGCCAAATGTGTTTTGGGTGTTCCAGAAGTAATTTTTCTTGGCCATCATGTGTCGGCTGCTGGGACTCGCCCTCCCCCTGAACGCATTTCTGCCCTATAAAGCTATCCTTTGCCAAAAACAGTGCAAGGGCTACGAAGGTTCCTTGGTATGGTTAACTTTTACCGCAGATTTATTCCCAATGCGGCCAAACTTCAGGCGCCCCTCCACGGCGCTCTTACTAACACAAAACTGAAAGGTAAGCAACCCATGCCTTGGAATTCGGAACTCGAAGCATCCTTTATCGCCTGTAAAGAGAGCCTATCCGACGCAACACTGGTCGCGCACCCCGTTGCAGATGCCCTTCTTGGACTTTTCACGGACGCTTCGATAATAGCCGTAGGAGCTTGCCTTCAGCAACGAGTAAATGACACTTGGCAGCCCCTGGCATTTTT
This sequence comes from Liopterus haemorrhoidalis, assembly GCA_963971575.1. Lineage (NCBI taxonomy): Eukaryota > Metazoa > Arthropoda > Insecta > Coleoptera > Dytiscidae > Liopterus > Liopterus haemorrhoidalis. Next base: position 27,557,941 of record OZ020620.1, read on the forward strand.
CTCTAAGAAATTGTCATCCAGTCAGGCAAGTTGGCCACCATACCATCGTGAACTTCTCGTGGTGTACGAGGCAGTCAAACACTTCAGGCACATCTTTGAGGCCCAACATTGTAGAATTTATACGGACCACAAGTCGATAACGTTTGCTTTTAATCAGCGTCGAGATAAACTTGCACCCGTCCAGCTCAACCAGTTGTCATTTATCTCGCAATTTACAACTGACATCGAACATATCAGCAGCGCAGATAACGTTGTTGCCGATTGTCTCTCGCGCATCGAAGTCATCACTCGACCTCCCGATCTTCAGGACTTGGCAAATTCACAGACTCGTGACGAGGAACTTCAGGTATACCTGTGTCCTGACTCTTCGCTCAATCTTGAACATGTTCCTGTCCCGGGGTCAACAACAGTCCTATACTGTGATACGTCAACGGGAAGACCCCGTCTTTTTGTAACATCACCGTTTCGTCGCCGTATATTCGAATCATTGCATAACCTTAGCCACCCAGGAACACGGGCTACTGTCAAACTAGTTGCCGATCGCTATGTTTGGCCTTCAATGAAACGCGACTGTCGCGAATGGGCTCGTACATGCTTATCATGTCAGCGTTCCAAAGTGACGCGTCACATTTCAGCGCCACTAAGTCACTTTACTACGCCGTTAGCCCGTTTCTCCCATGTCCATGTCGATCTAGTCGGCCCATTACCCCCATCTTCCGGTTTCCGTTATCTCCTGACAGCTGTTGATCGGTTTACTCGATGGCCCGAGGTAATATTGCTTTCGGATATCACTGCCGGGTCAGTCACGTGGGCTTTTCTCTACAGATAGGTTGCACGCTTTGGTGTGCCGCAACAAATAACTTGCGATCAGGGTCGGCAATTCGAGTCGTCACTTTTCAAAGACTTCATGCTCTTGTGCGGTATCCGTAAACACAAGACGACAGCATACCATCCACAGGCTTCAGGAATGGTCGAACGTTTCCACCGTTTCCTTAAAGCCGCTCTCATGAGTCACGAAGGTGACACATGGCGCACAGCGCTCCCGTGGGCTCTACTAGGACTCCGCACAGCCCTCAAGGAAAACATCAATGCATCTACGACTGAGTTAATATACGGGGAACCGCTCCGTCTCCCAGGAGAACTTATCACTTGTCCGGTTAACTCGCCGCAGCCTAATGACGTCACAAGTCTTCTCAACCGGCTGCGTATGCACGCCATCAAACTTCGTCCTGTTCCAGCATCCCGGCATGCGAAACCCGGAACGTTTATTTTTAAAGATTAGGCTTCTTCCAGCCATACTTTCCTTAAGGACGATTCCGTGCGTGGAGCTCTACAGCCTCCATACTCCGGCCCTCATGAAATTCTCGATCGAGACGAGAAAACTCTCACTCTTCGTCTGCGTGGGAAACCAACTAGAGTTTCTATTGATCGAGTAAAGCCAGCGCACATACTTTTGAATGAGCAAGCATCACGCCATTCCCGTCAGCACCAACACGATACTCAGAGCGATGAAGAATCCAGAAAAAAAAACACAGGTTAGTTAGTTAGTTAAATTTTTTTGACGCACAGCAAAAAAGGCTATTTGCGCCTAACGCAGCCCATTTAAATGACTAGACTATATATTAGAAACAATATATTAGACAATAAATAAATAGATAAAATCTTTAAAAAATACGCAAACTCAATAAAAGAAATCTTGCACTGAAAAACACAAATAAATAATATAAAAAGTCTGTCCGAAAATTTGAACAGACTCAGGGTGATGGTAAGAGGCTGTAAAGGGGCCAATTACCATCGAATATCCCAGTCAATAACTAGAAAAACATTAAAATAAGGTGCAAGACTTCACACATAAAACAATAAGTTCGATTCTCTCAGGAAGAGTATCAGCCTGTCCATGAGTACCCTGTCGTCACCTAAAGCAACTGACAGATCATAGCACAGGCCTAACCTCTCCCTGACATCCTCGAACTGTATACACTCAGTTAAAAAGTGTAACACAGACAAATCTGTGTTACACGTCTCACAGATAGGGGACTCTTCTCCTCGAAGGAGGTGTCCATGGGTCCACCAACAGTGACCTATACGGAGGCGTGTGATGGCGGTTTCCTCCCTGCGGTTAATCCTGCAGGAAGAACCCCATGGTTTAACGTCTCCCTTAATCTGTCGTAACTTAACGTTCTGTGTGCGGCTCCACTCATGTTGCCACATATCTAAAACCAGATGTTTCAGATGACTCTTTGCGTCATCTGGAAAAACGAAACTCACATCAATCATAGGTCTGTGAGAGGCGGCTTTTGCAGCTGCATCTGCCGCTTCGTTGCCTTTAATACCAACATGTCCCGGTATCCAAAACAGCTCTAACCTCACATTCTGAGCATTCAGATTGTAGAGTAGCAACCGGATCTTTAGTACAAAAGGATGCACTGGATCTGGATCTTGGATACTGTTCAGAGCGCTCAGCGAGTAGAAGATAACACTTGACCGACTTTGCTCAGACGAAACAAAACACAGGGCCTTGAAAATAGCGTACAGCTCAGCAGTGTACACACTCGTTATGGAGTGCAGACGGTACTGAAACTGTTGGCGTGGACTCAAAACAACGAACGCACACCCAACCCTGGTTCCGGATTTTTATCCGTCAGTAAAAATGACAGTATCCTCGAACCTAGGGGCCAGTGTTCTTTGTAGCTCATGTTGGTATTCGATAGGCAACGTATGTTACGGCCTATTTTAGCTGACAACATTGCTTATAAAACTAACTAATCGCTAACCTACCTTACGTACAAAAACTTATGCTATTTTCATTAAAGGATACAGTATTGTGTATTTTTGCGAAACCAACTGACTAGCGTCCTGACAATCTACTTAAAAGTAGCCGTTCTTGCTACAGAAATATAAATTAACATCTGAATTCTCTTATTCTGTCAAATTTTTAGGTTATGTCATTTTGACACATGGGAATAATCACATTTTTTTGCATTTTGGAGTATGAATACTTCATTAGAACCTGGAAATTACAGACTATTAGCATGTATTACGTATATAAGGAACATACTTACTACTTGTAAAAAAATACAATGTTTACATTCGTAATTTACAAGCGCCGATAAAACTATGTTGTCATTTTTGATAACTGTCTGAGTCACGTGGTTGGTGCCGCACGCATCAGACAGTTATAGGAGAGGTGAAAGTGGTGAGGGGGGGCATATATAATGGATTGTGATATGCCATTTTGCCTCTTGAAATGTCGTAATTCAAGTATAGAGGTTCCCTAAGGGGTTGAGACTCAGTAACACGTGCCAAATTTTATTCCACAAGTTTTTGTGAAAGTATTTGAGAAGATAAATCTGGTTACCTGTGGATTCGCTAAGGCGGAAAAAGGCACGTGATACATCATGTTTTGGAGGTCCAAAACGCGACTTACGTCGGAAATAGGAGTTTTCTACCCCTAGATGGCAATTGAATTACGATGTTTAGCCACTAAAACACCAAGGTATGTTTCTTTTCATTCCATACATAGTGCTGTATTGTATTTGTTGTGCTCTCATAAAATCATTTAAATAAATAGAATAATACTGGATTTTATTATTAAATTTGGTATCATATAAAAGCTAAAATTTTTCTGAAAATAGTGTTAATATCTGATTTGGTAAATACCAAGTTATTGTTTAAATATAATATTAAATAAACTTTCTGTGAATGTTTTCCTAATTAAACAAGTTACATCTAAATTATACAGTTTCGTTGACGTCACAAGAGATTGACACCACGCGTCCAGTGGCTTGCCATTTTTCTTTTTTAATAGAAAAATAGTAATTTATTGTTAAAATGGTTATGTGCAAGGTTTGTTCAAAATCGTTAACAAGAAATCAACCAAGCATAAGTTGTAAAGGGCGATGCAAAGGAGTTTTTCATGGGAACTGTATAAACATTCCAAAAGCAGCTATTCCTTTTCTTCTAGAAAAAGGGAACAATTGGTTTTGTCCGGATTGCAGAGAAGAGGATATTGAAGCTGATGAAGAAAACATCCAGAGTGAAGAATGCAGTAAGTGTAACGACTTTTTAAAAATTGTAACAGATCTGAAAACGGTAATAAATTCATTAAAGGATGAGATAATTAATTTAAAAGGTGAAATACAACATTTAAAAAATGATAAACAATTAATTAAAAATGACATAAATTATAATTTAATTATAAATGAACTGCAAGAAAGAGAATATCGCGGTAATAATGTGTTAATGTTTAACATAAAAGAATCTGATAAAGTAAATAAAAAAGAAAGAGTGGAGGAAGACAAAAATACAGTCATTCATATATTAGAAAAAACAGGCACTGATCTAGGGGAAATAAAGACTTTTCGACTAGGTTCGTACTCCACAAATAAAAACAGGCCTATAAAAATTATTCTTAAAAACAAACAAACTGCCTTAAATATTCTAAAAAATAAACGCCGTATTGATATTCAGGGAATTAAAATATTTTCGGATAAAACAAAATTCGAACGAGATTATTTTAAATCTATAAAGGATAAAATTAATGTAATGCAACAAAACGGTGATGATTCCAAAATAATAAAATATGTCAACAATATTCCAACTATTGTAAACAAATCAGAAGCGCGACAAAAAAACTTTTAATGGGGCCTAATATAATTTTTAATACCGATATTATATATATTAATTCGCAAAGTTTCTTGGCAAATAAACCAGAAATAATTAAAAGTATTATGTGTTATAAACCTAAAGTGATAATGTTAAGTGAAACTAGAGTAACAGAAGATATTAATGATTTAGAAGTGTCATTAACTAATTACAGTGTAGTGCGTTGTAACTCTCAAAACAGGCACACTGGTGGTGTATTAATATTTTTAAGAAATGGGTTAATATGGAAAGAAAAAATTATTTACTGTGTACAGAATAATTTATGGTACGCTGTAGTCCAATGTAAATGTGCCAATACGAATTGGATACTTGGGGTTCTGTATCATTCTCCATCATCTAGTGATAGCGTTTTTTTAAATGAATTAAAAATATTATTAGAAAGAATATTACAAAATAATGAAAAATTTGTATTGTTAGGCGATTATAATTTAAATTTGATCGAAGAAGGTGAATTTTATAGTAATAAACTTAAAGAGCTGTTACGTAATCTTGGTTTATACCAACTGATTAATGAACCAACCAGAATAACAAACAACAGTGAATCACTTATAGATTTAGTTGTAACGAATGTTAAAGATATTAATGCTATGGTTCACCATGCACCTAAAATTGCAGACCACGAAATTATTTCGATAAACTTAATTGATTGTTTAAAATATGCTAAAATTACTAGTAATACTAAATCTTTTAGAAAACTTACTCCTGAAAATTTAGATAATATATCTTGTAAATTGATAGATCAAACTTTTCTCTTAAATTCTACTGATGTTAATATGATATATGATAATATAAATAAAATATGTTCTGATGTTATTAACAATGTAGCCCCTATTAAAACTGTCATTGTCAAAAATAAAAATTTACCTTGGTTCGATCAAGAACTTAAAGATATGTGTAAGAAACGTGATAAATTTTTTATAGATTTTAAGAGGTGTCAAGACGTAAGAATTAAAGATAGTTTATGGCAAAATTATAAGAATATTAGAAATAAGTGTGTCACTTTAAGAAGAAAAAAAGAATTTAAGTACAATGAAGAATTAATTGAAAAAAATAAAAATAATCCAAAATTATTATGGAAAAATTTGAATAATATATTATGTAACAATAAAGAAATAATTTACCCACAAGATATTAAGTTTAAAAATGATAATTTAACTGTAACTGTTTCCGAAAATATTGATAAAGTTATGTGTTTTAATAAATTTTTTATAAATTCTGTAGAAGAAATAGTTAACAGTATCCCAAATATTACTATAAATACACCAGCTAATAAATTGTTACCAGCAAATTTGTTTAATAATTTCACACCAATTTCGTTAAATGAATTAAATAAAATAATACATAAATTAAAAGCTAATAGTAATCCTTGCGATACATTTAATTCTAAGATTCTAAAATCTATCACCTTGACAATTGGTCACGTTATATTAGTCCTAATAAATACGTCTTTGGAAAAAGGTACTTTCCCGGAACAACTCAAATGTTCAACTATTACACCGTTGCCAAAAATTAATAAAGCTGTAGAAGGCATTCATTTCAGGCCTATGAACTCACTGCCGACATTAGAAAAAGTTCTTGAAAAAGTAGTTTGTAAACAGATCACAGAATTTTTCGAAGGTAATAAAATATTTCTTGAAAATCAGTATGGTTTTAGGAGTAACCACTCTTGTGAAACTGCGTTACACTGCATGATTTCTGAATGGAAGAATGTGTTAGATACTGATTACTTTATTGTTGCCGTGTCCTTAGATTTACGTAGAGCATTCGAAACAATTGATAGAAGTATTTTGATTACAAAATTATATGATTATGGAATTCGTGGAAATTCGTGGAAAAAAATCTAGTTTATCTTGGTTTAAAAGTTACTTATCTGACAGGTTCCAAATTACGAAAATAGGTAATAGTTTTTCTTCTAAATTAAGTAACATTTGGGGTGTTCCACAAGGAAGTTGCCTTGGTCCGCTACTTTTTCTCATTTATGTAAATGATATAAAGAATTATGTAAATATCGATTTTATTAATATGCTTGCAGACGATACCTTGGTTGCAGTTTATGATAAAGATGTTTACAATGGAATACATAGAGTCAATACTGAACTTAATAAATTGTACAATTATTTTTGTAAAAATAAATTAAAAATTAATATTGATAAAACAAAAGCTATGATTATCACAAGTAAATATAAATATTCTAAAATCAATAACATAATTAATATCAAAATAGCTAATGAAAAAATTGAAGTTAAAGAAATCAAATATCTTGGATTCATTGTTGATTGTCATTTAAATTTTAATAGTCATTTAACTTACATAATAAATAAAATATCTAAAAAAATTTACTTTTTCTGCAGAATATCTAAAAAACTGTCTATTTCAACTCTTATTATGTTGTATAAATCATTAATTCAACCTCACTTTGATTTTTGTGGAACAGTTCTCTATTTGTTGAATAAAAACTCCATTGATCGTCTGCAAAAGTTACAAAATCGTGGCATGAGGGTAATTTTGAAGATGTCTAGGTACACACCTATTAAGGGTATGCTTAGTATACTTAACTGGCTTTCTGTAGAAAATCGTTTAAAATATGGCGCTATGGTCTTTATTTATAAACTTTTACTAGGTCGTTTACCGGGATATTTTCAGAAAAATATTGTTTATAATAAAGATGTGCATAATTATAATACCCGAGGTGCCAACGATCTCAGAATCATAAAAACTAAATTATCTAAAACCGATAATCAAATTTTCTGTAAAGGATTTAAAGAATATAATGGTCTACCTGATCATTTAAAATATGAATGTTTAACTTTAGATAAGTTCAAGCGTGAATTATTTAATTATTTAATTAATAAGAGTTAGGATTTTTTGAGAAGTATTATTTAAGAAAAAATATTTTTTGCGATTGTTAGTATTTAAGATGTACAATGTATGGAAACATTATTATTATTTTTTTTTTGTAAAAAAAAAAAGAAAAAGTTTATGTATATTAGGCCCTGCCTATTTTGGTAAATAAAGTTATTATTATTATTATTATTATTATTATTTTATACAGTATTACCCGCTAATCAGTTTTGAATAAGCCAGAGTTCTAATGTAAGGTATTTCTTTGAATTTTGTAAATCTAGTGGCAGCATGTAAGGGCTGGAAACGAGCATTAGTTCTCGAGGGAGAATCTTGCGTCCGAGGAGATATATTGTTCCCCCCCACATGTAAGGGTTGAAGAGCCGATTTTGGAGCGATCCGTGGAAGATGTAGCGTGAAAATTATTGTATCATTTGAGACCTGTTGCTACAGGGTGTTGTGAGAATTTTGGTGTTTCTATTACGAGAACTCTATTCCTTCCCCTGGGGTTTTATTTTTCTTCCAGAATTTAGGGCAGTAGAAGCGAGGTGACTGGCGCCGTATAAATTTTAGGCCGCACATAGGTATTGGTAATTACAGGACCACCCTGCATAGTCACATCTACCTCTAGACTGGGCTGGCGGCCTTCTACCTTGCCCTGGACAGCTGATAGCCGCTGGAGTCACTTCACAGTGGTTACGGAATTCATATTTTTCCCCATTTAGGTTTTTAGCGATCGATCAGAGAGCTGAGCGGACGCTGGCGTATGCCAACTATATAACGCTGGAGTCTGGCCGTAATATACGTTATACGTAGTATCTTTATCAAACCTAGTTAATGTGAGGTTCACAAGTGGACGCGGTAGCGTCCATGGTGGAACAGCACACAAAACGAAACTTGCCATTTCAGGCATATTAAAATCAATATCGCCGAAAATGTCGAAAGTCCTCAGACCAAAAGGCCTATTGGTTCTTGGTTTTCTGTCATAAATCTCTGTATGCCCGTTTTGTAGAATAGGGTCATACGCGGGATGATCTGGCTTGGCACTGAGTGCAGCCATATACCGCAAGGATAGAATTTTACGACGATTGTACAGTGACGGTTCGCCTGCTTCACACAGCAGGCTTAGTATTTGACTGGTGCGAAATGCACCTGTAGCCAATCTAACCCCAGTGTGATGTACAGTGTCAAGAATTCTTATCTCTTGGTGTTTAGCTGACCCATAAGCTAGACATCCATAGTCCAGCTTAGAGCGCACAAGATAACGATATAAACGCAACATAACAGTGCGGTCTGCACCCCATGTTTTGTGACTGAGGACCCGCAACAAATTGAGCGACTTTTGGCATTTTTTCTTAATGGACAAAAAATGTGCCCGCCAAGTTAGACGACTATCGAATACGAGACCCAGAAATCTGGCAGTATCGGCAAATGGTAACTGTGCTCCATTTAGTGTGAGTGTAGGATTGGGATGTACACCCCTTTTCCTACTAAAATGGACACATACAGTTTTGCTGGTCGAGAATTTAAAGCCATTTTCGGTTGCCATGTATCGAGACGATTGATAGTCAGCTGAAGCTGACGTCCGATTGTACTAGTCTTTTGTCCAGCGACAAGGATACCAATGTCGTCGACAAATATCGAACTCTGTACAGGCAATCGAATACATGAAGCTGCACCGTTAATGGCAATCAAGAATAACGTAACGCTCAGTATGGAGCCCTGTGGGACCCCATTGTCCAGTGCGAACATTTGTGACAGGGTATTTCTGATCCGCACCCTGAAGCGCCGGTTCGACATGAAGTCTTTTATAAAGAGCATCAAGCGTCCCCGGAGACCCCAGGAATGCATAGTTCGGAGAATACCAGAAATCCATGCAGTGTCATAGGCTTTCTCAATATCGAAAAACACAGCTACCAGGTGTTTGTTTTCAACGAAAGCATTCCTGATAGCTGTCTCTAGTCTGACCAGATGATCTGCTGTTGAGCGGAAACGGCGAAAGCCGCACTCTGTGTTTTGCCAACAAGTAGTTTGATTCTAAAAACCAAATCAGACGCTTGCTGATCATTCGCTCTATGAGATTGCAGAGACAACTGGTCAGCGATATAGGTCTATAGCTGGAGGGCAAGTGTTTATCTTTCCCGACTTTGGGGATAGGAATTATATGCGATTCCTTCCACTTGGTCGGGCACTTACCCTCAGTCCATATCCTGTTATAGACATTCAAAAGCCTAGACCTAGATGATTCTGGAAGATTTCGGATCATACGATAATGTATCGCATCTGGACCAGGAGAGCTATCCTTACACTTTGACATCGCGCTATCTAGCTCTTCACGAGAGCAAAGCAGGTTGTATACCTCGTCATTCCTAGAAAAGAAATTTAGAGGTATAGATTCAAGGCCTGCTTTACGAGTTAAAAACTCGGGTGAATAATGTTCAGAGCTAGAATTGAACGCAAAATTAGATGCCAAAGTGTTAGCAATTTCGACCGCTGAGGTAACTACGTTACCATTTACCGATAGACCAGCAATGGCTGTAGCTGTATTTAGACCGGCTATTTTCCGGACCTTCTCCCAAACTTTGGCCACTGGAGTGGCAACTGTAACGGTGGACACGTATTTGCGCCATGATTCGCGCTTGCTTTCTTTCACAATCCTCTTAGCACGAGCTTTCGCTCGTTGGAAAGCTATCATGTTTTCCTCTGTTGGATAACGACGGAATGTATTGAAGAGGTGTCTCCTTTCACGTAGCGCCAAGTCGTATTCCTCGTTCCAACAGGGAACGGGAACTCTACGGGGCTGAGTGGATGACAGCGGTATGCTGTTTTTAGCCGCGCTTGTGATGGAGGCCGTGAAATGATTCACCTCTTCGTCTACGGTCAAGCTCGGAATATCCTCATGCGAGAATGATTCCGCAAACTTGGTCCAATCTGCTTTCCGAAGAACCCACTGTGGCCAGCGGGATTCGGTAACGGTATTGAACAGAGGTTTTAAGAGGATTGGAAAGTGATCACTACCGCAAAGGTCGTGATGCACATCCCATTTGAACAACGGAGCTATGGCTCCTGAAACGACGCTAAGGTCTATAGCACTAAATGTACCCGTTGCTGCACAAAAATGCGTGGGTCTGCCGTCGTTCAGAAAGCTCAAATTCAATTCGTTCAACATATTTTCCAGGTGACGTCCCCGTCGATCGTTCCGCACCGATACCCAACACACATTGTAGGCGTTAAAATCGCCTAGTAGTATGAAGGGTGGTGGGAGTTGATCGATGATGTTCACGACATCTCGGATGTCAGTTCGAACACCAGGGGGAAGGTAGATAGAACAAATCGTCACCTGGAGGGGAAGTGCAACACGAACTGCTACGACCTGCAACTCAGTGTCAATGTCTACAGGATCGTGGTACAATGTGGCTCTAACGAGAATTGCCACGCCGTCACATGCTCCTAACCCCGTAAGGAAATCCGTGCGAAACACGGAGTATCCCCGAGGAGAGAATGTGTCGGTTTCGTTGAAGTTTGTTTCCTGCAGACAAACACACGAAGGCGCAAAATCTGACAATAAAAGTCGCAGTTCTTCGTAGCGCTGGTATACACCGTTACAGTTCCACTGGATTAGTGGACCATTCATTTCTGTTTAGGGGAGTTACCCCGCAACCTAATGATTTTTGGTTTACCCTTAGGTTGCGGGTCTACAGCCATTTTCTCGGCTACACTTTCATTTGGTAGTCCAGGTGTTTTGATGGACACACTGGACTCCTTTTTTGATTGTTTGGTTCTCACTGGTATCCAGTGAGAACCAACGGATCCCTTATCAGTCTCCTTTTCAGGAGTGACCGATGAGGGCTTTGTAGAAGCGACCATTCTCTGGTCGCTTCTCGTTTGTGGAGAAGACTGTGGGGTCTTCTCCTTAGGTGGTTGGGAGAACTTGAGGTTGAGTGCGTTCACTTTAGGGGAGGGGGATTTATTCAGACCCGATCCCCCAGGTTGTGGGGTCTGAATTTTGGTCTCTGGGACCACTACCACCTTTTCTCTACTAGTATTTGTTGACACTGTCACTGGTGCTGCAGTTGTCGGACGAGGCACTATCTCTGTCTGGGTTTGGACACTTGCAGTTCGCTTTGCAGCTACTTGAGCGAAAGATTTCGCAAAGGTAACCGGCGCGCTCTCTTTATATTTCCTCTTGGCGTCGAAATACGGTATCTTGTCCTGCGTTTTGATGACCTGTATATCCTTCTCCTCCAAGTACGTTGGGCAATGGCGTGATGTAGATGCATGAGCACCTTTACAGTTCACGCAGTGTGCCGCGTTTGGACAGGTATCAACTTCCTGTTGGTCCTGTCCGCAGTTGGCACAGATGGACTGTTTGCCACAACGAACTGAGGTGTGACCGTAACGCTGGCACTTATAGCATCGCATCGGATTAGGGTAGTAGGGACGAACGTTACAAACGTTATATCCCACCCTCACCGATGTTGGACACCTGGTACCAGCGAAGGACACCACCATGGAGATCGAAGGCTTGCCGTTCCGGGGTTTGAGCTTCCTGCATTCAATGACACCTTGCGATGCCATTTTGCACGAACTCTTCCTCCGTAACATATGCAAGGTCACGATCCGTCACGACGCCTTTAGAACTATTCAGTGCCTTGTGCGGCTGAACTGAAATGCCAAACTCATCAAACTTAACACACTACTGTAAAGTTGACGACGCCTCTGTTTCTTCTTCGATAAGCAGTGTACCGTCCGACAACTTACGCACCGACTTTATACCAGTAGAGCACGTATTTCTCAACGTTCGGGCAACAAAGAAGGGGGACATCTCCTTGAAAGACTTACCCTCTTCTTGTACCTTTACGACGAGAAATCGTGGTACTGGCGCACAAAACTCAACAATCCTTTTACCTTCTACCTTTTTGGCAGCTGGCCTAACACATTCCTCATCGGATGACTGAGCATCACGACGAGGTCTCTTGTTTGATTTTTTACGGAGTTTACTCTCAACCTTGGCGGAATTTAAAGAAAAATTATCCCTCCGGGTAGACGCCATACCCGTATATTAAGTTTCATCACTCTGCCATGCCCACCCACCAGGGAGCCCCACACCGGGGACGTTGGCCGCAAACCGGCTCATTGCGCCAGACATGTCAGGATGATATAGCATCGGAGGAAGTAGTCACGGGCTGCTCGACCCGCTCGATAACCAGTAGTCGCCAACTCTGGAACCTTGCGAGCTGCAGCCGCTCCCACAGACCCCCGAATACTTGTCTAGTGGCACGGAATTACCCCGGCATCCACGATCCAGTAGTGGAGCCACTCTATTCATGAACCGTGACACCAGCTGATTGACTGAGCTGATCAGACTCAGCCTTCCGTTTTACCGAATCCGAGGCCAAAGAAGGCGTGTTGGGATCGTACTGTCCGCGGGCAGCAGTCTCCCTCAACCGACCAGGATCCTCTTCTCCGGCGTTACGGGTCTCCACGCACGGCAAACACGTGGGTAGGAATTTAAATGGGGGATAAAAGAGACAACAGATAAGCCTATTCCTACAATCGGCTTCTCTGAACTGTCTCCTCCTAAATGATATGTGATTCAGGGTACGTGGGATCATCAGGCCCAAAAGCTCTATATGGTCAGGTGATGCGACCATTATGAACTTCCCTTGCGTGATTGAGGGTACGCGGGATCATCAGGCCCGAAAGCTTGAAAAATGGCCAGGTGTTATGGCCATTATGAACTTCCCGAAGGCGTGTTGGGATCGTACTGTCCGCCGAGAGCAGTCTCCTTCAACCGACCAGGATCCTCTTCTCCGGCGTTACGGGTCTCTACGCACGGCAAACACGTCGGTAGGAATTTAAGTGGGAGATAAAAGAGACAACAGATAAGCCTATTCTCAAAATCGGCTTCTTTGGACTGTCTCCTCTAAAATGATACGTGATTCCGGGTACGTGGGATCATCAGGCCCAAAAGCTCGATATGGTCAGGTGTTGCGACCATTATGAAATTCCATTGCGTGATTCAGGTTACGCGGGATCATCAGGCCCGAAAGCTCCACAAATAGAACTTCCCCTGCGTGAAGTTAATAAAAAATATTTTAAAGGAAGGGCTGGGTATCGAACTCACAACCTCTTGTTTACTGTACGCTCTATTTAGTCCACTGCGCTAATTGATTAGTTTTTCTAGGAACAGAAGTAATCTAGGAACAGAAAAATTTCCGTTCCATTTCCTCAAGTTCGTACCGGGTCTTCCCCAGCTAGCTCAACTTGATGCGTCACCGTGTCACTATAATTATTTACCTCCGAATTTTGGCGCTCTGCGCCATCATATATTCGGCACTGTCGATGGTCCTTCGAAGTCTCCGCCGAAGACCATTATGTATGACCGTCTTGCCTCCTTACCCTACTTAGTCTACGGTTACACTGTCTGCGGATACGTGCCATTTTTCGAACGCACAAAACAAATGAACGCAATTAAATGAGCATGGTTACAGTACACGCATATCTGCGTGCGGTAACTTACGTTGCCCCATAAACATGTTTATTTTATTTATTTATTATTATTATTTTTTTATAAGTCCAGCATACTAGAAATATTAGTTGTAATCCAAATATTGTTTTGTTTTTACGAAATTGGAAAAATATAAGATTTAAAAAGGCTTTTTAATGATACTGCATAAGAACTGTTATTTTTATTTAATTATTTCGTTATTTATATATTTAAGTTACCTCAACAGTTCCCGCTGACTCCACATAATAAGACACCACCTTTTTATACAACATATTTCCAAGATGTATTTGAACCTTTTTATAATCAGCATTTTTCTTTCAGTCTATATTAACATGTTCTGTTTATTATTTTTTAATCCTAATTAGAATCTTGTACTGTAATGATTTAATTTTGTTAATGTCCTAAATAAAACTTTTTAAAAACTGTTTCACAACATTTGGACAGTTATTTTTTTATATATTTATTGATTTTTTTTCAATTCCTTAAAGCACAACAAATATATTTAAAAAATCCTTTTCGTCCCGGTTCTAGAAAAGTTATAAGAATAAAAAAAAATCTTAAATTAAGTCATTATCAAGCCATATTTACATAAGTTAGAAAAACGAAAACTGACGGAAAACAATCGTACGAGATTAAACGAGCGTGGTTACAGTACATGCATGCTTTTATGGGCGGTAATATGAGGCGCCAGAAGTTTGTTTATGTCCAGCGCCCGGCGGTACCTTTTTCTCATATGTCTTGTGGCTACTGAGGATTGCAGTATGAACTACGAAAAATTGATAAGTTGTGTTCAATCAAAAATACCATTATGGGATCAAAGATCCACGGAATACCATAATAGAGCGATAGAAAAGAAACTTTGGGAAGAAGTTGGGCAAGAAATGAATGAGACAAGTAAGTAAATTATTACATTTTAATTATATTAATTCGCACGTCAGAATTGCACATGAAATAAAGTTTTTGTATAATTTTATTTCTTTACAATTTTACAATGTATTTGTCAGTTGGTATTTAAAAAGAATTACTGTATGTTACGACTCTTAATACGAAAATTATGGTCTATAACTGAAAACAAATTACAAATCAAAATGAAAACAATAGCAATTTTATAATAAGCATTTCCAAAATATGTAAGCAATTGTCGTCGAACTGTGATATTTTCAAATTTAACTGATAAACACAGTGGCGACTATTTGAGTAAAATCTGCTGGAGGGGGGGGGGGCAGGAAATATCTGAGGGCATAATATTTTATGCACAGATGAAAATACAAGTGATGACCTAAAAAAAAAAAGGTCTCTCTTGCGCACATATTTTTCTCCAAGCATTTCTGGAAGCCAGAGCAATTTGGGGGGTGGGGCAGACCCCCCCGATAGCGCCGCCACTGTATAAACCTAAGGAGGCTGCACGTGTTGTTTATAAGCAAATTTGCCAGTATGTTTACAAAGCGTTCAGGGGCGGAGACATGGGCTCACAGACCCCCGCGGATGTGAAGTACAAAATATGCAGTAAAAAGAGCGCAATATGTTCAGTTGCAGGGGACGTAAGAACACAAGCTCCGTCACTGATGGCGTTGTACAAAAATTTAAAGAAAAGTTGAAAGAATTTTGTTTTATTTTTCGGAAAAAAAAAATAAATATTTGGCATAAAAGTTATCATAAATCAATCAGTTAGGTGTAAAATTTGAAACTTACAAAATGAAAAGTATCAATATACTTTCAATGACACTTGCATGTAAAAACAAAACAAAAATAAATAAAAATTATAGTTTTGTTGATTTTTTATTCATGTTCGGTCACTATACGCGATTTTTGTTATCAAAATCATTATAATCATTAAAAGGGATAACCAATAATGAAGTTTTGCCAAGAAATAAAAATTTTAGTTTCTGTTTTCTTTTATTATATGGGATGATTTTCATGATTATCTTAAAAATTATTACAAATTTTGAATTATGAAAATGTTATATTTTTAACAGACTGATGTCCCTTCAGAGTCGACGTATCGTGCAGTAATATCTACAAGACAATGGCGGTGAAACATTACAGCGCAATATACAAAAATCGTTTTACTCATTTTACGATTATTATCGATATGCTGTTGAATTATTAAAATAATTTTTAAATGTATCTCGTATGTCGTAGACTTCTTGACTAGCACGGTTATTTCGTCGTGTTGGGGTATAATTTTCTGTTTGTGATGGAGACTGGGTATTTATATTAAGATCTATATTTCCCTCTTTATCAATAATAATGTTATGCAGAACACAAACATATTTAACTATTAGTTCCGCTCTTTCTGGATAACACTCAATTTCCGTCTTGAGTATTCGCCATTTTGCGTGCCAAAGGCACAATCCACAATTCTTCGTACTCGCAACAGTCTATAATTAAAATTTTCTTCCTGCTGAGTTATACCCCGACCAGAATATGGCCTCATTAAATAAGATTTTAAAGGATAAGTTGCATCTCTTAATAATACATATAGCGTGCAAATATCTGTATTGGGTATTGTTACTTTTTCTGGAATATTAAAATTTACATTTTCTAAGTAATAATTTAACGAACTGGATGAAAATGTCCACCCGTCACTCTGTTTGCCATATCCCTCGATGTCATTGTACAGAAATTTACAATGTGCATCTGAATCGGCTTGAAGTACTTGAATACATTGACCCAAATTTTTTGGACAACGAATTCTTATATGCTTTCCATCGATACAGCCTATACAGTTAGGGAAGTCCCAAATTGTATAAAAATCGTGGACTACTGATAAATGTTTTTCGGCTGTCGGAAATGGCTTGGAAAACTTCGTAAACTGCTTTTCTGACTGTTGAGTGTGACATCCTGAAGGTAAATCCTAAAGCTCTAAATGACATCCCTGTTGATAAATATCTACAAACACGAATAAAAAACACATTATTAATTACTTTTAAATTTGAATAATTCCTAAAAACTATTTACAGGTATAGTAGTTAAAAATAAATGGCGGAATTTGCGCGATCATTTTCACAAAGACCTTGCGGAAACAAATGCAAGTCTCTCTGGGGATGCAGAGGAGGAAAGGAAGTCGAAATAGGCGTATTTCAATATAATGTCATTTTTAGGGTTTGTAGGTATGACCAAAAAACCCTTATACCGTCATTTTGTCGTCTGTCTGTCTGTTCGGTAAAAAATGTAGCTAAACGGCTAAACCTAGAGAGTTGAAATTTGGCATGCTTATACAACTCTTTGACCCGCACATAGGAAAAATACTAAAACATCTAAAAAACATATTCCCCTACAAATATATGCTCATCGAAAAAAAATATATTTTTTTACAATTCTGTGTAGGGTATCAAATGAAAGCCCTTGGTACGTGGATTAACGATCAAAATTTTATTTTTGCAAAATAAATTATTTTGAGGCGATTTTTGCCAAAATTGTGCAAACAAATTTTTGTCCCACACCCTGTAGCCCAGATAGTTTAAACTAAAAATCTGAAAAATTTCTCAGTAATGTACATTGGTGTGAACCGGAATAGTACAACAGGAATTTTCATCAGATTATGTTTTCGGAAAATAACGCATTTTTTGTGTTTTTAAGTAAAATATGTTATATATTTAATCCGCTATTTAACATACTAAACGAGTGATCCTGTATAGCACAGTGGTAGTGTTGTCGCTTAGTGAGTTGAAACTACTGTAAGCAACTGTGTTCGAATCCCGTCAATTTTTATTTTTTCAGTTTTTTTTTGCATTTTTATATTGTTTAAATTATTTTGTCAAAATTCTAGTTATATTTTGGTAAATGTTGCATTTAATTTATGTTGCGGTTTCATGTTTTGGAGTATTTGTTTTGTCCATATTAAATATTTTTTGAGTGATAGATTTTGTACTACTCCAAGCATTGAGATTATTTAACTAGTAATTTTCCTTATTATTTTTAAATTTTTTTGGTAATATTAAATATTTTTGAGTAATTGAGTAATTTGATTATTAAAGTATTCTCTTAAAGTCATACAGTTAATTGAGTTTTGTTTGGATACAAGTTGTTTTGGCGAGTCATATTCATTGCTAGATATTTTTATTTTTTTGTTAGAGTTACCTTTGATTTTTGTTTATTTTGTGAATAGTATTAATTGCTTTGTTAATAAATTTTGTTATTGAGTAAGTTATGTATATCCTAATATTTAACTAATGAATAGATGCTCTTATTCTATGTTTATATAGCGGTAATGATCACACTAACAAAGGTCCATTCATTCATACATTGTAATACAAAATATGATAATTTAATATTAGAACCTTATCTATAACAAAATTGCTAATTAAGGAGTTTTTACTGTAAACATGACATCATTGATATACCAAAGTTGCTTATTGTATTATATTGTTTAATCAGCATAAAACCTGTATAAAAACCCTATGCAATAGAGTTTCACCGAGTTCTATTTTGTAAATGAACCTGTGTAGTTCAGAATATTTAATCTTCTTATTTGAAATAAAGTTTTTTAAAAACAAATAAATCTTTGCAATTTATTTAATTGGCGCAGTCGGTAGGATACGTAAACAGTGTTTTAGACCGAAAACTCAAAAATTAAAAGTTTGAGTTTAATTCGTTAAAGTCATCACTGTTCCGTTTCTACGGTTTATTACGGTCCATAAACGTTATAAGAAGAAACCTACAGAGCCGCTATACGCAGTGCCAAGGAAAAGTACCTACAGAGCCGCTAAACGCAGTGCCAAGGGAAGTAACCTACAGAGTCGCTAAACGCAGTACCAAGGGAAAGAAACTACAGAGCCGCTAAACGCAGTGCCCAGGGGAAGATCCTACAGAGCCGCTAAACGCAGTGCCCAGGTCTTCACATCATCAAATTCAAGAACTCCACGACACAGAGCCCGCAGTGCGAGTGCCAGTCAACCCGGTGAGCTTGAACGTCAAGAGCCGTATCAGCATCACCTAGCCTGCCAGAATCAAGTGTTCAAGTGTTACAAATGTATTTCACCACGCTATTGGCAAGCATAATTTTACTGTAAGTAATTATTAATATTTTTTGTAATAAATATTCAATCTGGAGAATAATTCAGAATT
Source organism: Liopterus haemorrhoidalis (assembly GCA_963971575.1). Classification (NCBI taxonomy): domain Eukaryota; kingdom Metazoa; phylum Arthropoda; class Insecta; order Coleoptera; family Dytiscidae; genus Liopterus; species Liopterus haemorrhoidalis. The sequence goes on from OZ020620.1 coordinate 27,577,028, forward strand.
ATTAGAAATAGTATCAGAAATAGAAAATAATCTCAACGTCACAATGGCTGAAAGAATTCAGAAAATTAACTTTGCATTAAAATCAATTCCGGAATATAATGGAGACCCAAATAAATTAAGTAATTTTATTAATACTGTAAACTCAGTTCAGTCTCTCTTCTGCACTATCACTCCACCTTTGGATGATTTTGATAAAGCAATAACATTTTTAAATATTAAAAATAAAGTAACTGGACGCGCTTTAGACAGTATTAAAGATCTAGAATTAAATAGCTGGGACGGATTACGTTCGCATCTAATAAATACTTTTAAAGATAAAACAAATTCAGTGACCATAATAAATGAATTATTAAAAATACAAAACATCAAAAGTCCATATAAACTATTAGAAATAACTAAAGAAAAATTCCTTAGTTTTAAATCGAGAATTGGTATTGAAGAAATGGATCCAAACGTAAAATTAATAATGATCAAGTTTGCTGAAAACTTAGTGGTAAACAATTTCATTTCAACCATCAATGACCCATACAGAAATAATCTAGCTACCAGAAATCCACAAACAATAGATGAGATAGAAATATTAATGGAAAATGATTTCCAATATTTAAAATTCAACACTAATCTTAATATAAAACCTTCTATTACCAAACAATTACCACACATTCCACCCCAAAAATTTCCAGGAACAAGTTTTCCTACTGGACCAATAAATTTCCAGCAGAAAAATAATACTAATCAAAATTTTGTTCCTAGACAACGAGTTAAAAATGCCCAATATATTAAACCTACGCCCATGACCATAGAGACTAAACAAACATTTCAACCTAAACAAAATTTCTCGGGACAAAATAACTATTTTACACAACAAAATAAACAATTTGGGACACACAAACCAAATTACATAGCAGAAGAAATTAATAACACAGAAACTTTCGATGAAAATCGGTATTCGGAAGATCAAAATTTTAGTAATGAATATAATTACTATCCGGAAGAAGATTTAGAAATCGGGATCGAACAAGACGAAAATGTTACGGAACAAAATTCTTTTTTAGAGATTCCCCCAGATATTCAGGAGAGCTCTTGAGTATGTTTCAGAGTTCCCGACTACCGTTTCTAAAATTTAAAGATTATTATATGTTGATTGACACAGGTTCCACGATAAATTTAATAAGTAAAACATATGTTTATAATAATTTACAAAAATTCAAAATTTACAAAGAAAAATTTAATTTTAAAACACCAATAGGTGAACATACTGGTGACGAATATATAATTTTACAGTTTGAAAATAGAGATTTAAAATTTTATTTACATGATTTTCATAAAGATTTTAATTTGTTGTTGAGTTTACCAACAATGACTGAAATGCAAGCTAAAATAGATCTTAGTAAAAATTTAATTACGATCCAAAATAAAAATTATAAGATACAATATTTTAAAAATCAAGTAGTTGATAACACAGTTAACAACACAGAACAAATTAAAGTTAGAGCAGAACATTTAAATTCGGAAGAAAAGAAAGAACTTCATAAATTAATAAAAGAATATCAAAGTATTTTTCCCAGTGAAAAAGATGCGTTAACATACACAGACGTTATTCAACATAAAATAATTACTAAAGATGACACCCCCATATACACTAAGCCGTACCGATATCCTGAAATATATAAAAATGAAATTAATAAACAAGTTGAAGACATGCTAGATAGTAAAATTATCCAAGAAAGTCATTCACCTTGGTCATCACCTGTTTGGATGGTTCCTAAAAAATTAGATGCCTCAGGCAAACGAAAATTTAGAATGGTTATTGACTATCGGAAACTTAATGCAAAAACTATAGACGATAAATTCCCAATCCCAAATATTACCGACGTTTTAGATAAATTAGGAAAGAATATATATTACACTGCACTAGATTTAACCTCAGGTTTCCATCAGATTCAAATGCATCCTGACTCCATTCCTAAAACAGCATTTAGTACTGACAAAGGCCATTTTGAATTTACAAGAATGCCATTTGGTCTCAAAAATGCCCCATCTACCTTCCAAAGATTAATGAATTATATATTAAAAGATTACATAAATAAAATATGTCTAGTATATTTAGATGATATCATAATATTAGGAACGTCTTTGCAAGAACATTGTGAAAACATACGGAAAGTATTTTCTAAATTACAAAAATATAACTTAAAAATTCAATTGGACAAGTCAGAGTTCATGCGTAAAGAGATAGCTTATCTAGGCCATATAGTGTCGAAAGACGGTGTAAAACCAAACCCTGCAAAAATTGTTAGTTAGTTAGTTAGTTAGTTAAAATTTTTGGCGCACAGCAACAAAGGCTATTTGCGCCTAACGCAGCCCATTTAAATGACTAGACTATATTTTAAAAACAATATATTAAACAATAAATAAATAGCTAAAATCATTAAAAACACGCATACTCAATAAAAGAAATCTTGCACTGACAGACACAAATAAATAATATAAAAAGTCTGTTCGAAAATTTGAACAGACTCAGGGTGATGGTAAGAGGCTGTAAAGGGGCCAATTACCATCGAATATCACAGTCAATAACTAGAAACACATTAAAATAAGGTGCAAGACTTCACACATAAAACAATAAGTTCGATTCTCTCAGGAAGAGTATCAGCCTGTCCATGAGTACCCTGTCGTCACCTAAAGCAACTGACAGGTCATAGCACAGGCCTAACCTCTCCCTGACATCCTCGAACTGTACACACTCAGTTAAAAAGTGTAACACAGACAAATCTGTGTTACACGTCTCACAGATAGGGGACTCTTCTCCTCGAAGGAGGTGTCCATGGGTCCACCAACAGTGACCTATACGGAGGCGTGTGATGGCGGTTTCCTCCCTGCGGTTAATCCTGCAGGAAGAACCCCATGGTTTAACGTCTCCCTTAATCTGTCGCAACTTAACGTTCTGTGTGCGGCTCCACTCATGTTGCCACAAGTCTAAAACCAGATGTTTCAGATGACTCTTTGCGTCATCTGGAAAAACAAAACTCACATCAATCATAGGTCTGTAAGAGGCGGCTTTTGCAGCTGCATCTGCCGCTTCATTGCCTTTAATACCAACATGTCCCGGTATCCAAAACAGCTCTACCCTCACATTCTGGGCATTCAGATTGTGGAGTAGCAACCGGATCTTTAGTACAAGAGGATGCTCTGGATCTGGATCTTGGATACTGTTTAGAGCGCTCAGCGAGTCCGTCAAGATAACACTTGACCGACTTTGCTCTGACGAAACAAAACACAGGGCCTTGAAAATAGCATACAGCTCAGCAGTGTACACACTCGTTATAGAGTGCAGACGGTACTGAAACTGTTGGCGTGGATTCAAAACAACGAACGCACACCCAACCCTGGTTCCGGATTTTGATCCGTCAGTAAAAATGACAGTATCCTCGAACCTAGGGACCAGTGTTCTTTGTAACTCATGTTGGTATTCGATAGGCAACGTAGTATCTTTATCAAACCTAGTTAATGTGAGGTTCACAAGTGGACGCGGTAGCGTCCATGGTGGAACAGCACACAAAACGAAACTTGCCATTTCAGGCATATTAAAATCAATATCGCCCAAAATGTCGAAAGTCCTCAGACCAAAAGGCCTATTGGCTCTTGGTTTTCTGTCATATATTTCTGTATGCCTATTTTGTAGAATAGGGTCATACGCGGGATGATCTGGCTTGGCACTGAGTGCAGCCATATACCGCAAGGATAGAATTTTACGACGATTGTACAGTGACGGTTCGCCTGCTTCACACAGCAGGCTTAGTATTGGACTGGTGCGAAATGCACCTGTGGCCAATCTAACCCCAGTGTGATGTACAGTGTCAAGAATTCTTATCTCTTGGTGTTTAGCTGACCCATAAGCTAGACATCCATAGTCCAGCTTAGAGCGCACTAGAGAACGATATAAACGCAACATGACAGTGCGGTCTGCACCCCATGTCTTGTGACTGAGGACCCGCAACAAATTGAGCGACTTTTGGCATTTTTTCTTGACAGACAAAAAATGTGCCCGCCAAGTTAGACGACTGTCAAAAACGAGACCCAGAAATCTGGCAGTATCGGTAAATGGTAACTGTGCTCCATTTAGCGTGAGTGTAGGGTTGGGATGGACACCCCTTTTCCTACAAAAATGGACACACACAGTTTTGCTGGTCGAGAATTTGAAGCCATTCTCGGTTGCCCATGTATCGAGACGATTGATGGTCAGCTGGAGCTGACGTTCGATTGTACTAGTCTTTTGTCCGGCGACAAAGATACCAATGTCGTCGACAAATATCGAACTCTGTACAGGCAATCGAATACATGAAGCTGCACCGTTAATGGCGATCAAAAATAGCGTAACGCTCAGTATGGAGCCCTGTGGGACCCCATTGTCCAGTGCGAACATTTGTGACAGGGTATTTCCGATCCGCACCCTGAAGCGCCGGTTCGACATGAAGTCTTTTATAAAGAACATCAAGCGTCCCCGGAGACCCCAGGAATGCAGGGTACGGAGAATCCCAAAAATCCATGCAGTGTCATAGGCTTTCTCAATATCGAAAAACACAGCTACCAGGTGTTTGTTTTCAACGAAAGCATTCCTGATAGCTGTCTCTAGTCTGACCAGATGATCTGCTGTTGAGCGGTGACGGCGAAAGCCGCACTGTGTGTTGGCCAGCAAGTCGTTAGATTCTAAAAACCAAATCAGACGCTTGCTGATCATTCGCTCCATGAGCTTGCAGAGACAACTGGTCAGTGATATTGGTCTATAGCTAGAGGGCAAGTGTTTATCTTTCCCGACTTTGGGGATAGGAATTATATGAGATTCCTTCCACTTGGTCGGGCACTTGCCCTCAGTCCATATCCTATTATAGACATTCAAAAGCCTAGACTTAGATGGTTCTGGAAGATTTCGGATCATACAATAATGTATCGCATCTGGACCAGGAGAGCTATCCTTACACTTTGACATCGCGCTATCTAGCTCTTCACGAGAGAAAAGCAGGTTGTATACCTCGTCATTCTTCGAAAAGAAATTTAGAGGTATAGATTCGAGGCCTGCTTTACGAGTTAGAAACTCGGGTGGATAATGTTCAGAGCTAGAATTGAACGCAAAATTAGATGCCAAAGTGTTAGCAATTTCGACCGCTGAGGTAACTACGTTACCATTTACCGATAGACCAGCAATGGCTGTAGCTGTATTTAGACCGGAGATTTTCCGGACCTTCTCCCAAACTTTGGCCACTGGAGTGGCAACTGTAACGGTGCATACGTATTTGCGCCATGATTCGCGTTTGCTTTCTTTCACAATCCTCTTAGCACGAGCTTTCGCTCGTTGGAAGGCTATCATGTTTTCCTCTGTTGGACAACGACGGAATGTATTGAAGAGGTGTCTCCTTTCACGTAGCGCCAAGTCGCATTCCTCGTTCCACCAGGGAACGGGAACTCTACGGGGCTGAGTGGATGACAGCGGTATGCTGTTTTTAGCTGCGCTTGTGATGGAGTCCGTGAAAAGATTCACCTCTTCGTCTACGGTCAAGCTCGGAATATCCTCATGCGAGAATGATTCCGCAAACTTGGTCCAATCTGCTTTCCGAAGAACCCACTGTGGCCAGCGGGATTCGGTAACAGTGTTAAACAGAGGCCTCAAGAGGATTGGAAAGTGATCACTACCACATAGGTCGTGATGCACATCCCATTTGAACAAAGGAGCTATGGCTCCTGAAACGACGCTAAGATCTATAGCACTGAAAGTACCCGTTGCTGCACAAAAGTGCGTGGGTCTGCCGTCGTTCAAAAAGCTCAAATTCAAATCATTGAACATATTCTCCAGGTGGCGTCCCCGTCGATCATTCCGCACCGATCCCCAACACACATTATAGGCGTTAAAATCGCCTAATAGTATGTAAGGTGGTGGCAGTTGATCGATGACATTCACGACATCTCGGATGTCAGTTCGAACGCCACGGGGGAGATAGATGGAACATATCGTCACCTGGAGGGGAAGTGCAACACGAACTGCTACGACCTGCAACTCAGTGTCAATGTCTACAGGATCGTGGTACAATGTGTCTCTAACGAGAATTGCCACGCCGTCACATGCTCTTGCCCCCGTAAGGAAATCCGTGCGAAACACGGAGTATCCTCGAGGAGAGAATGTGTCGGTTTCCGTGAAATTTGTTTCCTGCAGACAAACACACGAAGGCGCAAAATTGGAGAGTAACAGTCGCAGTTCTTCGTAGCGCTGATATACACCGTTACAGTTCCACTGGATTAGTGGACCAGTCATTTTTGTTTAGGGGAGTTACCCCGCAACCTAATGATCTTTGGTTTACCCTTAGGTTGCGGGTCAACAGCCATTTTCTCGGCCACGGTTTCACTTGTTTGTCCAGGTGCCTTGGTGGACACACTGGACTCCTTTTTTGATTGCTTTGTTCTCACTGGTATCCAGTGAGAACCTACGGGTCCCTTATCAGTCTCCTTTTCAGGAGTGACTGATGAGGGCTTTGTAGAAGCGACCCTTGTCTGATCGCTTCTAATTTGTGGAGAAGACTGTGGGGTCTTCTCCTTAGGTGGTTGGGAGAACTGAGGTTGAGTGCGTTCTCCTTTAGGGGAGGGGGATTTATTCAGACCCGATCCCCCAGGTTGTGGGGTCTGAACATTGGTCTCTGGGACCAATACCACCGTTTCTCTAGCAGTATTTGTACAAAAAGTCACTGCTGCTGCAGTTGTCGGGCGAGGCACTAACTCTGTCTGAGTTTGGACACTTGCAGTTCGTTTTGCGGCCACTTGTGCGAAAGATTTCGCAAAAGTAACCGGCGCACTCTCTTTGTATTTCCTTTTGGCGTCGAAATACGGTATCTTGTCCTGCGTTTTTATTACCTGTATTGCCTTCTCCTCTAAGTACGTTGGGCAATGGCGTGAAGTAGATGCATGAGCACCTTTACAATTCACGCAGTGTGCCGCGTTTGGACAGGTATCAACATCATGTTGGTCCTGTCCGCAGTTGGCACAGATGGACTGTTTGCCACAACGAACTGAGGTGTGACCGTAACGCTGGCACTTGTAGCATCTCATCGGATTGGGGTAGTAGGGGCGAACGTTACAAACGCTGTACCCCACCCTTACCGATGTTGGACACCTTGTGCCAGCGAAGGAAACCACCATAGAGATCGAAGGCTTGCCGTTCCGGGGGTTGAGCTTCCTGCATTCGACGACACCTTGCGATGTCATTTCCTGCACAAACTCTTCCTCCGTAACATAAGCAAGGTCGCGATCCGTTACGACGCCTTTCGAGGTATTCAGGGCCTTATGCGGCTGAACTGAAATTCCAAACTCACCAAACTTGACACATTTCTGTAATGTTGACGACGCCTCAGTCTCTGCTTCGACAAGCAGTGTACCGTCCGACAACTTTCGCACCGATTTTATTCCAGTAGAGCACGTATCTCTCAATGTTCGGGCAACAAAGAAGGGGGACATCTCTTTGAAAGACTTTCCCTCTTCTTGAACCTTTACGACGAGAAATCGTGGTACTGGCGCACAAAACTCAACATTTCTTTTACCTTCTACCTTCTTGGCAGCTGGCCTAACACATCCCTCGTCGGATGACTGAGCATCACGACGAGGTCTCTTGTTTGATTTTTTACGGAGTTTACTCTCACTATTGGCGGAATTTAAAGAATTTTTATCCCTCCGGGTAGACGCCATACCCGTATATTAAGTTTCATCACCCTGCCATGCCCACCCACCAGGGAGCCCCACACAGGGGACGTTGGCCGCAAACCGGCTCATTGCGCCAGACATGTCAGGATGATATAGCATCGGAGGAAGTAGTCACGGGCTGCTCGACCCGCTCGAGAACCAGTAGTCGCCAACTCTGGAACCGGGCGAGCTGCAGCCGCTCCCACAGACCCCCGAATACTTGTCTAGTGGCACGGCATTACCCCGGCATCCACGATACAGTAGTGGAGCCACTCTATTCATGAACCGTGACACCAGCCGATTGACTGAGCTGACCAGACTCAGCCTCCCGTTTTACCGAATCCGAGGCCAAAGAAGGCGTGTTGGGATCGTACTGTCCGCGGGCAGCAGTCTCCCTCAACCGACCAGGACCCTCTTCTCCGGCGTTACGGGTCTCCACGCACGGCAAACACGCGGGTAGGAATTTAAGTGGGAGATCAAAGAGACAACAGATAAGCCTATTCCTACAATCGGCTTCTCTGAACTGTCTCCTCCCAAATGATATGTGATTCAGGGTACGTGGGATCATCAGGCCCAAAAGCTCTATATGGTCAGGTGATGCGACCATTATGAACTTCCCTTGCGTGATTGAGGGTACGCGGGATCATCAGGCCCGAAAGCTCGACAAATGGCCAGGTGTTATGGCCATTATGAACTTCCCCTGCGGGGCCTGCAAAAATTGAAGCCGTTAAAAATTTTTTTTTTCCTATCCCAAAAACCCAAAAAGAAATAAAACAATTTTTAGGACTTTTAGGTTATTACAGAAAATTTGTTCCAAATTTTGCTAAATTAACTAAACCAATGACTACATGCTTGAAGAAAGGACATAGAGTAAATATAGAAAATAAAGAATATAAACAAAGCTTTGAGGATAGTAAAAAATTATTAATTAACGCACCAATATTACAGTATCCTGATTTTGAAAAACAATTTATTGTTACAACTGATGCAAGTAATTTTGCCATTGGTGCAGTTTTAAGCCAAAACATTAATGGGAAAGACATGCCCATAGCATATGCGTCTCGTACATTAAATGATCACGAAATTAATTATAGCACTACAGAAAAAGAATTACTTGGTATAGTTTGGTCAGTAAAATACTTTAGACCATACCTTTACGGTACCAAATTCATAATACGAACCGATCACCGACCCTTAACGTGGTTAATGAGCCTAAAAGACCCAAATTCAAAACTAATGAGATGGCGTATAAAATTAGACGAATATAGCTATGAAATAGAATATAAAAAGGGAACACTAAACTCTAATGCCGATGCACTCTCAAGAATAAGACCTAAATTTCAAATCTTTAAAACCAATGATGATATTTTTAGTAAACCACAAAATTTAGTACATTCCATTTCACGGGATCTAAAACTAGGAAAAGGATTTGCTAAACAAATAGATGAAAAATTTAATAGCAAAAACTATTTTATGAATAATGGTAATAAAACTCAAGATTTATTAATCCAACCCATTTATGAGAATAAATATAAGATATTTCACTTAATAACTAAACAAGAATTTTTTAATAAACCCACATTAGAAAATATACAAAATTGTTTAATTCAGTTGAAAAATTTCCTAATCCAAAATGATATTTTCGAAATTCATATGCCCAAAATTTGTTCAGGTTTAGATAAAATTCCGTTTCAAAAGGTGAGAAAATTTATTAAATGATATTTTTAAAGAAACCCATATTAAAATAGTAATTCATGAATTAACACAAGAAGAAATAAACATGAATGATGAAACCGAAAGCATGATTGGTAATGTAGATGTAGAAGATTTAGATACAGTACATTCCGCAGACGAAAATGAATTGAATGGAATAACTTACAAAGACTCTTGTATCAATGTAGGTAAAAATCAAATTATAATTCAAAAACACAACCGAGAAACAGAGTGTCAGTTGTCAAAACCTTTTGGCAATAAACAAAGATTAACTATTCAATTAAATGAAAATCACCTAGAAAACGAAATTTTTAAATTCTTAAAAGATTATGTAGTACCGCGCATAAATTATTATTGTTTAATTGACAGGGATCTGATAATCCTAATAAATAATGTTTTACAAAATAATTTCAATAAAGAAACGTACAGATTAATTCAATGCGAAGAGGTTTTAGAAGACAAATTAATAACTGAAGATCAAATAGAAACTATTCAAACTTACCATCTAGGAAAAACTAACCATAGAGGAATTTTGGAAACATATCAAAAATTAAAACGAAAATTTTATTGGCCCAATATGTTCATGGATATACAAAAATATATTAACAATTGTGACATATGTCAACAAAATAAATATGAACGAAATCCTTACCAAATCCCTGATAATCTTACGCAAAATCCTAAATTCCCCTTTGATATTCTACATATTGACACATTAACCTTAGAGAACCAGAAATATTTAACGGTAATAGATGCTTTTTCTAAATTCGCTCAGTTAGTATACGTTAAAACACTTTCTGCAATTGACATTACTAACGGACTTATAAAATACTTTTCACAATACCAAATCCCTAACGAAATAACTTTTGACAGTGGAACTGAATTTAATAATAATTTGGTAAAAGATTTACTAAAATCATATAATATCAAAATCCATATGACATGCGTTGATAACCCTAAATCAAACGGACTTATTGAAAGATTCCATTCCACAATAATCGAACATTTGAGAATTTTAAACCAACGACAGCATTTTAAAGAACAGAATAATTTTAAAAAAATACAACTGTCCTTAATAGCTTACAATAATTCAATAAACTCAGTTACTAAATACACTCCTAATGAGATACTTTTTGGTTCAGAAAAGGATAACGAAATTTTGAAATTTAAAGATTGTAACGAAGACTATTTACAAGAATGGCAATATAAACTCAGATTATTAAAAGAAAAAGTGTATAAAAATATTGAAACCGAAAAGAATAAAAGATTCTCAAAACAAAAACCGTCTAACAAAAATTTAGATAATCTAAAATTAGACACTGTACTAATTAAAGAAGGTAAAAGAAGAATACAAAAAATTAAAAAACCACTATTTAAAATTCACAAAGTTGAAAACTATAACCCCAAACTAGGAACTATAAAAATAAATCCAAATAAAAGACATAAAATTGACAAAATAAAAAGAAAACGTCTCTTTGTTGCAGATGCTTCTGCAAAGGAGAAGAATTAACCGAATTAACGGACAATCCCGGCTTAAATATAATAGATTTAGGACAAGTAAATATATATAAAAACTCATATTACTCTTATTATAATTATAAAATAAGTAATTTGGAATTAGAATATAATAAAATAAAAACTTATAAAAATGAAATTTTATTAAAATTAAATAGCGATAAAGCCGCGAAATATAATTACAAAAGAGAAATAGAGACTTATATAAACATTTTAAATTTTAATATGTCAAGACTAAAAAGTAAAATTAACAATTTGTTTCAAAATAAACGCAATAAACGGGGACTAGTAAACGGATTAGGAACGATTATTAAAAGTATTACCGGAAATTTAGATTCAGAAGACGCTGAAAAATATGAGAAATTATTTGAAAAAATACAACAAAATCAACATATTTTACAAGACCAAAATTTAGAGAATATACGAGTTAATAAAGAAATGATTTCAAAATTTAATAAACAAATTGAAAATATTAAGCATAATGAAATGATATTAAAATCACGAATAATGCAAACAGATACCATAATTGAAAAAGTCATGAACTGGGAAAATATCTCTAGACTTAAAGATATTTTTAACCAACTGATTTTATTAAGTATAAATTTAATTGAAATTCTAGATGAAATCGAAACAAGCTTAACTTTCTGTAACTTGAATAAAATCCATAGCTCAATAATTACAAAGGAAGAATTGAATAAAATAGTTAAAGAAGCAAATCAGAATTCAAATTTTTGGGAATTAACTACACTAATTACCAGTCATTGTAAAGTTGATAAAGATCAGATTGAATATTTACTAGATATACCTGTATATTATAATAACGAAAACAGTAAACTATTGCAAATAACTCCAATACCCAATATCAACAAAAATCAAATGTTTGCCATAAATGAAGAAAAGAAGTTGTTAATTTTAAGCCAAGATAAATTATTTAATACACATGATTGTAATGAAATAAATGATAATCATTTTTGTAAAACCAATTATATAGAAACCAATGATTGTATTAAAAATGTTGTTATAAATCGTAATAACGAGGGATGTGAATATCACACAATTAATGATGCCTTTTTAATTATAAAAATAGAAAATGAAAATCTAGCAATAATAGCTAGCACCATAAACAGAGTTGTCGAAGTAAAATGTAAAGATAAAATCAAACATCAACAGATTAAAGGTGTCTATAAATTCAGAACTAATGAAAATTGTAAAATAGATAATTATGATTTAGAAAGTAAATTAACAAAAGCGAAAGAAATAATTTTTGAAAAAATAGCTTTTAACATTGAGGAAAATCAAATTAGTAACAGTACTTTAGAATTAAAGCAAATAGATAAGGAAAATGTTATTATTAAAGAAATTCCAAGAATAGATGAAACAACAGTAAAAAATGATTATCATGGTCATGTTAACTCTTTTGTAATAATTGTATTAACCATTATTATATTATTATATATAATTTATAGAAATAAGGATAGATTAATGTGTAAAAGGGACTCTACATCAAATCAAAAAACAGAATCTTTAGAATTAGAAAATTTGGAAACTCAGAATAGAATTCCTTTTTGAAAGAATAAAATCATCTTTTAAAGAAGGGAAGAGTTATGTATATCCTAATATTTAACTAATGAATAGATGCTCTTATTCTATGTTTATATAGCGGTAATGATCACACTAACAAAGGTCCATTCATTCATACATTGTAATACAAAATATGATAATTTAATATTAGAACCTTATCTATAACAAAATTGCTAATTAAGGAGTTTTTACTGTAAACATGACATCATTGATATAACAAAGTTGCTTATTGTATTATATTGTTTAATCAGCATAAAACCTGTATAAAAACCCTATGCAATAGAGTTTCACCGAGTTCTATTTTGTAAATGAACCTGTGTAGTTCAGAATATTTAATCTTCTTATTTGAAATAAAGTTTTTTAAAAACAAATAAATCTTTGCAATTTATTTAATTAGTACATTGGTGTTGTTTCTGTTACGAAAACTCTATTCCTTTTTCTTTGGGGAATTATTTTCTTCCAGAATTTAGGGCAATAGAAGCGAGGTGACTGGCGCCGTATAAACATTTAGGCCGCACATAGACAGTGGTAATTACAGGACCACCCTGCATAGTCACATTTACCTCTAGACTGGGCTGGCGGCCTTCTACCTTGCCCTGGACAGCTGATAGCCGCTGGAGTCACTTCACAGTGGCTACGGAATTCATATTTTTCCCCATTTAGGTTTTTTTAGCGACCGACCAGAGAGCTGAGCGGACGCTGGCATACGCCAACTATATAACGCTGGAGTCTGGCCGTAATATACGTTATAGTGGATGGCAAGAGCAGTACTTTGAGGATTAAGCCTTACATCTGATTTGTGTTGGGTTATCCTGTGTTTTAGCTTTTGAAATATAGTACCTATAAGTAGGGTGGCTAGGCCAGTTCTAGGACACTTTTAGGTGTCCTAGAACTGGCCTAGCTTTTGCACGAGAAAAATTTCAAAGTATGTGTCCTAGAACTGGCCTAGCTTTTATACGAGAGAAAAGTGTCCTAGAACTGGCCTAGCTTTTGCACGAGAAAAATTTCAGAGTATGTGTCCTAGAACTGGCCTAGCTTTTATTCGAGAGAAAAGTGTCCTAGAACTGGCCTAGCTTTTGCACGAGAATTTTTTTTAAGTATTTGGTTTAGAACCGAACAATTTTTCACAGCCCTGTATGATTGGATGTTAGGAGTTACTTTATTGAGGGTGGGGGTTTGATTATATAAAGTGCGCGCATTAGAATAAATTACGTTGTACTTTTTCATTCTTTTATCAAGAGGTAAGTTTGTGCAATATACACTTCTCATATGTAATTATTACTTACTTTTATTATTTTATAGACATGGCTACCCCAAGTAAACAACGTAAATCTGAAGAAATCAACGATGCGATTGGTCTAAAGAAAACTCTGCAATTGATCGTTTCAAACAATTATGAAGAGGATCATTTGCTGTTGGAATCAGTTTATAATTTTAACAAAACTAAAATAATAACAGTCGGTTTATCACCAACGCAAAATTTCATACCTGTTGTTAAACTTACTGAGAATAAATCACAACATAAAGGTATTACGTTTAACGAATACTTTTGGAAACGTTTTATCGATGAGTGTGAATCACACATCACGAATTATTTGTCGGACAATGTTGGTTATGGTGAACATCGCATAGGGTACATAGATCTGGGCGAATACGGCATTCATTTCGGAGGAAATTTGGGGGACAGAACCATTACGATCACTTGGATGAACTCCTACTCATATGTGCTTACTGCTAAAGATTGTGATGTGATGTTCAAACTAAAAGATATTTTAGAAAATCGCATTGATATTTTGAATGACGTAAATTTCATCGATTATTATCAGAACACGCTACAGAACATCCTGAATAAAATGGAACCAAATGATAGTAAAATATTAACGAAGAGAAATTTCACCGAAAATTTAACCAAAGAAATCGTTCATGATTTTGAAATATCTGAGGATTGCACCTTCAAAAGACGCTTAAGAAAATTAGCTGTTTTAGAGATGCTAAAAGTACATGATGAAAATAAAATATTTGATGATTTCATAGACTTACGTGACGGTCCGACTTGGTTAAATATATTTAGCAAAAAATAGCGCGAGTCGATCAAAGAACAAGCGTTATCAAACAGGTCACTTCAAAGCTTATGTTTTATCTTGACGCGCGGACAATTCAAAGGACGACCGTCGGCATCGGTACTTACAAAGAGCTTGTTTGTTGTGGTTTTGAAAAAAGGTGGTGGGGTTAGTAACAATGATTTTTTTAGTATAAAAGCATGATGTTTTTTCATAAATACATCAGTTAATAAAAGTCTGTCTCAAATTTAATAAAAGAAGAAGAAGAAGAAGAAGAAGAATGGAAGAGTTGAATGAAATCGGTGAACTGTATTACAAGAAAGTAACAGACATCGAATTAAACAAGTTATTCAAGATAACAGACGCAGAGGTGACGGAAACAAAATACGGAAAAGGCATACGTATTACTGTAGACGGTGCTTTTCAGAGTTTTCTCCCATCAAAATTTAATGGGTTAAGTGAGGTTGCGATACAAAAATTAAAAAATTCACATTTCAAGATTAGCAAACTACCAGCGGGGAAACTCACATTCGCATTTTACGAGGAATCATCAACAGAGGTGATCAAACAGCGACAAACGAAACATAAAACAGGGTGCAAAAAAAGGTCTAAAGAAAAGGAAGCTGCTTTCAGAAGACGAAGACGACACTGATGTGTAAATGTGTCGACACAAATACATTAAGGATATTACACCCGCATACAAATATGAAGTAGAAGAAGAAGAAGAAGAAGAAGAAGTTGAAGATGAACAAATTACACCTCAAGAGCTTATTGAATGGCCCCACTGTTTCAAATTCTGCATATTATTTCGTTACAAAATATATGA
Organism: Liopterus haemorrhoidalis; assembly: GCA_963971575.1. Lineage (NCBI taxonomy): Eukaryota > Metazoa > Arthropoda > Insecta > Coleoptera > Dytiscidae > Liopterus > Liopterus haemorrhoidalis. Next base: position 27,592,445 of record OZ020620.1, read on the forward strand.
TAGAACATCTGTTTTCTGTGAAACATGTTTTAAACAAAATTACAACCTAGTTGATAGTATATTATCACATAAATCCACTTGTAATTGCCATTTCAATTTGATTCATGGACTAAATTATTTAAGATGTCAAAATTGTTTTAATTTTTTATTTGAAATCTGTACCGATGACACACATTACGATTGTTTAAATTTAATTGTAGAACATGAAGAAAGAGTTTATTTTCATGAATCGGTTTATTTGCCTTATTTAACAACACCATTTTTTTCTAACAATTCAGATTCATTTTTATCTTCTGATGACGATGAATATATGTATTGTGACGAAACTCTAGATTCTTCTTCTTCTTCTTTATCTTCTGATTCGGATGTAGTAATTGTGTAATTATAAAAAATAAATATTTTTAAAAAGATTGTTTTGTTTTTATATTTTTATTTTCAGGTACCATAAATAAAAAGAAAATTTTTTATACACCATTTTTTTTATTTCCATAACATCATACATTCACTTTCACATTCACATTCACTGGATTAGTTAAATTAACTTTATAGATTTTGAATAGCTCGGTGGACCAGTTCGGTGTATAACCTTTAGAGAATACCGTTTTTTCTTTGCTGATGCGTACAATATCGCCTATACGATATTTTCTTTTATTAAATGTTTTGATATTGGAGTACACGGTCTTTAACAACGGTGTATTTTCATTGACATCACAAGGCCGCATTTTTGTTGTTCCGTGCTTCACCCGATTGTACCTCGATATAATATTATTTAATTCATCGACCCATTTATAACTTCCACGTAAACTGAACATCCTATACATAGCTTCTTTTACAGTTCGAATCACCCTCTCAGCAATCGCAGCTTTCATAATGGTATATGTTGAATAATGTCTAATTTTATGTTTTATCATTAATTTTTTAAATTCACTATTGTAATATTCTTTTCCGGCATCAGTTTGCAAATTTTTAGGTTTTCTCTTGCTTGTTTTAAAGATTTTTTCCATAGCCGATGAGACACATAAGCCGGTTTTTTTCTTTAGAGGTACCGCCCACAGGTATTTGGAAAAACAATCAATAACAATCAAAATATATCTATTGCCGTTGTTTTGTCGTGAATACTGACAGACATCGATCAAATCAGATTGCCAAGTTTCATCATATCCTTTAATTATTATTTTCCTTCTGGGGAATCTTTTCCTAACAGGTCTATGTAATTCTTTAACAATAACTTCCTTAACTGTACTGACATTCCTGCTCTGTATCCGCATTGATATCAATTATTGTTGCTGTTGCACTAACCGCTTTTCGATATTCTGTAATTTAAGATGTATTCCATCAAACGCAGTTTTTATATTTTTATCCATCGTTTGTATTTTCACATTCACCGGACTCAATTTTGAATTGACAATACCAGGGATTTCATTCGCAACCGTAGTTATCTTATCATGCATACGCGAATTTAATGTATGAATATATAATTTATTAACGACATCATCGTCATACAAGGGGGCGGCGACTCTACTTATTCGTTTAAACTGACAATCAAAATTATCGTTATCTTTATGGAGCGTTTTGCAAAGAGCCCATTGCGGTAGATCTTCTATTAAATTTTTAAGGCAAGATGTAACAAATCCCTTTGTTGCAGCATCACTGATGGTTTCAGGATCGGCGACGTTTATAATACGACAATTTTCAGCATCATAAAAATAATTTCTATAGCTGGTATTTCTGACGAGGGTTTTTTTAATTATGGATTCATCCACGTAATTTTTTGTGCAGGCATCATCGTCATCAGTCGGGTTTTTAACATGTTTCAATTGTTTATTTGTAATATCAAAATCACCATCGTCAGTCAATTTAAACCAGGGTCCTGGTGGCCCGCGAAGCTTACCTAGATCACCCCTCTCTAACGCACGTCCAAACTTATCGACACTCATCAGTGAAATAATCGATTTGCATGTATTTATTTGATTATATTCAAACCACGCAATTCTTTCTCAATACGCATTATCTCATTATGATAAGATGTGTTTCCGGCGTCGCGAGAAACACATAATTTAATCAATCTATTAACTAATTTTTCCGGCCTATAACAGTAAACATGTCGAAATGATTTGTTTTCAACAATCATCTCCTTATAACCCCCTCCCATTTTCTTCGACCCACCATCTTTTTGTTCACCCAGATACTTCTTTATCACAGATTGATATTTCATCGATCTGGAACCTTGAATTTGTTTCATGGGATCATAGACCCGTCTAAGTGCGTCGGTCTGTTTTAAAATATTTACATAATTTTCAATATCTGATTCGGAGTAATTTTTTGGTTTCTTCTTGAACAGTAACTCATAGAGACCCTGTGTGCCGTCATAACGCACACCTTTGATGAATAAATTCTTCCCTTGTATTTCGACATCGGCATTTCCTATTTGCCATTGTGACTTCATTACATTATATCTTATTCCTGTTTTTGTGTGAAAACTGTCAGAGTTATCTGTTAAAAAACGCTCCATGTATCCACGTGGTAACGGATCAAATTTTTCTAAATACCCCTCCAAGTCCTTGTGTGTCACATTTATGTTGCTTATATTTTCTTCGCCATCATCATCATCATCATCATCATCATCGTCATCCTGAGGTATTGTGTAAACTGTTTCACTCAACGGTTGTAAAATTTTCTGGTTTATAATTTCGGTCGGTTCATCTTTTTCTATTTTTTCATTTTTAATAAGATTTTTTTGAATTTCATCTTCTTTTTTAACCAGCTCTTTCAACGGTTGAATTATGGGCTTATAGGTTTCTTTAAATTTATCAGCTAGTTCTGCTTGGCCGATCTTTAAAAGTTGTAGTTTTTCACGAATTACTTTTCTCAGTCTCAATTTATGTTGCTTAAATTTTAACCCCTCTTTATCAGCCATATTAAAAAATAGCTGTTAAAAACAGTAAAAACCAGTTAGAAAGAGGTGATGCACAGATTAGAACAGCCAGAATAATGATTATAACAATAGATACTAAAAACAATGTTGTTGCTAAAACAATCTCTTTGAAACAACCCTCTTCCAAACTGAAAAGAAATGAGAACACTATTCGCATCGCGGTTATTTTCAATACTAACAATCTTTGTTAGTGACGTGGTTTATAAATATATCAAAACCCTTGCGATATCTACCCTTTTCACTCTCTTTATTTATAACAATAAATCCATGTTTATCTTTTCAACATTCCATGCATAGGTATTTAAACTCATCGAGAGTCATATCGCCGCTAACATGATTCATGAATACGTGTTTTAAATTAAGATCGTCCTGTTTGAAAAGAATAATCAAGTTTGCATTATCACGAATCAGTTGTTTCGGGATTTTTGTATAAGTCTGACAGAGATAGAAACTGTCAATTTTATGATGCCGTCCCATTGAAAAAAACGTCATTATTTTATCTTGTGCACCGCACGAAACATCATCAAATATAAACACCGAATTAGGTTTTGCATCGTCGGGGTTTAAAACTTCATCGTTTACCGTAAATGGGAAATACCCGATGCCCTTAATGCCATCCAATACACTTTTTAAAAAAACATATTTTGGTTGGTGGAGAGATTTAGAGTAAATGTAAATATTTTCGAACTTGAGACCGTTCTGATCAAACAGTAAACTTAGCATCACATTCGATTTCCCGCAACCGCTGGATCCGCAAATTAAAGCTCTAATATCGTTCGGTAAGAGACAGCTGTGACGTGTTGGAATCTTAAAATCAACAACACACTCATCTAAGTTCATTACGGTTAATTTATGCTTTTGCTTTTGGACATCCATCGTGTTACTGAACTAATATAAATGACATACATTCTTTTTATCACATCATTCTATAACAAAACATCAATGATAACATACAGAGGCGCTGGGGTTTTAAATAGTGCAATTGATTCGCTTAAACATGAAATACATATACCAACTTATAATTTCTGTGGTCCTGGAACAAAATTAAAAGAGCGATTAGCCCGAGGTGATTCAGGAATTAATCCTTTGGACGAAGCGTGTAAGTCTCACGATATCAGATATTCAGAAACTGGTGACGTAAACAAACGTCACGAGGCCGATAAGATTCTACAGGAAAAAGCTTGGTCACGTGTTATCGCACCCGACACAAAAATTGGTGAACGTGCAGCCGCCTGGCTAGTGACAAACGCCATGCGCGCAAAACGTAAATTCGGTATGGGTATAGCATACGATGCTAAGAGGGGAAAATTAGGCCGAGGTACATCAATAAAGAGAAAAAGGAAAAAAAAAAGTTGCGAAAAAACAAAAAAAAAATCACCTTGGTAGCGGAGTAATTACGAAAGCTAAAAACGCGCTTCGTGAATTAAAAAGTAAAGGAACTTTAAAAAATGAAAAAGCTATTAATGTCGCGTTGACCGCTTGCAAAACGGCTGTCAGAAGCATCGGTGGTAAGACAAGAATACAACAACCTCGAGTGATACCAATTCCTAAACGGGGTGGTGTTTTACCGTTGATGCCTATTTTTGCTGGTTTGAGTGCATTGGGTAGTCTGGCTGGAGGTGCAGCTGCAATCCATAAAACGATAAAAACAACACAAACTGCTAAGAATGAATTGGATGAGACCAGACGACACAATAAATTTATTGAGGGTGCGCTGATACAATCAAAAAGTGGTGGGGGGTTATATTTAAAATCTTATAAGAAGGGTTATGGTTTGTATACTACAACGACAAAAAACTCATAAAAAAACAACCTCGACGACCATTAACGAATATAGACATAGAAAAATTCATTGCTGATAATAACATTAAAAACTTTCGCGGCGTGTTTATGAGGGATGCGTTACCCAGAAAACCACGTCGCACCGAATGTGCTATTATTAATCTTGACAAACAAACTGGTGTGGGCTCACATTGGGTTACATATCATAAAAGGGGTAATATTGTCAGATACTTCGACAGTTATGGTGACTTGTCACCACCTAAAGAATTGATCGAATATTTTCGAGGTAGTCAAATCAAATACAACCAGGAAATTATCAAAAGAGGAAAACTTTCAATTGTGGACATTAATGTTTAAAATTTTTAGTCGGTGAAATTTGAATAAAGGACCTGTGATTATAAATTTTTTGACAGTTATGTCCCTAACATTCACGTTGCAAGGACGGACGAGTGTGCTGTCAGAAAACTATTTTCCAGCTGTAGAGCTGGATGATGGGTGTGACTATTGCATTGGCTTAATCGGGTTTCATACTTATCACAGTATACCTAATGTAGAACAAGGCAATAATAAATTTATCATCAGAATAAACAACGTTATTAAAGTGATAACAATACCGGATGGATCATACGAAATAAGTGATATCGAAGTCTATCTACAGGCTCAGCTGGGTGCTGACGTCATATCTCTCAAACCTAACAATAACACGTTAAAGTGTGAAATCAAATGTAAACACGATATTGATTTTACGAAAAATGACACAATCGGTAAATTATTCGGATTTTCTCATAAAATCTTGGAATCTAATAAAATACACGAATCTGATAGACCAGTAAACATCAGAAAAGTCTCAAGCATTCGGATCGAATGTAACTTAGTTACGGGTGCGTTCTATGACAACAAGTTATCACACACCATTTATGAATTTTCACCAACAGTCGCACCCGGTTATTCTATAGATATTGAACCTAATAATGTTTTGTATTTAAATGTAATTCAGCGCCCCGAAGTCGATAACATAACTCTAAGAATACTGGACCAGGATGGTGAATTAGTAAACTTCAATAAAGAACATATATTAATTAGGTTGGAACTGAAAAAACGCTTATAAATAACTGTAAAATAACACGATTAAATCATTTTTGCCACAACCGTTGATGTGGTGATATGGGGATTGTGTTTAATATAAAAGGGGGTGGATATAGACCGGTGTCCAACGTCAATAAAGTGGGTTTGCGAAAGGTGAAAAAACCAAGTAAATCCAAAAAATCAATTGAGGCGCGTGCACGTCAACGTGTTAAGGAAAAATTGTTAAAATTAAGTTACGAGTTACGTGCCGGATATGGATAAACATGATATTTTTGCCGAACCATCATTTGATGATACCTACATCAAAGAAGAGTTACATTCTTACCAACCGAATTCACGAAATTTTGGAAATAATGATGTCATAAAAATTGATATTAATCAACAAGACTTATTCACTGATTCATCGGAGAGCTTTTTATTTTTAGCCGGTACAGTTGAATTCCCAGTCGCTGTGACTAAACCCGCTTTTAAATTTGTTAGTAACGGTTTTGCATTTTTGTTTGAGGAAATTCGCTATGTGTTAGGGGATTTAGAAATTGACAAATGTCGACATGTCGGGGTAACGTCATGCATAAAGGGGTACTTGTCATACACAGATAACCAAATCAAATCCCTCGAATTAGCTGGGTGGTCCAAAACGGGTGAATGTAAAACATATTTCACCGATAATAAAAAATTTTATGCTATTATCCCGCTCAAATGTTGTCAAAGACCACAGAAAACTGGTGTACAATATAAAACAAAAACTTGTGTTAGTAAGAAGTAGAACTGATGTAAACTATTATGTTGGATCGCCAAATGTTAAAATAAATTTAGAAACAGTTGAATGGCACATGCCTCATGTTTTTCTTAATGATGGTCACAAATTCAGCTTGGAAAAAAGGGGTTTGTTGAATGACACGCCAGTTCCTACATTTTTCCGAAGCTGGGAATGTCACGAACTCCCACTCAGACAAACAAACAAAGATGTATTTGTTGTTAAAGGTACAACAACATTAGAAAGACCTCGATACGTCATAATCGCTTTCCAAGATCAATTGGAAAATAACCCTGAAAAAGATTCCTCCAAATTCAATCATTGTAATGTGCGAAATATTAGGATTTTTCTTAATTCTGATGTCTCCCCCCATGAGAACCTTAATTTGGATATAAAAGAAAATAATTATTTAATCGCATATCATTATTATTCAAAATTTCAAAAGAGTTACTACAATAAAGAAAACAGCGAGCCATTGCTAGATTTTCAAACATTCAAGGATCACATGCTCTTTGTTTTCGATGTTTCGAGACAAAACGAACGAATTAAGACGGGCATCATAGATCTGAAAGTTGAAATCGAATCGACTGAAAATTTTAATGCTAACACTCGTGCGTTCTGTATTATTTTACATGACTCATTGTTAAAATATTCAGCGTCTTCGGGGGATGTTAAAAGAATAACTGAGGATCGAAGAAGATGAATTTCTGTGTGATTGATATGCAAGGATTTACGGTCAATGATAACTATGTACCGAAAGAGTTATGTGTTGGTTCTAGCACCGATCACATCGATGCCTTGTATAGTTATATGTTTAAACCAATCGCCGAGTTCAGAACTCTAAACAAATCCGATAAACGTGGAATATTATGGTTGGAGAAAAATCATCATCGATTGCATTATAATTACGGTCAAATAGAATTAAATGAAATCGGTAGCATTTTACAGTTATTCAACTCCTGTACAACTGCGTATGTAAAGGGGCGGGTAACAGAAGATTTCTTAAGGAAATATTTACACTGTTCGATTGTCAACTTGGAATATGATGAAGAATGTCCGATATTTGAAGCGACAAAATGTTGTGTATATCACAAAAACCAATTTGGTGTGTGCAGTATCAATAATGTTAAATTGTTATTAAAATATGTAAAAAACACAATGTATTATCGGTCAGAAAAAGAAATACTTTGTATTCAAAATCTATACGTATCTTTTCGTAAAAACCTGAACCTCAAAGAAAAACTTTCGTAAAAACCTCAGAGAAAAACACTAGATATTATTGTGGTTACTTTAGTGATATGTTTAGAATATATAAGTCGATCGACTGAAAGATGTGTTCATAGTGTTCCGTGCCGCACCAATTGAAATAAATGTAAGTAATATATATATATATATATATATATATATATATATATATATATATATATATATATATATATATATCAATAAAGTCAGATCTTGTTTTTATTTGTTTAATTTGTTTGTCTAATTATTTTTCTGTTATTCTTTAAGTTGAAAATGTCGACATCAGATGAAGAATTAACCGTTGCAGTTGAGATGGCAGCGGGGTTAACTGCGCTGCACCCATCGCCGGTGGAAGAAGCGTTCGTCAACGCTATAACCATAACCGAACTAAACGTCAATGATGGGACAAGGGATCGACTCGCAGGTGCAGCGATGCATCTGCTTTGTACCGGCGCGTCGACGGTATGTAACAATAAATCCGTTTATAAATTTTTGTTTAATATTATTTTCTTCTTTTACAGTTGTACAGAAATATATTTCTGTACGGTTCGGTCGGGGGAGTCAGGGCGTTCGGTGGAGGTGTTGGAGGTGTCCTTATACACCAGACACCGTACGGCCCATACTGGGTGTACAACGATATGTTGTACAACCAACATGTATTCCCAAATACTTAAATAAAAAAAAGCAAAATATAATTATCAGTGTTTTATTTATTTCCTTAAAACTATTACAATACATACATCACAGTTTCACATATATTATATTAAAAACTTATTTGATTAAATAATGCCCCCACGGCAAAGTGCTATGTGTGTCTTGTAATAAATACCTCTTGTCATCATGGGGGCTGAGGGCTAATTTTTTGTGTGTAATTGTGCTATCATTATGTTTTTTGGACACAATCAAATTTTGATTGACGATAAATTCTTTTGAATTATTTAAACAATCGACGTAGTCATCAAACGTTAATTTATTTCGTATATTAGTTTTCACACCCTTTATTCGATTATCCTTGTCTTTCCCCTCAACCCTGTATGCGTACATTTTTGACCTAAGTCCAACAAATTCGGTTAAAACTTTACCGTCGCATTCATCCTTAAACATTCCTAAAACTTTCTTATTAATTCGAGGTATGTCATAAACGTTATCTTGTGGGTAATCACTAGTATCAAAATATTTCAATGCATCGCGACGTATCACGCCATAAAAATCATCAGTTTGTATTTCATAAATGAATGAGTCTGTATCTGTGTAGCAAATTTTAACTTTATCATCGTACATTTTTTTCATATACCCATAATGAAATTCATACATCTTTAATTTAGAAATATCTAATATACACATCCCAACGTAGATCGGTTTATTAAATAAAATTTCACACTTATTTAATTCAACGGCTACTAAGTTTGGTTAAAAAATGACTGATGATTTAAAATTTGGTTTCGCTATTAACGCTCGAGCGCAGTATCGCCCACCCCACTTCGTGACTAATTTTATATCACAGTGCTTACGTATGTTTTCAATCGTTTTCCCAAAAATGGCATTGTTGAAAAGCTTGTAAAGATTTTTTTCAAAATCATTAGTTGCAGCCGTTCGCAAAGTTGAATTCAGATCTATGTAACTTTTTAAATAATCTCTCTGTTTGAATTTTAGCACACGATGAATTTTTAATAATTTTAAACCGTTTTGCAAGCACTGTTTTAAATTTCTGTAGTGAATTATGTAATGTTTTTTCATCGTTAATGTAGCCAATAATTTTGTCTGTTTCGACATCGGTGCATGCTCGTGCGTTGGGCAAAATGGTAGACAGGTGTGCGAATCATGTAGGTGTTCGGGGTAGTCAATATCGATTTCTAAAATAAAACCAATTTCATTATCATCTGATACGTTAAAATTAAAGTTTTCTAATTGCTCGTCAGGTATCCATTCAAAACAACCGTATGGTAAATGCTGTGACATGGACCATCCGTATAAATTATTGACGTCGAGATAACATAAAAATATACTCAGTTTCGATGGATCATAATCGGGTGTGTGATATTTATTGTTGGCTTTGGCGAAACGTTTAGAACACTGACTTAACCCGCCCCTAATACCGCGCTCAATAAAATAAATCATATCAACGTCAGTTAATAATTCCAATTTTACTCCGGTGTATTTTAACATTGCGCTCCAACTAAGACCCGGGTAGACTGTAATACCAGGCTGGGTCAAGTCCATACGTTCGTCTACAATTTGATCGAAAACCCTCAAATATTTCAGTCAGAAGTAAAATATCAAGTTTCATATACAGATCGGAATACTCCCCGATATTTTGACATTTGAATGTTGTGAAAACTTTTATCGCATGGTCATAATCGGAATCGCTTATATGTTCGTCGTTGAGTTTACTGTAAAACGCATGTTTATCAGGCAAACTTACTTCCTTTAATTTTTCGTATGAATTAATATAATCGTAAGGGAAGACACCCTTACGTGTGAGTAAACTAAACATATCATCATCCAGGCATGAAAATTCCCGTCTTAAAATCGGATAGTCTTTTAAATATGAAGCGAGTAATTGCAAACTGAATGATAAAAACCTGAAGGAATCGATAAATTTTAATTTTAGAAAACTATCTTTTATCCTTTTCGTAAAAGAAATATATCTTTCCTTGTTTATTGGTAACAAATCAACTTCAACAATCAAATCCTTAGCAATGTTTTTTATAATAAAGTGCGCGTCATATCCACTGAGATTTGTAACAATTATGAATAAAATGTTGGGTTGCCATTTTTGTTACATTTTATATAAGAAAAACCATTTTTGTAATGATTTATTAAAGCGTTGGGTGCCAAATTTGTAACCATTAAACTAATCTTTAAAAAAAATATAATGACACGTTGGGCAAAAATAACTAAGCTGATCAAGTAGATGTTAGTTGATCTGGCAAGTAAAGCATTATCCAAAATACGAGGTTACACCAAAAACGCATTTACTAGACCGGTTTGCGACTAGCTCGAATAAAGATAGAGATTTCTATTCTCAAGGACTGGGAGATGAAATTTTAACAGTCTATATTTATTTATAAGGGCGCCATAAGTTTATATTGACGTCACTAAACCGGAGATAAACTTAAATCTTTTTCTAGTAGAAGTAGTTCTTACCAATTATCCCCAAATCGAGATTAATACATTGTGACTCAATAGGACTAACAAGCAATACTCGACAAATATGATATAAAGTAATCTTTATTAAAGAGTATCGTACATCATAAATTTTCATAAAAAAAAAATAAAGAAAATGTGAGATTTAATAAATGAACTTGAAGTTAAACAGATTAGGCTCTCCAGAGTGGAAAGTCTAAACACACGAATACTGAATCAATTCACAAATAATACAATAAATATTAATCAATATTGTCAAACAATTCGAGACCACGTCTCGATCTATCTAAATAATGTGGTAACCAAATTGTCAAATAATAAGACCGGAGTCTTAACCTAAACTACATCAGATCAATTCTGAACTTAAATTCTAATCGAAATATCGAACGACCCAAAGTCCCAAACATAACAAACAAAGTTTAACTGTCAACACTGTAAGTCTGACAAGTAAAATGGTACAATTCCTAACCAATAGGCTGTTTTAACGTGATGCCGGAACGTAAAGCATACAAGTACTATTATCTACGACGGAGGTTCATAAATGAGACCTTTATTTACACCCTAGCCGCTCGGCTAATTTAACCGCACGCCGGGATGCGAAACGCACAGGTTGCAATGGTAGGTACCAAATCGTAACAAACAATCCACGATTGTGTCAAAACAAGACGTTTACGAATCCAAATCAAAACAAATATTCGAAACGTCAAATCAAAATAGCACGTAACCCAAAGGTACGGCTCGCAAATCAAAAACTATCCTTTCGGATGTATCCCTGATATAAAAGTGGTCGCTTGGGGAGAGAACGGATGCGATATCCCGTAACTGAACGATACACAGTAACGTCAGACTACCTCCTTCCCTAAATGAACAATAATATATCCCCACTACTCTAAACCACGGACAACAAATGTACAAATAAACCGAAATCGTACTAACACGAACCGAAATGTAACTCAAATTTCACTGACAAAATGGCTCTACGACAGTATTTGGAGAGACCAACCTTAATTACACTTAAATTAGAACCTAAGAGCTCTCTTACATAGATCTATTTAGAAAGTTGAGGTCACTTGAACGTGGCAACGAACAAAACATAATCAATTAACCCGTTTACACTAAATAAACACAAATACACGCCAAAAACGTGTCTCACAAGTTCTATAACCACGTACAAATGAGCTTATTACTTTCGATAAACACTTATCTGCATACAAGTCGCCTTCTAGACAACGATTTTACACAAAATATAACTACGGTTGAGTCCTCCAGATGCTTCAGTGGAGCCTGATGTACATGCAACGCGAAGCCCCAAAATAACTCCAAAGGGATAATATTTCGTCTCCCAGACGAACAACAGCTCTATAAATGCTTTTCACGTATCCGGCAGGGTACAATAACAGTTTCCAAACGATTCTACCGGTCCCAAAACGCTAAAAATTAACGAAAACAACTGATATAACCATGTGCTTTGTGTATTAATCACGAGCTATATCTTGAAAAATGAAAAACTTACGCGTTTAGATGTAATACGCCTTCAATATCACAAAATGCTTATGTCAGTCGATGGAAGAACTATTTCTCGATCAATTTATGCCTTTTAGTTGAATTAAATCCGGCCAGTTGACGGGATGATACGAGATCAAAATCAATCGTGTACTGCTTCGATCGATGTTAGTTAGTTAGTTAGTTGAAATTTTTGGCGCACAGCAACAAAGGCTATTTGCGCCTAACGCAGCCCATCTAAATAACTAGACTATATATTAAAAATAAAAATTTAGACAATAAATAAATAAATAAGTAAATAAAATCATTAAAAATACGCATACTCAATAAAAGAAATCTTGCACTGACAAACACAAATAAATAATATAAAAAGTCTGTTCGAAAATTTGAACAGACTCAGGGTGATGGTAAGAGGCTGTAAAGGGGCCAATTACCATCGAATATCACAGTCAATAAATAGAAACACATTAAAATAAGGTGCAAGACTTCACACATAAAACAGTAAGTTCGATTCTCTCAGGAAGAGTATCAGCCTGTCCATGAGTACTCTGTCGTCACCTAAGGCAACTGACAGGTCATAGCACAGGCCTAACCTCTCCCTGACATCCTCGAACTGTACACATTCGGTTAAAATGTGTAACACAGACAAATCTGTGTTACACGTCTCACAGACAGGGGACTTTTCACCTCGAAGGAGGTGTCTATGGGTCCACCAACAGTGACCTATACGAAGGCGTGTGATGGCGGTTTCCTCCCTGCGGTTAATCCTGCAGGAAGAACCCCATGGTTTAACGTCTCCCTTAATCTGTCGTAACTTAACGTTCTGTGTGCGGCTCCACTCATGTTGCCACATGTCTAAAACCAGATGTGTCAGATGACTCTTTGCGTCATCTGGAAAAACGAAACTCACATCAATCATAGGTCTGTGAGAGGCGGCTTTTGCAGCTGCATCTGCCGCTTCGTTGCCTTTAATACCAACATGTCCCGGTATCCAAAACAGCTCTACCCTCACATTCTGAGCATTCAGGTTGTGGAGTAGCAACCGGATCTTTAGTACAAGAGGATGCACTGGATCTGGATCTTGGATACTGTTCAGAGCGCTCAGCGAGTCCGGCAAGATAACACTTGACCGACTTTGCTCTGACGAAACAAAACACAGGGCCTTGAAAATAGCGTACAGCTCAGCAGTGTACACACTCGTTATGGAGTGCAGACGGTACTGAAACTGTTGGCGTGGATTCAAAACAACGAACGCACACCCAACCCTGGTTCCGGATTTTGATCCGTCAGTAAAAATGACAGTATCCTCGAACCTAGGGACCAGTGTTCTTTGTAACTCATGTTGGTATTCGATAGGCAACGTAGTATCTTTATCAAACCTAGTTAATGTGAGGTTCACAAGTGGACGCGGTAGCGTCCATGGTGGAACAGCACACAAAACGAAACTTGCCATTTCAGGCATATTAAAATCAATATCGCCCAAAATGTCGAAAGTCCTCAGACCAAAAGGCCTATTGGCTCTTGGTTTTCTGTCATATATTTCTGTATGCCTATTTTGTAGAATAGGGTCATACGCGGGATGATCTGGCTTGGCACTGAGTGCAGCCATATACCGCAAGGATAGAATTTTACGACGATTGTACAGTGACGGTTCGCCTGCTTCACACAGCAGGCTTAGTATTGGACTGGTGCGAAATGCACCTGTGGCCAATCTAACCCCAGTGTGATGTACAGTGTCAAGAATTCTTATCTCTTGGTGTTTAGCTGACCCATAAGCTAGACATCCATAGTCCAGCTTAGAGCGCACTAGAGAACGATATAAACGCAACATGACAGTGCGGTCTGCACCCCATGTCTTGTGACTGAGGACCCGCAACAAATTGAGCGACTTTTGGCATTTTTTCTTGACGGACAAAAAATGTGCCCGCCAAGATAGACGGCTATCGAACACGAGACCCAGAAATCTGGCAGTATCGGCAAATGGTAACTGTGCTCCATTTAGTGTTAGTGTAGGATTGGGATGTACACCCCTTTTCCTACTAAAATGGACACATACAGTTTTGCTGGTCGAGAATTTAAAGCCATTTTCGGTTGCCCATGTATCGAGACGATTGATAGTCAGCTGAAGCTGACGTTCGATTGTACTAGTCTTTTGTCCGGCGACAAAGATACCAATGTCGTCGACAAATATCGAACTCTGTACAGGTAATCGAATACATGAAGCTGCACCGTTAATGGCAATTAAAAATAGCGTAACGCTCAGTATGGAGCCCTGTGGGACCCCATTGTCCAGTGCGAACATTTGTGACAAGGTATTTCCGATCCGCACCCTGAAGCGCCGGTTCGACATGAAGTCTTTTATAAAGAACATCAAGCGTCCCCGGAGACCCCAGGAATGCAGAGTACGGAGAATACCATAAATCCATGCAGTGTCATAAGCTTTCTCAATATCGAAAAACACAGCTACCAGGTGTTTGTTTTCAACGAAAGCATTCCTGATAGCTGTCTCTAGTCTGACCAGATGATCTGCTGTTGAGCGGTGACGGCGAAAGCCGCACTGTGTGTTGGCCAGCAAGTCGTTTGATTCTAAAAACCAAATCAGACGCTTGCTGATCATTCGCTCCATGAGCTTGCAGAGACAACTGGTCAGTGATATTGGTCTATAGCTAGAGGGCAAGTGTTTATCTTTCCCGACTTTGGGGATAGGAATTATATGAGATTCCTTCCACTTGGTCGGGCACTTGCCCTCAGTCCATATCCTGTTATAGACATTCAAAAGCCTAGACTTAGATGATTCCGGAAGATTTCGGATCATACGATAATGTATCGCATCTGGACCATGAGAGCTATCCTTACACTTTGACATCGCGCTATCTAGCTCTTCACGAGAGAAAAGCAGGTTGTATACCTCGTCATTCCTAGAAAAGAAATTTAGAGGTATAGATTCGAGGCCTGCTTTACGAGTTAGAAACTCGGGTGAATAATGTTCAGAGCAAGTATTGAACGCAAAATTAGATGCCAAAGTGTTAGCAATTTCGACCGCTGAGGTAACTAAGTTACCATTTACCGATAGACCAGCAATGGCTGTAGCTGTATTTAGACCGGATATTTTCCGGACCTTCTCCCAAACTTTGGCCACTGGAGTGGCAACTGTAACGGTGCATACGTATTTGCGCCATGATTCGCGCTTGCTTTCTTTCACAATCCTCTTAGCACGAGCTTTCGCTCGTTGGAAGGCTATCATGTTTGTCTCTGTTGGACAACGACGGAATGTATTGAAGAGGTGTCTCCTTTCACGTAGCGCCAAGTCGCATTCCTCGTTCCACCAGGGAACGGGAACTCGACGGGGCTGAGTGGATGACAGCGGTATGCTGCTTTCAGCCGCGCTCGTGATGGAATCCGTGAAATGATTCACCTCTTCGTCTACGCTCAAGTTCGGAATATCCTCGTGAGAGAATGATTCTGCGAACTTGGTCCAATCTGCTTTCCGAAGAACCCACTGTGGCCAGCGGGATTCGGTAACAGTATTGAACAGAGGCCTTAAGAAGATTGGAAAGTGATCACTACCGCACAGGTCGTGATGCACGTCCTATTTGAACAACGGAGCGATGGCTCCTGAAACGACGCTAAGATCTATGGCACTGAATGTACCCGTTGCTGCACAGAAGTGCGTGGTCTGCCGTCGTTCAAAAAGCTCAAACTCAAATCGTTCAACATAGTCTCCAGGTGACGTCCCTGTCGATCGTTTCGCACCGATCCCCAACATACATTGTAGGCGTTAAAATCGCCTAGTAGTATGAAGGGTGGTAAGAGTTGATCGATGAAGTTCACGACATCTCGGATTTCAGTTCGAACACCAGGGGGAAGGTAGATAGAACAAATCGTCACCTGGAGGGGAAGTGCAACACGAACTGCTACGACCTGCAACTCCGTGTCAATGTCCACAGGATCGTGGTACAATGTGTCTCTAACGAGAATTGCCACGCCGTCACATGCTCTTGCCCCCGTAAGGAAATCCGTGCGAAACACGGAGTATCCTCGAGGAGAGAATGTGTCGGTTTCCGTGAAATTTGTTTCCTGCAGACAAACACACGAAGGCGCTAAATTGGAGAGTAACAGTCGCAGTTCTTCGTAGCGCTGATATACACCGTTACAGTTCCACTGGATTAGTGGACCAGTCATTTTTGTTTAGGGGAGTTACCCCGCAACCTAATGATCTTTGGTTTACCCTTAGGTTGCGGGTCAACAGCCATTTTCTCGGCCACGGTTTCACTCGTTTGTCCAGGTGCCTTGGTGGACACACTGGACTCCTTTTTTGATTGTTTTGTTCTCACTGGTATCCAGTGAGAACCAACGGGTCCCTTATCAGTCTCCTTTTCAGGAGCGACTGATGAAGGCTTTGTAGAAGCGACCACTCTCTGGTCGCTTCTCGTTTTTGGAGAAGACTGTGGGGTCTTCTCCTTAGGTGGTGGGGAGAACTGAGGTTGAGTGCGTTCTCCTATATGGGAGGGGGATTTATTCAAACCCGATCCCCCTGGTTGTGGGGTCTGAACACTGGTCTCTTGGACCGATTCCGCCACCTTTTCCGTGTCGGACTTTTGTGACGCAGCTGTCACTGACGTTTTTACTGTCGGACGAAGCACTGACTCCGTCTGAGTCTGGACACTGGCTGTCTTCTTTGCAGCTACTTGTGCGAAGGATTTCACAAAAGTGACCGGCGCAGTCTCTTTATACTTCTTCTTGGCGTCGAAATACGGTATTCTATCTTTCGTCTTGATGACCTGAATAGCCTTCTCTTCTAAGTACGTTGGGCAGTGGCGTGAAGTCGATGCATGCGCACCTTTACAGTTCACGCAGTGTGCCGCGTTTGGACAGTTTTCAACTTCATGTTGATCCTGCCCGCAGTTGGCACAGATGGACTGTTTGCCACAACGACTAGAGGTGTGACTATAACGCTGGCACTTGTAGCATCGCATCGGGTTGGGATAGTAGGGGCGAACGTTACAAACGTTGTACCCCACCTTAACCGATGCTGGACACCTAGTACCAGCGAAAGATACCACCATAGAAATAGAAGGCTTACCGTTTCGGGGGTTAAGTTTTCTACATTCAATGACACCTTGCGATGCCATTTCCTGCACAAACTCTTCCTCCGTAACATACGCAAGGTCACGGTCTGTAACG
Organism: Liopterus haemorrhoidalis; assembly: GCA_963971575.1. NCBI lineage: Eukaryota > Metazoa > Arthropoda > Insecta > Coleoptera > Dytiscidae > Liopterus > Liopterus haemorrhoidalis. The sequence goes on from OZ020620.1 coordinate 27,610,084, forward strand.
ACGCCTCGAGAAGTATTCAGTGCCTTATGTGGCTGTACCGAGATACGATACTCGCCAAATCCTTCGCATTTCTGAAGCGTTGAAGATGCCTCATTTTCTGCCTCAATAAATAATGTTCCATCCGACAGTTTTCTTACCGACCTAATACCAGTTGGACACGTTTTTCCCAGCGTTCGGGTAACAAAGAAGAGGGACATCTCTTTAAAAGATTTTCCCTCTTCTTGAACCTTCACGACAAGAAAACGAGGCACTGGCGCACAAAACTCAACTGATCTGCTGTCTACCTTCTTGGGAGAAGGCCTTACACATCCCTCATCGGATGACTGAGCATCACGACGAGGTCTCTTGTTTGATTTTTTACGGAGTTTACTCTCAACCTTGGCGGAATTTAAAGAAAATTGATCCCTCCGGGTAGTCGCCATACCCGTATACTAAGTTTCATCACCCTGCCATGCCCGCCCACCAGGGAGCCCCATACAGGGGACGTTGGCCGCAAACCGGCTCATTGCGCCAGGCATGTCAGGATGATATAGCATCGGGGAAAGTAGTCACGGGCTGCTCGACCCGCTCGAGAACCAGTAGTAGCCAACTCTGGATCCGGGCGAGCTGCATCCGCTCCCACAGACCCCCGAATACTTGTCTAGTGGCACGGCATTACCCCGGCATCCACGATCCAGTAGTGGAGCCACTCTTTTCATGAACCGTGACACCAGCCGATTGACTGAGCTGACCAGACTCAGCCTCCCGTTTTACCGAATCCGAGGCCAAAGAAGGCGTGTTGGGATCGTACTGTCCGCGGGCAGCAGTCTCCCTCAACCGACCAGGACCCTCTTCTCCGGCGTTACGGGTCTCCACGCACGGCAAACACGTGGGTAGGAATTTAAGTGGGAGATCAAAGAGACAACAGATAAGCCTATTCCCACAATCGGCTTCTCTGAACTGTCTCCTCCCAAATGATATGTGATTCAGGGTACGTGGGATCATAAGGCCCAAAAGCTCTTTATGGTCAGGTGATGCGACCATTATGAACTTCTATTGCGTGATTGAGGGTACGCGGGATCATCAGGCCCGAAAGCTCGACAAATGGCCAGGTGTTATGGCCATTATGAACTTCCCCTGCGGGGTGCTTCGATCGATGACAACAGCACGAGTGCCATTTTGTTTCTAAGCAATCTAATTTATCGATCCAAGGATCGGTTAGTTCACGCGCTCTACATAGATGGCAGCGCTGGTATCAAAATTCAAATATATAAATATTGTGTTACGAATAATTTACGTAACAGATTATGAAACACTATCGGTATTGCAAAATTTTTACGGTAAGACAGGTTACATTCTTGATGAGCGAATCCTCTGAAGACACCGGTAAAATGGTCGTGATCTAGAACGAAAAATGACCCAATAGACATTTCGCAAATATGACATATTTTTTCCGCTTTTTTTTGATCATCTGTCAACCGATTCATGGGTAACGGACACATATACACCGGTTCAACATCCTCAATAAATTGAGACAACTGTTTAGAAAACCACCGTAAACAATCCTCGCCGCGAAAAGATCTATAAAACGATAGGCTGTCATCATATGCACATTTAACGTAATAGCCTAAGCTATATGGTATGTGTTTTTGATATTCGTTATCATTATCACTGGGAACAAGTAAACACTCCAAATCAGCGTATATAATAAATGGACAAATTTGTTTATGGTGGAAGTCTTTAAAACTCACGTAAGCATTATCTTTAGATGGTAATAATATTTTACATGAATTTAAAAATCCACAATCATTAATGTGTATTTTATATTTATCCAAAGATTTAAAAACATGTAAACATCGATCACAAATGTGTTTTTTATGACCATTCGAATTAATTTGATTGTTGAATAGTCGCGATAAACTTTTTATATAAACAAAATGATATTGAATTTCATCATCATCATCATCATCATCATCATCATCATCAACATCATCAGCGTCATCAGCAACCGTATATGAATTTTTTATCAACAGCAAATTTACATGCCTCTCCTGCTTATTATTAGTAAGATATGTGGGTGCAATATGAAAACCGTTTTTATTTTTTTGTAAAATATAAATATTAATTGAAATTTTGTTTTGTTTTTCAAATTTGGGGGTTTGTTTCACCGTCATCGGCATGGATATACCATCCAAATTTAAAATTTTAGAATAATGCTGATATGATGATATTCTTTCGGGATGTATAATTACCCCGGGGGTTAATGATGCAGTGATGCAGCACGCAAAACATGCGTCATCATGGTTTTTTATGTTGATGCACGCCTTTTTTTGTTTTATTTCCTTGGGTAGGTCTATATATGAAGAACCAATAAGATGAATGTGTTTGTTGTAACTTGTAATAATGTTGATTATTTGTGAGAGCATCCATCCGCTATCTCGCTCCTGAAAAATCATTTCAGTTCATTAGAATTATGTTACCAGAATTAAAATTACAAAATACCTGAAATTCCTCGAGTTTTGTTAAGATTTTATCTCGTATGTGATCCTTGAACCATTCATCGGTTGATTTATTTCCATCAAAGTACGCTGATTTTGCTTGATATCTTCCACCTCGGTAACATCGACAGTCTTCTTGATGAATTTCCCGCAAAAATCCGTGTGAATTTTTAAATGTGGACTTTTTTTAAGAATGTCGTTAATATGTATTTTAAATAATTTCAAACAGTCATCCAAAAATATTGACGGATCTTTGTGTTTTATATTGATAATTGCGGCCGTCTGGATTCTGGAGTTAAATGCCGTCTCTAAATTAACCCATTCTACTTTTTGTTTTTTTTTTTTTTTTAGAGACTGAAAAGTTTCCGCTGCCGATAATTTTTCTCGCTTTCAGCACAGTTCTGCACCCTTGTAATTGGGCCTGTGCCGCAATCAAACCGTTTTTTACACCCAATTTCACGCCACTTTTTATTAATTTATTCACTAATATGATGTTCTCAGTACATCTATTAATCCATCTGTCGACTAGTGAAAAATCATTCATTTCAATATACTTCTCGATAACGGCTATGATTGCTTTAATTTTCTTTACAGCGGACATTTTTTAATGATGGGTTACTGCGACGTGACTGATGTTGAATATCTCAAAACGGGTTTATATCCATCCGGTGCATGTGATAAGGTAACCGCAAGAAGAGGGCCCGCAATCCATTGAACTAAACCGACTAAACAAGGACGGCATACTGTACTTATCTTTACTGATAAAACTTCAAAGCAGGAAATTTTATTTTGCTTTAACTTAGATGATTAGGAAATTCATATAAAATAATGTAACCACAAGAAGAGGACCCGCAATCCGTTGAACTAAACCGACGAAAATGTCGTCAACAAGGACAGCATGCTGTACTTATCTTTACTGATAAAACTTCAAAGCAGGAAATTTTATTTTACTTTAACTTGGATGATTAGGAAATTCATATAAAATACAGTTTTTACATTATCTTTATTGATAGACACAGTTACAATTAATAAAACAGACTATAAAAAAGAAAATGAATTTTAATACAGATTTTCTATTTACATCCTTCAACCCCACCAGTGATTTCATTCAAAGGTCTAATTTTTGCCGATCTTAAATGTTTAAATTTTTCATGGTTACTTGGTACGTAATAATTTATAGTGTTTAAATCATCCGTGATAAATTCGGGGTAATAATAAAGCATTTCCCGATAAATAAGACATAATATATTATTTTCATCGTCAATAAATTTTTGTACATTTTCGATTAACGGGTATTTTGTGGATGTGTAATGAACCTGTGTATTAACATCACAATAAAAAGACCTGAAGTTAAGGTTCTTATAAAAATCACATGTTTGTCTGAGAATATCTCTTAGCGTTAACAATTCTTTAACGGTGTCGTCGGTCATAATCAGCGTTCGTCCCCCCCATTTTAGTGAAAAGGTTGTTCTCATGTCTATTACAAACTCATGTGCATCTGGGGTGGAAACCTTTATGTTTTTCTTCATGTATTCATCGGTCTCTTGTATAAAATCCAGCCACCCATCTACATCAAACGGTACATCAATCTGATTCGTTAACCCTGATGCATACATTTAAATCGATAGGGTTTAACCCAACCATCTCACATGAACACAATGATTTTTTTTCAGTGTAAAATCCGTTTTAAATAACAATTTTTTAATGTTATGTCGAATATATTCCTGAGACACATCACCAACTGTTGACGGCAACTCGGTCATTTTGTATGGCTGTGCAAAAATACATAAACATCTATAACACATCTTTTTAAACATTATATTTTATCTCACCTGAAATCAGCAAATGATGATGAACTGGTTAACAAAGCACCAGCACCAGCGCTTTATATATCATAAACCCCCACTCTACATTAAACTAGGACCCATACTTTGAAATTTTTCTCGTGCAAAAGCTAGGCCAGTTCTAGGACACTTTTCTCTCGAATAAAAGCTAGGCCAGTTCTAGGACACATACTCTGAAATTTTTCTCGTGCAAAAGCTAGGCCAGTTCTAGGACACTTTTCTCTCGTATAAAAGCTAGGCCAGTTCTAGGACACATACTTTGATATTTTTCTTGTGCAAAACTAGGCCAGTTCTAGGACACCTAAAAGTGTCCTAGAACTGGCCTAGTCACCCTACTCCTATATATGTGCGAGGGCAGAAAGAACATGGAATAGAGTATACAAGGTTGGATTGATCTAGATTTTCCATTTTTGATTTAAATTTTGAAAAGTTTCGGTTGTTGCTATTGTTAGTATTAAATGCTACTAACCAATTGTATCTTCCAAATACTTTTTGTATTGGTTAAAACTAGAATCGTGAGCGTTATGTATTTATTGTGATTTACGTCTGTGCGGTTGTCGCATGTATTTTATATTTAGTTCGTTCTTTCTTGTATACGGCTATGAATAAGTTTAAAGGGAAAGTTATTGCTTAAGAACGCGCTGGTAACCTTTTTGATATTATCTTTTCTAAAACTGACATCAGATAGTTTTAAAGCTCTGTCATTCAATGTCACTCAAAATTCGAAAGTCCTCAAACCAAAAGGCCTATTGTCTTTTTGGTTTTCTGTCATAAATCTCTGTATGCCTATTTTGTAGAATAGGGTCATACGCAGGATGATCTGGCTTGGCACTGAGTGCAGTCATATACCGCAGGGATAGAATTTTACGACGATTGTACAGCGACGGTTCACCTGCATCACACATCAGGCTTGGTATTGGGCTGGTGCGAAATGCTCCAGTGGCCAATCTAACCCCACTGTGATGTACAGTGTCAAGAATTCTTATCTCTTGGTGTTTAGCTGACCCATAAGCTAGACATCCATAGTCCAGCTTAGAGCGCACTAGAGAACGATATAAACGCAACATGATTGTGCGGTCTGCACCCCAAGTCTTGTGACTGAGGACCCGCAACAAATTGAGCGACTTTTGGCATTTTTTCTTGACGGACAAAAAGTGTGCCCGCCAAGTTAGACGACTGTCGAACACGAGACCTAGAAATCTGGCCGTATCGGCAAATGGTAACTGTGCTCCATTTAGCGTGAGTGTAGGGTTGGGATGAACACCCCTTTTCCTACAAAAATGGACACACACAGTTTTGCTGGTCGAGAATTTGAAGCCATTTCCGGTTGCCCATATATCGAGACGATTGATGGTCAGCTGAAGCTGACGTTCGATTGTACTAGTATTTTGTCCGGCGACAAAGATACCAATGTCGTCGACAAATATCGAACTCTGTACAGGCAATCGAATACATGAAGCTGCACCGTTAATGGCAATCAAAAATAGCGTAACGCTCAGTATGGAGCCTTGTGGGACCCAATTGTCCAGTGCGAACATTTGTGCCAGGTTATTTCCGATCCGCACCCTGAAGCCGGTTTGACATGAAGTGTTTTTAAAAAGAACATCAAGCGTCCACGGCTACCCCAAGAATGCAGAGTACGGTGAATACAATATATCCATGCAGTGTCATAGGCTTTCTCTATATCGAAAAACACAGCTACCAGGTGTTTGTTTTCAACAAAAGCATTCCTGATAGCTGTCTCTAGTCTGACCAGGTGATCTGCTGTTGAGCGGTGACGGCGAAAGCCGCACTGTGTGTTAACCAGCAAGTCGTTTGATTCTAAAAACCAAATCAGACGCTTGCTGATCATTCGCTCCATGAGTTTGCAGAGACAACTGGTCAGTGATATAGGTCTATAGCTAGAGGGCAAGTGTTTATCTTTCCCGACTTTGGGGATAGGAATTATATGAGATTCCTCACTGTCCAATAATTTACTCACTGACTTAACACCAGTTGGACACACTTTTCTCAAAGTTCGGGCAACAAAGAAAGGGGACATCTCTTTAAAAGATTTGTCCTCTTCTTGCACCCTTACGACGAGGTATCGTGGTACTGGCGCACAATATTCCACACTGATCTCTGCTTTTTTAGCAGCAGGCTTTCCACATCCCTCGTCAGATGACTGAACATCCCGACGAGGTCTCTTGTTTGATTTTTTACGGAGTTTACTCTCAACTTTGGCGGACTTTAAAGAAAATTTATCCTTCCGGGTAGACGCCATACCCGTATAATAAGTTTCATCACCCTGCCATGCCCACCCACCAGGGAGCCCCACACAGGGGACGTTGGCCGCAAACTGGCTCATTGCGCCAGGCATGTCAGGATGATATAGCATCGGAGGAAGTAGTCACGGGCTGCTCGACCCGCTCGAGAACCAGTAGTAGCCAACTCTGGAAATTTGCGAGCTGCATCCGCTCCCACTGACCCCCGAATACTTGTCTAGTGGCACGGCATTACCCCGGCATCCACGATATAGTAGTGGAGCCACTCTATTCATGAACCGTGACACCAGCCGATTGACTGAGCTGACCAGACTCAGCCTCCCGTTTTACCGAATCCGAGGCCAAAGAAGGCATGTTGGGATCGTACTGTCTGCGGGCAGCAGTCTCCCTCAACCGACCAGGATCCACTTCTCCGGCGTTACGGGTCTCCACGCACGGCAAACACATAGGTAGGAATTTAAGTGGGAGATAAAAGAGACAACAGATAAGCCTATTCCCACCATCGGCTTCTCTGAACTGTCTCCTCCCAAAATATATGTGATTCAGGGTACGTGGGATCATCAGGCCCAAAAGCTCTATATGGTCAGGTGATGCGACCATTATGAACTTCCCTTGCGTGATTGAGTTAGTTAAAAATTTTGGCGCACAGCAACAAAGGCTATTTGCGCCTAACGCAGCCCATTTAAATGACTAGACTATATATTAAAAACAATATATTAGACAATAAATAAATAAATAAAATCATTAAAAATACGCATACTCAATAAAAGAAATCTTGCACTGACAAACACAAATAAATAATATAAAAGGTCTGTTCGAAAATTTGAACAGACTCAGGGTGACGGTAAGAGGCTGTAAAGGGGTGTGTACCAATTTGTCATAATAAGACCTTCTTCTGATCTTATAACCTCGGTGTCTAAGTATGGTAATCTTTTGTTGTTCTCTTCCTCTATAGTGAATTTCACTCTATCATCCACTGAATTAAAACATTCTAAAATGTGTTCTGTCTTATCCGCAAGAACCGTCAGGAACAGATCGTCGACATAGCTTGTCAGGAATGGGATGTCATAGTCTACCTTTTTGATGGCTTCGGTAATGAGGTATTCCATCACATAACAAGCTATTGTTGGGCTAACGATATTGCCCATTGCTGTGCCATCTTTTTGGAGAATAACCTTGTCGTTATACAAGAAGTAGCTGGTGTCGAAGATATGGTCAATAATCTGTAGTAACTCGTCCCTGTCAAGTGTAGTGTATGCTGTTAATGATCGCCAATATTTGCGTAGTACTTTGTGGACCAAACTTTTAGTGATATTGGTGAATAGACTTGTGGCATCAAGAGAACATAATACATAATTATCAGGTATCTGTTGGTTTTTGCATTTATTAACAAACTCTTGGGAATTTTTGAGGTTATAATGGAAAGTTGTGGACAGATCTTTAAGGATGTTGTGTAGGAACTTGGATATGTTGGATGATGGGCTATTGATACAGGATACTATGGGACGTAGGGGGCAATCTGGTTTGTGGATTTTGGGAAGGCCGTATATCTTGGGAGGGAGTGAGTTGTGCCTTTTAATGCATTTGCCTTCATACTCCGTGATAATTTCTCTCGATATTAGTTGTTCGACTAGCCTGTTAGATTTTTCTTGGAATTTTTTTGTAGGATCTTTCTTTATTTCTGCATAAATATCTTCTTCTAAAAGTTTGGTCATTTTGTCGTTGTAGGTTGTTTTTTCCATTATGCATGTACTATTGCCTTTGTCTGATCTTAACACTAGGAGGTTAGGGTGCTCTCGAAGAAATTTCTTCGCTTGTTGAAATTGTTGATTAAATTTGTCTGTGTTCTTTGTTGTTTGTGATTTATGTAGTGTGAAGTTTTGTAGTATGTTGACAAATTTTTGTCTTGTGGCTTGTTGTTCTTCTGCATCGGTGATAGATTGTGAAATGCAGAATTCGGCATCTTTAATTATGTCTTTAATGGGGAGTTCTTTGTAATGTGGTTCAAGACTGAAGTTGGGGCCTAGTGATAAGATCGATACTACATTTTCAGGGATCTGAGTGTCAGACAGATTTTTTAGCCATTTATCCTCTATATTTATTGTATTTATCGTCTGTTCTTTGATGAGTTTGTTAAGTTTACTTATGTTAAGTTTTTTAATATTGTAAAACTGTTGTTCAGTTATGGCGTGGAGTCTGTCGTTGAAGTTAGTGAATGTTTCTTGTGGTAGAATTGATCGGGCGAGATCTTTACTTGCTTGTATTTGTTGACTGGTTTTTCGAATTTGCCAGTGTGTTATTTTGATTTCCAAATTGAGGGTTGATCGTTGGCATTTGGTAATTATTTTCTCGACTTCGTTGTAGAAGGGGTGGTCAATTAAAGTGATGGGGTGGATGTAGTTGGTATTCTGTCTTATGTGGGTTGGTGTTACCTTATTTTGTCTGCATTTCAGGAGGAAGATTTTCCTGTTGTAGAGCGATGTGAGTTTTTTCTCGGAGTTTGACCAGGTTTTGAGGGCTGACCGTGCTTCTTGTTCATGTGTTCGTTGAATCTCTTCGAAAAAACTCATGTTGATGGTTCCGTAGAATGAATCGATGTGGAGATGGTCGTGTCCGTAGTGAATAGAAGTGGAAAGGTTGTACGGGTGTCGGACATAAATCAAAACAACTATCTACAGCTGACCAGTTTCGGAATAGTTTATTCCTTCATCAGAGCTGCTACATACAGGAGAATCGAAATACAGTATAAATGTACATAGTATAACAATAAATGAATATAATAATAATATAAGTATAACATTGTAAACCATACCTGAGATAACAGTGTTAAGTGTAATGGTGAGGTAGATAAAAACGGGTCATTATATAAAAAAATTGTTGAAATATAAATAAATAAATAAATAAATAATGTAAAACGAAGTCAGAGATTAAAATGAACGATACAACAAATTAAAATGTGTTTTAAAATAATAATAAATAGGTAAAATATATATGAGCACAGGTGTGTCGTAGTATTATAAGATTGATAATGGTGACTAGCTGAAAAAATCACAGATTTGTAAGATTCATGTAGTATCCTGATATATGGGGTGTGCATGGGGTCGATGACCTGAAACCTTCGGAAAACTTCGGAAACTTCGGAACCTGGTTTTGTCTTGCCGTCACATACATAAGACTTGGTTTCTCGTATACCAGAACACCAGACACGCGTGTAGTCTGTTTGCTTCTCGGGACATGGTGTGGCAGTACCATGACTCAGCCAAACTATACTTATAGTTTGTCTTACTTAACAAACATCTAGACGCCATTTCCGTTAGCGTCTGTATACTGACATGGTTAGCTCTAGCGGGACTACAACGCATCTCACTCCCCAGTACAAACCCCTTCCCAACAGATGACACCACATACCCCTTCCTATTTTCACCTAACCACACCCTCTCTCAATAGATGGCACCTATTGTTACACATTATTCCTTCTAAAATATCCACGGTTTCAGGTCATCGACCCCATGCACACCCCATATATCAGGATACTACATGAATCTTACAAATCTGTGATTTTTTCAGCTAGTCACCATTATCAATCTTATAATACTACGACACACCTGTGCTCATATATATTTTACCTATTTATTATTATTTTAAAACACATTTTAATTTGTTGTATCGTTCATTTTAATCTCTGACTTCGTTTTACATTATTTATTTATTTATTTATTTATATTTCAACAATTTTTTTATATAATGACCCGTTTTTATCTACCTCACCATTACACTTAACACTGTTATCTCAGGTATGGTTTACAATGTTATACTTATATTATTATTATATTCATTTATTGTTATACTATGTACATTTATACTGTATTTCGATTCTCCTGTATGTAGCAGCTCTGATGAAGGAATAAACTATTCCGAAACTGGTCAGCTGTAGATAGTTGTTTTGATTTATGTCCGACACCCGTACAACCTTTCCACTTCTATTCACTACGGACACGACCATCTCCACATCGATTCATTCTACGGAACCATCAACATGAGTTTTTTCGAAGAGATTCAACGAACACATGAACAAGAAGCACGGTCAGCCCTCAAAACCTGGTCAAACTCCGAGAAAAAACTCACATCGCTCTACAACAGGAAAATCTTCCTCCTGAAATGCAGACAAAATAAGGTAACACCAACCCACATAAGACAGAATACCAACTACATCCACCCCATCACTTTAATTGACCACCCCTTCTACAACGAAGTCGAGAAAATAATTACCAAATGCCAACGATCAACCCTCAATTTGGAAATCAAAATAACACACTGGCAAATTCGAAAAACCAGTCAACAAATACAAGCAAGTAAAGATCTCGCCCGATCAATTCTACCACAAGAAACATTCACTAACTTCAACGACAGACTCCACGCCATAACTGAACAACAGTTTTACAATATTAAAAAACTTAACATAAGTAAACTTAACAAACTCATCAAAGAACAGACGATAAATACAATAAATATAGAGGATAAATGGCTAAAAAATCTGTCTGACACTCAGATCCCTGAAAATGTAGTATCGATCTTATCACTAGGCCCCAACTTCAGTCTTGAACCACATTACAAAGAACTCCCCATTAAAGACATAATTAAAGATGCCGAATTCTGCATTTCACAATCTATCACCGATGCAGAAGAACAACAAGCCACAAGACAAAAATTTGTCAACATACTACAAAACTTCACACTACATAAATCACAAACAACAAAGAACACAGACAAATTTAATCAACAATTTCAACAAGCGAAGAAATTTCTTCGAGAGCACCCTAACCTCCTAGTGTTAAGATCAGACAAAGGCAATAGTACATGCATAATGGAAAAAACAACCTACAACGACAAAATGACCAAACTTTTAGAAGAAGATATTTATGCAGAAATAAAGAAAGATCCTACAAAAAAATTCCAAGAAAAATCTAACAGGCTAGTCGAACAACTAATATCGAGAGAAATTATCACGGAGTATGAAGGCAAATGCATTAAAAGGCACAACTCACTCCCTCCCAAGATATACGGCCTTCCCAAAATCCACAAACCAGATTGCCCCCTACGTCCCATAGTATCCTGTATCAATAGCCCATCATCCAACATATCCAAGTTCCTACACAACATCCTTAAAGATCTGTCCACAACTTTCCATTATAACCTCAAAAATTCCCAAGAGTTTGTTAATAAATGCAAAAACCAACAGATACCTGATAATTATGTATTATGTTCTCTTGATGCCACAAGTCTTTTCACCAATATCACTAAAAGTTTGGTCCACAAAGTACTACGCAAATATTGGCGATCATTAACAGCATACACTACACTTGACAGGGACGAGTTACTACAGATTATTGACCATATCTTCGACACCAGCTACTTCTTGTATAACGACAAGGTTATTCTCCAAAAAGATGGCACAGCAATGGGCAATATCGTTAGCCCAACAATAGCTTGTTACGTGATGGAATACCTCATTACCGAAGCCATCAAAAAGGTAGACTATGACATCCCATTCCTGACATGCTATGTCGACGATCTGTTCCTGACGGTTCCTGCGGATAAGACAGAACACATTTTAGAATGTTTTAATTCAGTGGATGATAGAGTGAAATTCACTATAGAGGAAGAGAACAACAAAAGATTACCATACTTAGACACCGAGGTTATAAGATCAGAAGAAGGTCTTATTATGACAAATTGGTACACTAAACCAATAGCGTCTGGCCGCCTCATAAACTTCCACTCTACGAACCCTCTCTCACAGAAAATAAACATTCTCAGAAACGTAGCTAACACAATGAAACAACTAAGCAGCGAAGTCTTCCATCAAGAGAATATAGATAAAATGAGACATCGGTTGACAGCCAACGGATACCCTGACAAAATAATAAAAATAATATTAAATACAGACAACACAAAACAGAAACAAACAGTTACCAACAACAGTCTCGAAGAAGAAGAAAAACCCAGATACTTCAGGTTCCCCAACGTGGATGGACTCACCAAGAGAACACAAAAACTGTTACAGAACGACAAAACACGCTTAGCTCTGTACAATCCTAAAACAGTTAACATCCTATTTACTAACCTAAAAACACGACATGAATTTGCATTCAATAGTGATATTGTTTACAAAATCCCGTGTAAAACGTGTACCAAGGTTTACATCGGCCAAACTAAACAATGGATCGTTAACAGAATACGCAATCACGTCCAAGACTGTAAACCGAACAACAAAAATAAATCTTCCTCAACGGCACTCGCATTTCATCACCATAATGAGAACCACGAGTTTGATTGGAATTCTGTAGATATCCTCGATAGAGAACCCATCCTGAAAAAGCGTCTCCTCAGTGAAATGCTGTATATACAAAAGCATAACACCGTCAACTTTCGCACAGACACAGAAAAACTCAACAAAATGTACACTGTTTTCTGCAAGTATATGTAGCATCACAAGGACGTACCCGCTAGTTTGCTGTCCATGTTTGTATTTACTCTGCCTTCGGAACCTGGTTTTGTATTGCCGTCACATACACAAGACTTGGTTTCTCGTATACCAGAACACCAGACACGCGTGTAGTCTGTTTGCTTCTCGGGACATGGTGTGGCAGTACCATGACTCAGCCAAACTATACTTATAGTTTGTCTTACTTAACAAACATCTAGACGCCATTTCCGTTAGCGTCTGTATACTGACATGGTTAGCTCTAGCGGGACTACAACGCATCTCACTCCCCAGTACAAACCCCTTCCCAACAGATGACACCACATACCCCTTCCTATTTTCACCTAACCACACCCTCTCTCAATAGATGGCACCTATTGTTACACATTATTCCTTCTAAAATATCCACGGTTTCAGGTCATCGACCCCATGCACACCCCATATATCAGGATACTACATGAATCTTACAAATCTGTGATTTTTTCAGCTAGTCACCATTATCAATCTTATAATACTACGACACACCTGTGCTCATATATATTTTACCTATTTATTATTATTTTAAAACACATTTTAATTTGTTGTATCGTTCATTTTAATCTCTGACTTCGTTTTACATTATTTATTTATTTATTTATTTATATTTCAACAATTTTTTTATATAATGACCCGTTTTTATCTACCTCACCATTACACTTAACACTGTTATCTCAGGTATGGTTTACAATGTTATACTTATATTATTATTATATTCATTTATTGTTATACTATGTACATTTATACTGTATTTCGATTCTCCTGTATGTAGCAGCTCTGATGAAGGAATAAACTATTCCGAAACTGGTCAGCTGTAGATAGTTGTTTTCATTTATGTCGGACACCCGTACAACCTTTCTACTTCTATTCACTACGGACACGACCATCTCCACAAAGATACTAATGTCGTCGACAAATATCGAACTCTGTACAGGTAATCGAATACATGAAACTGCACCGTTAATGGCAATCAAAAATAACGTAACGCTTAGTATGGAGCCCTGTGGGACCCCATTATCCAGTGCGAACATTTGTGACAGGGTATTTCCGATCCGCACCCTGAAGCGCCGGTTCGACATGAAGTCTTTTATAAAGAACATCAAGCGTCCCCGGAGACCCCAGGAATGCAGAGTACGGAGAATACCATATATCCATGCAGTGTCATAGGCTTTCTCTATATCGAAAAACACAGCTACCAGGTGCTTGTTTTCAACGAAAGCATTCCTGATAGCTGTCTCTAGTCTGACCAGATGATCTGCTGTTGAGCGGTGACGGCGAAAGCCGCACTGTTTGTTGGGCAGCAAGTCGTTTGATTCTAAAAACCAAATCAGACGCTTGCTGATCATTCGCTCCAAGAGTTTGCAGAGACAACTGGTCAGTGATATAGGTCTATAGCTAGAGGGCAAGTGTTTATCTTTCCCGACTTTGGGGATAGGAATTATATGAGATTCCTTCCACTTGGTCGGGCACTTGCCCTCAGTCCATAACCTGTTATAGACGTTCAAAAGCCTAGACTTAGATGATTCCGGAAGATTTCGGATCATACGATAATGTATCGCATCTTGACCAGGAGAGCTATCCTTACACTTTGACATCGCGCTATCTAGCTCTTCACGAGAGAAAAGCAGGTTGTATACCTCGTCATTTCTGGAGAAGAAATTAAGAGGTATAGATTCTAAACCTGCTTTACGAGTTAGAAACTCGGGTGGATAATGTTCAGAGCTAGAATTGAACGCAAAATTTGATGCCAAAGTGTTGGCAATTTCGACCGCTGCGGTAACTACGTTACCATTTACCGATAGATCAGCAATGGCTGTAGTTGTATTTAGACCGGATATTTTCCGGTCCTTCTCCCAAACTTTGGCCACTGGAGTGGCAACTGTAACGGTGGACACGTATTTGCGCCATGATTCGCGCTTACTTTCTTTCACAATCCTCTTAGCACGAGCTTTTGCTCGCAGGAAGCTATCATGTTTTCCTCTGTTGGACAACGACGGAATGTATTGAAGAGGTGTCTCCTTTCACGTAGCGCCAAGTCGCATTCCTCGTTCCACCAGGGAACGGGAACTCGACGGGGCCGTGTGGATGACAGCGGTATGCTGTTTTTGGCCGCGCTCGTGATGGAATTCGTGAAATGATTCTCCTCGTCTACGGTCAAGCTCGGAATATCCTCATGAGAGAATGATTCCGCATACTTGGTCTAATCCGCTTTCCGAAGAACCCACTGTGGCCAGCGGGATTCGGTAACGGTATTGAACAGAGGTCTTAAGAGGATTGGAAAGTGATCACTACCGCAAAGGTCGTGATGCACATCCCATTTGAACAACGGAGCTATGGCTCCTGAAACGACGCTAAGATCTATAGCACTGAATGTACCCGTTGCTGCACAAAAGTGCGTGGGTCTGCCGTCGTTCAAAAAGCTCAGATTCAAGTCGTTCAATATATTCTCCAGGTGACGTCCCCGTCGATCGTTCCGCACCGATCCCCAACATACATTATAGGCGTTAAAATCGCCTAGCAGTATGAAGGGTGGTGGGAGTTGATCGATGATATTCACGACATCTCGGATGTCAGTTCGAACACCAGGGGGAAGGTAGATAGAACAAATCTTCACCTGGAGGGGAAGTGCAACACGAACTGCTACGACTTGCAACTCAGTGTCAATGTCTACAGGGTCGTGGTACAATGTGTCTCTAACGAGAATTGCCACGCCGTCACATGCTCTTGCCCCTGTAAGGAAATCCGTGCGTAACACGGAGTATCCTCTAGGAGAGAATGTGTCGGTTTCTGTGAAATTTGTTTCCTGTAGACAGACACACGATGGTGCAAACTCGTACATTAATTGTCGTAGCTCTTCATAACGCTGATATACACCGTTACAGTTCCACTGCATTAGTGGAGCACTCATTTTTGTTTAGGGGAGTTACCCCGCAACCTAATGATTTTTGGTTTACCCTTAGGTTGCGGGTCTACAGCCATTTTCTCGGCCACGATTTCACTTGTTTGTCCAGGTGCTTTGGTGGACACACTGGACTCTCTTTTGGATGGTTTGGCTCTCACTGGTATCCATTGAGAGCCAACAGTTCCCTTATCAGTCTCCTTTTCGGGAGTGGCTGATGAGGAATTTATAGGAGCGACCATATTCTATCTTGCGTTTTTATCATCTGTATTGCCTTCTCTTCCAAATACGTTGGGCAGAGGCGTGATGTCGATGCGTATGCACCTTTACAATTCACGCAAAAGGCCGCATTTGAACAGGTTTCAACTTCATGTTGGTCCTGTCCGCAGTTGGCGCAAACGGTCTGTTTACCACAACGACTTGATGTGTGTCCATAACGTTGGCACTTGTAGCATCGCATCGGGTTGGAAAAGTAGGGACGAACGTTACACACGTTGTATCCCACTCTTACCGATGATGGACACCTAGTGCCAGCGAAGGACACCACCATTGAAATAGAAGGCTTACCATTCCGGGGTTTAAGTTTCTTGCATTCCATGACACCTTGCGATGCCATTTCCTGCACAAACTCATCCTCCGTAACGTAAGCAAGGTCACGGTCTATTATGACGCCCTTTGAAGTATTCAGTGCCTTATGTGGCTGAACTGAAATACGGTCATCGCCAAATACTTCGCATTTCTGCAGCATTGACGAAGCTTCAATATCTGCTTCTACCAGCAGTGTACCGTCCGACAATTTACGCACTGACTTAACACCAGTTGGACACACTTTTCTCAAAGTTCGGGCAACAAAGAAAGGGGACATCTCTTTAAAAGATTTGCCCTCTTCTTGCACCCTCACTACGAGGTATCGTGGTACTGGCGCACAATATTCAACATAAATCTCCGCTTTTTTAGCAGCAGGCTTTCCACATCCCTCGTCAGATGACTGAACATCCCGGCGAGGTCTCTTGTTTGATTTTTTACGGAGTTTACTCTCAACCTTGGCGGAATTTAAGAAATTTGTATCCCTCCGGGTAGTCGCCATACCCGTATACTAACTTTCATCACCCTGCCATGCCCACCCACCAGGGAGCCCCACACAGGGGACGTTGGCCGCAAACCGGCTCATTGCGCCAGGCATGTCAGGATGATATAGCATCGGAGGAAGTAGTCACGGGCTGCTCGACCCGCTCGAGAACCAGTAGTCGCCAACTCTGGAACCTTGCGAGCTGCAGCCGCTCCCACAGACCCCCGAATACTTGTCTAGTGGCACGGCATTACCCCGGCATCCACGATCCAGTAGTGGAGCCACTCTATTCATGAACCGTGACACCAGCCGATTGACTGAGCTGACCAGACTCAGCCTCCCGCTTTACCGAATCCGAGGCCAAAGAAGGCGTGTTGGGATCGTACTGTCCGCGGGCAGCAGTCTCCCTCAACCGACCAGGACCCTCTTCTCCGGCGTTACGGGTCTCCACGCACGGCAAACACGTGGGTAGGAATTTAAGTGGGAGATCAAAGAGACAACAGATAAGCCTATTCCCACAATCGGCTTCTCTGAACTGTCTCCTCCCAAATGATATGTGATTCAGGGTACGTGGGATTATCAGGCCCAAAAGCTCTATATGGTCAGGTGATGCGACCATTATGAATTTCACTTGCGTGATTGAGGGTACGCGGGATCATCAGGCCCGAAAGCTCGACAAATGGCCAGGTGTTATGGCCATTATGAACTTCCCCTGCGGGGCCTTACGTGATTGAGGGTACGCGGGATCATCAGGGTCGAAAGCTCTCCAAATGGCCAGGTGTTATGGCCATTATGAACTTCCCCTGCGGGAAGAGTTGTATCTAGGAAATGTATGGAATGGTTATGTTCGGTCTCAAATGTGAATTGTAGTCGTGGGTGGAAGGTGTTGAAAGAATTTGGCAGTTCGTCTATTTTATCTTTTTTGTAGGTCAGTACTAAGTCATCAACATAACGTCCGTAGAACAAGGGTTTTTCACTTATTTTATTTAAACATTCTTCCTCTAATTCTTCTAATACCATGTTGGCAATTAAGCTGGATATAGGATTTCCCATTGCGCAACCGAAGGTTTAGGCATAGAAATCTTGATCATGTTTAAAATAGGTGTAGAGAGAGATTACGTCAAGGGATGCTAAATGTGGTTAACAGGTATAGTGAGACGTTTTATTTTGGATACGAATTGTAGGGAATTTTTTACATTGGAATCTTTTTTACCTACAATGTTACTGAGGAAATTGGACAGATATTTGGACAGATTTGGATAAGTGTAAGTACGGGAGTTTATGCTGTAGACTATGGGGCAGTACGAATTCCTGGTTTATGGACTTTTGGTAAAAATTAAATTCTAGGGGGAGCTGCATTCGTTGTGGCTAGTCTTTGTTTTGTCATTTTGTCAATTTGTTCTTTTTTAAGCCATTTTTTAACTAAGTCATTGTTATTTTGTATTTTGTTAGTAGGGTCAGATTTTAATTTTTTGTAAGTCAGTTCATCTTTCAATGTTTCTATGGTTTTTTTGTCATAATCTGTTTTGTTTAATATTATTGTTTTTGAACCTTTGTCAGCATTTGTCACAATAATGTTTGGGTTTTGTCTGAGGAAGTGACGTGTCTCTCTATTAATATTGTTAAAAAATGTATTTATGTGATCTGCGTGTTTGTTATTTTTGTGTTGTATAAGGGTCCCAGTACAGTTTTTTACGTCTTGTCTTAAGTTTTGCGCAAGAGTTATTTTGTTTGTCTTAATTGTTGATTCAGTATATTTTATTATGTTGAAAATTATCTTTTTTTATTTTATTTTTAATAAAATTAAATTTGGAGCCTGAACTGAGACAGAGTGCGCCATTTTCAGGTAGATCTGTATTGCTTAGATTTTGAACCAATTCTTTGTTGAATTTAACGTTAGGTTTTAATGTATTACTTTTTTAATGTATTTTAGTGTATCGAATTTTCTTATTTGCAAATTTTTGGTGTTGTTTAATATAGTAATTTTTTTTCTTGCTATTATTTAAATAGATAGTCGCGCAAAAACCAGAGCTATTTAATTTCTTATGATTATTTCTAAATGTTCTACAGTACTAGTTAATCTAGAGATGTTGGCGATAGTGTTTTTAATTTCTATGTTCAATATACTTATATGAAATGAATGGAGGGCATTTTTGTATTTTGTTAAGATTCCAAAGATGTTGAGTTTCATTGTGGTTCCATTTTCTGATGAAGTGGCGGATAATGTTGTGACTTCGGCATCGAAGAAGAAAGCTTTATTCACAACTCTCTGAAAAACTGCAGGGGCATTGGCAAGACCAAATGATATGCGAAGATATTCAAAATGACCATCACGGGCTACAAACACGGTCATATCAAGTGTTGTAAAATACTTTCATTTATCCAAACGATCGAGCTGATCATCAATTAATGGTAATGGATATCTATTCTTTATTGCCATTCGGTTCAAGGTTAGAAAATCAACGCTCATTCGGCCTGTACCGTTTTAGATTTTTATTTTACTTTAAATACTGGACTTGCATACGGAGATTTACTTTCAAGGACTATTTTGTTTTTGTAAGGTTAATTAATAAGTTTTTTTGCGGTTTTCTGTTAATCTTATTTTCAATTAATCGGTTTTTACTGCACCTATATTATTACCACATGTTATCATGGTTTTAAACTTTGAAATAAGTTTAATAAAGTTGTTATAATCATTGCACATTAACCCATGAGTAATAGAATTAATCCATTCAGTAGATGCTAAATAATTAGACTAGGCCTTGTAGAAACTCTTGTAAAATGAGTGCCATTACAATCAATTACAATCCTGATATCATCATACTGAACAGCGTTTCGGCCTATAAATAGCCTCATATGGTAAACTAGCTGAGTACCCGTGCTTCGCTACGGTTTATTGACGGTTTGCCATCATCGTGCAATTATTATAAGTCATGGTTCTTTATAGATCACATTGCTGAATCTCTCCTCAGGTGTAGATTTACCCCGTTAGAGGCACATTAGTGTAAAAATCGTAGTTTGTTTCTAAACATGTGCCCGGGTAACTTTTACAAGCAAAAACTTAGTCGATAACTCATCTGTCCTAAGAGATACTGAGGAATCCGTGAAAAAAAAAAAAAAAATACTCCTTTTCACCTCATAGGAGTCGAAAAATCCTTTCTTAGTGGGTTATTACGTCATATCGAGAAATGTACTCTTGGAATTTCTTATTTCTAATAAAAAATTCTTTAGGAATGAAATTTAAAAAAACGGTCGAAACACTTTCTAAATATTTTAAAAAGACACCTATATGCCAAAAAGGAATGTTAAAACACAATAAACACAGAAGATGAGGAAGGTTCTATAATTCACCCTGATTGTAGATTCACTCCTTTAGGGGTCGATTAGAACAAAATCCTGAAATAAGTTTTTTAATATTTACATGAGTAATCTTTGTAAGCAAAAACCAAGTCGATATCTTATTTGACCTAAGAGATATTAAGGAAACCGCGAAGCCACATTTTACCGCTTTTAACCCCCTTTTCACCCACTTAGAGGATGAGTTACGAAAAATCCGTTCTTAGTGGGTGCTTACGTCATGGAGGGAATATACTCGCCGAATTTCATGATTGTAGGTTCAGTGGTTTGGGCTGGGCGTTGATTATGAGTAGGTAGCTTAGTTACGATTTTATATATATAGATTGTACTTTTCTACTACAAAAAACAATAATTATGATGTAACATTTTCAACTGTAATAAAAGACCTTCCAATAGTATTTATTATACCAGAGCTAAACCCTTTTGAGTTTCAAAAATAAGGTTCAAAAGAAATCTTCAAGGCAAGTTCATAGGCAATTTTCTAATATCATGTGGATGTTTGTTCAAAAACTTGGTCCCCATAATATAGGCTAGTTTCTCACGTCATATCTAGAAAAGGGTATTCTAAAGTCAGTTCTATTGCGACTGGAGTTGCAATAAAAAGATCTGTTGTTTTTTTAAACATGACGATTTTTTTTAATGTAAATTTGGATGTGATATATGTAGAGTGTAAAGTGATGGAAAAGTGAAAATACCATGTTGTATGAACTTGAACTGTTGTCTTTGCAAGGTGTACTCCATTTGATGCCACAAAATTCTAATACATCTCTTCTGCAGCTTGAACAACCTCAAGTCAACAGAATTTTCCCACGAGATAAAATCGTACGACAACGTTGATTGAATGTAGAAACAATATGCTATTTTCATTGTTAAATATGTTGTTAAATCTTGGATAATTTACATAACAAAAGGTTAAATTAATTAATTTTAGTAGCTTCTTATTTATTTGTACCTTCCAGTTAAGTTTATTATCCAGGGTAAAGCCAAGAAAATTGAGTTCCTCTTCGTTTCTAATACCCTTACAATTAACGCAAATATACGATGCGGCAAATTGTAGATAAAGGTCTATTCGACAAATATTTATATAGATATTTCGCTTTATCGTAAAAATAAGTTATCGTTATCGCACTTAGCGCAATATTCTCGCCGCTATCTTGAATTTGCCTCAGTTTACAAATAGGTGCTGCCGGTCAAAATGAGTAAATTTTTATAGAGAACACGGTGCCAAATGGTATTCCATTATCATCAAGAAGTACATGTTGAACTTCCTCGACAGCATTTCTGGTCACGCTGATCCAAGGAAAACTTGAGTCAACTCCAGCAGCGAACCCGATGGACGATATCATCGAAAGGAATCCAAACCGGACAACTACTTCTCATCAGCGAAGACAACATTGCACCTCTACAGTGGCCTGTCGCTCGTCGCTATCGAGATAACTTATTAATTGGAATGGATGAGAAATTTGGTCTGTTTATACCAGAAAAGGCGTATCCAATTAAGAAATGACCCGGAGTAAGGAAATATGTCGTTTGGGTCATCAGATAGAGGTGTCAAGGGTCTGGAGTTTAAAATGGCTTCGACCTGGGCAAGTCACGTGCTTGCCTCTTTTAAAGTTAACGAGGCTTGGCCGATAATTCGTTTAATATGATGTTTTACGGATTTTACTGCTGCTTCCCAGATACCTCCGAAATATGGTGCTCTGGGAGAAATGAAGTACCAAGTCATACTTTGACGACTTATTGCTGTGGTTATTTTATCCATATGTTCATCAAGAAATATTTCTTGAAGTTGAGCTAGCTGCTTGTTAGCACAACCAAGTTGGTTCCATTATCAGAATTAATATTAAACGGCCTTCCACGACGCGTAATAAAGCGTTTTATGGTGTTAAAGAAAGCGCCGGATAATAAGTCTTATGTCATTTCCATGTGAACTGCCTTGACCGCGAAGCAAACTAATACATAACCGAATGCCTTTATCATCTTGCTGTTGCGACGCTTGCTGTCGCGTATGTATATTCGACCAAAGACATCAATGCCAGTGTTGGTGAAAGGTCTTGATGAAGTAATTCTATTAGATGAAAGATTTCGCGTTACGAACCTTCCTGCAATGGGTCAGGCCTTAAAACATTTTCTTATGACTTATTTCACGGAATTCCGCACATTAATAGGCCAGTAAATCATTCCGATTGCGGCCAACTTATTTTGTGTTCCACTATAAAATTGTTTACGTGAAATATTTTGATGATTAAATTAGTTACGCAATGTTTGCTCGTAAGAAGAATCGGGTGTTTTTGTTATAGGAGATGTTGCTCGTCTTAAAGCCTACCACTTACTTTGATTAAACCTTCATAAAAAAAAAAACAGGTTCAGAGGTAAAATTTTTGCTGATGGATGACAACTTACTATGTTTGTGCAACTCTTTCAATTCCGATGCAAAACACTTGCTTTGGATCTGCATAATTATGCAGTTTGTTGATTGTTTTAACTCTTCAGTTGATAGAAGACCGGAGAGCAGAACAATTGGCGTAGCGCGTTTTGCTTTAAAAAAACAGCTTTTTGTAAAATCGTAGCAATAAGCTATTATTTGCACTAACCTTCGGAAATCCGAGTATTTGGAGAACATTTCATCAATGCTCTCTGATGTTGTGGCAGCAACTATAATAGCTCGACGTTCGATCAGATTATCGAGAACTTCTGTAGGATTTGGATGTGTTTTGTGCGAGAGCCAGTATTGGTTGGATGCTAGCCTGTTAGGTCCACTCCACCACAGATCGGAGTTGGTTAATGCTGCAGGATTGTTTCTTCGTGATATGATGTCTTGAAGAACCCATCTGTTTTCTGTTGTATTTCTGAAACACAGTTGGCTGTGAATGTTTTCCAATCGCGTGGACATGATGTAATTCATGCCAGAACGATTTTCGAATCTGTCCAGCAATATATATTGCTCAAGGGCAGTTGTGTGAATAGTCTGACTAGCAGTAATGCTCTACAGAGTTCCAGTCGCAGCAGTGATATAGTTTTAAAGGGTGCTACGCGAGACTTTGAGCAAATGTGTATTTTTGCGTGTTGATTTTCATAGCTAGCTCGCAGATATATGCATTCCTCATAGGCTTGTTCGCTGGCGTCACAGAATCCATGAAGTTCGATACTTGTCCATCGTAATGAATGATTCGACGAGGCACTTTAATGGAGTTCAGACTGGTTAATTGATTTTCTAATTGAATCCAGGCTGTGTGTATTTGAATAGATATTGCTTAATCCCCTGACAATTTTAGTTTCCATAGTTCCTGTTTTAGAATTTTGGCTTTGGTGATTACTAGACCAAGCAATCCAATTGGGTCGAAAATCTGGGCTATTGAGGAGACTTGTTCTCTTAGTAACTCCCTAGACATCGGCTCGGGAAATCCAGCGTAGTCCTAGAGTTTTGTTGTTTTCGGATTTGTCAAGATCGATTGTCAACGAAGGCAGTCTCGTTGTGGTTGGATGCTAGTCCTTTAATTAGTTCTGGTACGTTCCATTTATGCAATGAAAATCCACCCTTATTTGGCATTCACTTCTTTAACTATTGCTGTTGGCTCCTGCTGAGTGTCTGATCCTGTCAGTAGTTCATTTACATAGAAATCTCTTCAACGTGTTAGTTTTAGAGAAATGAGGAACTTGCCCAACACCGGAATGTGACTGTGGTGCACCAAACCAGACAATCAGTCATATCACCTTCGATTGTCCACTCCAAGCCTACCAAGGATCCAAAGAAGACCTATTACATGTCACACTAGATCTAGTAGAATGGCTTGAATCCCTAGATTAAAGAATATGACAATTGTATATTTTATATCATGAATATTTTACGTTATGTACTATATTTTATTAAATGTACGCATAATTTGTATTTGTGTGCCATAAGCTAAATAAATAAATAAATACTGTGCACAAGTGTGTGCATATGTGTATGTGCAAATATGTTGACTATATTACTAAATAAACAAAACTATTTTTCATCAAGAGGTTTAAGAATAACACAGGCGCGCCACACTACCCTCACTTTATGTTAAATGGATTTTGTTATGCATGTATCGTTAACTTGCATGGCTAGTTAATTTCAACGCTCTTCTAGAACTGGAGCAGGCAGATATGACAAAATAGGAACGATCCAATCTAATACGCTTTAAGTTAGTTAGTTGAAATTTTTATCGAACAGCATAGTTATTTGCGCCTAACAGCCCATCTAACTTACTGAATTAAATGTTAAAAACAATACATTAAACAATTAATAAATAAATAAAATCAATAAAAATACTCAATAAAAAAATCTTGCACGGACAAATACAAATAAATAAGATAAAAGTTCTGTTCAATAAACTGAACAGACAAAAGGTGATGGTAAGACGCTATAAAGGGGCCAATTACCATCGAATATCAGAGTCTGATAATAAAACAAATTACCAAAAAAGGTGCAAGACCTCAACCATAAAACAGTAAGTTCGATTCTCTCACGAAGAGAATCAGCTTGTCCATGAGTACTCTGTCGTCACCTAAACCAACTAATAGGCCACAGCACAGGCCTAACCTCTCCCTGACTTCCTCTCTGCGGTTAATCCTACAGGAAGAAACCCACGGTTTAACGTCTATCTTAATCTGTCTCAACTTAGCATTCTGTATGCTGCTCCACTCACGCTGACACATAGCTAAAATCAGATGTTTCAGATGACTCCTTGAGTCATCTGGAAATATGAAACCCACATCAATCATAGGTCTGTGGGAAACGGCCTTTGCAGTCTCATCAGCCGCTTCGTTGCCTTTAATACCAACATGTCCCGGTATTCAAAACAGCTCTACACTCACATTCTGAACGTTCAGATTGTGGAGTAGCAACCGGATCTTTAGTACAACAGGATGCACTGGATCTGGATCTTGGATACTGTTCAGAGCGCTCAAAGAATCCATCAAGATAAAACTTGACCAACTTTGCTCTTACGAAACAGTACAAAGGGCCTTGATAAATACGTACAACTCAGCAGTGTATACACTCGTTATGGAGTGAAGACGGTACTGAAACTGTTGGCGTGGATTCAAGACACCCAACCCTGGTTCCGGATTTTGATCTGTCAGTAAAAATGACAGTATCCTCGAACCTAGGGATCAGTATTCTTTGTAAATCATGTTAGTGTTCGATAGGTAACGTAGTATCTTTATCAAATCTATTTAATGTGAGATTCACAAGCGGACGTGGTAGCATCCATGGTAGAACAACACACAAAAAGAAACTTGCCATTTAGAGCATATTAAAATCAATTTCACTTAAATGTCGATCAGTCCTCAGACCAAAAGGCATATTGGCTCTTTGTTTTCTGTCATAAGCCTCTGTATGCCTATTTTGTAGAATAGGGACATACGCAGGATGATCTGGCTTGGCACTGAGTACTGCCATATATCGGTAGAAATAGAATTTTACGGCGATTGTACAGTGATTGATGAGGACTTTGTAAAAGCGACCATTCTTCGGTCGCTTCTTGTTTGTGGAGAAGAATGTGCGGTTTTCTCCTTAGGTGGTGGGGAGAACTGAGGTTGAGTGCGTTCTCCTTTAGGGGAGAGGGACCCAATCCCCCAGGTTGTGGGGTCTGAACTCTGGTTTCTTTGACCGATTCTGTCACCTTTTCTGTTCCGCATTTTTTTTAATTTTTTTTTTTGCGCAGCTGTCTCTGACTCTCTAACCGTTGGACGAGGCACTGATTTCGTCCGAGTCTGGACGCTTGCTGTCTTCTTTGCTGCCACTTTTACGCAGTATGCCACGTTCGGACAGGTTTCAATTCCATGTTGGTCCTGTCCACAGTAGGAACAGATAGAAGATTTGCCACAACGACTAGAGGTGTGACTGTATCGCTGGCACTTTTATCATCGCATCGGGTTGGGGTAGTAGGGGCGAACGTTACAAACGTTGTACCCCACCCTTATATATGTTGGACACCTGGTGCCAGCGAAGAATACTGTAATATCTTGTATATTATGTATTAGTTGGCGTTAATAATTTATATTGTTATTGGCGTAACTAGGTAAAGATATATGTTTATTGTATTGTATTTTGTTAATGTACATTTTGACGTATATAAATAAATATCTATTAAATATACTTTCCTAAAATATTACTCCACATTATTACATTTTTGGCGACGAGGTAAAAAAAAGTTAAATAAATTGTTGCAGACAAGGCGTATGTAACAAGATTTTTAAAAAAAAAAAAATAAAACCAAGGAGGTTTATTTTACAATAATGCCAAGAAAGGAAGGAGGTCAATCAAGTGGAATTGTTGCAGAAAATGTTCCAGAAATTAGAGTTTTTGGAAATATTGGCTATATTTCTGAATTTCGTATTAATGATGATTGGCGAATTTATCAAGAAAGACTCGAACAATGTTTTCTAGCTAATGGTATCACTAAAGAAAGAAAAGTGGCTGTACTACTAACTGTAGTTGGTGAGCAACCATACAGAATATTAAGAGACCTTTGTCACCCAGAAGTACCTAGTTCAAAATCGTTCGAAGATCTTTGTGAGCTACTGAAAACACAATTTTCACCAAGAGTTTCAATTTTTAGAGAACGTATTGAATTTTACAATCTCGCACAAAAAGAAAACGAAACAATTAATAACTGGTATGCTAGAGTGAAGAATGCAGCAGCAGTCTGTGAATTTGGAACTTCATTAGAAAATGCTTTAAAAGACAAATTCATTACTGGTTTATTACGAGGGCATATTTTGGATAAAATGTGCGAAGAAAGTCCAACGAAGAGTTTAAAAGACTTATTGGAATTAGCGTTAGCAAAGGAGGCGGCGCGGAAGCATCAAGTTCAAGAAATACCGTTTCATAAAATAGCAGTGGAGAAAACATCATTTCAAAAATCAAAACAAAAGTCAAATGTGGTTAGAGGTAGTGGTATGACGAATTTTCATTCTAAATGCAATAAATATAAATTTTGTAACGCTTGTGGTAAACCTAATCATAATTTTGCAAACTGTAAATTTCGGCAATATAAGTGTAAATTATGCAAAAATATTGGTCATATTGCAAGTGTTTGTAAAAATAATATTGCTAATTATTTAGAAAATGAAAATTCTATAAATACTATAGATATGTTTAATTTCAGTTCTAAAGATATTACTGAACCTCTCATGTTACAAATTACTGTCAATAATAAGCCGTTGACGTTTGAAATTGACACTGGGGCAGGATTGACAGTTCTGCCAAATAATATTTTTAAAAAAACATTTCCTAATAAGCCTTTTGTTTCAGAGACGCAGATTAGGTTAAGAACTTTTGATGGTTCGTTTATTAAACCAATAGGAGAGTTACTTGTTGAAGTGAAATTTGGTGAGAAAACAGTAATGCATCCAATTTTAATAGTTGAGAAAGGCATTAGACCTCTGCTGGGCCGAGACCTGATACGAAAATTAGGTATTGATTTAGGTAAATTAAACAAAGTAGACATAAATGAAATAGTTCCATTAGATTATAAAAAGAATCTTAATGTAATACTTTCTAAATATGAGGATTTATTTATAGGAGAATTAGGAACTTACAAAATAGAAAAAATTAAACTTAAAATGCAGGAAAATGTAGAGCCAATTTTCATAAAGCCTCAAAAGGTTCCGTATGCATTCAAAGAAAAAGTTGATGCGGAATTAGATAGATTAGAAGAACAAGGGGTAATAGAAAAAGTAGATTATAATTTATGGGGTACACCTTTGGTTCCCGTGTTAAAACCTAACGGTAATATTAGGCTTTTTGCAGATTATAAATGTACAGTTAATAAGTATTTAGAAAATGTTGAATACCCTATACCCATAATTGATGAACTTTTTCGGAAATTACAAAATGGAGTAATATTTTCAAAATTAGATTTTTCGAATGCTTATAATCAGTTAGAACTTGACGATGAAACTAAAAAACTTTTAGCTTGGAGTACGTCGAAGGGAGTGTACTTGCCAAATCGTTTGCCATTTGGAACTAAGCCTGCTTGTTCCATATTTCAGAAAATAGTTGAAAAAACCTTGCAAGGTATTGAAGGAGTTATTAATTATTTAGATGATGTTGTAGTTACTGGTAGAACGTTCGCTGAACATTTAAAAAATTTAGAAACTGTGTTTCAAAGATGTAGGTTTCACACTTAATTTAGCAAAGTGCGAATTTTTTAAGACAGAAATTGCATATCTTGGGCATATAATTGATAAAGAAGGAATAAGAATGGATCGTAAAAAGGTACAAGCTATTGTAGAGCAACCGCGTCCAAAAAATATTTCTGAACTTAAATCTTGGCTCGGGATGATAAATTATTATGGAAAATGTATCCAAAATATTTCATTTAAGTTAGGACCGATATATGCTTTATTAAAAAAGGGAATTGCATTTAAATGGTCCCAACAATGCGAGGATTCTTTTAATTTAGTTAGGAAAGAATTAGTGTCAGATAAAGTGCTTACGCATTATGATACAAAGTTGCCATTAAAATTAACTTGCGACGCTTCTGCAGTTGGAATAGGAGCGGTATTGGCTAATATTTTTCCGGACGGTTCAGAAAGACCTGTAAGTTTCATATCTAGAATTTTAAATCAAGCGGAAAAAAATTATGCTGTAATTCATAAAGAAGCGCTTGCAATTTATTGGTCAGTTAAAAAACTAAATCATTATTTGCTAGGCAGAAAATTTGAAATAGTTAGTGATCATAAACCATTACTAGCACTTTTTGGAGAAAAGAAAGGAATACCACAAATGAGTGCAAGTAGATTGCAACGGTGGGCTTTATTTTTATCAGAATTTGACTACAAACTATCTTATATTGATGGAAAGAAAAATTATGTAGCAGATTCATTATCTAGATTACCGTTAATGAAAAGCGAAATTGAGGAAAACAATGTTGTTGAATATATCAATTTTATGCAAAATATTATTCCTATGAATTTAAATCTTTTTAGGGATTGTACCCGGAAAGATAATATATTGAGTAAGGTAATTAATTTTATAAAATTCGGTTGGCCCGAAAATAGAAATAATGAGATGAAAGCATATTTCAAAATTAAAGACGAACTTTATCTAGAAGACGGTATATTATTTTGGGGATACAGGGTGGTAGTACCTTTAAAGCATCGCCCAAATATTTTATCGGAAATACACTGTTGTCATTCAGGTATTTCAAAAATGAAAGCAGTTGCTAGAGGTTATTTTTGGTGGCCAGGTTTGGATCATGAAATAGAAGATATCGTTAAAAACTGTGATATTTGTATGCAGAATAGGTCAGATCCTCCAATATCTAAATTAGTTTGTTGGCCAGAAGCAAAGGCAGTTTTTGACAGAGTACATTTAGATTTTCTAGGTCCGGTTGGTGGTAAAAATTATTTAATTTTAACAGACGCATTTTCAAAATGGGTTGAAGTCATGCCAGTAAATAAAATGGATACAGACACAACAGTAGAAAAATTACGTGAAATTTTCGCTAGATTTGGTTTGCCCAGACAGATTCACACGGATAATGGGGCACAATTTACTTCTAGTGATTTTTCAAATTTTTGTTTTATTAACGGCATTTAACTTTCGACATCTCCACCATTTCATCCAGCAACTAATGGCGCTGCTGAAAATGCAGTCAAATCATTCAAAACTACTATCAACAAATTAATTAAAGACAATAAGAATAGAGATTCTTTGAAAACCTTAGTAAGCAGATATCTCTTCAACTATAGAAACTCTCCTCATTGTGTAACCGGTGTCAGTCCTGCACAGCGAATGTTTGGAAGGAAACTTAGAACGCGTTTAGATATAATTTTTGAAAAATCGTCAAATTTATCAAATAATAATGTATCACCTCACCGAAAGAGGAATGTAAGATTTTTAGAAGGAGAGGTTGTCTATGTTAAGGATTATAGAAATCCAAATAAAAGGATTTGGAAAAAGGGCAGAGTAGAGGAAGTTTTAGGACAAAGAACATACATGGTCCGTTTAGTAAATGAAGACATGTTGTGGAAAAGGCATTTGGATCAAATCATTAAAGCAAATGATAAAATTATTAAAAGTAATAAATCCTTTTCCAGTACTAATACTTTCTCTGCTAGACCAAAAAGAGAAAATAGAAGACCACCCTTAAGACTAAATTATGCATAACTTAAGGGGAAGGAATTGTAATATCTTGTATATTATGTATTAGTTGGCGTTAATAATTTATATTGTTATTGGCGTAACTAGGTAAAGATATATGTTTATTGTATTGTATTTTGTTAATTTACATTTTGACGTATATAAATAAATATCTATTAAATATACTCTCCTAATTCATTACTCCACATTATTACAAATACCACCATAGAGATCGAAGGCTTGCCATTCCGGGGGTTGAGCTTCTTGCATTTGTAACAAGTCACCTTTTCCTTAGTAAAGATCAGCGGTTCCCACTTTTTATTTTGTCGTGTGACACATTTTTGAAAATGCTGGTATAGTTAGTTAGTAAGTTAAAAATTTTTGGCGCACAGCAACAAAGGCTATTTGCGCCTAACGCAGCCCATTTAAATGACTAGACTATATTTTAAAAACAATATATTAAACAATAAATAAATAGCTAAAATCATTAAAAACACGCATACTCAATAAAAGAAATCTTGCACTGACAGACACAAATAAATAATATAAAAGGTCTGTTCGAAAATTTGAACAGACTCAAAGTGATGGTAAGAGGCTGTAAAGGGGCCAATTACCATCGAATATCACAGTCAATAACTAGAACACATTAAAATAAGGTGCAAGACTTCACACATAAAATAATAAGTTCGATTCTCTCAGGAAGAGTATCAGCCTATCCATGAGTACCCTGTCGTCACCTAAAGCAACTGACAGGTCATAGCACAGGCCTAACCTTTCCCTGACATCCTCGAACTGTATACACTCAGTTAAAAAGTGTAACACAGACAAATCTGTGTTACACGTCTCACAGACAGGGGACTCTACACCTCGAAGGAGGTGTCCATGGGTCCACCAACAGTGACCTATACGGAGGCGTGTGATGGCGGTTTCCTCCCTGCGGTTAATCCTGCAGGAAGAACCCCATGGTTTAACGTCTCTCTTAATCTGTCGTAACTTAACGTTCTGTGTGCGGCTCCACTCATGTTGCCACAAGTCTAAAACCAGATGTTTCAGATGACTCTTTGCGTCATCTGGAAAAACGAAACTCACATCAATCATAGGTCTGTGGGACGCGGCTTTTGCAGCTGCATCTGCCGCTTCATTGCCTTTAATACCAACATGTCCCGGTATCCAAAACAGCTCTACCCTCACATTCTGAGCATTCAGATTTATTATTATTATATTATTTATTTTACATCGGCCTTTATTTCTGCAACGAGGCTAATCGCCGATGAGCATTCAGATTGTAGAGTAGCAACCGGATCTTTAGTACAAGAGGATGCACTGGATCTGGATCTTGGATACTGTTCAGAGCACTCAGCGAGTCCGTCAAGATAACACTTGACCGACTTTGCTCTGACGAAACAAAACACAGGGCCTTGAAAATAGCGTACAGCTCAGCACTGTACACACTCGATATGGAGTGCAGACGGTACTGAAACTGTTGGCGTGGATTCAAAACAACGAACGCACACCCAACCCTGGTTCCGGATTTTGATCCGTCAGTAAAAATGACAGTATCCTCGAACCTAGGGACCAGTGTTCTTTGTAACTCATGTTGGTATTCGATAGGCAACGTAGTATCTTTATCAAACCTAGTTAATGTGAGATTCACAAGTGGACGCGGTAGCGTCCATGGTGGAACAGCACACAAAACGAAACTTGCCATTTCGGGCATATTAAAATCAATATCGCCCAAAATGTCAAAAGTCCTCAGACCAAAAGGCCTATTGACTCTTGGTTTTCTGTCATAAGTCTCTGTATGCCTATTTTGTAGAATAGGGTCATACGCGGGATGATCTGGCTTGGCACTAAGTGCAGCCATATATCGTAGAGATAGAATTTTACGACGATTGTACAGTGACGGTTCGCCTGCTTCACACAGCAGGCTTAGTATTGGGCTTGTGCGAAATGCACCTGTGGCCAATCTAACCCCAGTGTGATGTACAGTGTCAAGAATTCGTAACTGTTGGTGTTTAGCTGACCCATAAGCTAGACATCCATAGTCCAGCTTAGAGCGCACTAGAGAACGATATAAACGTAACATGACAGTGCGGTCTGCACCCCATGTCTTATGACTGAGGACCCGCAACAAATTGAGCGACTTTTGACATTTTTTCTTGACGGACAAAAAATGTGCCCGCCAAGTTAGACGACTGTCAAAAACGAGACCCAAAAATCTGGCAGTATCGGTAAATGGTAACTGTGCTCCATTTAGCGTGAGTGTAGGATTGGGATGGACACCCCTTTTCCTACAAAAATGGACACACACAGTTTTGCTGGTCGAGAATTTGAAGCCATTTTCGGTTGCCCATGTATCGAGACGATTGATGGTCAGCTGCAGCTGACGTTCGATTGTACTAGTCTTTTGTCCGGCGACAAAGATACCAATGTCGTCGACAAATATCGAACTCTGTACAGGTAATCGAATACATGAAGCTGCACCGTTAATGGCAATCAAAAATAGCGTAACGCTCAGTATGGAGCCCTGTGGGACCCCATTGTCCAGTGCGCACTTTTGTGATCAAGTATTTCCGATCCGCACCCTGAAGCGCCGGTTCGAGATGAAGTCTTTTATAAAGAACATCAAGCGTCCCCGGAGACCCCAGGAATGCAGAGTACGGAGAATCCCATAAATCCATGCAGTGTCATAGGCTTTCTCAATATCGAAAAACACAGCTACCAGGTGTTTGTTTTCAACGAAAGCATTCCTGATAGCTGTCTCTAGTCTGACCAGGTGATCTGCTGTTGAGCGGTGACGGCGAAAGCCGCACTGTGTGTTGGCCAGCAAGTCATTTGATTCTAAAAACCAAATCAGACGCTTGCTGATCATTCGCTCCATGAGTTTGCAGAGACAACTGGTCAGCGATATAGGTCTATAGCTAGAGGGCAAGTGTTTATCTTTCCCGACTTTGGGGATAGGAATTATATGAGATTCCTTCCACTTGGTCGGGCTTTTGCCCTCAGTCCATATCCTATTATAGACACTCAAAAGCCTAGACTTAGATGATTCTGGAAGATTTCGGATCATACGATTATGTATCGCATCTGGACCAGGAGAGCTATCCTTACACTTTGACATCGCGCTATCTAGCTCTTCACGAGAGAAAAGCAGGTTGTATATCTCGTCATTCCTAGAAAAGAAATTTAGAGGTATAGATTCGAGGCCTGCTTTACGAGTTAGAAACTCGGGTGGATAATGTTCAGAGCTAGAATTGAACGCAAAATTTGATGCCAAAGTGTTAGCAATTTCGACCGCTGCGGTAACTACGTTATAATTTACCGATAGACCAGCAATGGCTGTAGCTGTATTTAGACCGGTGATTTTCCGGACCTTCTCCCAAACTTTGGCCACTGGAGTGGCAACTGTAACGGTGCATACGCATTTGCGCCATGATTCGCGCTTGCTTTCTTTCACAATCCTCTTAGCACGAGCTTTCGCTCGTTGGAAGGCTATCATGTTTGCCTCTGTTGGACAACGACGGAATGTATTGAAGAGGTGTCTCCTTTCACGTAGCGCCAAGTCGCATTCCTCGTTCCACCAGGGAACGGGAACTCGACGGGGCTGAATGGATGACAGCGGTATGCTGCTTTCAGCCGCGCTCGTGATGGAATCCGTGAAATGATTCACCTCTTCGTCTACGCTCAAGTTCGGAATATCCTCGTGAGAGAATGATTCTGCGAACTTGGTCCAATCTGCTTTCCGAAGAACCCACTGTGGCCAGCGGGATTCGGTAACAGTATTGAACAGAGGCCTTAAGAGGATTGGAAAGTGATCACTACCGCACAGGTCGTGATGCACGTCCCATTTGAACAACGGAGCGATGGCTCCTGAAACGACGCTAAGATCTATGGCACTGAATGTACCCGTTGCTGCACAGAAGTGCTTGGGTCTGCCGTCGTTCAAAAAGCTCAAACTCAAATCGTTCAACATATTCTCCAGGTGACGTCCCCGTCGATCGTTCCGCACCGATCCCCAACATACGTTATAGGCGTTAAAATCGCCTAGTAGTATGAAGGGTGGTGGGAGTTGATCGATGATGTTCACGACATCTCAGATGTCAGTTCGAACACCAGGGGGATATAACAAAAAAAAAAAAAATGTGTTGGGCGCTAAATTTGTAACAATAAAATAAAATAAAAATCAATCAAAATCAACAATAACTAAAATGATCAAGTAGATGTTAGTTGATCTGGCAAGTAAAGCGTAACCGGAGATAAACTTAAATCTTTTTCTAGTAGAAGTAGTTCTTACCAATTATCCCCAAATCAAGATTAATACATTGTGACTCAAAAGGACTAACAAGCAATACTCGACAAATATGATATAAAGTAATCTTTATTAAAGAGTATCGTACATCATAAATTTTCATAAAAAATAAAGAAAATGTGAGATTTAATAAATGAACTCGAAGTTAAACAGATTAGGCTTTCCAGAGTGGAAAGTCTAAATACACGAATACTGAATCAATTCACAAATAATACAATAACTATTAATCAATATTGTCAAACAATTCGAGACTACGTCTCGATCTATCTAAATAATGTGGTAACAAAAATTGTCAATTAATAAGACCGGACTCTTAACTTAAACTACATCAGATCAATTCTGAACTTAAATTCTAATCGAAATATCGAATGACCCAAAAATAACAAACAAAGTTTAACTGTCATTACGACAAGTGAAATGGTACAATTCCTAACCAATAGGCTGTTTTAACTGTAATGCCGGAATGTAAGCATACAAGTTCTATTATCTACGACGAAGGTTCATAAAATGAGACCTTTATTTACACCCTAGCCACTCGGCTAATTTAACCGCACGCCGGGATGCGAAACGCACAGGTTGCAATGGTAGGTACCAAAATCGTAACGAACAATCCACGATT
Organism: Liopterus haemorrhoidalis; assembly: GCA_963971575.1. Lineage (NCBI taxonomy): Eukaryota > Metazoa > Arthropoda > Insecta > Coleoptera > Dytiscidae > Liopterus > Liopterus haemorrhoidalis. The sequence continues at coordinate 27,645,562 of OZ020620.1, forward strand.
GTGTCAAAACAAGACGTTTACGAATCGAAATCAAAACAAATATTCGAAACGTCAAATCAAAATAGCACGTAACCCACAGGTACGGCTCGCAAATCAAAACTATCCTTTCGGATGTATCCCTGATATAAAAGTGGTCGCTTGGGGAGAGAACGGATGCGATATCCCGTAACTGAACGATACACAGTAACGTCAGACTACCTCCTTCCCCAAATGAACAATAATATATCTTCACTACTCTAAACCACGGACAACAAATGTACAAGTAAACCGAAATCGTACTAACACGAACCGAAATGTAACTCAAATTTCACTGACAAAATGGCTCTACGACAGTATTTGGAGAGACTAACCTTAATTACACTTAAATTAGAACCTGAGAGCTCTCTTACATAGATCTATATAGAAAGTTAAGGTCGTTTGAACGTGGCAACAAATAAATCACAAACCAATTAACTCGTTTACATTAAATAAACACAAATACACGCCAAAAACGTGTGTCACAAGTTCTATAGCCACGTACAACTGAGCTTAAAACTTTCGGTAAACACTTATCTGAATACAAGTCGTCTTCTAGATAACGATTTTGCATAAAATATAACTACGGTTGAGTCTTCCAGATGCTCCAGTGAAACATTGCCTGATGTATCTCCGCTAGCCCCAAAATAACTCCAACGGAATAATATTTCGTCTCCCAGACAAACAACGGCTCTATAAATGCTTTTCACGTACTCAGCAGGGTACAATAACAGTTTCCAAATGATCCTACCGGTCCAACATAACGCTAGAAAATTAACGAAAACAACTTATAACCATGTGCTATATCTTGAAAATGAAAAACTTACGCGTTTAGATGTAACACGCCTTCAATATGACAAAATGCTTATGTCAGTCGATGGAAGAACTATATCTCGATCAATTTATGCCTTTTAGTTGAATTAAATCCGGCCAGTTGAAGGGATGATCTAAGACCGCTCCGAATCGATGACAAGAACACAAGCTCATTTTGTTTCTAAGCAATCTATTTTATCGATCCAAAGATCGGTTAGTTCACACGTTCTACATAGATGGCAGCACTGGTATCAAAACCACTTCCACGCGTACAAAATTCAAAATATATAAATATTGTGTTACGAAATAATTTACGTAACAATTCCCCGTTTACTTAACAAAGAGGACAACTACAAGTGTCCGATGACAATCTAAAATCTTCCAAGCGAAAGGCTTTCAAAATATCCTAACAGGATTTCAACATATTGGACGTTAAAGAAAGTCCTGAAGAACTGTCACAATCAACGAATAGGGGTCGAATTCGCACAAGGCGTCTAAACTCATGAATACCAAATTCAAAAGACTACTTTTCAAAACTATCATTCCCTTTTTCCTTGCGGAAACCGACTGGTTATATCCCAAAAATAATGTATCGTCACAATGATCCAAAATACATGTCAACCAAACAACTATACAACACTGCGGTTTTTGCAGGAAATGCTAGAACACCCTACAAGCTAAATAACAACAACCCTCCAATCTATTAGAAATATCACAAATATTGATGGTAAAGAAAGTCAAGATCTCACAAGCTTCCATCATCAATAGGCTAAATGATAAATGTATCGACTAAATCTGCACAAGGCAAAGGATCTCTGTGAGTTCCTATCAAAAATACTAAAATCTGGGTTCCCTTTACGGAAATGATTAATGACTCCCAACTATTCAAATGAGCCATATCATCACTCTATCCAAACATTAGCTTCGAAACATCTAACATCCACGGCCAATCAAGATATCGCTACACTTCTATGTGGCCAACCAATATCTAAATATTCCTGATCGAAAATCATCCAAATAAAACAAGTACTACCAAAATTGACTAACAGTCAAACAATATACAAATAGAGAGCAATCTCTTTCCAAAGCGTTTAAACGAATTTAAACTATCAAAAGTTTCAACCAAATAAGGAACAAATCCTTTTTTCCAAAATGTTTAAACGAATTCAAACAATCAAAAGTTTCTACCAATTAAGGAACAAATCCTTTTTCCAAAATGTTTAAACGAATTCAAACAATCAAAAGTTTCTACCAATTAAGGAACAAATCCTTTTTCCAAAATGTTTAAATAAATTTAAACAATCAAAGGTCCAAATATTAGATACACCGTATCTAAACAATATCAAAGTTCACACTATCCAACCATTATAAAAATTGTGCTAACAAATTATCCAAATTTTTCTAAAATAATACTACTCTTACAACGTCTGAAATACAGCAAAGAGTTCCAACAATGGGTTCCAAAATTGTACAACAATATACCAACAATCCAAATATTCAACGATCGAGCTAACTAATGAGAAGCAAGTAAAAAAAAAATAACAAGATATAAAATCAATCAAATTCAAAGTTTTTTTTTTTTCAAAAGCAAATATAAACAATTTTGACAAGACGGTTCTGTGATTTAATCAGAGCCTATTCCGTCTGGATTAGGTTTAAGATCTTTAGCATGCCATACGCCACACGGTCTTCCATATTCGTACCGTAACTCATACGTCCAAGGAGATAATCGTTTAAAGATCGTATACGGCCCTAAAAATTTAGGTGCAAAAGCGGAACTAAAATGTTTTGAGGCATCAGACAGTGCATAATTCCTACGCCAAACCTGCACGCCTGGATCATATTGTATATCTCGTCTCATTAAATCATACCGACGCTTACTAACTCCAACGGCATGTTTCAAACGTTCTCTAACTTTTCTATAGATCTCACGGAATATTTTCCTTCGCTCGTCTAAGTCTACATTGTTTTCAACGGTCTCCGGCACGCGATCTACCATCTCGTCCGGAAAAGCTATTTCACGTCCAAAATTCACAAAATATGGAGTGCATTTCGTACTTTCATGAACTGAAGTACGCAAGGCACAAGTCACCTTTTGTAAGTTATCTTCCCACTTACGTTGATCATCGCGCAGATAAGAACGAATACCCTGTTTCAACGTAGAGTGCGCGCGCTCCACTATATTGGCTTGCGCATGATAGTGTGCGTTAAATCGTAATTTGATGTTGTAGGTGGCTGCGAGCTTTCTAAATTCCTTGCCCTTAAATTGCGTTCCATTATCTAATACAATCGAATCTGGACTACCAAGTAACAAAAAAACATTATTTTCCAAAATTTTCACTGCGGCAGGAGCCGTAGCTTTTCTAACGGGAAATGTCAAAAGAAACTTGCTAAACACATCCATAACTGTCAAAATATAATTGTATCCCGAAGTGGATTTTACCAAAGGTCCAACAAAATCAATACTAATCTGTTTCCAAGGGCGATCTACTATATAGCGACTTGCCATTAAGCCAGCAGGTGCTTTTCTTTCAACTTTTTGTGCAATACAGCTTTTACACTTCCTAATATACCTAGAAACATCAGCATGCATATGCGGCCAATAATACTGTTGTAAAATGCGATGATAGGTCTTAAAAATTCCTAAATGACCCGAAGTAGGTGCGTCGTGCATCTTATTTAAAATTGTTTTTCTTTCAGATCGGGGTATAACTCTTTTCCACTGACTCTCATCCGAGTCTAAACCCACGGTGTTGGTTTTCTGATAGCGATACAATTGATCTTGGTCGATTCTCCAATCAGGAAAACGTTCAGGAGTAATTTTAATTTTTTGTAACATACGACTATACCACGGACAATGAGGATACAAAATTCCTGTCTCTATTTTACACGTATTCAGCACAGGCACACTTCGACTAAGTGCATCGGGTACATGATGGTCACAACCCTTTCTATGTATGATTTTAAAGTCATATTGTTGTAAACGTATGGCCCATCTCGCCAAACGACCACAAGGATCTTTCCAATTATGTAGCCACACCAAACTATGATGATCGGTAATTACCGTAAAATGTGATCCTTCCACGTACGGACGTAACTTTTCTATTGCCCACAATACAGCTAAACATTCTTGTTCGGTAGTAGTATACTTTTGCTCTAAGCGGGTCAACGATCTACTCAAATAACAAATTACCTTTTCCCCTTCGTCTGTGGTTTGAGTTAAGACAGCGCCTAACCCGAATGACGATGCGTCAGTTTGAATAGTAAAAGGCAAATTGAAATCAGGACAACTCAAAATGGGTGCCGAAATCAAACAATATTTAATCGCGTTCCACGCTCGATTACAATCTTCACTCCAGATGAACTTCACGGTGTTACGAGTGAGTCTGTTCAAAGGGGCACAAACATCTGAATAAGAGGGAATAAATCTCTTATACCAACTAGCTACTCCTAACATTCTACGAACTTCTTTTGCAGTACGGGGGATCGGAATCCTCAAAATTGCAGCTATTTTATCGGGATCAACCGATAAACCATTTACGTTAACAACATATCCTAAATACTTCAACTCGGGTACAATAAACGAACATTTTTCACGATTCAACGTGAAACCAGCATCAACTAATCGTCTCAATACTTCATTCAATATTTCCATGTGTTTTTCCAAAGTGTCAGCTATGATGATAATATCATCCAAATACTTAAAAACGTGCGGTTCCAATTCAGGTCCTAAAATTTTATCAATGAATTTCTGAAAAGTAGCAGGGGCACTATGCAGACCAAAAGCTAAACGTTTAAATTGCCACAAACCTCTACCAGGTATGGTAAAAGCGGTAAACTTTTTAGAATCCTCCGATAACGGAATATTCCAATATGCAGACTTAATATCCAAACTTGAAATATACTTTGCGTTTTTCAAGCGATCTAAAATGTTCGAAATATACGGTAGTGGGTAAGCATCTTTTTGTGTAACAGCATTTACTTTACGAAAATCTACACACAAACGAGAAGTACCATTCTTCTTTGAACCATCAAAATTGGCGAAGACCAATCTGAATCTGATCGTTCAATAACACCTTCGGCTTCCATTTCGGTAATTTGTCTGTCAATCTCACGCTGAACAACGGGTGATACGGGATAATATCTCTGTTTGATAGGAGGTTGATGGGGATCAATCAGACGAATCTGATGCTCTACGTGCTTTGCACAGCCTAACCTAGTTCCCATCGCAACAAAATATTTATCAACCATTTGATCTAAAACAACGCGTTGATTGTCATCCATTAAATTAGGTGGAGTACTAACCGAAGCTAACGATATAGGCGAATCATACGGAAGCTCACTAAATTTCCAACTACCACTACGTAAATCTGGGACTACTCCCATCTGCTTCAAGAAATTAATACCATAAATCAAACGATGCGGCAAATCAGGTACTACAAGTACTTCTATCCATTCTGTCTTTACAGCAATACTAAACGGAACTTGAATCGAACCAATAGCGGCGTGACGCTGACCATTAGCCACTGTACAATAAACTTGTTCAGTTCTATCTATCCTGAACCCTAAAGTTTTCAACTCTTTCCATCCTTCATAACCAACTACTGTGCACGAAGCACCAGTATCTAATAATCCTAAAATAGTATGTCCTAAAATTTGGGTTTCTAAATAAGGTCTCTCATCACCACGGATATGCGATAAAATAAAATCTAAGATCGGATTTAAATTCGAATTGGCAGGCTGCGACCGATCTATTCGGGCTTGCCATGCTCTTTCCCCGAAGAACTACATTTCTTACAGGTTTTCAACGTAACGTTAGGTGTATTACAACCGTAACATTTATTTACAAATTTTTGTTTACAATCACGAACCGCATGTCCTGGTTCGCCACAATTGAAACATTTAAAAGGTTTTCTAAGTTCGGAGATAAACTTAAATCTTTTTCTAGTAGAAGTAGTTCTTACCAATTATCCCCAAATCAAGATTAATACATTGTGACTCAAAAGGACTAACAAGCAATACTCGACAAATATGATATAAAGTAATCTTTATTAAAGAGTATCGTACATCATAAATTTTCATAAAAAATAAAGAAAATGTGAGATTTAATAAATGAACTCGAAGTTAAACAGATTAGGCTTTCCAGAGTGGAAAGTCTAAATACACGAATACTGAATCAATTCACAAATAATACAATAACTATTAATCAATATTGTCAAACAATTCGAGACTACGTCTCGATCTATCTAAATAATGTGGTAACAAAAATTGTCAATTAATAAGACCGGAGTCTTAACTTAAACTACATCAGATCAATTCTGAACTTAAATTCTAATCGAAATATCGAATGACCCAAAAATAACAAACAGAGTTTAACTGTCATTACGACAAGTGAAATGGTACAATTCCTAACCAATAGGCTGTTTTAACTGTAATGCCGGAATGTAAGCATACAAGTTCTATTATCTACGACGAAGGTTCATAAAATGAGACCTTTATTTACACCCTAGCCACTCGGCTAATTTAACCGCACGCCGGGATGCGAAACGCACAGGTTGCAATGGTAGGTACCAAAATCGTAACGAACAATCCACGATTGTGTCAAAACAAGACGTTTACGAATCGAAATCAAAACAAATATTCGAAACGACAAATCAAAATAGCACGTAACCCACAGGTACGGCTCGCAAATCAAAACTATCCTTTCGGATGTATCCCAGATATAAAAGTGGTCGCTTGGGGAGAGAACGGATGCGATATCCCGTAACTGAACGATACACAGTAACGTCAGACTACCTCCTTCCCCAAATGAACAATAATATATCTTAACTACTCTAAACCACGGACAACAAATGTACAAGTAAACCGAAATCGTACTAACACGAACCGAAATGTAACTCAAATTTCACTGACAAAATGGCTCTACGACAGTATTTGGAGAGACTAACCTTAATTACACTTAAATTAGAACCTGAGAGCTCTCTTACATAGATCTATATAGAAAGTTAAGGTCGTTTGAACGTGGCAACAAATAAATCACAAACCAATTAACTCGTTTACATTAAATAAACACAAATACACGCCAAAAACGTGTGTCACAAGTTCTATAGCCACGTACAACTGAGCTTAAAACTTTCGGTAAACACTTATCTGTATACAAGTCGTCTTCTAGATAACGATTTTGCATAAAATATAACTACGGTTGAGTCTTCCAGATGCTCCAGTGAAACATTGCCTGATGTATCTCCGCTAGCCCCAAAATAACTCCAACGGAATAATATTTCGTCTCCCAGACAAACAACGGCTCTATAAATGCTTTTCACGTACTCAGCAGGGTACAATAACAGTTTCCAAATGATCCTACCGGTCCAACATAACGCTAGAAAATTAACGAAAACAACTTATAACCATGTGCTATATCTTGAAAATGAAAAACTTACGCGTTTAGATGTAACACGCCTTCAATATGACAAAATGCTTATGTCAGTCGATGGAAGAACGATATCTCGATCAATTTATGCCTTTTAGTTGAATTAAATCCGGCCAGTTGAAGGGATGATCTAAGATAAGGTCGAACGTCGACCGCTCCGAATCGATGACAAGAACACAAGCCCATTTTGTTTCTAAGCAATCTATTTTATCGATCCAAAGATCGGTTAGTTCACACGTTCTACATAGATGGCAGCACTGGTATCAAAACCACTTCCACGCGTACAAAATTCAAAATATATAAATATTGTGTTACGAAATAATTTACGTAACAGGGAAGGTAAATAGAACAAATCGTCACCTGGAGGGGAAGTGCAACACGAACTGCTACGACCTGCAACTCAGTGTCAATGTCTACAGGATCGTGGTACAATGTGTCTCTAACGAGAATTGCCACGCCGTCACATGCTCTTAACCCAGTGAGGAAATCCGAGCGAAACACGGAGTATCCCCGAGGAGAGAATGTGTCGGTTTCCTTGAAATTTGTTTCCTGTAGACAAACACACGAAGGCGCAAAATCCGACAAAAAAGTCGCAGTTCTTCGTAGCGCTGATATACACCGTTACAGTTCCACTGTAGTAGTGGGCCGTTCATTTCTGTTACCCCGCAACCTAATGATTTTTGGTTTACCCTTAGGTTGCGGGTCCACAGCCATTTTCTCGGCTACACTTTCATTTGGTAGTCCAGGTGTTTTGATGGACACACGGGACTCCTTTTTTGATTGCTTTGTTCTCACTGGTATCCAGTGAGAACCTACGGGTCCCCTATCAGTCTCCTTTTCAGGAGTGACTGATGAGGGCTTTGTAGAAGCGACCATTGTCTGATCGCTTCTAATTTGTGGAGAAGACTGTGGGGTCTTCTCCTTAGGTGGTTGGGAGAACTGAGGTTGAGTGCGTTCTCCTTTAGGGGAGGGGGATTTATTCAGACCCGATCCCCCAGGTTGTGGGGTCTGAATTTTGGTCTCTGGGACCAATACCACCGTTTCTCTAGCAGTATTGTACAAACTGTCACTGCTGCTGCAGTTGTCGGGCGAGGCACTAACTCTGTCTGAGTTTGGACATTTGCAGTTCGCTTTGCGGCCACTTGTGCGAAAGATTTCGCAAAAGTAACCGGCGCACTCTCTTTGTATTTCCTTTTGGCGTCGAAATACGGTATCTTGTCCTGCGTTTTTATTACCTGTATTGCCTTCTCCTCCAAGTACGTTGGGCAATGGCGTGAAGTAGATGCATGAGCACCTTTACAATTCACGCAGTGTGCCGCGTTTGGACAGGTATCAACATCATGTTGGTCCTGTCCGCAGTTGGCACAGATGGACTGTTTGCCACAACGAACTGAGGTATGACCGTAACGCTGGCACTTGTAGCATCGCATCGGATTGGGGAAGTAGGGGCGAACGTTACAAACGCTGTACCCCACCCTTACCGATGTTGGACACCTTGTGCCAGCGAAGGACACCACCATAGAGATCGAAGGCTTGCCGTTCCGGGGGTTGAGCTTCCTGCATTCGACGACACCTTGCGATGTCATTTCCTGCACAAACTCTTCCTCCGTAACATAAGCAAGGTCGCGATCCGTTACGACGCCTTTCGAGGTATTCAGGGCATTATGCGGCTGAACTGAAATTCCAAATTCACCAAACTTGACACATTTCTGTAATGTTGACGACGTCTCTGTGTCTGCTTCGACAAGCAGTGTACCGTCCGACAACTTTCGCACCGATTTTATTCCAGTAGAGCACGTATTTCTCAATGTTCGGGCAACAAAGAAGGGGGACATCTCTTTGAAAGACTTACCCTCTTCTTGAACCTTTACGACGAGAAATCGGGGTAGTGGCGCACAAAACTCAACATCTCTTTTACCTTCTACCATCTTGGCAGCTGGCCTAACACATCCCTCGTCGGATGACTGAGCATCACGACGAGGTCTCTTGTTTGATTTTTTACGGAGTTTACTCTCACTATTGGCGGAATTTAAAGAATTTTTATCCCTCCGGGTAGACGCCATACCCGTATATTAAGTTTCATCACCCTGCCATGCCCACCCACCAGGGAGCCCCACACAGGGGACGTTGGCCGCAAACCGGCTCATTGCGCCAGACATGTCAGGATGATATAGCATCGGAGGAAGTAGTCACGGGCTGCTCGACCCGCTCGAGAATCAGTAGTCGCTAACTCTGGAACCTTGCGAGCTGCATCCGCTCCCACAGACCCCCGAATACTTGTCTAGTGGCACGGCATTACCCCGGCATCCACGATACAGTAGTGGAGCCACTCTATTCATGAACCGTGACACCAGCCGATTGACTGAGCTGACCAGACTCAGCCTCCCGTTTTACCGAATCCGAGGCCAAAGAAGGCGTGTTGGGATCGTACTGTCCGCGGGCAGCAGTCTCCCTCAACCGACCAGGATCCTCTTCTCCGGCGTTACGGGTCTCCACGCACGGCAAACACGTGGGTAGGAATTTAAGTGGGAGATAAAAGAGACAACAGATAAGCCTATTCCTACAATCGGCTTCTCTGAACTGTCTCCTCCCAAATGATATGTGATTCAGGGTACGTGGGATCATCAGGCCCAAAAGCTCTATATGGTCAGGTGATGCGACTTCCCTTGCGTGATTGAGGGTACGCGGGATCATCAGGCCCGAAAGCTCGACAAATGGCCAGGTGTTATGGCCATTATGAACTTCCCCTGCGGGGAAAATGCTGGTATAGATATTTAGTTTTATAACTTTGCTTAAATAATTGAGGAAGTAAATATTTTGCCCCTGACTAGAAAATATCTTCGGTCAAACTACTATTCAAAAATAAGGTTCATGTTTACTTAAATATAAGTAATTTTTAAATAAGCAATAAAACAGAATTGTTTTCGTTCTGATGTTGGCCTGACCCTCGACCGCAATTATATGATGCTGCCTATTTATTTTGTTGTGAGTCATTACAATCTTGTACATTTCTCAAACCTTTGATAATTGCTTGGAGGGATAGACATATCTGCTTCTTAAGGGCCAATTTTCTAATCAGAGTCAATTGTTGCTAGAATTTTCGGCGTGCTTCTAGTGCATTTTTTCGTGTTCTCGTGTTTTTTCATTTAATAGTTAACTAATAAGTTCCTCAATTATGTAAAGGAGACTTTGATCTGATTTATCTGGTAATTTGAATGTCTTGTAATTTTTTCTTTAAAGCTATATTATATTCTTTTTCTGTTGTTAAATTTTATATTTTTCTTTATTAATTCAAATTTATTTCTTTACAGTAAATTTATGTATTATAACTTTGATTTCAAACGGTTAAATTCTCCATAGTATCCCTTTCGGTTAGTGGGGAATAGTAGAAACACAAGTGTTGGTGATCACCTGGACGTCTTCTCCAGACAGCCAGCATTCGACAAGGTCGGTGTTATATTTTATTTATGTAATAACTCGGTTCCCCCCTATGCTACGATTGTTACACATCCCATGACACCTTGCGATACCATTTCCCGAACTCTTCCTCCGTAACATACGCAAGGTCACGATCCGTTACGACGCCTTTGGAAGTATTCAGTGCCTTATGTGGCTGTACTGAAATACGAAACTCACCAACCTTTTCGCATTTCTGAAGCGTGGATGAAGCCTCAGTTTCGCAATCAATAAGCAATGTACCATCCGACAGTTTTTGCACCAATCTTATACCAGTTGCACATGTATTTCCCAACGTTCGGGCAACCTAGAAGGGAAACAACTCTTTAAAAGACTTGCCCTCTTCTTGCACCTTCACGACAAGAAAACGAGGCACTGGCGCACAAAACTCCACAGTTCTGTCAACGTTCTTTGCAGAAGGCCTTACACATCCCTCATCGGATGACTGAGCATCACGACGAGGTCAATTGTTTTACGGAGTTTACTCTCAACTTTGGCAGAATGTAAGAAATTTGAATCACTCCGGGTTGTCGCCATACCCGTATAAAAAGTTCCATCACCCTGCCATGCCCGGGGACGTTGTCCGCAAACCGGCTCATTGCGCCAGGCAGGTGAGGATGATATAGCATCGGGGGAAGTAGTGACGGGCTTCTACACCCGCTCGAGAACCAAGAGTAGCCAACTCTGGAACCTTGCGAGCTGCAGCCGCTCCCACAGACCCCCGAATACTTGTCTAGTGGCATAGCATTACTCAGGCGTCCACTTGATGTCTAACGAGCTAAAATATTTTGAGTCTTTTAATTTGTCTAAAATGTTAGTTACGTTCGGCAATGGAGAAACATCACCTCATTGACTTGAAAAATTAAGAAAATCTACGCAAAATCTGTAAGTTTAAGTCTAATTCTATCTCTTAACCTATTTGGAAGTGAAATTGAACCTAAAACGTTACATTTTTGCTAATTTGCATTGGAAACAACCAATACATTGTGTCCTCTTTCCGAAGTGGCACGTTAAATTTCTTCAGGATTTACCAGCTTGGTTTTCCTATCAGTGTACAAGAAACACCCGAATCTTATAGGCCTACAAATTTTCTTTCTAAGATGCAGACCTGAAGATATGGCCGTACATCACCCAGAGCATGAGCTAAAATAACATCGAGTAAAATCCTCTCCTTACTGAACAACTCTTCTCTATAACAGCGTGCCAGACGTTGCCCTAGTGCGCCTTTTGACCGTTTCCCGAGTTACACGTCGGACAATTTCTCATTGGGACAGCCCGACAGGGATAACAATGTAACATTCTGAGAACTCGACAGCTTGCTACAAGGTGTCCCGATTTTCCACAGTTTCAACAAGTACGTGCTTCGTGTGAGTGGTTTGGTTGTTTTTGGTTACTTGAAGCTACTCTATGGGATGTTTCCCTATCCACAAATGACGGAGCATGATGATCTTTATTGGGCCAAGTCCGGCTCAATTACCTGATTACGACGCGGCGGCGGTACATAAGCTTCTACGGTAGCTTAACGCTCTTCTAAACGACAACAAAGTTTTAACAATTCTTGCACTGATTTTATTTCAACAAGACAAAGATGAGTCTGATAAAATGGGGCAATATTCCTAAGCAATAGCTGAACTCGCGGTTTTTTCGATAATTTAACCCTTGATCTCAAAAATAACGTCGCCATAACTTCAATATAAACACCTATGGACTCATCAGGTCCCTGTGTACGACGTCTTATTTCATCAAAAAGTTTCTCTTCAAAGTTTGCGGGCAAAAATTCCTCTTTCAATTCCTTGTTGCGTTTCGCCTGATGGTAGGGTTTTCGACTTAAATAAATCACTGAAGAGCCTTTTAACTATTTATTTATTGATAATTTATTTCTAACCGTCAACTACATTTCATGTTATCTCTTATTATTTTTTTTAAAAACTGTCATTTGTTTTCACTGCTTCCTTAATATTTTGCAATTAAATATTAGTCCACTAAGCTGTCCCGATAGTTGCCCCCGGGTTAAATAGTCGGCTGGGATTAGAATCCCAGTGGATTCAAATTCCAAAAACATCCAGCTCAGTAAGTACTACATTCTTGTAAACTAAGTATTAAGTCCTACCGCAAAGCTCACGAAATTAATACCTTCAAAATTTTATACATAAATCATTTCATATAATAAAATATTGCCTACATGTATAATTTTAAATGGTTTTTACATTTACAAATATCGCGATAAGGAATCTACGTTGGCACAACTTTTCCCCGGTTTGTAAACTATTGTCAAATTTAACATTTGCAATGCTAATGACCATCGCAATAAACTTCCATCTTTTGACTCATTTGATTTAGCCGGATAACACCGGATGTTGAGGATAGGGTGTTCTAGTTAAATTAAAACACTGACTTCTCCTATTCACTGTATTTGTAAGCTTTATTTAATATATTCACTGATGATAAAAACTAATATAATGTACGAAAAATGTAGGGAAAAACAAGTTATGATTTAACATTCAAAATAAAATTACGTCTATACTAATCTGTAGGTTTGTAAGCACTGACCTAACATGGGGTAGTTTTGGACGTGGAACCGATGGCCTGTCATAAAACTAGGGTAAAAAATAAAGTCAGATATACACAGAAAAAAGTTTGCAACACCGAATGTTCCTGACCATACTGATTTCGCTGCGGTAAAGTCACTCCCATATCTCTTTTTGAACAATCTGCAAGTCTGCAATATAAATTCGCAGGTCTGTTAAAAGGCTGGCAATTTCAGAATACATTTCTATATAATGATTATAAAAGTCTGTAAGGCATAGAAAAGCTCTTACATCTTTTTTTTGTCCTCGGTTGATGAAAAGATTGTATGTAGTAGTAACAAGGTCTTGGAATTTTCATAAAAAATAAGAATTGTCCTGGCTAATTGCCGAAGCAGGAAAGGCCACAAAAAATAAAATAAATATAAGTCCAGGGAGCTGTCTTAACACCCTCAACTAATTCGTCCCAATTTTCAAAAACTTTGCGATTTGACCTATACCAAATCCTTAACCTTATCCTTAAATAAATCGAATGCAGTACAAAACGACGGGTGTTTAGAGATATTTCGCGCTACTCTAAGTTCGTTTGCTCTCACTAGGAAAGTATGTAAATACATTTCTCTCAAGTTACCAGTAAATTTTAAATTCCATTGAGCTACTGGTAATGGTTTAGTATTTATTTTACGCATCGATTCTACGTCAGAGTCCAATTGAGATCTATAAACATCAGACAACTCATCTTGAAAATCACGAAGTAAGCGAGTGTTCAGGCAATGGGCCCACAGCCGTAGAGGTACGAGTAAAACTCTTATTCTTCGATTTTAATTCCGATTCTTAAGCAATGAATTGTACAAAAAGTCCCGATCGTAACGACTATTCCTCACGCATAGTTGCCTCACAACGGTTTACTATACCCAATGCGTGTGCTAACCGTGTTTATATTCAGCCTTTCATATTCAGCACAGAATCTGTTTCCCCAAAAGACTCTATTTCTATTTGTAAACTATTTATTAATAATTCTAAAGTGATTTTGTCTTCTTCAAATTTAAATCCATAAGGCGGACATTTGAATGACGTGTTTTTCTCCAATCGCATAACGTATCTAAGAGACCTTCGCATAGCATCAACGGTACCTACTGCATCTATGCCCCCGATCTTCATTCATATGACAAGTCTTCTTTCAATAACCCGTTAGCTTCTATTTTGGGCTCCATTTTTTCAAGAAAAATTTTAACTAAAGTTACTAAATTATTGTTTGAAAGTAATTCGTAACAAACTATCAAATCACTATCCTGCAAAAGACAACCAAAGTCCTAATTAATTAAACGTTTATCGCTCGAAAAGCTAAAGCTATAAATAAGTAATACTCGTGAAATGAAGGGATTAAACAAGGAATTTCTAAATTGATTTATTTTATCAACTACAATGACCAACTATAACTTCGAATCAAAACATAGATACTACCCCAACAAAACGTTATACAGTTTACAAAACGCATCTCATTGGTTTTTCGAGAAGTAAGCGGGTTTTTAGAGGAATAGGCCCCACGTACTAGCTTTACCCACTGGAGACGGCCGGGCGGATCCTAAATATTTGTTTGAAAGGGGCGCCAGTTGGTCGAATGATGGATACACGTTTCAGGACTGACAAAACAATCGTGAGACACGTCGGAACCTTAGGACTCACACGGAGCAGATTTTCGTAATTTAGAAACTAATATATTGGCCGAGAAAGAAAAAATTTGCAAGAGGCGTTGGGCAGTCAATCGGACAGTGGTGATATGGGGAATTATAAAAATTATGTCACGCGTTGATCGATCATCGCTCGTACTTTCCTCGCCTATCTAGTACCCGTACCGACGACAACCACATGCTTACAATATATCTTTAAACCCACACTAAAAATTTTGAGACTAAATAATTAAAAACTAAATTTCTCACTCTGCGGAATCCGATCTAGTTTGGTGCCGTTCCAAACGTCGTCTCACGTCTAAGGTCCTCGAGCGTAAAGCCTGAGGCGACGCCTCGTATCTCTACAGATGATAAGACTGTCTTGCGTTGATTCCTCCTCGGATTAGACCTTCAATAGGTCTGCAACATTCCCACCTTCGTACAGCTTCCAGAGAGCAGTAAGCTTAATTTCCAATTTTGAAATAAAATTAACTAGAAAGGTTAAGGAGAAAAAGCCTGAGTTGTTGTGCGGCTCTCTGGTGTGTTTAATTGGCTTTTTTAGTGTAATAAAATCCGTCTACGACGTAGGAACTAATTTCCCAAATTACTGCACACGCAATATGTTATGCAAGTACAACGTGTTATGCGAGTACAGGACATTCAAGACTCTGAAATAGAAATAAGTAGATACAATATTATTAGAGTTGATTCTGAGTCAAGGTATACAGGGAGAGTCGCTATTTACATTAAAAATAATATTAAATTTAATTTTATTTCACAATGCATTGTAGAACCAATTTGTTGGATGTTATTTATTAAAATATGTTATAAAAATTCTGTTTGCGGTCTAGGTATAAAATACCACTCCCCCAATGCCAGTGATGCTGATTTTTTAAATATATTTGAGAAGTGGGCGGAAGATATGAATGACCAATGCGACTTTTGTACATTTATTGGGAATTTTAATATTCATGTAGAAAAAGATTACACTTATAGCAGAAGATTGAAACAAATTGTACAGAGCTGAAATATGAAACAACTAGTTAATAAACTTACCAGAATCACTAGAGATAGTAAATCATTAATAGAATTAGTAATAACAAATAATACACATAAGTTAGAAATCATTTTTTTGGACGAATGGTTTCAGATCATGCTACTTTAGGAATAAGGTTAAATGTTAAAATTGATAAAAAAAAAAATTAATAGCTCTTATGTATGTAAATATTCTAGGGATGATTTTAGATCTAAACTTAGTAAAATAAACTGGCATGATGTACAAAATACAGAATATAACATGATGCTAAGAGAATTCAATAATATATTGAAAGTAAACAGTACTCAATTTGTGAAGAAAACTAGTAGCTTTACGAACAAAAAGTGCATGAACAAAACTTTACAAGAATTTAGAGCTAAATAAAAAGTGCATATAAAGCTAAAAAAGTGCCTATAAAGTAGCTAAATTAACAGGTTTAGAAAACGACTGGGAGAATTATAAAAATGTAAGAAATGAACATGTCAATAAAATGAGAAAATACAAAAATGAATGGTATGTGAACAGACTGGAAGAGAGTAGGTGACTAAAAGGGTACTTGGAAAGTATTAAAAGAACCTCTGACAGGGAGTGTTAAAAGCACAATTAACAGTCTAAACATAAATGATAATATCATAACAGATGAGATTAAATGAATGAAGATTTAAATAGTTTTTTTGTAAATAGCATACCAAATATTAATGACAGTATAGTTATGCATCAGTCAGAACAACAATATGTAGATTATTTAAACAAAATAACACCGAGTCATTATTTTCACCTGGAAAAAGTCACTAAACAAGATATTATTAAATCTATAAATGATAAAAATTACTGTAATTAATTAGATAAGAACAAACTATTAGACTTATAATATTATTGGTGATAGGTACATTGTATGTGATTATTAATTACTCACTGAAAAATGGTATAGTTTCAGATGAAATGAAATGTTCTATATTTAAACCAATACAAAAAATACCGGGTACAGTAAAGTGTGAGGAAATGCGACCTATTAATATGATGGATATTGTTGGTATACTCTATATATTTAAATTCTATAAACACAATACTAATTATAAATACAATATTTCTATATTTTAATGACAGCTCAAAATCTACAAATCTCTATTTTTCTAATACTCATACCTCCATGACAACCTATATTTTCTACAAGACAAAATTTCAAAACATATCAACAAACTTCCTCCTGTTTAAAATTTTTCTAGCATCCCATAGCTTTCTATTTCTTTTTTAAACAAATTTATTGCCAGTGGCTTTGTAAACCCATCAGCCAACATTTCTTCACTTGGAGTATAATTAATTTTTAAATATCCATTCTCTATTTCATCTCTTACAAAAAAATATCTTAATTGGATATGTTTTGTTCTTTGATGTCGAATTGGGTTTTCTGCTAAATGTATTGCTGCTTGATTGTCTACATTTATATTCAAAACTTCGTTGCTTAGTTTCCTAAATCCAATTTCTTCTAAAAACATCTTTAACCATTTACCTTCTTTGACAGCTTCCGTAAGTGCCATAAATTCTGCTTCACATGTCGATAAAGCAACCATGGGTTGTTTTACTGATTTCCAACTAATTGCAGTACCACATAGCTTAAATAAGTATCCACTAGTTGATTTTCCATCATAAGATTTTGAGTTCCAATTAGCATCCAAGAATCCTTCCAACATCTCATTTGAATTATGATAGGTTAACTTATGCCCTTTAGTTCCTTTTAAATATCGCAATATTCTCTTAACTGCCTTAAAATGTTCTTCTCCGTGAAAATTATTAAACTGGCTTAAGTAATGTGTTGAAAATGCGATGTCTGGTCTTGTTCCCTGTACAAGATACATTAAACTTCCAATCACGGACAGATATTTTTCATCATTTTCTGTTCTATTTAGTTTTTTTAAGTCAATTCCTTTTTCCATAGGCGTCTTCATACTTTTGCATTCTTTCATATTATTTTCAATTAATAATTTGTCGATCAATTCTTCCTGATCTAGAGATAATGTTCTCCTCTTCTCGTTTCTTGTGATATGTATCCCTAAGATATGCTTTGGCTCTCCTAAATCTTTCAAATCCATATCTTTTCTAAAATTTTTAATATCTATTTCTATCAGTTGTTCTTTATTTGATATCATTAAAATGTCGTCTACATATAAAACAAAAATAATGTAATCATTACCATTTCTTTTAACATAAATACATCTATCTGACTCACATCTTTTATAACCATTTTTCTTTAAAATTTCATTTATCGTGATATTCCATTCACGTCCAGATTGTTTTAGACCATATATAGCTTTATTTAGTTTTAGAGCCAGTTCGTTTCTTTCTTGTTTATCAATATTTAGACCATATGGAATTTCCATATACAAATCTTCTGTGAGTCTACTATGAAGATATGCTGTTTTAACGTCTAATTGTTTCATGTACAGATTTTCTTTATTTGCTATTGCCAACACTGTTCTTAAACTTTTTAGTCGCATTACCGGTGAAAATGTTTCTTTATAGTCGATTCCCTTTTCTTGGGAGCATCCAACTGCAACAAGTCGTGCTTTGTATTTATTATTATCTTTTATTCTAAATACCCATTTAGCTTTAATTATTTTTCTGTTGCTTGGTTTCGGCACAATTTCCCAAGTATTCATTTTCTTGTGCGAATTTAATTCTTCCTCTATTGCTTCTCTCCATTTTTTTTGATCTTCTCGATTTATCGCTTCATGATATGTTTGAGGTGTGTCTTTTATCAAATTTGATTTGTAAGATTTTCCTTTAGGATTAATTTGTATCCTTTCTTGAATATTTCTCTCTCTTGTTGATCTTCGTAAGTTGTGTACTTCATTCATATTCACTTCTCTGCTAATATCTTCGTTATCTTCTAAATCATCAACTTCAATATTTACTTGATCTTCTCTTTCGTCAGTTTCATCATCTTCAACTTTATTATATACCAAAATTTGATTATCTTCTAAATCAATTTTAGACGTTGATTTTTCTTCTTCAAAAATTATTAAACTTTCACCTGTATTATGTTGATTCTTAGTTAATAATTCTGCTCCGTACTCATTTTCTAAAAATTTCGTATCGGTACTTGAGTATATAATATTTTTAATCGGATCATATATACGATACCCTTTTCTGTTGGAACAATAGCCAAGGAAGATTCCAGATTTACTTTTTTGTTCTAATTTTCTCCTCTCTCCATTTGGTATCCAGGTATATGCCTTGCATCCAAATATTTTAAAATAAGACAAAGTAGGTTTTCTACGTGACCATATTTCTTCTGGTGTCTTATCATTTAGGCTTCTCTTAATTAATCTATTTTTAACATATACTGCAGTGTTTGCAGCTTCGGCCCAAAATTTTAATGGCAATTTTGAGTCACTAAGCATTGTCCTTACTGTCCGATTAGCTCGTTCCGCCACTCCATTTTGCATTGGTGTGTACGGCGTAGTAGTTTCATGAACAATGCCGTTGTTTTCTAAATATTTCTTAAGATTTTTATTTATAAACTCACCTCCATTGTCTGATCTCAAGCGTTTCAGTTTCTTACCAGTTTGCCTTTCATTTTCTTTTATAAATTTAATTAAATGGTCAGTAGTCTCATCTTTTCTACTCAAAAAAGATACAAATATCTTTCGACTAAAATCATCTACTATTGTGAGCAAATAACAACTTCCACCAATCGATTTTTTATGCATTGGTCCACATAGATCAACATGTACGAGATCTAATATATCTGAACTCTGTGTTTCATTTACAGATTTGAAACTTCTTCTACTTTGTTTACCTCTGACACATTCTTCACAAATGTCATGTTCTGTCATTTTTATGTCAAAATCACGTATTGACATATGCCGATTCATTTTTTTCATTAATTGTACGTTAGCATGAGCCAGTCTTCTATGCCATAATTTTGTCTTTTCATCTGTGATTTTGTACATATTTTCTTTTCTTACCGTTTTTGCATTTATTTTATATAATACATTTTTCTTTGGTGCAGTAAATACCAAATTTCCATTTCCCTCGTAAAAAACTTCACACATATTATTTTTGAAAAAAACACAGACACCTTCTTTAGTTAATTTTCCAACTGATAATAAATTATCTGTCAATCCAGGTACAAATAATACTTCTCCTATTCTAATATTAGTGTTGTTTTTATTTTCTAATATTACTTGACCAAACCCTTTGGAACATTTTATGCTGCCATCTGCTAATTCTATTTGTCTTTCAAATTCATTTTCATAATTTTGTAATATTTCTTTTCTTCCAGTCATATGACTAGTTGCTGCCGAATCTATTATCCAGTCATATTCGTTGTGTTTTACAAAATTCTTTTCAACTTTTAATGAAAATTCTGTTTTTTCTTGACTTGTGCTGGCCTTGAATTTTCTATTATCTTGTTCTTTATTTCTATCATATTTGTTTGTGTAACTCTGAATATTAGTCCTACAATCTTTTGCTATATGTCCAAATCTATTACATCTAAAACATTTAATGTTACAATTTCTATTAAATTTCGCCTTTTGATACCTTCCTTTGTTCTCTCGCATTCTTGTTTTGTTCGCAATTTCATCCATTTTATTTTCTTCTCCTAATATTTCCTCCTCTTTGAGTAGCGCATATTTAACTTTTGATAATGTAATTTGAGAAATATCGCTCATATTAAAAATTGTCGCTATTTTTTAATATCGTTTTGGCAGTCCTTGTACAGCTATTGATGCGGCTTCTACATCATCAATATTTTCTCCAAGTGTCCGAAGATGCTCTACCAATGTCTGAATCTTCTCTATGTATTTTTGACCATTATCATCATTTTGCCATTTAATTGTGTGTAATGCTCTTTTAATATCTAGTTTCTCTTCGATTGCTCGAATTTTATGGATTTCCTCCAGTTTATTCCACACTTCTTTTGCAGTTTTTGTGTTCAGTATATATTGAGTCTGTACTGAACTCAAAGACTGTACCAAAAAATTCATGGCTTGTCTGTCCTTCTTCAGCCATTCTACCTGACTTTGTTCATCTGTTGGTGGTTCAGCTTCAATAATATTCCATAACCCTTTTGCTTCTAAATATAGTTTTGTTTTAAAACTCCATACTTGATAATTATTCTTTTCTAGTTTTTCTATTAATGATAATTCATTTATTTTTCCTGACATTTTTGTTGTACCTATCTATTCTCTTATATCTGTCTATTCTTTCGCATCTGGGCCCATAACCAATTGTTGGTATACTCTATATATTTAAATTCTATAAACACAATACTAATTATAAATACAATATTTCTATATTTTAATGACAGCTCAAAATCTACAAATCTCTATTTTTCTAATACTCATACTTCCATGACAACCTATATTTTCTACACTTGGATTCTCTTGATTTCTGGAGTACCGAACAAATGTTCATACCTCCTTCATCGCAATTATATATCTCTATTTATTTTTATTGATGGTGCCAATGTGGCCGCACTTGAGTGCGTCTTCTTTTCAGAGTTTTACCTCATTCTCAATGACACGTTGTTATTGATCATCTTGTTTGTCTTTTGTTAAGTCCAGATGATAGATTTTGGTCTTCTGTATTTCATGCGGGTTTTTTCATTATATGAAGATAGTATGTTCTTTATCTCTTCATCTGGATGGTCTTCTAGGTATTTTCTACAAGACAAAATTTCAAAACATATCAACAGATATAACTGAAAAAAATATTGGAAAAATGTGTTAAGAAACAAATCGACACATTCATTGATAATAACAATATATTAATCGCACAACAATCAGGTTATAGACATAAACACTCATGTGAAACAACATTAAACTATATTATTAATTACTGGAAGCATGAATTACATAACGGAAAAATTATAATTGCCATATTTTTGGATCTAAAGCGCGCGTTCGAAATCGTAAGATGTTGTTAACCGTGTCATCCTAATTTGTGACCCTAAATTCTGTAATTCATAAAGTTATTTCGACAAATTTAACCTAATTTTTAAGCATTTTCTCTTGCGCCAATTGCAATTTATAGTATTTTAATTTCTTAACAAAGTTTGGATGAATCAGGATTTTTAGTAATATTTTAGTAATTGTTTTTAAATTATTCGATGTTTCAGCATTGTTTTTTGCAAATGCAGTACGCCTACAAAAAAAAAAAACGTGGTTTCGTTATTACACTACTAATTCAAGACCTCTATACTACGGGTCGCATAGATACAATAAAGTCAATTCTTCAAACAAGAAACACGAAACATTCGAATAAAATGAATTTTTTGCACGACTGAGAGAGAACTCCGTTTCTATGACCGCGAAATCATGACAGAATTAACACATTTGGTCTCTAGGGAGTATGATGCTCCTTAGGGAGTTTATATTACTTTGACAGTTCAGTTGTCAAATATAAGGAAAATAAAATAGAGTACAATGATACTTATAATAAAAACTTAAGAATTTATTTAATTATTTACATTAACAGTAAATGATACACTAGCACGATTACTAAAATCTGTATCACACAGAACTTTAGGTGTTAAATTTACAGTGTTTTGGTTTGTACGCATAGTCGAACCCACCTTGTAGGGCCTAGCTTGCAATATTAATTTTATTTTAGACGGAGTCTTGAATAAGTATATCCTTCAACTACTGCTGTTGACCTCCAGTATCCGTGCCGTTTTACAGTCGTAATATCAGCGATAATTCTGTAAGACGTAATATCAGCGATAAAATGGATATGAGTAATAACAAAAACCTTTACTGCCTCATCGTATTAATATGTTCATAAGAGTAATCAAATTTTAAACTGGAAAACATGAAGGAAAATCAGTTAAAACCGGTATTGAATATTTTAAATTTCATTTTCGTTCTTGAACGAAAAAAGAAAATGCCGTTCCCGTTTCCGTGCTTTAAAAAATTCTTGTAATATCGTTATTTTATTTTCGTGTTTGGTTTGTTCTCATCATTGATAAAAAATTTATCAGAGAGTCGGGAATCGATAGTTTTCCGACTCTCGACTACGACTCCTCCAAAAAGTTTCGACTCCTCGACTTCCAACTCCTCATAGTTTATTTATTCTAAAATTCTGAAAAAAATCTTAGTAATGCACATTAACGTAAATCGGATGGTTCAACAGGAGTTTTTGATCAGACTAATAATAAGAATAATAATAACACTCAGCATTGTGCTGGCACTGGATTTGGCGTAATATCCGCGTCTGAATATCGCCAGGGTTTAGGATGCAGTCGTGTGTATTTAGCTCCACTAGTCTCTAGTATGACGCGGCTCAAAAGGTTGCTGAAGTTTGCGATTAGTGGACGCTTGTCAAGACCTGACAAACCCCAAATAATAAAATTTCCTAAGTATGCTGGTTTGAAATCGGAAATGGAAGGTTTTGTGTTGCGTGCCAGAATGATGTTATAAAAACTTTGGGGTACAGGGCCCAAATATTTCAAATGGTGGAGTCCACATTCTGTAGGTTGGGCCACCACCATCCTGAAACCATTATGCACATTCTGTCTGCTTGTCCATCTCTTGTAGCGTCGAGCTACGTGTCACGACATAATGCTGCTCACCGCGTGCTCTACTACCATCTTAGGTTATACCGTACGTTCCTTCTGACATAGAATCGACGGTGTAAACTTCCAAGTGCCGCATTTATTGGAATTACTCCTTCCCCACCTCGAGGTTACTGACAGCTACTAAGTCGGATAGATAAACTCTCCTGGATATCGATACCAAACAGATGTTTGTGATCGAATTCTTAAGTCCAGCTGAGAAGAACATATCTCGAGGAGAAGGAAATGAGGTCCAAGTATATGGATCTCATGTCCGAGCTTTGAAAGCTGTATCCAGGGTATAAAGTTAGGCTTGCAGTCCTCATAGTTGGTGTTTTGGGTGGTATGAAAACCTCCTATTGACGGGAAATCGAGTCGATTCCCGCCTGCAGATCTTCTGCAGAGGGGGCCTCTTTAATCTGCAGGATGCAGAAAGCAGTGCTGCTCGGATTACTCCGCATTGTTCGGGCACTGGATCTGGCGTAATTTACGCGTCTGCATATCGCCAGGGTTTGGGATGCAGCCGTGTGTATCAAGCTCCACTAATCTCTAGAATGACGAGGCTCAAAAGGTTACTGAAGTTTGCGATTACGGGACACTTATCAAGACCTGACAAACCCCAAATAATAATAATAAAATAGGATCCCAACACCTAGATAGGTGTATAAGGGACAGAGAAGGTAAGTTCTCCGTTTCCAGACCGCCGGCATAGATACAAAAGCTACGTGGTCAGTGTGAAGTTTCGATCTGTCCTAATATCCCTGTATAAATAGGTACTCATTTTAACTATGAAATACTTAAGGCGAGTCGACCCCAAAGCTGACTGCACATTTTCGGAAGATAAAAATCCGAAGGAGGTGGTGGTCTCAAACCCGCGTCTCTGTGCTCCGTAAACAACCGTCTTACCACGGATCCACGGTCACTTTATTTGATCACATTAATTTTCGACAGAAGATTTCCAAAACATCGTTCATTTTTAGGTGGTTGTGCCTACAAATGTTTCCCAGACATTCAGCATTCGGATGCTTATTATTTTCTTATCATTAATTTGTTTAGTTTAATTTTATCTGCTCTTTTATCTGCCTAATCATCATCTGTTCCGGCTGAGACTATTTTAAATATATTAAAGGGTTACAAGCAAGAAGAACATGTAAACCATTCATATGCGGAAGTATGGAAACAATTGAGCAAAGATTTAAACTATTTAATTAGCGCCAAGGCTCTATACACAGTTGTGAAAAACAATAAATATGATTGTCTTAAAGTGTTAAATATTAATGAGAGTGATAGGGATCACATTTTTCTTTTTTTTTTTAAATTTTGGTACTGATTATTCCTGCAGTGAAGATTCAGAGCAGTATGTGACCAACATAAAAGTCAATAAAGAAGAATGGAATGCTATAGGCGTTTATGATAAATTTCGTGATAGAAGAAATAGAATAATATTATCTAAAGGCTGGTCAGACGTGTTTATAGATAATTTTATAAAGGAGAGTAAAACTAATTGCACTAGGAATTGCAAAAACTATGCAATAAATAAGGAGGACTTAATTACTATTATTGCTTTCTGCAGAATATGTGATGCGTCATCGAAAGCTGTAAGTGTTTCTTGTACGGAAGATACTAAATATATTTATTTCGAATGTTTTTTAAGCCAAATACTGTAGTACTAAAAACATAAATAAGAAAAAACGATATTTAAAAGGCATCAAGCGAGACAGGATAGGATATGAACTGGCAAGTACTAATTTAGCTATAAACTGTAGTCGCGAAAATGTCAGCAAATCCATGGAATTTGGAGAATTAAAGCCATCAAATGTATATTCTTTAGATGTTCTAAGAAAATGCCGTCAGGAAGGTTTACAACGCAAAATAAATTTTAATCCAGTTGCACAATGCCCAATAAACTATTTACTAATTTTAGAGTATACAGAACCATATTCTTCCTGCATTAAAAATATCGGATATGACAAGTTATTTCTACATTACTGGACAAAGGAACAGCAAACAATATATGAAAATTATTGTACAGAAACCTTAGTACCTACGCTAGTTCTAGATACCACTGGTTCTCTGGTTAAAAAAGTACAAAGACCTTATGACAATACATCTGCAAACATTTTTTTATATGCAGGATTTATTCATTTAGGTAGTAAATCCGGCCAAATACCAGTAATTCAGATGTTGTCTGAGGCGCATGATGTCAACAGTATTTGCTACTGGTCGAAGAGCTGGTTCAATTTTGGTATTCCGTCTCCGAAAATAATTATCTGTGACCATTCTATGGCTCTATTAAATGCCATCACAGTAGCATTTGAAAACTGTACATTAAAATATTATATAGCTCATTGCATGAATGTTTTACTTCATGGTAAACATGATATATCTCTAAAAGTACAATTAAGAACTGATTGGAACAAAATGGAAAGCCTTAGTGGAAAAACTAGACCTTTTAAAGATGTTTATATTCGGTCACTAGTACTACTAATGAAGGAAGAATATTTTACAAGAGCTATAAAAATAATGGAAGATATTTTTATTGCATGTAATATCTAATTCTCCGGCAAATGCGTTGGCACAGAGCAAAGAGAAACACCTTGGGAAACCGGTAAAAAAAGTTTAAAATTATTAATTGCTCATCTGGTTATCTTGGATATACATGAATATCCAGTTGTTAATGAACATGAAGATGATGAGGATTTAGAATATGAAGAAACTACATGGATATCAAATATAAAATTGGCTGTAACTGAAAAATTTAAAATAGTTGCCGATAATGAAAATTTTCATTATTCTTTAGAGTTTTCAAGAGATTTCGAACGTTTTTTGAAAACGTATCCATTATGGTCATGTATAATGACATCAAAATTTAAATACGGTAAAAGAACAGAAAGCACTGGCATTGTTGAATTTTACTTCAATGACTTAAAAAACAGACAATTTATATAATTTAACTTGCCTATTAAAACAGACAATTATTTTCAGCTACATTTACAGTCAATAAATTCGATATTGAAATTGGCTGAAGCTACCAGAGAAAAATTGAAAATAGGTAATATTTATTTTTTATTTTCTTTCTCACTATTTTACTTGAACTATCTATAATGCAGGTGACTGTCGAAAAACGTTAGAAGCTAAATATTATAAAAATTATTTACAGAAACAGTCGTACCAGAAATTCCGTATACCATGAAACCAATTAAAGAAACAAAGGGTAATTCTTTCAACGGTAAGTAGAGCTAAATAATAATCATTATTATATAGAACAAGAACAATATATACAAGGGATGTCTATAACATAATAATTCGCTAAAAACTCTCTTATTTTCAAAAATATTACTTGATCTTAATAGACTTTAATCATAAAACATAAGGATTGATCTGTTACACTAATCAAACATTATATACATTGGCGCAAGGGCGGGGTAAGTTTGTCTTTTGAAATGGCATCCAGTATTGAAAATATCAATATTTGAAAGCATATATTTTTTTAAGTTTAGCAGTTTAAAATATGCATTAGTATTAAATTTTATAAAATTATATGAACATTTACTTTCCGATATTTATTTATTTTTTTTTTATTTGCAGGAACAGTCGTAGATTTCCGGACACCATGAAACCAATTAAAGAAATAGAGGGTAATTTTTTCAACGGTAAGTAAAGCTAAATAATAATCGTTATTATAAAGAACAAGAACAATATATTGTTAGGGAGATTTTATAAGAGGGCGCGTTGAGCAACGGCGTGATGGCAGCACCATGTTGGCGGCCGGTATGATGTCCCGCGCTTGCATCGGAGGAAGAGGGAGTCACATGACCAGAATCTACGACGTTACATGTGATCTCGGCGTGTTTATCTATATAACTCTTTTTGAAAATATAAAATAATAAGTAAAACTGAATGTTTGTTTATTTATCATCCTAACATATCAGAAGTAGGATCAGGACCGGCGGCCTGACGCGCGATTTTGGCGGATAACAAAAACATCTGTTGCGTCCTTTATTAGTGCACGTGTAGTGAAAAAACAGGCCTTAGAAGACTCGACTCAGTAAGTGGGTAAACACTATAGAAAACAAACTACGTACGATAAAAAAAACCTTCGGTCATGGACAATCGAAAACAGACGTGAACAAATCATAATGTCCAGATTGAGAATTGGACATACGAAACATACCCACGAACACATAATGGCTGGATTACACAGCAAGCTTTGCGATACCTGCGACCAACCCCTGACAGTAAGACACGTACTGATTGATTGTCAACTTTTTCAACCCGTACGGACCAAGCATAGAATACCACAAGACCTAAAAGAAGCCCTAAAACAAGACCCGGTTATGACCAGAAACATACTGGACTACCTTAAAAACATCGATTTTTACAATAAAAAATAAGAAACTCATCCAAAAATGTATAATATGTAATTAATATCATGTTAAATGTAAATCATAGCAAATATTAAATAATATGTACAATTATGGCACAGACACTAATAGCCATAGATGCTGATGTGTCTATATAAACAAATAAAATAAAAAAATAAAATAAAGGAGAGTAAAATTAATTGCACTTGGAATTGCAACAAACCATGCAATAAATAAGGAGGACTTAATTACTATTATTGCATTCTGCAGAATATGTGATGCGTCCTCGAAAGCTGTAAGTGTTTCTTGTACGGAAGATACTAAATATATTTATTTCAATGTTTTTTAAGCCAAATTGACTGTAGTGCTGTAAACATAAATAAGAAAAAACGATATTTAAAAGGCATAAAGCGAGACAGGATAGGATATGAACTGGCAAGTGCTAAATTAGCTATAAACTGAAGTCGCGAAATTTCAGCATATCCATTGAATTTGGAAAATTAAAGCCATCAAATGTATATTCTTTAGATGTTCTAAGAAAATGCCACCAGGAAGCTTTACAACGCAAAATAAATTTTAATCCAGTTGCACAATGCCCAATAAACTCTTTACTGATTTTAGAGTATACAGAACCATATTCTTCCTGCATTAAAAATATCGGATATGACAAGTTATTTCTACATTACTGGACAAAGGAACAGCAAACAATATATGGAAATTATTGTAAAGAAAACTTAGTATCTACGCTAGTTCTTGATGCCACTGGTTCTCTAGTTAAAAAAATACAAAGACCTTATGACAATACATCTGCAAACATTTTGTTATTTGCGGGATTTATTCCTTTAGGTAGTAAATCCGGCCAAATACCAGTAATTCAGATGTTGTCTGAGGCACATGATGTCAACAGTATTTGCTACTGGTTGAAGAGCTGGTTCAATTCTGGTATTCCGTCACCGAAAATAATTGTCACACTAGAATGGTTAGACTATGGCTCTATTAAATGTCATCACAGCAGCATTTGAAAACTGTACATTAAAGTATTATGTGGCTCATTGCATGAATGTTTTATTTCGTGGTAAGTATGATATACAGTGGACACCCATAACTCGTCGCATTTACAACTCGTCGCATTTACAACTCGTCGCTTTCATATCTCGTCGGCATTCCAGTTAAGCGCCGACTCGGTAATGAATGACTCATGCTTTTACTTGCTCTGTTTGTGTTTGCTGCAGTGTTTGGTTTATACGTCACTGATTTGCCGCGTATATACTCGGCAGTTACTGACGTCTATATTCTTTAATATACATAAAGTGAGATTGTGTGAATTGAAAGTTTTTTTTTTTAATATATCATTGAAAATCTGTTTATATATATATAATCGAAAATGTTGTTTCATTGGAAAAGAAGCGAGAAATAATTGCAAAGGTAGAGCAGGGTATGAAAGTGGCTGATGTTGCTAGTTAATATAATTTGCCGAGAACAACTGTAAGCACCTATTGGAACCGACGAGTGTGACGACAATAGATCGACATTTCTTTGCCTTTTCTTTGTATTCATTGTTTATTTTATGATGTATGTATTTACATTTCTTTTAATAATAACGTAATTCAACTTAATTTGTTATTATTTAGCAATAAAAGTGTTAAAAACCATGGAAATATCTTAGAAAAGTGATCGATCACAGATCCTAGGAACGGATTAATTCGTTTTCCATTAATTCTTACGGGAAAATTCAATTCATAACTCGTCGTTTTTACAACTCGTCGGTTTTTATGGAACGAATTAACGACGAGTTATGGGTATCCACTGTATCTTTAAAAGTACAATTAAGAATTGATTGGAACAAAATGGAAAAGTCTTAGTGAAAAAACTATGCCTTAAAGATGTTTACATTTGGTCACTAGTAATACTAATGAAGGAAGAATATTTTACAAGAGCTATAAAAATAATGGAAGATATTTTTATTGTATGTAATATTGAATTCTCCGGCAAATGCGTTGGCACAGAGCAAAGAGAAACACCTTGGGAAACCGGTAAAAAAAGTTTAAAATTATTAATTGCTCATCTGGTTATCTTGGATATACATGAATATCCAGTTGTTAATGAACATGAAGATGATGAGAATTTAGAATATGAAGAAACTACATGGATATCAAATATAAAATTGGCTGTAACTGAAAAATTTAAAATAGTTGCTGATATTTTTTAGAAAGCACTGCCATTGTTGAATGTTACTTCAACGACTTAAAAAACAGACAATTTATAGAATTTAACTTGCCTATTAAAACAGACAATTTTTTTCAGCTACTTTTACAGTCAATAAATTCGATATTGAAATTGGCTGAAGCTACCACAGAAAAATTGAAAATAAGTAATATTTATTTTTTATTTTCTTATTCACTACATATTTTACTTGAACTATCTATAATGCACGTGAATGTCGAAAAACGTTAGAACCTAAATATTATAAAAATTATTTACAGAAACAGTCGTACCAGAAATTCCAGATAGCATGAAACCAATTAAACAAACAAAGGGTAATTCTTTCAACGGTAAGTAGAGCTAAATAATAATCATTATTATATAGAACAAGAACAATATATACTTATCAAACATTAGATACATTGGCGCAAGGGCGGGGTAAGTTTGTCTTTTGAAATGGCATCCTGTATTGAAAATATCAATATTTGAAAGAATATATTTTTAAATTAGCAGTTTAAACGATGCATTAGTATTAAATTTGTTACATTCGAATTTTAGATAATATTTATTTTACCATTACATATAGTTGGCCGCGGGTAACAATAGAAGAAATATTTTAAATTTAGACAGGTCGCCTATGAAAAAATAAATAAAGATGATATTTTATTTTTGTCATTGACGAGAATTAGAGGTTGAGAATTTTGATCTCCTAAAATTGGGATTTGGAAGGCCAGCAGGCCAATTCAGTTCGATATTGGATTATCGTCAACCTACAGATTAGGTCTGGAAAGGAGATAAAAATTTATATTATATTATTTTGATAACGAATATCACATTGTGGATGCTCAACGGCCTGATTTCGTTGTTTCACCTTGTAGAGGTCACCGTTTTTGTTTGAACCACCGATTTATGAAACATCTTTTCAAAATTTAAATGTAAATTCGAGAAAACTGAGATCACTGGATTGGATTTCCCGACATCGCAGAATAGGCTGGACAGTACCGGAGCAGATAGAGTCTGATGAAAGAGAAGCCCATATCCTTTATCAAAATTTTACAGACAGTTTGGTACAAACTTTTCATGATTTCAAGAGGGCGCGCTGAGCAACGGCGTGATTACAGTGACTGTATAAAGACAGTGTGGCCATACGATGGTCTCATTTTCTATTGGTCGAGCTGAAGTCCGCATGTTTCTACCAAATTTGTTAGAGATTATATATGGTTTACATGTGTTTAGCTTGTGTTTCAACAGATTTAAGCGATATTTTCAAATAATATACGTATATTTAGACGTTTAATAGTGAATATTGTTGTGTTTGTGATGAGTAATGATTAATGTAGATAATGTAAACTGTGCACATATTTTAAATTGTCACAAATTAAAATTAAAAATAATGAAACGATTTGTTATGTTTAGGTTTAAAATTGCTGGGAAAAAAGGCTAAATGAACATAAAAAAACATTATTCCAGTAAATCAATGGATGGCTTCACAATTATAAGAAGTATTTACTTTCATTAATTTTAATGTTATTCCATGCTGATTTCATTTTATTTTTCACCTGACCATAATTTTAGTTGAATAAATGCATAATTGATAATATATACATCAGTTTTCTTTATTAATATATCATTTATACCATGAGTTCAAAAAGAAATTGCATAAGGGTTGGCTATGGAAAATAAAAGTAATGTCAACAGAAAGCTTTAGAATTAATTTACTGTCTGAATTAATTAAATCACTCTTGTTGTCATAAGTTATTTATTGTTACATAAAGCTTGTAGTATACATCAGTGTTTCTCAACCAAAAACGCACCGCGGACCAGTAAAATATATAATTTTCTAACGCGGACCACTAATAATAATTGTTGGTTAATTTTTTGCTCCTTACCATTAATTCTTGTCAAAAAAAGTTTGAAAATCTCGTATTAGCATATGGATTACCTGTTGTATCTAAGGATGCAACGCATTTCACTGATACGTCAGCTACTTTAATTGATTTGTTTCTAACAAATATGGATAAAGCCAAAGTTCACACCATACATGACTGTGATATATCCAAATATAAACCCTGTATTGTTGAGTGTTTTCTCCCAATATCGGCATCACATAAATGTTCAAAAAAATTATTCAGAACTTTCTCAAATAATAATATTGCTTATTTTAAATACTTAATTCAACGAGAGAATTGGGAGACTACACTTAAAAATAGTGAATGTAATAATATGTTTAACGAATTTTATAATATATTTTTACACTGTTATAATACAGCGTTTCCATTGCTGTACGTTGCAGATAAACATATTTATAAAAAGTCGTGGGTCACACATGACATTATTGTTCAATATGACAAAATCAATTCACTATAAATTAGCTAAAATGTATCCTGAATTAAAAAAACTGTATAAAACAGAAAAGGCAAATTTTAATAAATTTTTATGTTACAGCAAGAAGTCATACTACGATAGCATGATATTTAAATCTGATAACAAATCAAAGGTGTCTTGGCAAATTATTAAGGAACACTGTGGTACTAAACCAATGAATCAAGTTCATAAAATTAACCTTAATAATACCGATGTCACAGACAGTAAGATAATTGCAAATCTGTTTAATAATCATTTTATTGACAAAATTAATCATTTAACTTCAAATCTTAAACACAATAGCACTTACACTGATTCTAGT
Organism: Liopterus haemorrhoidalis; assembly: GCA_963971575.1. Taxonomy (NCBI): domain Eukaryota; kingdom Metazoa; phylum Arthropoda; class Insecta; order Coleoptera; family Dytiscidae; genus Liopterus; species Liopterus haemorrhoidalis. The sequence goes on from OZ020620.1 coordinate 27,678,317, forward strand.
AAGATAGCTACAGCCAATATGTTTTTATTTCCTACAGATAAACACGAGGTAAAGAATACTATCCTAGATATTTGCAATAAAACTTCTACTGGAGTTGATGAAATACCCTGTAAATTACTCAAGCATTGCTCTGATTATATAGCGTCACCCCCAGTGACGGATTATCGCCTTAGACAAAAAAGACATTTGTCTTGGGCCCGTAATTTTCAAGGGCCCGGATTTGGGTGGTGAGGAACTTTTTTTTTTGCTTTTCACTTGGATTTGGGAGGTGAAGTTCTTTTCTTTTTGCTCTTCACTTGGATTTGGGAGGTAAGGACCTTTTTTTGTTTTTTTTTTAAAACCTTGTTGAGGGCCCGTAAATCAAAAATGTCTTGGGCCCGGCGAAGGCTTAGTCCGCCACTGGTCACCCCTCTCGCTTATCATTAATTCTTCATTTAGCACTGGAGTATTTCCGGATTCTCTAAAAGTCTCTAAAGTTGTTCCAGTCTTTAAGAATGGCTCTAAAACATCACTGGAAAATTACAGACCTATTTCTGTCCAAAGTTGTTTTTCTAAGATCTTCGAAAAAATTTTTTTATATCGCTTAATCTCATATTTAGATAAATACTCCTTATTAGCAGAGATCCAACATGGATTTATTAAAAATAGATCTACAGTGTCTGCCATTTATTCATTTATCCAAAATATATACTTAGCTCTAGATAGTAAAAAAGGCAGCCTAGGAATGTTTTTTGATTTATCAAAAGCATTTGTTTGATTTATCAAAAGCATTTGACACTATTGATCACAAAATTCTTGCACAAAAACTTCATCTATTTGGTATATCTGGTATACCAAATAATTGGATCATGTCTTACATGTCACATAGGTCACAACTGGTATCTGTCACCTCTAATGGCAAAACTTCTAGATCGGACATTCGTGAATCCCACACTGGGGTTCCCCAAGGCTCTGTGTTGGGTCCAATATTATTTCTTCTATTTATTAACGATCTTAAGGATCATCTTCATACAGGCACCTTGTGTCAATATGCTGATGACACCAATTTGCTGCTAAATAACCCGCATTGTGTATTACGGCCAACGAATGTTTTGGAGTCTTCAACCAGTGGTGTCTAACCAATAAGCTTTTGCTTAATAAACAGAAAACATCATTCATAAATTTTCATCATTATCAAAACCAACCAATTTTAAGCCCGCTAATTCGAACGCCTCGGTCTACTTCTATTCAACAGGCTAACTGTGCTAAATTTCTGGGAATCATTTTAAATCAAAATCTATCGTGGTCTCCACATACTGACTACATTAACCTAAAATTAGCATCTGCGTGCTAGGCACTCAGGAGATTACGTGACTTCGTCTCTTTGGCATCACTTAGGTCAGTATATTTTGCTAAATTCCATTCTATTCTTTCTTATGGTATTCTCTTTTGGGGTGCCTCAAGTGATAGCAAAAAATTTTTCTTGCAACAAAAAAGAGCAGTGCGCATCATGATGTTTAAAAATTCTAGAACATCTTGCAGAGACCTATTTAGCTCATTAAAAATTTTAACATTACCATCAGTCTATATTTTTGAATGTGTAGTATTTGCCAAAACACATCTGAACTATTTTAATGTCAATAACTTTCAACATAATTATGAAACAAGGAATAAATCTGCTTTAACCACTGAAATGCATAAAACCACGCTATATGCACACAGCCCTCGCTTCATGGCCGCTAAGCTATATAATCAGGTTCCCAATAACTTGAAAAATATTCATGATATCCATATTTTTAAAAGAAAATTTAATTTTTTTTTGCTGGAACATAACTTTTATTCTAATGGTGAATATCTTAATTTTTGAACTGTCTAACATCCTTTCTGTAAACAGGTTTTGTAACATGACAATATCATGCTACATGTAATATTGACATCTTATGTGCATCTAAGATGCTTACATTATATAATGTTATGTATTGTAAGCTAATTATGTAATGTAAGATAATGAACTATGACTATGACAGGAGGCATAGTCATAGTCATAGCATTTATGTACTCTAATAGGCTCAATAAAATTATTATTATTATTATTATTATTATTATACTAAATATATTTATTTCAAATATTTTTTAAGCCAAATTGACTGCAGTGCTAGAAACACAAATAAGAAAAAAGGATAGGATAGTCGCGAAAATGTCAGCAAATCCATGGAATTTGGAGAATTAAAGCCATCAAATGTATATTCTTTAGATGTTCTGAGAAAATGCCGCCAGGAAGCTTTACAATGCAAAATAAATTTTAATCCAGTTGCACAATGTCCAATAAACTCTTTACTAATTTTAAAGTATACAAAGAACAGCAAACAATATATGTAATATTATTGTAAAGAAAACTACTTACGCTAGTTCTAGATGCCGCTGGTTCTCTAGTTAAAAAAATGCAAAGCCCTTATGACAATACATCTGCAAATATTTTTTTATATGCAGGATTTATTCATTTAGGTAGTAAATCCGGCAAAAAACCAGTAGTTCAGATGTTGTCTGAGGCGCATGATGTCAACAGTATTTGCTACTGGTTGAAGAGCTGGTTGGATTCTTGTATTCCGTCTCTGAAAATAATTGTCTTTGACCATTCTATGGCTCTATTAAATGCCATCACAGCAGCATTTGAAAACTGTACTTTAAAATATTATGTGGCTCATTGCATGAATTTTTTATTTCATGGTAAGCATGATACATCTCTAAAAGTACAATTAAGAATTGATTAGAACAAAATGGAAAAGTCTTAGTGGAAAAACTAGGCCTTTTAAAGATGTTTATATTCAGACACTAGTACTACTAATGAAGGAAGAATATTTTACAAGAGCTATAAAAATATCTTCCATTATTTTTATTTGTCCTTAGGAAACCAGTAAAAAAAGATTAAAATTATTAATTGCTCATCTGGTTATCTTGGGTATACATGAATATCCAGTTGTTAATGAACATAAAGAAGATGAGGATTTAAAATATGAAGAAATTAAATGGATATCAAATATTAAATTGGCTGTAACTGAAATATTTAAAATAGTTGCCGATAGTGAAAATTATTATTATTATTTTTTTTTATAGAAAATATGTAGTTTGTCATTAGTTAGAAGTACCCAGCAAACATTTTTATACGGGCCAGTACTGGTAAAGCACATACTCTCCGGCATTGAAAGTAATGGGCCAGTGCTGGCATTTCGTACTGGGTCAGTACCCCGGTGTCCCGTGGCCCTTAGCTAGCCCATTGATGTATCAGTTGCTGGCCCAGCAACGGTAAAGTGCATTGAAAGTAATGGGCCAGTGCTGGCATTTTGCACTGGGCCAGTGCTGGCATTTCGCACTAGGCCAGTGCTGGCATTTTGCACTGGGCCAGTACCCCGGTGTCCCCGTGGCCGTTAGCTGTATTGATGTATCAGTTTCTGGCATAGTTGCATTAAAAAATAATCGCATTAGTTGCAAGATTTATTTCTGACGGACCAGTGCTTATATTATACCCACTCTCTAGTGTTTCAAATGTAACATATGTGTACTTACTCAGTATTAAAATAAATTAATGGTTAGGTGCAAAATAAATACTCTTTTGGCCATTTTCACCATCGTTGAATAAATTTATTTAACAAATAAAGTTGACAATATCGCATCGGTTTTAAACTATTAATGAAGAAATTAACATTGCTGTCAATAGAATGATGCGATATTGTTAACTTAAGTTGTTAAATAAATTTATTCAACGATGGTAAAACTGACCGATTGTAAATTGTATTAACAGTTATAATTTATTGATTTATTTATAAATATTAAATAAATATAATTTCAGGAATAACAGGAATTAGTTTATTTAATTTATTAATTTAATGAAGAATTTTAAGAAAATGGTTTTCTGCCATTTCGGCCAAACCAATTGCATTCTAAAGATAAGGGGTGACTAATAATTTTCGCCAATATTCGTCTTGTATTATCTACCACATCTTTCCCCCCTGACTTGAAGAGTGCCAACCTAAAGAAATCATACTTGTTAAAATAAATTCAATAATCAAATTTTATAAGCATTAATGCTATAAGCTGTTCACTTTTGTAAGAACAAACTAGATCTGGTTATTTTGGTGATTTTTATAGTGTATTACTGACTTTTAGAAACTTGGTTATATTGTAAAAAAAGCTTTACAGTTTTGGATTAAGTTTGTATTATTTTAGGTTGGTATTATATTTACAAAATATTTAAGATGTCACTATTCAAAATGAAATATGACAAATTATATTTTTTAAATGACATATTTATAATCTTGTAACAGATTTATTAATAATTGAAAATTTTATTACATGAAAAAAACTATGATTGAACTAAACTAAAAATTAAACAATTTAACATGAAATAGTTTGTGTAAACTACGTCCTTAAATCTAACAAAACACACACAAATCACAATAACAAACTGTATAATTTTCACAAAACAATAACTATTCAAATATACATCTTGACAAATACACATCTGTCCACCAACACGTATCAACTTGTACTGGCTATCGAGGGGGTACTGGCCGTTAGGGCGTTTTATGACTCTGAACAGTCAGACCCTTCAAATTATTACATTCAAAAAAAGTTTAGTTTTAAGTAAAAAGTATAAAAATATTTGCTTGGATTAATACAAATAAGGAGTGCTTATAAAATGCTGGTAAAGTACTTCGTATAGGCGGTATGCGAAATACAAATGTGAAGTACATTATTAATACTGGCGTTGCACTTATTTTTGGTGCCAGCAGTAAAAGCAGTTTCCCGGCATTCGGCCGTTAGTTAAATGTTTTCTGGGTAGTTACAATTAAAGCTTATTAACAAGTTTAACTGGCTTAGTAAAAATAAATATAGAAAAACTAACTCACCTCTCTTCTATTCCATATTTATCACTTTCTTACCGGGGAAAGTCAGGGAGGATAAAGATTTTACCATTACGGTTAAAATAAATGAAGACAGGGGCAATGAAAGGAATACCTCTTGTGAGATGAATTTAACTCGGCAGGTATATCCATCGAATTGGTGGAAGTTGCCCCGGGAAGAGGGACATTCTGAAATGGGATGGAAGGAGACAACCGGACACCGATAGCAGCCGGAAGGAGACGAGATGTCAGTCCTGCAAGGAGCGGTGTCGTAAGGGGGGGGGATACTCCAACGAGAATAACCCCCAGTCTAGCGAAGTAGAAAACGACTGGGGTCAATAAAATTAATGGTTATAAATAAATAAAATTATCTAGTAATTAGTAACTTAAGAAATAAAATGTATCAAAATATGATAGAATAAAAAAAGGTAACATATATAAAAAAGAGTTTTAATTAACAAACCCTCAAACAAGAAATAAGCAGTGATATATTTAGAAACAAAAAACGTCTTAGAAAAAGAACAAAAACATTTTTTTTCTCTCCTAAATTTTATGAAAATATGTGATGTTTCTTTTCTATTTTCTATCGAAGAAACATTAAATGAAATTAAAAATAATATCGCAGATTTAATCACTATAAAGAATGATTTTGCAGATATGAAAACATCCGTTAGTTTTATATCTGAGAACTATGATAAACTGGTGAAAGAACTTCAAAATAATAGAATGGAAATGAAGAACTTAACTAGGGAAGTCCAAAGCCTGCGGGCAGAAAGTAAAGAAAAAGAGAAGAAAATTAAAGATCTGGAAGACCAAGTTGCAACCTTAGGACAGTATACCAGGAACCAGAATGTTGAGATACACGGTGTAGCACCTGTGAGTGGGGAAAATTGCAAAAGCATTGTTCAGAAAATTGCCAATGAATTAGAGCTGGATATAAAAGAAGAAGATGTGGATATTTCACACCGACTTCGCAGCTCCAGACCAGGTATTCATCCGCTCATTGTTGCGCGTTTTACTACTAGAACAATGAGAGACAACTTAGTCGAAAAAAAAGGTCCTAGTAATAACCAATAGAAATATTCCAGGCTTAGGTATTGGCTCAAGGGTGTATATAAATGAACATATTACGAGCACAAATAAAAATTTATTATGGCTCGCAAAAATCCGAGCAAGAGAAGTAGGGTATAAATTTGTCTGGTTTAAACATAGTAAAATACTGGTAAGAAGAAGTGAAGAATCTCCTATAATAAGAATTTTTACTGAAGAAGACATTCAGACTAAAATGGTCAAGGTGAGTCAAAGTTCTGGTTAATAAGATTTTCGCGTTTAAATATTGAATACATAGGTATATATAAAAATAATTGTAATACTATGGCTGATCTTAATATAGAATCATTAATTTCTGAAATAGATAATACTTCATTAAACACTGAAATTGCGCATACGATTTCACAATTTAATAATCTAGTAGAAAGTTTTTCTGAAAAATTAGTAAATGTAAAAATATTTCATACAAATATAAGAAGTATAGCCAAGAACTTTGACGCACTACAAGCCTTAATATCTCAAATTAAATGTAAATTTGATATTATTGTTTTATCAGAGACTTGGCAAGTAAACGCTTTGGAATATTTCCATATTACTGGCTATAGTACCTATTACAATGATAGTAGGTTTAATCAAAACGATGGAGTTGTAGTTTTGGTCAAGACAAATTGTGCGCATACTGTAAAAATATAAAAATTTTGGAAACAATTATAATCTAATGAGAATTGAAATCACAATAAATAAACATAAATTTGGCTTGACCTCAGTCTACAAACCTCCACCATTTGATTCTGAAAGTTTCATAAATAATATATCTTCTTATTTTCAAAATTATTGTAAATTAACTAATGAATTATTTTTGGGTGATACAAATATTGATATATTAAACACTACTAACCTGCAAGTCAATAATTATCTTAATGTTTTAAGTCAGTTTGGGTACATATCTTGTATAAATAAACCTACTCGATATAAAACTTGTCTTGATCATATATTTTTGAAATCACATTTCAACAAAAATAATCTTTTATCTGTAGTTCTAAATTCTAAAATTACGGACCATAGCCCTACATTTTTGCAGATTAATGTTGACAGCAAAGAAAAACCTAATAATGAAAGAAATTTATTAGAAATATTCAAAATAGATTTTGACACGTTAAATTGCAATTTAAAAAATATAAACTGGACAGATATTTTACATGACAACATCGATAATACCATTGAATCATTTACGAATAAACTTGTCTCTAACATTAACAGCTGTTCAAAACGTATTTCATTCAAAAGTAAGAAAAGAACTCCTTGGATCACTACAGGTTTAGTTAAGTCCATAAATATTAGAGATCGCTTATATAAAGAATGTGCAAAGTTTCCCGAAAACGATAAAATCAAGCATTGTTACCTAACTTATAAATATAACGTTGTAAAACTAATTAAACTTGCAAAACAAAATTATTATAGAAACAAAATTCAACTAAATGTAAATAACCCCGAAAAAATCTGGCAATTGGCTTACGAATCTTTAAACAAAAAGAAACATGTTGGATCATGTATTTCTAGTATTAAAATTAACAATAATGATATAACTTGTAAACAAACAATTGCTAATGAATTTAATAAATACTTTATAAATGTAAGTTCTCTGATTTCGAATAATATCAACAAAAATTCAAGTAAACAAACTGAAATGTTAAACCAAATTGAACGTAATTCTAATACACTATTTTTTGCTCCAACAGATCCAAATGAGATAATTGAGTTAATAGGTACTTTAAAAAATAATACGTCCCCGGGTCATGATGGTATAACTTCTGAAATAATAAAACAAAATGCAAAATCGCTGTCTAGTCCTCTGGCCATTATTATTAACAATTGTTTTGAGCGGGGCTATTTTCCAAAATCCTTCAAAAGTTCTGTGGTTAAACCCTTACATAAGTCCGGTAGCCATTACAATGTGAAAAATTATCGTCCAATCTCCTTAATAACAAATTTTGCAAAATTATTCGAAAAACTAATAAAAAAAAGGCTAGTGTCATTTATAAACAAATATAAAATTATTTCTAATAAACAGTACGGTTTTACTGCAAATAGATGCGCGGAAGATGGAATAGCCCAGCTCACAAAATATATATACTCTGGACTGGATAATTCGCGGGCTTGTTCGGCAATTTTTTTGGATCTTGCAAAGGCCTTCGACACTGTAGATCATGTTATTTTGTTGAAAAAATTAGAAATATATGGTATACGCGGGTTACCGTTACAATTATTACAAAATTATCTAACGGGAAGGAAACAAAAGGTATTTATAGAAGGTGTTTACAGTTCGGAGGAATCTATAATATGTGGGGTACCACAAGGAACTGTTTTAGGACCTATTTTATTTCTGTTGTACATAAACGACCTCTTAAAAAATAACGAAATTAATGGTCAACTATTATCATACGCAGACGATACGGTGTTGTTTATTGAAGCTGACAACTGGGAAACAAATAAGAATATTGCCGAACATGATTTAAAAATTATTAAAAACTGGTTAGATTTGAATATTCTAACTTTAAATTACGAGAAAAGTCAGTTCCTCTCTTTTATAATCTATGATAACGTGCAACCAAATCTCGAAAATACTACAATACATAAACCTGATTGTTCTGTGCATAACTGTAAATGCATCCAGATTAGTAAAGCAACATCTGTAAAGTATTAAGGAGTAATAATAGATAATCACATAAGTGGGACAAGCATATAGATAAAACAAGTAATAATCTAAGAAGAACGCTTTTCATTTTTAAAAAATTAAGAGAAATGGTACCTGTTACAATTCTGAAACAATTTTATTACGGTTTGGTACAATCTATAATTAATTACGGATTAATAGCTTGGGGCGGAGCAGCAGAGCTTTATATTAATAAACTGAAAATAATAAAAAAAATAATTATTAAAATAATCTTACGAAAAAACTATTTTTGGAACTGCTGAACTGTATAGTAGCTGGGGTTTAATGACAGTACCCCAGTTATATACTTTAAAAATTTTAAAATACATTAAAAATCATCCCGATGAAATAGTTTCAATAAATCACTGCTACAGTACAAGGAATAAAACAGCAGCATCTTTGCATAGGGCAGCTAAAAGTGTTGGGCAGAGAAGTTTTGTATATTTCCTCCCAAAAATTTATAATGCATTCCAAAGTTTTATAGAAAATAATGAATTAAAATCCAAAAGTAATTTCAACTACTCCTATTGGATAAAATAATTTTGTAGAACCCAGAATAATTGTTTACTTGCTATATAATAAAATAAAAATGACTATGTTAACTTAATTATTTCGATCAAAAACTTGCATTTCCTTTATTTTTTGTTCTTTTTTTTAGGTTAAATTTATATGATATTTCACAATCATTAACCTTCACACAAACACAAACTTATAATATTTGTGTAAAGCCACATTCAGACTGTTTGCAGTTCTTTGTGGCATTGTTCTTATTTTATTTCTCAATTATTATATATATATATTATTTTGTACATAGTGTATTTTGTAACAGAGTAATTAATGTTCATGTGTATAAAATGTGTGAGAATAAAATAAATTGAATTGAATTGAATATTTATAAGAATCTTATAGGGCTTTAGGGCAAACTAAATTATAAGATAAAAACTAATCTTCAAATGACTCTTTGAATTTTAGATTGTTCATTATTATCAGTGTCATTGTCGTTGAAGGAGAAATTGCAGCAAAGATAGTAACAGGGGCTTATTGGAAACAGTTACCCGAAACTGTAATTTACGAGGCATTCATCTCATTGATGTAGACCGGGACATTTATCGACATTAGGTATACCGAAGATAAAGGAAATTTCTCCAGCCACCTCTATAAACAAGTGGGGAATAACAAAATAGTAAGATCAAGAAAGGAAGATAGTACCCCGAAACCATACAGTCAAGAAAACAACGCCAAAGAATGCAATATGCAGGACAGCTGAACGAATTAACTTCAACGACATGGACGGCACTGAACGATTTTCAAAATTTATAACAAACAAAATATTTCGCATTGACGACCGATAATGTTTCAGCAGCATTCGAGTTCAAGGGACAAGAAAAGAATGAAGAAAACAACAACGTTAAAAGAGAAAAAAGATGATTCTTGGGTTTATTGGAGACGCATTCAATTGGTGCTGTGGTGTCGCAACGGAAGAGAAGGTAAATAATTTGATACCGAGAGATAGCCAGCTGGACAGCAAAATATGACAACTAAAAACAGGTTTACATGACAGTTTTTAATATTTATCGGACCATTTCAAAAATAACGACAGTAAAATACATAAGACATTTAAGGGTGTAGAAGCCAGAATCATGGAAACGCAGAGTTTTGCAAAAAAAATACTAAAGAAGAAGATGAAATCAAATGGATGAACCAACAGACAATTCTGTCACAAGCTAATAGGTTAAAACGCATATTACAGATCCTTAAATATCTCCGTCAAACAGAAATCCTTTCTTGATGTAAAAACAAAAACATTCCTATACAAACAATAACCCCTCCAATTCCTTATACCGATCTTAAAAGATTATCCTATAATTTAGAAAACATTGGAATGCAATTATCCATACCCATTGACGAAATATCCGGAAATTATAAACTTCCAATAGCTGATTGCCTTATAAGCCATAAGACCGTAACGGTTCATATCAAAATAACGATAACTTAAATCACAAAAAAATGGAAATTATTAGAACTTCAATCAACTCCATTCGGATGGTTCAACGACACATGCATTTTAATGCATAACCATTGGTACATAGTACACGGACAAAACGTGAAACAAATCACAGGAGCCGGACTTAAGAAAATAATAACAAATTTATTAACTTCGCTAACGTTTCGATTTTATTTAAATCTTCATCAGAGCTACAAAGATATATAGAAAAATAGAATTATTAAATTGGTAAGTTTATATGTATAAAAATATGATAGTGTTCAAATTTAACAAGTCAAGTAGTTAAAATAAGCATTACAAAATTGTCGGAATTTAAAATATAACATAAAATAATTATTAAATAATAAAAACATATCAAATATGAGTTAAAGAATAAAAAACACAATGTTAAATTTATATTACCTTAGTTAATAGTCAGGATATAAAATAAAAGTTTTAAAATTAATAACGAACACATCATATTGTCCGGTTATTGAACTCAGAGATAAGCAATGAATAAGCCACGTATGAATTTGAAAAAGGGTTTGAGATGGTTGAAACCAGTAAGTAACGCTATCTATTAATAAATTAGATTTTGATTATTAGGTGAAATATGTTAGATTTAGAATTTTTTTAATATATTACAATAGATGGCGCTTATATTATCACAGTCGGTTTTAAAGTTAACTAATTTAGGGTTCTGAATTATATGTATGCTCTCAGTAATCAACCTTTTACTGAGATTGTCTACTTTATCTAAGATTTTAGTTTGTTCAAAATTAAAATTGTGATTAGTGGTGAAGTAATGGGTACTGAGTGCCGTGTTTTCTTTTTTATTTTTAAATTTATCCTGACAGCTATTTTTCATTGCTTATCTCTGAGTTCAATAACCGGACAATATGATGTGTTCGTTATTAATTTAAAAACTTTTATTTTATATCGTGACTATTAACTAAGGTAATATAAATTTAACATTGTGTTTTTTATTCTTTAACTCATATTTGATATGTTTTTATTATTTAATAATTATTTTATGTTATATTTTAAATTCCGACAATTTTGTAATGCTTATTTTAACTACTTGACTTGTTAAATTTGAACACTATCATAATTTTATACATATAAACTTACCAATTTAATAATTCTATTTTTCTATATATCTTTGTAGCTCTGATGAAGATTTAAATAAAATCGAAACGTTAGCGAAGTTAATAAATTTGTTTTTATTTTCTGACTGGTCCGAATCCCATTACCTTCAACTACAATTACTAACTTACGGACGTAACTCATCTAATCAAGATTAATATTAAACTAAGGAATGGAATTTTACCTAAAAGATTAAAAGAGTCGCTGGTTATACCTACCACTTTTCAATCGGGCGAAAATAACAGGCACAAATAAAGTGGTAGAATACAGACCGATTAATACGAGGGTCACCTTTTATGTTTATACAAACGACCACTAGGTGGGAATATTGAAATAAATCATTACTATATTCGTAAAATTTTACATTCGTTATTGTGAAATCAGTGGCAGCTAGTAAATTAACCGAGTAGTTTGTTGACAGTGACCGTTTAAAAAAACAAGTTTGTGAAAAAATGGATATTACTCGTGAAGGTTTTCGTTGGATGATTTTTTACGATTTTAGTGAAGGTCTAACTCAACAATAATGCGTAAATTCGCTTCGTTCAACTTTTGGTAATGAAACACCACCAGAAAAACTGTTTACAATTGGTTTGCAGAATTTCGTCGTGGTCGTGAGTCCGTCAGTGATGAATCTCGTGAAGGTCGACCAAAATCGGTTGTGATTTAAAAAAACATCGATACTGCGCCCAAAATGATTGAAGAAGATCGGCATGTGACTTACCGTGAGATAGAAGCATCTTTTGGCATATCGCAGACTGCAATACATTTGATCTTGCATGAACATTTAGCTGTGAAAAAGATCTATTTCCGATGGATTCCACATAATTTGACCGAAGCTCAAAAAAAGGCTCGAGTTGATTGGTGTGAGGAAATGCTAAAAAAATTCAACCTAGGCACTGCAATATCCGTATACAACATCATTACAACCGGAAACTAGGCAACAATCCACTGTTTGGGTCTTCCAAGATGAACCGAAACCTACAAAAGTTGTTCGTTCACGAAGCACTTCCAAGAAAATAATCGCTTGTTTCTTCAGTTGTACTGGACATGTCGCAACCATTCCTTTAGAGGATCGGAGAACAGTTAATGCAACGGTAAACATCGCATCATTTTCAACATGACAGCACGCTCCCAGACAGCACGTCAAACAAGGAGAAAAACATTGAAATAATGTCTCTTTGCCCGCATTCCTGATTTATCTCTTAACGACTTTTTTTTGTTCCCCAATGTCAAACAAAAAATGCGTGGACAGCGATTTTCATCACCTCAAGAATCTGTTGAAGCCTGTTTTAGATACCAACTTCAGAGTGGAAAAAATGTTTCGAGAATTGGTTTGAACGCATGCAAAAGTGTATAAATCTTAAAGGCGAGTATTTTGAAAAGCAATAAAAAAGTTTGTTCCTAAAAAAAAATTCTATTTTAGTTTTTGTAAAAACTTATAATAAATATTAAATAAATTACAATTAAGTTCTATGCAAATGCTATCGAATAACATTTACTAAAAATCAGAATGTAATTAAACATAATTATGTAGTGGAGTTTTGTGTCTAGACGGATAAATATAATTGTGATTTGTCTAATCTATTTGTGTTATGTGAGAATACGGGTTTACGCGGTCACATTCTTAAACTTAAACACGAAAAATATCGGAAGAAAGTGCGGGAAAGTTTTTTGACTAATCGTGTTTTTGATCTTTGGAATAGTCTGTCTAGCTCTGTTGTCAGTTCCAATAGTGTGAATATTTTTAAGAATAATTTAGATAATTATTTTAATAGTATATAGTTTATGTTTGACGATATTAGCTACTATTTGGTTATTATATTTATATTCTGTCATATTATTTTGTATTTCATTATTGTTATAATATTTTGTATTATTATTTTGTTTTCGATTTCTTTATAATAGTATATAGTTTAAGTTTGATTTAATATTAGATATATTTTGTTACATTTTATGTCCACTCTTGTTTGTACCACCGATGTATTAATGAATGTACTTGTATCGAAGCTTTACAAGCCTTTGGCTTCTGCTTCTTGGACAAATTAAATAATAATAATAATAATAATAATAATAAAGTTAAGCTTGTAGTCCTGATAGTTGGTGTTTTGGGTGGCATGAAAGCCTCCTATCGAAGGGAAATCGAGTCCATTCCCGCCTGTAGATCTTCTGCCAACTCTTTGATCTGCAGGATGCAGAAAGCAGTGCTGCTCGGGTCGCTACGCATTGTGCGGGCACTAGATCTGACGTAATTTCCGCGGCTGCATATCGCCAGGGTTTGGGATGCAGTCGTGTGTATTTAGCTCCACTAGTCTCTAGTATGACGCGGCTCAAAAGGTTGCTGAAGTTTGAGATTAGTGGACGCTTGTCAAGACCTGACAAACCCCATAATAATAAAAATAATAATGTACTAGATACCAGCGCAATCCAAATTGCGTCACCTATTAAAGATCTGGCGAAATAGATCATATAGACCAAATGTCAGTTAGATTTTGTGCTGAGAACTGGTAGTAAATTCCCACACTTTTGAACTTCTATTAAACTATACAATGCCTTTGCGCTTTGTCTTCTGCATTGTTGCACTGTAAAATGAAATTCGCAGTATCACATATTCAACCAGCTTGAATTCATACAAAAGAAATTAATTTCGTATCTAGTAACATCTCACCCTATTTCAGCTTGATGAGTCTTTTTGACCCACAAGTACCGACCGTACTGATACCTGTAACATTTTTAAAATTAACTGTATAGTGCTGTCGTATAAAATCAGCCTAAGCGCGTAATCGGCGCAAACATTATTTAATTCATCGGAGTACGAGGGTTGCCTCTTATATTTCGGGATTGCGCTAAACTTTGACGTAAAGTTTGACATTTTTTACGGTATATGTACTCAGAACGTTTTGACGTACGAGCGCTATATGTGTTGTTTATAATAACTTGAAAAAAATCATTTCGGCTAAAAATGGAATTAAATCATGAGCGAATTTGAGCGATTATTTTTTACAACTTTCGACGTGGATTAACCCAATAACAGTGCATCGATGAACTTAATTCGACTTTTGGCGATAAAGCACCATCAAGGAATACTATTTATCGATGGTTTGCCGACTTCAATCGTGGCCGTAGTTCGCTTGAGGACGAATTTCGTGAAGATCGTCCAAAATCGGTTGTTGTTCCGGAAAACATTGCTGCTGTGCGTGAACTGATACTGCAAGATCATCAAGTGACTTATCGTGAGTTTGGGGTATCCTTGAGCATTAGGAACCAGCATCATTCACTGTAGCAATAACATTTGTTCGCGTTGAATCCTACATAATTTGACAATCGTAGTGGAAAAAGCCTCAATCGGAGTGGAAAAAGTGCTTCGAAAATTGGTTCAAATGCATGCAAAAGTGTATTGGTCTTCATGGAGAATATTTTGAAAAACAATAAAACCATTTTTGTTGATAAATAATTGTTTTTGATCTCAAATCCCGAAATATAAAAGCCTACCCTCGTAACCTTGGTCAAAACCTTGTCGCCACTTTTAAGGGTTAAGTGACGAGTGGTCAAGGGTTAAGCTCTTTAAATAATGTACCAATGATAAATAATCGAACTTTTTTCAATTAATTTAAAAACACTGAAGTGTCTTTTTCATGTGTTTATATAAACACGTATTTGTACTCTACTACTAACTAAATAACTAATTGCACAATTAATTTTATTTGTGGTACTACATTTTATGACACTACTTAATAGTCAATCCCTTTTTCGTTTTACTTATACTTTATTTGACACCTGCAGTAATTTTGTACATTGTATTTTAATGAAGTTCCAGTGTTGGGCATGTCTCATAAACAACTCTTTCTGAATGAATAAACGAATAGGTACATAAATAAATCAACTTACCTTTTCTGTCCTTACACGCCACCTAAACATTGGGAATTTAGTATAATAATTATTATTAAGAGATGTACCCCGAAGCTAAATAAGTAAAAAATTGATGTGAAGTGTAAATTTCACACATTTCAGGGTTTCGCAGGTATTTAGTAAGTGAATGATGATTATTTGGGATGCCAAAACAAATTTTATGTTAAAATATTTTTTGCTAATTTTAATTCGAATGCCTAATACCATTATTTAGGTTTCTAAATATTTGCAGTATTTTTGTTATATAGCAAGGTTCATTAAGATTTTGAAAATTGCGCCTATGGTTTCCATTGGTTGTTTAAGTCATAAGCTCCGGCCCTCTGATTTCGTATACATTCAAACATAGAATTAAATTATAATTTCAACACTTCCCACTGGTTATTAAATTAATTAAATGCAACATTTGCCAAAATATAACTAGAATTTTGACAAAATAATTAAAAAAAAATAAAAATGCAAAAAAAAAATTGACAAGGAAGCGAACCGTAGTTCGCAACTTAGGAAGCGAGAACGCTAACCATTAGACTACGGACGTTTACTCGTTTACTGTGTTACATAGCGAATTAAATATTTTACATATTTTAGTTAAAAACACAAAAAATGCGCTATATTCCGAAAACATAATCTGATCAAAAATCCTGCTGTACTATTCCAGTTCACACCAATGTACATTACTTAGAATATTTTCAGATTTTTAGTTTAAACCATCTGGGCTACAGGATGTAGGACAAAACATTTTTTGCACAATTTTGGCAAAAATCGCTTCAAAATAATTTATTTTGCAAAAATAAAATTTTGATCGTTAATCCACCTACTAAGGGCTTTCATTTGATACTCTACTCAGAATTTTAAAAAAATCTAGGTTTAGCCGTTTGGCTACAATTTTTACCGAACAGACAGACAGACAGACGACAAAATGACGGGTTTTTTGGTCATACCTACAAAACCCTAAAAAAGAGAAAATGTACTGTTGCCGATCGGAGTAGCGTAGTAACACACGTGCCCTACGCTGCTAAAGAAAAATTAGAATCATCCTTGCTAATTGCCTTATTACCAAAGGCCATAAACGTGAATTGTTAGGCCAAAAATATGTACTCTTTAAAAGGGACTTCCTGGCCATCCTCGATATATTCATTGCTTACAATGAGTTTAAAAAGTATCCATAAAAAAAATCCAATATCGTATTTATTCCAAATATTTCCATCATCTTTCGTATAATGTGTATAGAAAATATGATTTTAATTTGTCAAATTTTTCTAACAATATTTAAAAAAAAAACATACACAAACATGTGCAACTGTCATGCTTGGTCCATTATTTATAAGGAACGGTTAATAATTACAGTGGAGTAAGACAAAATATTATTACAATTATTCAAATGTGTGTAAAAAATTAATTCTTTCAATAACAAACTTATCCCTTACATCATAGGTTCTCAAACTTTTTTTTTGAGTACCCTTTATGTCAATTCCAGAACAGGCGCGTACCCCCAAAAAGGTAAAAAAAAATCGGAACAATTTGAAAATTGTTAAACAAAGCAGACTTGACTGAAAAAAACATACATGAACATACACTAAAAATACGCAATTAAAATTTTAAATAAAATATTAGAATCAATTTCCAATTTTGACAAATTAAAATAATACTTGTATATATGGCTTTATGAGTGTATGTTTATGTGAATGATCTCGCGTACCCCCAATAGATGCTTCGCGTACCCCCAGGGGTACGCGTACCCCAGTTTAAGAACCTATGCCTTGCATAATCCTACGTTTAACCTACGTTTTGCTAAATGAATATTTAGCAAAACGTAGGTTTATGAGAAATGTTCGCAACTAATAATTAACAAATCTTAAAAAGGAAAATAACAGTACTTTAGAATAAATGTATAAATTTATTTATTTCTTATTCTTAATATAAAGAAGTCAGATTTTCGTAACAATCACTGCAGGAAACTTTCGCTGTAGTGGTTTCGTTTGAATAACTCTAAGTAGTATGATTGTTTTCACTATTATCTAAAATATTTATTGTGGCTAGATTTGAACTGCTGTCTGTTTGATCATTGGACTTCAAAAAATCTTGTGTTACTTTTAATATTTTCATTCGATAGGACATTTTGTCATAAGGTGATAAAGTTTTGACATGTGGTAGTAAACTTTTAAAAAAATTCAAATCATCGTCTTCATCTGCCTTTTGTAATTTATTTTTTTCTAAACATTTCATTTTTTTCTTTTCCAGTATTATTTCCAGTAATGCAGAACTTCGATTTTCATTTGCCGAACGCTTTCTTTTTATATTAATATTTCGATTAATCTCTGCTGAACTTGAAGGCCTAGATGAGGATGGTGTTGCTGGTTCTGCACACTCTTGAGGAGAAAATGGAACAGTTTCATCTGCTAATGACAGCGATCGTTGGCACTCGTTTTCATCAACATATTCTTGTGAATTCTGGGAAATATCGTTAAAAACTTCCTCCATTTTTGCAAAATTTTCTCCAGATGATCTAGGTGTAAACTGATCTTTCAAAAATAAAAGATTTTGAAAATATTTCCATTGGCCTTTGTAGGAACTCATTTCAGGTTCTCCTGATTTTGATTTAGGAATAGTCGTCAGGATAGTCCTGAATTTATCCCTCAATGCTTTCCATTTATTTCTTGCTAAAATTCCTGAAAGAAAAATAGAGATATATTAATATCATTGTTTTTATTATTACATGCTAACTCGAACACTACTAGCCCGAAAACTAGCGTTCTTAACTCAGGAGTAAATAATACTCAAAAATGATACGTATGGTCGCTTTAATGTTTTTTTTTTTTTTTTTAATAGGTACATGTCAATATTTGTACGAGAGTTACAGTTGCAAAAATTTTAACAGAGACAGTACCTTAATATCTTAAAGCAATTATTATATGATAAAACTCCGAAACAATCGGACATATGTATAAAATTAGTGTTAAAAGGTCTATTTTGTTTATATATACTCAACCACAAAAAAAAAGCCAACGTTTTTCTGGTATAAAATTGAATATATTTTTCTATTGGACCAAAAATGAAATATTTAGTTTACAATATCTGATGCAGATGTTTACAATACATTAATACAATACATAAATTTATTTATGACTTAACATATAAGAACGGTCTAAACCAGAGTTTCCCAAACTGTACTCCGGGGTGCGTATACTGGTGCTCCGCGAGCAGATTAGACAGAACAGTAAATAAAATAAATTTGATCAGATTTAAAAATAGTGTTTTTTTTTCAAAACAAACGTTTCACTCAGAAATGATATGCTACTGAAGATAACAAATGTCAGTATAATATTTTATTGCCCCCAATAAATGTAAATAAAGTCGCTCGAATCTCAATAGTTCAGCTGGTCCTTGAAATTTTTTTAACCTTTATGACATACAAATATACAGCTGAGTGACTGTTCTATTACAGAGCTGATATATTACAGGAGCGTCATATAATGCAGTACAAATTCCTTAAAATTTGCCAAATAATAGATAATGGTTGTTGTGATGTTTCATGCAATGAGAATATGAATTGCCTTTATTCTTTATCTCTTATAATTCAGACAGCCAAGTCATAGGGGTGCAGTATTTTTTTTTTTTTTGCTATGATGTTTTTTCGGTGGATCGCTGGCTAACGTACGGATTGTTAAAAAAACTACACAAGTGTGTTCAAATATTATAAAGATAGTATTGCAATAGTTTTTTGTATCGGTATTTTCTATCTTGTATTTTGAAAAGCTTTTTTTGCCCCAGCTCTAGTTATGTTTTTACCGACCTCAACATACATATACATACATATAAGGGAGGTATTGTGATCATACCAATTTTGACATTTTTAAATTTCGATGAATGTCCACGAATTTAGGTTCCTACATAATGTTTTTACTATTTTAAGCAAGACTTCTGTCAGCCTGTCTGTCGGTCCTTGGACACGTGTAAAGCGAATTTGGCTAAACGGATTTTTATGAAACTTCATCCGAAAAGCGGTCATCTAGAAATGGAAGATTTTTGGCGGTTAGTCCTGTAGTTACCACAGCTGACCTTTTTTTCATTACAATCGTTAATTTTATGTTAAAATTATTTCTAGATATACACAGAATACCGTTAAAAGAAAATTAGAAACCTAATATGTTGTCTAAAGTGAATATGATGCACTACATGAAAATATGATGGATTCATGCCATATTGTTCGTAAAAATCAAGTAAATCAGATGACGACCAGAAGAACGATTAAAGAATAAAGAGTATTGTTTAATAAACAATAAATGTGAAAATATACAATACAAAGTGCACGTCGCAACTCTTTTAACTCGGCAGCTAAGACTTCTCTTGTTATTTATTTTATGGTCTCCATGTAATAGTTGGACACACAATGGATTTTTTCTTTCAAATATTGATTTTCTCAACCTTCGAATAATATATAAATAATCTCCTGTACAATAATTATTACTTCCTTCTTAAGTCCTATTTCACAGATAGTAGTTTCTCAGTAAAATACAATGATGCCCTATAAACGATTGATATAATAGATGGAGAACTAAAGTAAATCAATCTAAATCTGCCAGTCATATTTCCAACCAAACTCAGTACTTGCCCACAAGTGACAATCGATGACATTCCAGTTCTCACAAAAACCGAAGTCAAATAGCTTGGACTGCATTTAGGTCAACGACTAATCTAGAGCAGTCACATCTGATGATTCGAATTAGTTACGTAAGATTAAAAAAAAAAACGTGTATTGATAATCGAAAGACAAAGGATGTATTGTGGAACAACTTTTTTTATTAACACAATACCGTAGTAGCAATACGGGTTCTATAAAGGTAGGTCAGTACAATCGAACTTGGTTCCCTTCGTACAAAATGTTACTAAATGTGTTGATCGTAGACAGCAGGTTTCTGCTAATTACACGGATTTCTCTAAAGCCTCTGATAAAGTTCATCATCCAACACTATTGACTAAATTGGAGAAACCTGGTATCTGTCGAAACCTGTTTCGTTGGCTTGAGTCGTATCTCAAAAACCGAAGTCAGTCTGTGGTTATTAATAATTTCGAGTCAGCAACTTCCCCTGTTACGTCTGGTGTTCCATAGGGCTCGCACCTTGGTCCTCTGCTCGTTTCGATATTTATCGGTAATTATTGGTTATTGTTTTAGAAATTCTCAATTTCTTCTATATGCGGATAACTTAAAATTATACATATGTGTTACCAAGGTAGAGACCTGTCAGGAACTCCAAAATGACTTACCAATTTGTATGAATATTGTGACAGAAACAAACTGACTCTTAACCCCAGTTAATGTAGTTTGATCAACTTTACTAGAAATTTTAGTGTGTGTATTTTTAATTATACTCTGTATGGATCTCCTTTGAAAACCTGTAGCTGAAGTTAAGGTTCTCGGTATCATCCTAGTACTAATTGCTGATCAGTGTAACATAGTTACCTATGAAATATAGTTACCTATGAAATATATTTTTATAGTTAGGTATCTATGTACATATTGCCAGGGACTCATATTATTATTATCATTGTTATTGTTCATAAGGATGTTAATAAAGTCGCTCATTTTGGTGTGTTCCTAAATCATTACTACATACCAAATATTACATGGTGTCAGAATGCCTGAAATAAGACAGCAAACAATTAGCGTAAAGCAACCGAAGAGTCTTATAATAAACAATAATGTTGAAGAAGAGTGGAAAATATAGGTACAGCAATGGGACTAGTACGCCACAGCTATTAATATCCACGAACTTCCAAATAAGGTTCAAGTATCTATCTTTATGAACACGATTGGTTCTGAGGCGGTAAGAATTTGTAATACCTTCCACCTAACAGACCAACAAAAGGAAAATATAGAAACAATTAAAACAGAATTTAGCAAAAAAATTTTACCCGGAGTAAATTTTCGCTATGAAAGATTTGTATTTATTAAAATGTTTCAAAAAGATAATGACCCGATTGATGATTTTATAACGCGCTTAAAATTGCAAGGCAGAAAATGTTCGTTTGGCGATTTATTGACAGATAGGATACTTTTCGGTGTGAATAGTGAACGGCTTAGAGAGAAGTTGTTAGATAAAGAAAATTTAAATGTAGAAAAGGCCATAAAAATTTGCAAAAATTTTGAACAATGCAAAAATCAGCTTAAAAATATTGATACACCCAAAACCGTTGACGCAATAGTTACGACTAAAATTTTTGAAAAGTACAACAAGACATGTAGTTGCTGTGGTAAACACATGCAATTAAAAAATTTCCAGCATTTAATGCAATTTGTAATAAATGTGACAAAAAAGGTCATTTGCAAATAGAAGTTTCTCTAAAACTAAGAAAACCACGGTAACGCAAAATAAAACAGTTGACAATCTTGAATGTCAAAATAATAAATGTCAAGATGTTGAAACTAGCCTGTTTGTGAGCACTTTGGAACGCAATAAATCAACGGATTGGTACGAAAACATTAAAATTGGTAATCAAATTATTAATTTCAAATTAGATACTGGTTCACAGTGCAATGTTTTGCCGCTATCAATAATATAAAAACGAAAATGTCACACTCACTCCATCGAACGTGAACAGTTTAATTTCGTTTTCTAATAATAAAATTCCAGTTTACACATAAAGAAAAATATTAACTTTATAATAATTAAAGAAAATTTAATGCCAATTCTAAGCCCGTGTCCTTTACACGTGCTTAGAATTGAATTTGATAAAGAGAGTATGTCATAAATGAGTTTCAAGATATAACAGAAAAAGTTCGTAGCTGCAAAATATGCCAGTCATTTCAGAAGGATCTACCTCCAGAACCGTTAATACTAAAAAATATTCCCAAAAGACCTTGGCAAGTAGTTGCAACAGATATATTTACTTTTAACCAGGATAATTTTTTAATAATAGGCGATAGCTATTCAGGATATTTCGACTTCGAAAAAATGAAAACAAGTACAACACAGGAAACGATATCAATTTAAAAAAAATGGTTTTCTGTACATGGAATACCAGATGTTGTCGTCAGCGATAATGGACCGCAATTTAAATCGTACATGTTTAGAGAGTTCACCAAATCGTGGAAATTTGAACATAGAACAAGCAGTCCACATTTTCCACAGTCGAATGGATTAATAGAAAAAATGTAGACATCGCCAAATCGTTATTAAAAAAATGCCAGAAAGATAAAACAGAGATATATTTAGCATTACTTAATTGGAGAAATACTCCTAGATCGAATGAGTTGGGATCACCGGTACAACGCCTGATGAGCAGAAGAACTAAACCTTGCTTCCAACAAACGAAAATAAGTTCTACCCTCATTTAATAGAAAATGTAACTAAATCTCTAATAGAAAAACGAAATAAACAGAAATCTTACGCCGATAGAGATTCCAGAATACGAAAACCATTCGCTGTTCGTGATAAAATTTATGTGAGGAAAGTGAAGATCAACATCAAGTCAAAAATAAAAAAAGTTTTGTCGATAAACAGTTCTTAAAAAGAAAAGCTGTTGCAGCTAAAGATAGTAATGTCATCGAACCAAGTTCAAAGAAAAATCTTGCAACGCAAGTTGAAGTGATAGAAATTTTATCCGACAGTTCAGATGACATACAAGAACCGGAGTACGAAAAACTATATCGGTTTAAAGAAGAGCTCCAGCCTAAACCTGGTTGTTCAAAGTGGTATATGCCTGTTGAGGATTCACAAAATTGTTTTTCCAGCATAAATGAATCACCCGAATTATCAAGACTTCTTCCAGAAACACGTCTCTCCAAAATATCTCCAACAAAAGAGAAAACTTGAATTTCTTCTAAATCTTTTTCCATCTTCTGTTTTTATTATGTAGGATCTGAGGGCTGATGTAACATCAACTATTTTTGCTGGGATTCATTTTTTATTCGAAATTTTCACATAAATTTTATCACGAACAGCGAATGGTTTTCGTATTCGGAAAAAGATTTAGAAGAAATTCAAGTTTTCTCAAGCCTGATGTTTCGTGTTATGCTGAAGTGACATGTCATACTGACGTGTCTTCTGACACTTACATCCAGAAATCAGACCATTCTTCTGACACTGAATTAATGACAACGAGGACCCTCGGAAAGTTTGTTTCAGGACCCAGACCTGAGGCTGCCCATGAACCGATGAATACGGAGATGCAGACTTCAGAATCCAGAACTGAGGTTGTCCCGAAACCCATGAATACGGAGATGAAGACGAAGTCGGGAAGAACGGTGAAGCCTCCAGACCGTCTGAAGTATACATCATTTCGCGATAAAAAAGAGAAAATGTAACATAGTTACCTATGAAATATATTTTTATAGTTAGGTATCTATGTACATATTGACGGACTCATATTATTATTATCATTGTTATTGTTCGTAAGGATGTTAATAAAGTCGCTCATTTTGGTGTGTTCCTAAATCATTACTACATACCAAATATTACAATCGGCACATTTGTGAAATTGGGCGAAGGGCTCTTAGAAATCTGGGGTTTATTTTTAGAGCTGCCAATTAATTTACTGATCCGAACTCATTATTGTTTTTAATAGTCTGGTTAGAAGCCATTTGGAATTTGCCAGCACAATATGGAATCATCAGTACAATGTATATATTGAACAAGGTGAGAAAGTGCAAAATAAATCTATAGACAGGTTAAACCTTAAATTCAACTGGCGTCAGTATTACAGATCTTACGAAGATAATATTATTTTTTATAATTTAAATAGCTTACGTACCAAACGCATTATACGTAAGATCTAAAATCTTACGTTCCTATATAAAATTTTATATAATATGGTAGATACATATTCATTAATCCCATGCCTTGTGGCTCTCATGCTTTAAGAAACCGTGTGCTGCTCTATAATAAACCATTTAAGAGTAATTTGGGACTGAATTTTCCGATAGCTAGAATGTCTAGCTGTTTCAACAAAATCGATCCTAGCATGGATGTTTATGCCTGCTCATCGCAACGTTTCAAGAAATACTGCTTTGAAAAATTATAATAATTTGTATATGCTTTTATTTTTCTTTACTTTTGTTTCATTTGATATTTGTACAACGTACTTTATAAAACCATTATTTTTTTCTGTATTGTATTTTGTTGTGTTACCCTGTTATAGGAACCATTTTTACAAATGGTTCTGTTGAGTAACCTAACTAAAATAAATAAGTAAGTAAATAAAAAAATAAATTAATTAACAATTAATATATGACATAAATTTCATGTATGACGTTCTAATTTATAAATGCTGTCATTTCCATATCTGCATATCCCCTTAAAGTAAAAATAGCAATCAGTTTTCCTCCTTGGGTATGCTATTTTCAAGTTGACTGCTCTGGTAGCGCTGCAATGTTCCGCATTAACAATACACCTGCATTAACCTGCAATACTGCATTGCATCTTCATAGCATAACTGCAATGCATTAACATTACACCTTATATATGGGACCAAAGGACTAAAGTGCATCATCTTTAGTTTTCCCGTAGGTGAATTACGGATGCAATAAATGATCATTTGATCGCTTAATTATCTGCTAAGGCCCTTCCCGGTTTCTTTGTAATTACGGTGACAATTCACGACGTCCCTGAGAATTGTAGAGCCAGACTAAATCCCTAAATTTAAAACCGCTTTCTTTTGCTTGACGCTATATTGTTCTTTCAATCGATATCTAGCTGTCTGGATGTTCTTACGGAAGTGCTAATGTATTTCATCCATCCTTCTTTTAATGTTACTGACAAAACCATTACCGACAGTTTCTTGTTCATCAGGTTTACTTCCAAATTTTAAATCACATGGCAGTCATATTTCTTGCCCAAAGAGTACACAGGAAGGACAATGTCCAGTAATTTCATTACAAATAAATAGATAAATAAAAAGATATTGGTACCAGTCTCGTTGGTGTTGTAAGATGTTTTCATCAACTTTCGTAACACGTTTTCCCAACGTCCGGTTCATCCGTTCAACCATGCCATCTGATAGTGGATGTAAAGGTATCGTATAAGTCTTCTTAATACCCAATAACCCGTACGTACCTTGGAATAGCATGGTTTCAAAATTTCTTCCTTGATTCAAGTGAATCTCTAAATGTACTTCTTAAACGACTAAAGAACTCTCTTTGAGCACCTCTGTGATCGTTCAAGCCTCTTCATTAGGAAGCCTATATGCATCAGTCCATTTTGCAAAACAATCCGTCCCTACGCGATTCCTTTTAAGTTTGGTGGCGGTATCGGCAATGACGATCGGCAAAACGCTTGCAGGAATGATCCGGGAAAATAACTGTTAATGATATAGGAGAATCCGAACGATGCCTATATTTTCCACCATCCCTGTCGAAGAACCAATTGTGGAAGTATAGGTACAAACATCCATATTGTAAAGAATTATACTGGCGTGAGTACTCGCATAAGTCATATCCTTTTTTTCTATTTGTAATTGTGCCAATTTATTTATATATTAAATTTACTAATTACAATTTTATGTCACTGTCATTTATATTGATATAAGAATTGTAATTTGTAGTGTATAAATAAAATTATTCGTTCAACCATTAAGACTATTATTTCGCTGTTATCTATCCTGGGATATTTTTTCATATCAAGAATTTAATCCTCAAAATATACTCCTTCAATCCTTAAAAAAATATAAATAAATTTCTGCTGAAGGTTCTTTTGACATAAAGGGTGACAGTGAAAAGAGTTTAATGAAAATCTCTGAGAAAGGATAGTTTTTGCAGGATTTAGCCTTGCTAGGTTTACTTTTTGTTAGAAGGGGTAGTAATTGGAATAAGATAAAGAAAAAGATTGAGGATCAATGGATAGCTGTGTTTGATTTTAAACTAGCGGTTTATGGTGTCTTATCAACTATGCCACAAGGAGATTATGAAACAAAAAATTTAACTTTAGCAAGATTAGCTTCAGGAGTACCAGACTGGATGATTTGTCGATCTCTCATTTTTGGATTCCATTATTAGAGCAAAGGTTCCAAACTGTATGCAAAGTAATATGTTACCACCGATAATCCCAGATATCCAAGGAAAAGGTTTATTGCTAAATTATTGTTATCTCTTCTCATATTTATTACATGGAGTTATCAATCCTAAGAGTACAAAGGGCATTTAATAATTACGCAAATAGAGACATTTCTTATAGCAGCCAATAATTCTACATTCAGCACATATTATATGAGAATTGCATTGTTTAAGAATTTCAACTTAAAGAACAAATAAATATATTGGTATTTTCTTGGGTTTCGGTCGATAATTAAAAGCAAATTAAATCAAATATTTAAAAAGATTTTATTATTTGCTAACTAGTTTCGGTTCTATCTGAACTATTCTCAAAGCCTAGAAATAAGTACATGAATTGCATAAAATAAATATAAAATTAATAATAAATATAAATATAAAATTAAACATTATTACACTTACTTGAAAAAACATTTATTAAAATTCGGAATTAAAATTATAATAAAATTTGAAACATATTATTTTTTTTTATTAATTTAACGGATAAAAATTTTCCTTATCTTCTACAGGTTGCGACATCTTAAGTTACACGTCAACTAAGTTAAAAATATTATTATAAATAGTACCGTAATTTCTAATTGAAGTTAGTTATACTTGTAATAAATGGAACTATTTAATTTTTTTTTAAGATTATAATAAATTTTGCTTAAATTATCTATGTCAGTTTTAGCATTAATATTACGATTGTCTTTTTTAATATAAACCATTTCTAATAACAATCTTTTAGTTAAATTTTGTTCAACATTCAGTATTATTGTATTAGGAAAGTCAAATTGATGTTTTAGATTGTTGGCATGTTCTACAATAGAGTTATTACTTTTGATAATGTCAATTTTATTTTTACTAAAGTTGTTCTCATATTATTTTAGTCTTGTTTTTAAATACCATTTACTTTGACCAACATATTTGGCTTCACGATTTTTACAGGGTATGCAGTATATAATATTAGATTTTAGTTCTTTCTTGTCTCTGTCTTTTAATGTACTGTGTAAATTATTGATAGTTTTAAAAAAAATTTGTAGCTATATTAATATTTTCATTAGTTAATATATTTTTTTAATTGTTCAGATAAGTTTGGTGTGTGAGGAATGGAAAAATAAGTCTTTTTTGTTACTTTATCTGAATTATTTGCTTTTTTTGAACTACTATTGTATAAAATTCTGTGTATAATACGTTTAGGGAAATTATTTTTAATCAAACTATATTTAATATTATTTTTTATTTTGTCATGGAAATCTGTATGACTTAGATTAAGAGCTCTATGTGTTAGATTTAACGCTGTATTGCTCAATCTTTTTAACTTAGTTGACGTGTAACTTAAGATGTCGCAACCTGTAGCAGATAAGGAAAAATTTTATCCGTTAAATTAATAAAAAAAATTTAATATGTTTCAAATTTTATTATAATTTTAATTCCGAATTTTAATAAATGTTTTTTGCAAGTAAGTGTAATGTTTAATTTTATATTTATTATTAATTTTATATTTATTTTATGCAATTCATTATGTCAAACATGTACTTATTTCTAGGCTTTGAGAATGGTTCGGATAGAACCGAAACTGGTTAGCAAATAATAAAATCTTTTTAAATATTTGACTAAATTTGCTTTTAATTATCGACCGAAACCCAAGAAAATACCTATATATTTATCTATAAAATACGGTCAAGAATTCTTTTTATCCAACTTAAAGAACAAAATCATAGTTCTAAATTTAATAACTTGGTAACAATAAGTTTACATTAATCTCATTATATTATTACTATTTTATATATAAATTAGAATTAATTTTTTAAATTTTTTATTTATTATAAATTATATTATATTTATTATTTATTAAATTTTTAAAAGCAGGGGCTAATTTATTCTAAACTGTATATATTTATTAATTCACAATTATCAATACCGTGAATTTATTTTAATGTGAACCACAGATCATCTCTATATGAGATCGGAAACCCCCATGTTAATTTCTGTGCTTTTGTTGTACAGTAGCGCCTCTATAATCATATCCAGTAACTATATTCGATTCAAAATTTACCGCCAAAGCTTGTTCATTTTTAAAGCAGGAAAACGTTGTTGAATAATAAAACAAGATAATAATATGAAAGCTACTTTTATTTGCATAGTAATAAAATAAATCAAAAATAGTAACAAAATAATAACAAATAAAAATAAAAATAGTGAGAAAGTAAAAAAAAACAACAACGCATCAAAATAAAAATATTATCTAATTTGTTCCTAATAACATTAATTATATAAGCTGTTCACTTTTGTAAGGACAAACCAGATCTAGTTATTTTGGTTACTTTTATAGTGTAATACGGACTTTAAATGTCAATTAAAAATATTCCTTACGCTGTAAAACTGACTTTAGATTTATTGGTTCTGCTAATTATTAAGAAAGTGACATTTTTTATAATTTTTTAATACCAACATGACATACAGTTTCAAAGGTGCAAACTATTGAAAACAAAATTTCCTCTTAAACACTCTTACAAAAGTTTGTTCTTACAAAAATGAACAGCTTATAGCAGTATTATTAACGTTAGATATTATATTATCAAAAGCTTTTTTTATACATCTGTTATTGTTTTAATAAATTCATCACTTGGGTACTTTAACAAGCGTTTTTCATTATCGTAGTCTTTCAAGTAAAAGTGATGTGCATCTTTCACTCCCAAAAGTCCAAATGGCCGCTCTTCTCTGCCAAAACACCTCACAGGCTTGGGATTCCCAAATGTCTCATTGAGGTTGTCAAATAAATTATTCATCAACAACACAGTCTGCAGTATCCCGCGCATTCTTGGAACCTGCATTGCATAATATGCTCGTAACTGCATGCGTTGTCTGACTAAACACATGTGAAGTTAATTTGACTTTAATGTTTTTATGTTCTTTATTTTTTTTTATGTTCTGGGGATATATGGTCTCTTGTCAGTTTTGTTCCCTTGATGTCTTCTGTACGGTCTAATTGGTATAAGAGCGCTATGTCTGACCATCTCGCAAGTCGATGATCATCATACATAATATCTTTGGTAAAGAAATTTTAAGATTTAAAAAAATGTGGCACATCAAACAAATGAATAATTTCATGACCATCGATATTATATATAAGATCATCCAGTCTACTATTATCCTTGCTCAAACTTCGAGCCGATGCTCGGTTTTAGCTGCTCTGGTCAGAAATAAATGCCAAAATTCTAAAATCTGTTTTGGTGTGGACTGTCATGACGACTATACAGTTTATCAAGAAATATGTCTTTGCGGTAGATTGTACCAGATAATACGCTTGGCGTATTGTAGTACGATTGGAGGAAAACCTGGAAGCAACTCTTGAGTTGCTTCCAGTTTTTCCTAAAAGCGCATCACAAACACCAATGCGTGGTCTGCCAGTTTACAAGACCAGGTAGATCCGAGAACCTCTAAACCCTCTATTCTATCTCTCGCTTTATCATATTGTAACGGACGTGGGTTACTTGGATCATATAAGAGGCCCGACAATCAACGAAACGGACGGTTCTTAAAAAAATGACATTCAGATTTTACCAATGCTAAATATTTATTTTAACACTGTCTATTTTAGACAGTGTAATATCATCTCTACCTAAAGATTCTTTAAATAATCGTCTAGCATTATAGCCATCTCTTTTTTTTTTATTGTAGATACGAGATGTCGCACCTTTCTTATTTCCTCGTACAATTTCTTTTTTCCTGGTGGAAGACATGCAATTTTATTTGCGCCTATGTCTCTTAAAATATTATGCCGTTCTGAAACACAAAATAATTATAATTAATACCTTATATTGATCATGGTAATTAATATATACATATATATAAATATTTATTTTTTTTATATACAAATAAAAACTTACTGTAATCCTTACGATCCTCAAGATGTAAAGTGGTGGACAGTTATTAATTCGTTACTTAACAACGCAAAAATTAATACGTCATTTCTATCTCTCAGGGCAACACTTGAAAAAATTAAAGGAAATCCAATCAAGTAATATTTAGAAATGAACATAAAAACACACCTTAATATTATATAGTAAGAAACATGCATAAACTTTTAAAAAAACATTCACCATGTCGACTACCATGAGGAGTTATAGTCTTCTGCTTGTTTGACAAAAGAGGTTGCGTAGGTCTATTAATATCATTCTGCCAAATCATTTCTGATGAACCATCTTCATGCACTGGTACAGGTACTGTGTCTGAAACAATGCAAAACATACGTTTAGTAAAAGTGCTTCCAATAACATTGTTATATTAAGAGTTATTTATATGAAACTACAGGCTATTCCACACCTTCAGGCGGAACTAAATGGAATTGATATTTTCTCAAGTTGTCACTAGCTATTTTGTTTTTTTTTTGTTTTATTAAAGCAGCTTTTCCTAAACAAAATGGTCGAAAGCTTCAATCTATGGGTAAAAGTAACTAGATTTGAAAATCTAGTTCCACCTAAACAAAAAAAAAACCCTATAGAGCTGTATTATAATAATATACATATAATAGGACCCAACACCTAGATGGCGCATAGGGCACAGCAAGTGAGATTAGCCTTGAATTAACAAACTTTTTTTTTTTCAGATATGACTTGAAAACATAGTTTTTTGATTTCCGTACAGGAAAACTAATTGTGTTAATGTTCTTTAAGATTTTCAGTTGGGTATCCAATAAAACCCCTTTATATTGATGAAATTTTGTATTTACGATATGATTCTTTTTACATACCTGATAATGCATACTGCTGTGATTGCCTTCCCTCGAAAATAGGTTGCACTATATTATCTGAATTCTGCCAGGACGTTTCAGAAGAATCAACCTCGGGTATTGGTAGACCTTCATCATAAATAGCTATAGGAATAGCAGTTCGATTTAATTTTTTTAATTCAGGCGTTTGGAAATGTTTCTTGTAAAAATGATTTTTACAAATTCTCAGGTGATTTACTGAACTTCTAGGAACATCCAACAAATCACTTCTGTTAATATTTCTTATCCACATATCAAATTGACTTTTAACGGTAGGTAAACAAAACAATGAGATTTCTGGATTGTCACGTGAATTTATATTGCACGCTGGAACAACGCAAGTATAGAAACGATCCATAGCCTATAAAAAAAAAAAATACATACTGATTAACATAGGTTTTAATGAAAGAAAGTTTTAACATATTCATTGCTTCACTGAGTTTATTGCTTACGCTGCTTCTGCACTTGATTATTTTACTACGAATGCGGCAATGAACACTCCAAACATTTTTCAAAGCTTGTGAGTAAAATGTGTTTGCTCAAGAGAATCTATATTATTTTTTCCTATACTCCAGTTATAGGTAGCAATATTACAATAAGAAAATTTATTTGATATAATGAAATATTATTGTATTTATGCATGACTAAGTAAATATAACCATAACTTAATTTTGTTGTTTACAACAAAATTCAATTAATTCATTTTAATGAATAAATAGATGATTATCCTTTTCCGTATCGATAATTACGCTTGTTGTGCTGATATCTTATCGAGATGTTTCTAATTTTATTGAACTAACAACATCATTGGAAAAAACTAATTAGCAACCACGTGTTCAAACACGAGTGTATCTCACGTACCTTTTTTGAGGTTTATTTCAAAATTACTGTCGCATAAATAGATCCACGATTAGTAAGTGTATGATACATTTTTCGCAAGTTAACATTTAAAAACATATTAGATTAAGTTGATGTTTACCGATATAATTTTCGTAATGTCTACTACAAAATATACTCCCATAAATTGAAGACACAGTTTTCGCGACTTAACCAAAAAGATCACATTGCATCATCACAACAAATATACTAATACAAAAATATCTGAAAATTGTTTACCTACTTGAAAACTGCTACTGAACTTCTTATCTTCAAATACTTGTTTACTATGCAAGCAGAAAAGTGAACACGATTCCAAAATTGTGTTATTGTTAATTGAATTGTATTGCCTTTCCTATGTTTCATCTTAAAATAAACGCTCTAATACATTGCTGTCAATCATAACGTAACATATCATAGATCTGAATACGCTGTGGTTGACATTAAAATAAATTCACGGCATATGACACAATTTTAATTTATATTTGACATTTCTATTTTCTGATAGCCGTCTCCTAACTGTCTGCTCGTTGCTACGCCATCTTATTTTCTACTGTATAACACTGCTGATATCGAAATAATAGTCTTGACGGTTGAACTAATAATGTTACTTACACACTGAAGAATTATAATTCTTCAGTCCATATAAATGAGACGTAAAAATATAACATAAAATTGTAATGATCGTACAAGAAAATAAGTAATCAATATGCTTTAATTAAGAAGTTATATTCAAAACTTTTAAGAGGAACCAAATGGAATTTAAATTTATAAGTTGTCACGAGTTAATTTTATAACGTTTGAAGTTGGTTTTTTCTAAACAGTATGATCAAAAGTTTCATCAAACGTAAACAGATTAGAATTTAAAATCTATTTCCCTTAAACCAATGAAATAAAATAAAATATAAATAATAGTTTCCCAACGGCTAGATAGGCGTATATGGGGCAGAGAATGTAAGTTCTCCGTTTCTAGGCCGCTGGTCATAGATATGAAAGCCGCGTGATCAGTGTGACGTTTCAACCGGTCTTATTATACCTGAATGAACAGGTACTCATTTATAAGTATTAAATACTTGAGGCTGAGTCAACCCAGAGCTGTCAGCACAATATCGAAAGACAAAATCCCGAAGGAGGTAGGAGGTATCGAACCAGCGTCCCTGTGCTCCGTAGGCAACCTTCTTACCAATGAAAGAGGCAAAAATTACAAACACAGAACAGAAGACTCAAGAAGCGACATATCCATGTTAGAAATTTTGACCGTATGACCTGCACTCTGCCAAATCATCTGGAACTAAAACCGTGGAACCGCGAAATTTGAATGCTTCATCATATACTTTTTGTTCTTAGTAAGAATTCTAAATTTGTTAAACATGTACACATTTCTTGTTTAACATTAAAATTTACTAAATAGATCCAAAAATTTTATGTCCAAGACAAAGTGTGCATGTGTAACAATAAATTACATTAAATGTACAGCAAATAAAACTAAATATAATATATTTTTCATATTTTTATTTTATTTAATAGCTACATACTAAAACAAAAAAATGTATTAAAAAAAAAAAAACAGTAAAATTAGTAACATATTCTTATTATAAACAATTTGCGCCATATATCTTTTTCTGTTAAGTCATTAATAAGGGAGATATTTCGAAAGATTAGTTTTAGGATGTTCCAACATAAATTTTCATCGAAGTGAAAAAATGCATAGAATAAATGAGATTTGTTTTCTTTTTATGAACAATTTTTGTAAAAAGACAATATGTTTATATTAAAACTTCAAAATTTCACTCAAAATTAACTAATATAGTTGTCTATATCAATTAACTGTCACGGAGTTCATAACTCAAAGCGCACTCAGAATTCAAAACTCAAGTGGCTGAATATTGAAACTGTAGCGCTGTATGTATTCTGTGCGATATTAGTGTCATTTAATAGGTGCTTTCCAGATCGGTGTGAACTACTCTGAACTACTCCGAACTGTACTACTCCAAACTACACTGAAAATTTTTGCATTTGGAACACTTTAGTTGAGTATTTAGGGGAAAGAGGCGCTGCTATCTTACGAATTAACAAATTTCAAAGGCAAAATATCCTAAATGTACAAATTATTTTAAATTTTACATATTTATGATAAGATAAATGGATTTTATTTTATATTAAAAAAATACAGTTATAAATGCGCGATAAATCTTTAACAAGTTTGAATTGCATCAGCTGTTTACCCCCACTACAAAGGAACTCCAAGTTCTAGAATAAAGGTAGGTACTTCAGGGGACGGGGGAAGGAAATTCTGGTGTAGTTGAGAGTGTGAAGTTCTTTTACTTGGAACAACTAGCGAACTGTTCGGAGCAACTCCGAGCTCCTCTTTACAGCAACCTGGAAAGCGCCTAATAGCACATCGAGAAATTGTGAACGCTGCCCAAGGTCGTATATCCCTATGTCAGCGTGATTACAACGTACAAAAACAAAACAAAAAACTATTTTATTATCCATCTACAAGCGCATACCAATCTTTTTAACGATTGAATTGACATTGATTGATATTTGACACTGATAAGTATTAAATAATTGGAGCACGTTGGAGTACCTCCCAACAAACTATTTGATGCGTTTTCGTCATTGTTACAATTTTTAGCTGGAAAGAGTGGCAACGTCTTCCCGTCATTTTTTGCTTCAAATATGAGGTCCCTGCTTCCAATGATTTGACAGATTTCGTCCAGATGCGAAAACAATCCATATTTTCCGAATATCCGACAAAAATGCCTTGCTGCCCTTTTGCTATTTCTTGCGATATTCCTTCGGTACACGAATCCAACATTCCGTACCAAATATATGAAGTTTATACAAGTGTACTTTCTTCCCCGTAAACAATTCATATGGCGTCTTCCTTTCGACGCTACTTGGTTCTGTTCTATTAAACACGTATGCACCTGTAATTACTGCTTCTGGCCACAATGATTTTAGTAAATTCTTTGACAGAAGCATTGTTGGGGCAAATTCAACTATTGTTCTATTTGTTCGCTCAGCGCAAACATTCTGCTCTGGCGTATATGGGTTGGTAATTATACATTTTATTCCGTTGATCTTTAAAAGACTTTAAAGTACTTTACCATTGTTAAATTCAAGACAACCAGCGCATTGGAAACCCGTTTCTTGATTGCTTGACCACGTTGATTCTTGACAATATTCAGCATTTCTTTGATCTTCTCTGCAGTTTTCGAAAATTCTTTCATAATATAAACCATCGATACCTACAATAATCGCTTGTAAAGCAGGCGATATATTTTGATCCTCGCAACGAAGGATTTTCCATCGGAACGCAAAGATCAGCGTGAATTATTCCTCCAGGTTCTTTTCCACGCTACTGACGTGAGAGAAAGCTGTTTCGATGCTGCTTTCCCTCTGCACAGGCTCCACAAAATTCATCACCAACTTCAATCTTGATGCCATACTGTATGAGAAATTTCTGGAAGTGGTGTTTGTTCTAGTGACCCAGACGTTCATGCCACATCTGAAGAGTTTTTCTTGAAGTAATATTAGTTTCATACACACATGACGATTCTGGTTGATTTATTTAGATCAACATCGTGAAAAGTTGAGCAAAGCGAATACCTAGGACCTTGACTATGACCAATCTTTACAAACTCGCATACATTTTGCGACGACTCAAACGACATGCCTTTCACGAGAACAGATGTTACTAAAAACAAATTTCTTCGGGCAGTTGGCTCGTACAAATGTTTTGCATATAACATACATCCACTTATCCTTAACAGAAGTCTAAAATTGAATCATGCCTTTTCCAACTGCATCCCTTGTGGACTTATCGCCACTGTGTACTTCGATTGGTGTTAAAAATCTTTCAAATGAAGAAAACCATCGCCATGATGAGTTAAATGATCTGTAGCACCTTGAGTCTGTTGATTTATCCATTCCATAGCAATTTAATATTTGTAGGAACATCATCTCATTAATGTTGCTATGATACATAATCATATTAAAATAATATAGTGTCAAATAAATCATCAATAAAAATAGATATTTTCGTTTTGAGTCGTGTCTTGTTGTTTACATAATCTAAAATAACAATAGGTTATGGGTCCAAAAATGTAAGCGACGGAAGAAAAATATAGAATATATTTATCTGATGGAAGCAACTTCGGAAATTGGAAGTATAGAATGACAGCCCTGCTAGAAAGGTTGTTTGAGCTGTTTTATTTTTATTAATTCCCCTTAGAAATTCAAATGAGGAAAGAATTGAATTTCTGGATCTTACTTCCTTCTTTGGTGCCACTAACGAAGTTCCAGGTTTGGGACTTGGAGGGTGTGGGGTGATACTATCAAGATCTAACCAATGAAAGATGCGTGAACTTTGAATACAAATTAGAAAGTTATAATAATAATAAGTAAATAAATATACTAAAATTGGAAGTCTAAATGGTGGGGTAGTTTTTTGTACACGGCCTATTATTGTAACATATTCACAATATTGGATTTATTATAACTAAAGTAATCTAACGTAAATTTATGGCCATAATTCAGTTAACGGAATTTAAAGAATAAGAATAACTTAAAACTAACTTAACCTAAGATACGTTTCAAAAACGACGGAATCTTCATAAATTTAGAGATGAAAAACCAATCAAGATAAACCAAATGTGTCAACCAGATTCCTCAAATTTAATTTTGCAGACTGTATGGTATCCAATACAAAACGCTGTAATTACAAAATATAAATTAGTTAAACGTAACTTTTACTTATGAAAAATATAGTATACGAAAATAGCCTACCCGTTTGATAAAACGGCGTTTCTTACGATTATATTTTTATTTGAATGGGGATAATTTCTGTGTTGCTACGGCTTCCTATATTAACTATTTATTTCGCACAAATGCGGCTGAATCACTATATAAATATTTCTTCCAAATAAGGGCAATATATTCTTCAAAATTAATTGATTCACTTTATATGATATTAAATTTTATAGGCCAAAGCAAAGGAAGCAATCATGTTGGCAGATAAGAAGTGCAAGGTATTTTTAGTAAATAATATTACCGATAGTCAATTGGAGTATATAAAAGATAAGAAGACATCAAATGAAATATCTGATACTTTATTGTACATTTTTGAAAGGAAAAGTATTTCCATTCAACTTTATCTCAGAAAAAATTACTAATGATGAAATATTTTGATGGTGAAGACCTAAAAGATTATTTATTAACTTTTGATAAAACAATACGTGTAACTTAAGTAACTTAATAATTTTGACGTAATATCCAATTTGATTGTAAGTGTGCCGAAGTCATACGAAGCTGTTGTCACTGCCATAGAAAGTATGGATCAATAGAATATGTAAAAACTCCTTTATTATATGAGTTCAATAAACGGGAAAATACAAACGATTTTGATGATTTAACACAAAATCTAAAAAACAATATAAATGTTATAATTGTGGAAAACTAGGACATTTCAAAAGTGGTTTTAAAAACACAAATACAGCGAATATTTGTAATTGTAAATCAAATGATTTTAAGTGAAATACATGAAATCGAGAATAGCTTTGTACAAAATAAAATTGATGCAGAAATAGAGCGGAGTGAACAAAATGAAGCGAATGAAGAAAATTAAGAGAATGAAGAGAATGAAGAGAATATGGACGAAAAGGACAAATGTGCACCACTCAACCGTCGCATCTTTTCAGAAGCGGCTAAATTCAAGAATTCTACCTTTGAGAAATTCGTCTCAACAGATAACGAGGCCCACAATAATGCTAGAACATTGGTAACAGAGTATCTAAGCAACAGATACCAGTTGATACCCTTGGCAGCCGGAACCCTGAATAAAGCTACCATGGCAGAGGAGTAGCTAATTGAGTTCAAAAAACAAACCTAGAAAAACTTAGGAACACGGATATCTCAAACAACTACTGACACTGGGGGAAATATAGGAATCACACTTCCTGATATTGGGAACATTGATCTATTATAACTCTATCAATTACACATGTGGTGCTTTAGTTGTTTTAGTTTCAGTTTTTGGTTTAATCTTAAACTTAAACAGGAAAATAGGATCAGCATTAGACAAAAAGCATGAGTTTATTATTTTATATAAATAATGATTTTACCAAAGATGATTTTGTAGTGATAAAAGGTGGTACTTGCAATTATCCTAATAATTATAGGGCTCTTCAGAATGAGTACAAAGAGACCTTGAGCAAGTTAACACATACAAATGTGATATTTATTGCGGTTCCATATCGGTATGACAGACTATATAAATTCAATGAAATGATATTTAAAGACAATTGCGATTTATATGATCTTGTAGAAAAGTCACAAAATTCTTATTTATTTGACACTAATATTTATGTTAACAGTAAAAGTTACTTGTCTGATGGTATCCATTTGACTACGAAGGCAAAAAAAAATGATAGCATTAAAATTGTCTATTAAAATTTCGAATTTTAATGTAGCTAGCGATAATAATGTTCAAACTAAAGTTACCGTAGTTGATAATATTAAGCCAAATTATAATTTTAAATCTTCTAGTGTAAACATTAATTCTAACAACAATACCAACAAAGGCACTAGTGTTAAAACCGATAACAGTACTAACACTGATGTAGAGAGTGCTATCAATAGGCAGCAGCTTTTTCATGCATCCGAGACATAATTATCGCTACTCTGATCAATTACTTCAGTTAAACATCCAGTCTATGAGAAACAAACAAGAAGCTCTTGAAATATTTTCTAAAAATTAACTTTCTAACAACTTAATGTGTCTTTGTATCTCAGAACACTGGATGTCTGAATGCGAAATTTCGTATTTTAAATCAATAGGAGAATTTGACTTAACACTACCTACTACTGTAGAAAAATTAAAAAGGGGGAGGTGTTGTAATCTACCTCAAAAAAAATATTAAATTTAATGTCATTAATGCTGTCAAGGAGAAATCTGTTGAATATCACTGGGAGGTAATAGCTATAGAATTGCCTGAATATAAATCAATAATTCTCAATATTTATAGAACTCCGGATGGCAACTATGAAATTTTTTTAAAAACCATATCCGATGTATTAATTTTCGTTTCTAGTCAGTATTCAGACGCCTATATACTTTGCTGCTGTGATTACAACGTCGATTTTATTACGAATGACAATACCTTAAGTAGACTTAAGGACATTATAAATACTTTTTATCTAAAAAACCTTGGTAATCGAAGTTGTTTAGATAATGTTTTTACTAATTTAAATGACGAAAATTATGAAGTATCTGTAATTAATGCCCATTTTTCAGATCACTGGGGTGTTCTTTTTGCATTTAAAACTGAACAACGACATTCAAAAAATACAATTAAAAATAGATACCGTTCTTTTAATAATAGCAACCTAAATAATTACGTGGAATTTTTAAATTACATTAACTGGGATAATATTAACTGTATTAATAACATTAATGAAAAAGTGAATGTATTTAATAGTAAAATTTTGAATGCAGTAGATTCCTGTTTCCCATACAAGCAGATCAATAATAATAGAAAACACAAACTTCCGTGGTACGACAATAATCTTAAAAAAATAAAAGAATATTTGATTTTGCTGTATGAATTTAGTATAATTAATAATAACATTCGTACTTTATACATATATTACAAAAAATTGTATAATAAGAAATTGAAAGAAGCTAAGAAATTATATTACAGCAACCTTGTTACAGCTTCTGATAATAAGTCAAAAACAATGTGGAACATAATAAATCAGGAGACGGGTAAGACTTCAACAACAAATTCAGCAACGACTAAACTAACTGCCGATAATTTTAACAATTTTTTTGCTCATGTTGCGGAAAATTGTTGGGACCAGTTGGATAATAGTAACGTAACTGCCTTGGACTTATTAAATACTAATTCAGAACCTATTATAAATAGTCTGTTTCTTGAACCTACAGATGCTAAGGAAATTAAAGAAATAATAAAGGTTCTCAATAACTCTAAGAGTAGCGACCCGTACGGGTTAACTACCAAAATAATTAAATGATCTAGCGACCATATTGCAGAACCCTTGGCACATATCACTAATAATATTTTTGGATCATGAATCTTTCCACAAAGTTTAAAATATTCAAAAATGGTACCTGTTTTTAAAAATGGAGATTCTAATAACCCCTCAAATTTAAGACCTATAAGTCTTACGTCCATTCTCTCAAAAATTGTGGAAAAAGTTCTTTATAACCACATTTTAAAGTTTGTTAACAAACGCAATATTTTCTCCTCGTCCCAATTTGGCTTTCGTCCCAATTTCTCTACAACAAAAGCCGCAGTGGATCTGATTAATGAGGTCATTAGTTTTTTTGAAGATGGGGAACACGTAATTGCTTCTCTGTGTGACCTGTCCAAGGCCTTTTACTGTGTTTATCATCCTATATTAGAGGAAAAACTGGCCCACTACGGTCTTAGAGATAATGTACTACAATTAGTAATGAGCTATCTTAAGGATTGCCAACAAGTTGTACATTTTAACAGTAGTAAATCTAGTACTATAGATATTCGGGAGTGCCCCAAGGGTCCATCTTGGGACCAATTTTATTTTTATTTTATATAAATGACTTGCCTTTGCATATTAATTCTAAAACCGTGATATTCGCTGACGACACAACTTTCATTAATCGAGGGAAGAGTCTCTTAGACGCTAGTGACTCCATGGAGAGTAATATTAGAGAAGCACAAGCTTGGTTCTGGGCCAATAAATTAAGTCTGAATGAAAACAAAACAATAAACTTACTCTTTTCATACAATCCAAGACTAAATCTAACAGATTATAGCACAGAAGCAAGATTTTTGTGCTTTCAACTGGATACCAAAATTAATTGGAAGGCTCATATAGATTCAGTGGCTGGTAAAATCAATAAATTCAATTTTGCTCTTTTAAAATTGAGCAAGATCACAAGTTACATGACATCTAAAATTATCTATTTTTCATACGTGCAGTCTACTTTAGCATACGGCATAATTCTGTGGGGGAACTCTGTAGATTCAATAAGACTGTTTCGCTTACAGAAACGATCTATTCGAATTCTTAGTAAAGTTAAGTGGAACACCCCCTGCAGGGAGCTTTTCATTCAACATGAGATATTAACACTCCCGTCGCTCTATCTTTTAAACATTTTGAGACACTTTAAAGAAAATAGCAACTGTTTCCATACTTATAGTGACATCCATTGATACAACACTAGAAATAAACATAATATAAAAGTACCTTATACTCGATAACTCATTAGAAATCAACCAAACATAGTTAGGATAAATTTATTTAATAAGTTGCCTGCGGAATTCAAATGCCTATCAAACGTCAAATTTAAATCTACGTTTAAAAAAAATCTTAATAAAAATTGATGTGAAGTGTGAATATTCACACATTTCAGGGTTTCGCAGGTATATAATAAGTGAAGGCGGTATGCTGAGTGTGTAGGACAAATTTTACTTTGTAGTAATCACGGCAAAATGAACGATATTTTTAAAATAATTTATCGTCTGTTAATCATATAATAAGACTGGTTATTAAATTTACGCTTTTAAAAATTAAATACAACATTTGTCAAAATATAAC
Organism: Liopterus haemorrhoidalis; assembly: GCA_963971575.1. Classification (NCBI taxonomy): domain Eukaryota; kingdom Metazoa; phylum Arthropoda; class Insecta; order Coleoptera; family Dytiscidae; genus Liopterus; species Liopterus haemorrhoidalis. The sequence continues at coordinate 27,720,275 of OZ020620.1, forward strand.
TAGAATTTTGACAAAATAATTTCAACATAATAAAAATGCAAAAAAAAAACAGAAAAAATAAAATTTACTCCGTACTCGAACTCGAAACCCTTCGTTTTCCAGCTCATTTTAGCAGTGCTCTAACCCATTAAGCTATCGCACGCTTTGCATGTGAGTGTCTTACATTGGTATAACTTTTGTACTTTGTGAACCAAAAACCACAAAAATTGCGTTATTTTCCGAAAACATAATCTGATCAAAAATTCCTGTTGTACTATTTCGGTTCACACCAATATACATTACTTAGAATTTTTTTAGATTTTTAGTTTAAACCATCTGGGCTACAGGGTGTGGGACAAATTTTTTTTTGCACAATTTTGGCAAAAATCGCTAATCCACGTACTAAGGGCTTTCATTTGATACCCTACTCAGAATTAAAAAAAAAAAAAATTGTTTTCGATGAGCACATATTTGTTTATATTTTTAGGGGGGTATGTTTTTTAGATGTTTTAGTATTTTTCCTATGTGCGGGTCAAAGAGTTGTATAAGCATGCCAAATTTCAACTCTCTAGGTGTAGCCGTTTGGCTACAATTTTTACCGAACAGACAGACAGACAGACGACAAAATGACGGTATAAGGGTTTTTTGGTCATACCTACAAAACCCTAAAAAAGGCATACTATAATTTAGCAGAATATGAGACTGACTCAAATATTAATATAGTTGCAGAAAATTAACCTACAGTCTATTCAATAATATTTTTCTTCATTTCCCAAACAAGGAGAACTATATTTTATATCATAATTTTTATGTTTAATTTTTTCTAGTTGTTAAGTATATTAGGTTAAGTTAACTATGTGACGAAATGATAAATGTAATGCATTTCATAAATAAAGATTTATTATTATTATTATTATTAATAACCTAGAGTTTATAAAGATATACAAATCAAACAGTCAAAACTCATTTGAATACTATCTATATGCAATTTAATTTCTTTAGTAACTAGTGTTATTAACTCCTCAGATAGCATTTGGACCATTCAGTACTTTTTGGATGCTAACTAATAATCATGAATTATCTCCCGGGAGTCTGTCCAAGATCAACGAGGTACAGAATAACCCTGCTAATTCGGAAAGATTTTGTATTACTGCAGCTAGGCCTTGTCGGATCAAGACAGACAGACAAACGATAATGGCCGTTGCAGAACCAAATATTGCCAGAGGGAATTTTAATCTCATTCTGGTCTACATCTTAACCCGATTCTATGCGGAGGAGAGGCATCATGACATTGATGCTAAGAAATTGGCCAGCATGATCCCGATGTTCACCGCAAATTATGTAGCCTACGGAGCAATTGCCTCTTGGACTACCATGAAAACGGCGTTCTCGGATGCAGAGATTGAGCTAATGTCGAGGAAAGGAACTGGGATGAGTTGAAGGAAATTGCCCAAAATGATATAAGAGTCAGAGAACACTTGGAGCTATAGGACCAAGATGTGCAATATATGTTTGGGCACACATACTTACCATTTATACTTTGTTGTGTCATCACTCTATGCATGACAAAGAACTTAACAGACCGTAACTTTGATGGTTGTATCGGTAAAAAAATCAGTGGATTTTCAGGCACTGTTGGAGATAATTTCACCCAATTAAGATTGACAGTATCCATTTACCCACTTCTGCCAGAACTCCAAACTCTACAGAGTTTCATAACTGCTAACCACTCTGTCAGGAAAAACATCTTTCAAGTGATCATTTCAATTGCCGTTCAAAGACGTACGTTCATCTCATCAGGCTTTGCTGAGGGGCAACGAGATGTAACACCTAGTAATGATTGATAAGAATATCTTTGAGGAACATTCGTAATTCTTGGATACTGCAATGCTAAGAGGACTCAAATCTCGATTTGCAAACTCTGTAAAAATTCTACGTAACTATCCACCATCAGAGATGATGTACGCAAAGCTGCTGGACGACAAGGACAAATCTGCACCACTCAACCGTCGGATCTTTTCAGAAGCGGATGTATAGTTGCTCAATACATTGCTAAATTCAAGGGGTCTACCTTTGAGAATTTATTGTCAACATATAACGTGATCCACAATAATGCTAGAACATTGGTAACAGACTATCTAAGCAACAGATACCAGTTGATACCGTTGGCAGCCGGAACCCTGGATAAAGCCACCATGACAGCTACTCCTCTGTCATGGTGGGTCTAATTGAGTTCAGAAAACAAACTTTGAAAAATTTAGAAACAGGAATATCTCAAACAACTACCGACATTGGGGGAAATATAGGAATCACACTTCCTGATATCGGGAACATTGATCTAGTATAACTCTATCACATCACACATGTGGTGATTATTGTAATTGTACATAACAATACAGCTACGATAAGAGGAATGTACTTTGAAGCTAGTAAGATAGGGAATCATTCTTTGGGTTCATTGAGAACCCCTAATAAGTAGGGAGTATGTCTACGTGTATTATTATCATTATTAAGATTACAATATAGTAATCAATGTACATATAGAAAAAAAAATACTTGGCGGTGGTAATAAGCGGTGGATTTGTTTGGTTTGATCCAAAGTAAGCTGTCAGACTGCTATAGATTATTTGATCTTATGGCATATTAAATGTTATATTAAAATGGATGAAATTAATTTGGTTGAAGTGAATGAGGAATATGATTATTATTTATTAATATGGTTGAGTGATTGTTAGGATATGTAATACATTAATTTATTTATTTGCTTGGCGCACTCCCGTCTATAGGCATCGGTTTGATAATTTTAACCAGTGGGATGATGATGAATTCTATAACAGATGTCGACTAAGTAAAGAAAGTTGTTATTCTAGCAAATCCAATTAGCCGAGCTAAAATCCATATTAAAAATCGAAATGAATATGAAGTATGGAAGTGACGATGGCCGGTTCTAGCTGTAGGAATTAAATTCAGTATGTTGCAATTGAAGCGAATGAAAATGTTCCAAATTTAAATCCAGATTTAGAAGCAGCTGTTAATTTTATAATGATGTACCTAACGTTGCAATGAATCAAAATAGGAAGATATAATGAAAACATTCGAGTTAGGAACAATTTAATTAATGTTTATTTTTCTAATTTATATTTATAATATATATACTTATATATATATATATATATATATATATATATATATATATATATATATATATATATATATATATATATATATATATATATAAACATGGCAAATGGAACCGGTAACGGCCCGGACGACACCGTGCCGCCGAGAACCATATGTTTCAAACATTTATGGAAAACTTTTTTAGTCAGTTTTCGAGAACATCTCAAGCTAATGTTCCAAATAGTGATTCAGGAACTATCAAAAAGTTGAAGGTAAACTTTAATTTAACAAAGTATGATCCTGAAAAAAGGAAATACTCAATGGAAGAATGGTAAAAAAGACGTAAATAACCTTAGAGAGAAAGTTAAAACCGACGACCATATCATGATTTTGAAGGTTGGGGAGGCGTTAGAAGGAAACGCACGCACCTTTTACGAAAGATGGCGACCCCGTATTAAAAATTGAAATAGTCTGCAAGAAGATCTATTAAATGCATTGCCCGACCACGAGACGTGGCATATGAAATTACTAAATGTCGCTTGTAATAATAATAATAATTTATTGATCCAATAGATTACATACAAGTAATATTGGATAAGTCATTTTACAAATTGTCAATAATTAATATCACTAACACAGTCAAAATTTTAAAAATAAGATAATAAATATAAATCATATGAAAGTATAAATATATAGATAATAAATTACAATATTTATGTTCGTCAATTTACAAATTAAATAAATAAATAATTAACAAAGTAAATAAATAAATAATTAACAAATTAAATAAGTCAGTTCAATTCTTAAATAAGTGTGTTTACTTATAGTTGCTGCATAAGATCCTCATTTAGATTACACTCACTGATTAAAAATTTAACTATCCTTTTCTTCAATAGCGGCAAGGTTTTACTATCTTTGTTGTGTAAAGGTAGTTTATTATACATTTTTTTCATTAGTATATTTGGATTTTGTGCCGTTTTTTGTAAATCTAACTGTTTGAATTTCTAAATTACTGTTTTGTCTAGTATTATATGTATGTATATCTGACCGCTTCTCGAAAACTGATAAGTTTTGTTGTACATGAAGGCTAGCCTGGTATATATACATGCACGGTAATGGTAAGATATTCAGCTCTCTAAAAATAGGAACACAAGAGGTTCTACGGCAGCACCCAACCATATTTCTAATGATTCTTTTCTGCAGTTTAAATAATCTACGTAAATCTAAAATAGTAATAATAAATCTAAAAATCTACAATAATATGAAGAGCTCTGACTTTAAGAGTTTAACCGAATATGGAATAGAGAAGGTACGTAGCATTTATCGATATTATGCTGAACTACCATGGAATAGAGTGTTATCTCCTGTCATCGGGGGAATTACCTCGAGCACAATCCGCGAGGGCTTAAGATTCCACAACCAAAAAGATAAAAAGGAGCTAATGTTACTATGTAGACGATACGAAGCAGAATCGGAAAGCTACGAGCCGCCTACATGTTTTATTTGCAATAAGGACGGACATCAAAAATATCCGTGTGGGTCTCGTCCGATAGTCAAAGCTGAAAACGCTTCAAATCAAGCCGGTAGCCGCGAGGCTGAGTGTAATGCGGGGTTACCATGAGGATGCAGCCCATATTAGTTGGGATAAGGCAATCTAACGAATGATAGACGTACTCTATTGGCCACGAATGGACCAATGCCTTAAAAAGTATGTGAAGAATTTCCGGTCGTGTGCAGTGGCTAAATCTCACACAGGACGCAAGTCTGGCCTATACCAACGGGATGAATAACTGTACAGAAATCATAGTAGCCATCGATGCTTTCGCCAAATATTGCATGTTTACGCCCGTTAAAAATAAAACCACGGAGTCATCAGTCTCTGCACTAGGTCAGGTCAGTCGGGGTGCCCAAACTTATGGTGGCTGATAGAGCGAGAGCCTTCACTTCACGTAACTTTAAAGAATTCTTAGATGAGATGGGCGTTGAGTTACATCTAATAGCCACAGGTATGCCTAGGGGCAATGGGTAAGTTGAAATGGTGATGAGAACCCTCTTTACCCTAATGAGGAGTGTCCTAACAGACAAAAAAGAGAGCAAATGGACAACAATTTTACCGAAAATCAAGGCAGTGCTTAATGCAACTGTGAGTTCCGCCACTGGCTTCACACAGTACACCTTGATGCTTAGCAAAAGACTTAGTTTGCCTGCTGAGAAGACACTTCTGAAAGTCATACCAATACAGGAACCAACCGATCCGGAAGTCATTACGGCCCGTGCCAACAAGAAACTGGAACAAGGAAGCACAGCCCAAGAACTCAGATTTAATAAATCGAGAGCGGAAGCTATCCGATATGAAATTGGAGAACAAGTGGCAAGTTGGGGGCCAAGTTTCTAGGGCCTTATGAAGTTTTGGATATAAGGGCGAACGATCTATAACGATATAAGGGCGCTATTTATTGAAGCGCTTAAACCGTACGAAAGCTACAAAGATCGCAGCGCACGAGCAGCTATGGCGTTGGCCCGACGAGGAGGCCAGTGTTGAGCTGATTAGAGAGCAGTTGTGCAATACCAACACTGTTGCGGTAGGTAGTATGAACGGTCAAGGACCGTCTCTGTAAGCTGAGGGCAGTTGAACAATCAGGGACCATACCTGCCAGTTGAGAGCAGTTTAACGGTCAGGGATCAACTCTGACAGTTGAACGAAAAGGGACCGTCTCTGCATGTACTGTGAATGAAATGGTCAGGGACCTTAAAAGGTCAATGATATGGGACCTTAAATCTTTTTCTAATCTATATGAAGATTGTATCAGACTATTCTAAGACCTACAAGATCATCGCCTGGTGTCATCTACCACATCATCATTTACCAGCCCTTCGCGCTCGACGAACGATGGCGATACGAGTGAAGCGTCCACATGCTTCCCAAGACTCGCGATACATTCAGTCATTGTTCAGACTTACAGCAGGATGGGAGACATAGAACTTGCAGCTGCAACAGCTTTGTGCACTCTTATGCCGACTCCACACATTGGCCGAATCGACGCGAAACAGCACGAATCGGAGCGTGTAGAGGCTACGTTCAATGTCCACAGTAAATGCTACTTGTTGCATTCTAAATCGTAAGATAATAGAGCATAAAACTTGTTGAATCGTAGGACCTGCCATTGAGTGATATTCCTGTTGTAGTTTTAGCAGGAGCATCAAATACAACTTTTAGTTTAGTCGTAGTGCGGTATCTTTCAGAACAGCGTGGTGTGGGAAACAATAAGTCATTTCGTCGTTCGAATGGTCCAGTTTCAATTATCTTCATATGTCTCAACTGTTTGTACTCAAGCATAAATTTATTATAATCTCGTCGAAGTTTAGAGTCGCGTTCTAATTTACGTTGTAAGTGTTGGAATCTAGACGTTGCACTCTTAAGTGAATCGCCTAAGCTAGTACGGTTTTGTCGAAGTGGTAGACGTACTGTGAATCTGTCATCCTCTTTCCTCGTAGTATTATTTGTAAAATGTTTCTCGCATTCTGAGTGATCAGTAGATTTATTGTTAGTACCGTTGACGTTTTCAATATTCCAAGATTCTTGTAGTCGTTAATCTACAGAAACATGTTTTCTAAGAAGAAATGAGCGTTGTTTGGTCAAATGTGGTTGATTTGTGGTTGAACGGGTAACAGATCCAGTCAAAATCCAGCTCAAGGCAGTATTTTGTAGTATAGGATACGGAACCTTAACGTTGTTTGTGGCCTGGACGTAGTAAATGCAGAAATAGTTCGGCTCCAATCAAAATATCTCTTTTCGAAGGTATGTTAAATTCTGGATCAGCCAATGTAACGTTTGATGGAATATTCCATTCTTTAGTATTGATGTATGAAGAACGCAGTTCTACAGTTATTTTTAGTAATACAGAACAAGTGATCTTAGTTTCATAATCAGTTACATTTGATCTTACCTTTATTGAAACCTTATATTTAGAATTCGAAACAATGTTGCTGATTCCTAGAATAAAAACTTCGTTACGCAGTTTTGTTAGACGTGGGCGTTGTGCTAAGTCTTCCGTGATAAAATGAGCTTGAGAACATGAATCTGCATTTATGAAGAGTTCCATTATTGTCTTGCATGTTAACTATTGCAGTTGACAAAAAAATTTGGTTGTGTTGTTGTGCGTTGAATGAGCAATACGATACTGAACTAGTCGATGGCTCTTCTCTGTCGTTGTGCTGCTCGGATGAGTTTTTTTCTCGATGTATTGTCCTTATTATGACGATGCAATAAGATATGATGATTTCAACCATAAGTAAAACAACCTTTTGAATTACATTGTCATATGTTATGTGAAGCCGAAAGACAATTGAAACATAATTTATTTTGTTTGATGAATGCATGCCTGTCAGTAATACTGAGTTTTTCAAAATTTGGGTATTTATAAATAAAATGTGCAACCTTACATTTTGGACATAAGATAATCGTATTAATGTACGAATGCTTAATATTATTTTGGTGTGAAATACTTGTTTTATGATAAGTAAGCTTATTTTCAGTGTCGGTGTCTATACTTTCTAGAGCTTAGAATCTGATTTCAATAAAAGAACATAGGTCATCTAAATACGAGAGTTCCGCTTGTTTTGATGACTACTTCCCATTCTTTTTGTATCTTCTACTTTAGATAATATTAGTTGTGAAACAAGAATTTCGTGCAATGATATTTTAGGTTTTAAGGCTTCGATGGCATTAAGATAACTGTCGGTATTCTGACGCAGTACCCTTTTTAACAGCACACAATGATAATAATGCTTTATCCTGTTTTGCTGTTATGATCTTCATATGATTGTAACGATTATAAATTAGATCCCATGCTACTTGGAAATTTGCCTCGCTTATGGTTAAACTTTGAATTAAATTCATTGGTTCGCCTTCTAGACAGCTAACTAAATAATGATGTTTGTCTACAGATGACAAGTTAACATTGTAAATAACTAGACTTGTAAAAATATCTCTAAATTTCAGCCATGTAATATAGTTACCCTTGAGGAGGGGTAAATTTATTTTTGGTAATTTAACAGTATCAATAGAAGATGAATTGGTACCTTGAATAGCAGTAAAGGTTGGGGGCAATTGTTTTCGCACAAATTCTCCCATAGTTGTTGTAATTTTCGCTTGTATACTGTAGTAAAATTCTTCAAAGAATTCTCTGTCCTTATCGTGGTCCAGCATATGTTCATCAGAGTCTCCCATTTCTAGTTGATATTGAACCTTATTATATTTGTCCTTTATTGTTGGCAAATCTTTCTGCTATACTACATATATTATTAATATCATCAACGGATTTGAAATTTTGTACATAGCTATTTATCCTTGTTAGGCTTGCCCTGGCTAAACCTCTCTCTTTTATTAATAACTGACGCTTACTTGCTTCCATTATGACAATAGTTAAGTTGAAAATAGAAAAGAAATAAAATAACTAACCTGTCAATACACCTGTCAAATAAGATACCTGTCAACGTTGATTCCTGACCAAACTGACCTGAACTTGCAATCGTATTTCTCATTTATTCTTCGTCGATTGTAGAAATACTGCTGCAGAATGTTTCTTTACTTCGTAAAATGATCGACTTCGTAGATATTTAAATTTATAAAATTCGACGACTTATATCACATCAGGTTCGACTGGACCAATATTGTGGATTAGTGGACTGTATTTTTTAGTAAACTTATCTCTTAATGTGATATATTATAAAGATTTATTAATTCGTTAAATACACACACACGTAAAGTACACACTTTTTTTTTAAATTAGTGTTTATTGGTCTTAGTTGCACTGACTATTAACCATTGTTGTATACAATAAAATAATATAGCAATATAACAATATAAGTTACAATAAAATTACAATTATGAGTTAGAATAAACATTAAAATACAAATATAAAATTTATTTACTCTTTTTTATTTTTATATTTACCAAGATTTTTGTCGTTTCAGAAACTATTAGCCAGAATATATTAGTATTAATGTTAAGTATAAATACGATTTATTACACTTAATTTTTTTCTACTTTGATGTAGTCAAAGATTATATTATAAATTTTCATCGAGTTTGTGGCCAAAAGTGTTTAAATGTTTGTTGGAAATGAGATATTTTCTGAAATTAATTTATTTAAAAATTTTGTACGATTACCGAAATGCAATGGGCATTTAAAAAGTGGTTAACGTCACCAATAGACTTTTCATCACATTGAAAGTACGGGGTTGATTTCAAGTTTATTCTATGCAGATCAGAAGGTGAGAGGTTATGATTAAATCTTAGTCGTATTATAGTACAGATGAAAGCCCTGTTTTGGTCCGACGAGAACCAGTGTTTGTTTGGTAGTGTTGTCTGGATTTCTCCATAATATGATGCTTTATGTTTAAGTGATTGTAGAAAATCATGTTGCCATTGATTTAGAACAAATTCTTTCAATTTGAAATTAATTTCATTGTTGCTAGGTAGTATTTGTAGCGGCATTCCTTTTAAAACAGCCTCCGAGTGACCTTTAATCCAGCATATTTTTATCGATTTATCTCTAAAGGTTAGCTCTTATACAGATTTTAATATATCATAAATTAAAGAGTTTTTATCCTTAGAAAAGTTTGGGTATTTTAGTTTCTGGACAGCGCTCTTATTATCACAAAGTATTATGAATTCATTATGAATATGGCTTTTGAAATAGTCTAAACATAGTTTTATAGCGACCAATTCGGCATTGTATATAAACATTTGGTCAGGGAGTTTGACTTGATGATTATGGTTGCACTGTGGATCTAAATAAGCGCAACCTAGACCATCTTTTGATTTAGAACCATCAGTGTAAATATGGTGTGCATTCGTCCATTTTAGTGTAATTTTGTCTATGACAGATAAATTTTCCATATTATTCGGATGTGGATTTATAAAAAACGAATGATCGCTGAAGCAGAAATTATTCGGTAATGACAGATGGAATGGAGCTTCGAAACACGGTAATACCTGAGACACATTACGTACTGGGGAAATTTCTGTTAGTTGAAGATAAATTTCGACTAGTAGTGAAATAGTTTTATTTTTCCAATAACTTCACGTTAATACTTCAGCACAATATAGCCCTAATCGAATTGGACTTTTGGTTTGGATACGAGGAAGTAAAAATCGACCTGCAAGAATTTTTCTACGTAATTGTACAGGCGTAATGTTAGCTTCTGCAAAAAAAAAAAAAAAAATACACACTTATGTCATACTGTTTTTCTACTACAATAGGGGATACGCATAAAATTTGTATTTCCTTAAAGCTACATTATTTTGATATGTTAATGTTAGTTATGTCACCTAACAAAACAAAAATCACATTTTAATTAATATTATAGCCAAATTTTTTAATTAAAATATTGTAAATTTGAAATAAGCCGACCACGGCGCGAAGGTTGCCGAGTAAAAACGACTGAGTATGACGTCAAACGATAGGGGTTTCACGCCACAGATACAGCTACAACATAATCTTTACACGTGTGTATATTGTATTGTTCGAGAGTTTTGTATTTGTTTTTAAACAATTTTTCACGCATTCATTATTAAAATGGCAGATAAAGATTTTGTTAGGGCTCAGAGTGATAATTTACCCAACATTGATGCATTTATGCTCATGGAATATATGAAAAAACACATACAAACATAAAGTTTACTTTTTTCTGAAATATCGGTTTTATTTCGCCTCATTGCTTCCAGCCACAAATTTCGCCTTTTCTGTTGTTTTTCGCCATCAGGTAATGATATAAATTGTTTTTTTGGATTTCTATTTGAACTATTTGTGCACATCGGTACTAAACAATATTTTCGACTATGTTTCGAAGTACTGAAGCCTGGATCTTCCATATTTTATATATTTTAGTATAAAATTTAATTCGGTAAACATGATAAATTGTTTTTATAGAATTAAACTTTATTTTAATTAAAATCACTCTAACTTTACATAACCTATAAAAGTTATACAAACAAATAAGTTCAAAACGGACTATGTACGCTGGGTAGACTAGTAGTGTCATGCGTCAGTTAGAAGGGGTATGACGTCACACGTCGTTTTCGCGCGCTACATACATTTATGATTTTTTTAAGCCTTCAAATTAAAAAAAAAAAATTAAAAACTGTTTTTTTATGTTTATATGCAACAAAAGGAATATAATAAAAAAAATTAAAAAAATCATGCCTATCCCCTATTGTCTTTTCACGGCACTCTATATACCTATATTTTTATGTCCTAATAATAATACAGTGAATTTATTTTTTAATGCAACATGTACTATGTCATTATCATGGATACAGTTTTTGACAGAAATATAAATCGTGTTCATTTTCATTTGCAACATAGACAATTAGTGTATATACTTTTGCTCATTGCTGATTTAAAAATTAATCAACATGTATACAGATAAAGAAAAAATAATGATGGTAACTTGGTATAACTCCCAAATGAGTTAAAGAGAAGTTTCTGCTGTATTTAGTGCAACTTATCCAGATCGGCCAATACCAAATCCCTCTACAATTTCAAGACTAGTTAATAAATCACATCCCACGTGCTTGGAAGCAGTTGGAAATATTATTACAAGTAGAAGTATTGGATCTGTTTCTAACTTCTTATAAAAAGAAAAGTTTCGACCATACAAATTTCAAAATCATCAAGAATTGTTAGAAAGGGACGCAGCAGTACGTATGGATTTTTGTTTTGAAATGTTTGAAAAAAATAGTTAGTTAATTAGTTAGTTAAAATTCGCGCACAGCAACAAAGGCTATTTGTGCCTAACGCAGCCCATTTCAATGACTAGACTATATATTAAAAACAATATATTAGACAATAAATAAATAGATAAAATCATAAAATATACGCATACACAATAAAAGAAATCTTGCACTGACAAACACAAATAAATAATATAAAAAGTCTGTTCGAAAATTTGAACAGACTCAGGGTGATGGTAAGAGGCTGTAAAGGGGCCAACTACCATCGAATATCACAGTCAATAACTAGAAACACATTAAAATAAGGTGCAAGACTTCACAGATAAAACAATAAGTTCGATTCTCTCAGGAAGAGTATCAGCCTGTCCATGAGTACCCTGTCGTCACCTAAAGCAACTGGACAGGTCATAGCACAGACCTAACCTCTCCCTGACATCCTCGAACTGTATACACTCAGTTAAAAAGTGTAACACAGACAAATCTGTGTTACACGTCTCACAGATAGGGGACTCTTCTCCTCGAAGGAGGTGTCCATGGGTCCACCAACAGTGACCTATACGGAGGCGTGTGATGGCGGTTTCCTCCCTGCGGTTAATCCTGCAGGAAGAACCCCATGGTTTAACGTCTCCCTTAATCTGTCGTAACTTAACGTTCTGTGTGCGGTTCCACTCATGTTGCCACATGTCTAAAACCAGATGTTTCAGATGACTCTTTGCGTCATCTGGAAAAACGAAACTCACATCAATCATAGGTCTGTGAGAGGCGGCTTTTGCAGCTGCATCTGCCGCTTCGGTGCCTTTAATACCAACATGTCCCGGTATCCAAAACAACTCTACCCTCACATTCTGAGCATTCAGATTGTAGAGTAGCAACCGGATCTTTAGTACAAGAGGATGCACTGGATCTGGATCTTGGATACTGTTCAGAGCGCTCAACGAGTCCGTCAAGATAACACTTGACCGACTTTGCTCTGACGAAACAAAACACAGGGCCTTGAAAATAGCGTACAGCTCAGCACTGTACACACTCGTTATGGAGTGCAGACGGTACTGAAACTGTTGGCGTGGATTTAAAACAACGAACGCACACCCAACCCTGGTTCCGGATTCTGATCCGTCAGTAAAAATAACAGTATCCTCGAACCTAGGGACCAGTGTTCTTTGTAACTCATGTTGGTATTCGATAGGCAACGTAGTATCTTTATCAAACCTAGTTAATGTGAGGTTCACAAGTGGACGCGGTAGCGTCCATGGTGGAACAGCACACAAAGCGAAACTTCCCATTTCAGGCATATTAAAATCAATAACGCCCAAAATGTCGAAAGTCCTCAGACCAAAAGGCCTATTGGATAGCACTAGTAAAAGCACTATCAGGATGGATGAAACGATGTCCTTCTATGGTAGGTGACACGACGAGATCTCTACCAATCACTTTACAAGTTTTATACAATGCGTCTCAAGAAGATCAGATACTTCAAGAATTAATGGAATATCATAGAACATCTTAGCCAAAAGAAAGAAAAGCGGAATTACAACAATTTTGTAATAGACGTGAAGCCCTATCAATTGTTCAAAATCGTTTACTATTTGGAGAAAGAATTGTTGGTCCATAGATATTACGCACCAAGGTTTTAAAACAATTTCATTCCGGACACCCTGACACGAACAGGATGAAATCTTTAGCAATAAGTTTCGTCTACTGGCCTGGAAAGGACACGGATATTGAAGAATTGGTACGGAAATGCGAAAAATGCAACCAAGTAATGAAATTTTCGAAGAAGCTTCCAAATTCATGCTGGCCTACACCAGAACGTGCTTGGCAGAGATTACACATAGACTTTGCTGGACTCTTTCAAGGAAGAAACTTCCTCGTCGTCGTGGACGCTTATTCAAAGTAGCCAGAAGTTTTCATTATGAAGCGCACCAGTACATTTGAAACTATTTCCACACAAAAATCTCTATTTTCTCGATTCAGAATGCCTGAAACAATCGTTTCAGACAATGGTACTCAATTCAATTCACACTATTTCCAAGAATTTTGTCATCAAAAAGTCATCAAGCATGTTAATACACCTGCATACCACCCCAGCTCTAACGGACAAGCTGAACGTTTTGTCAACTCATTTAAACGAGCTTTCTTAAAATTGAAAGAGGAAGCAACAAATGAGGAAATCTTGGAAAAGTTTCTTCTAACCTATCGGATCACTCCAAGCAACATAGTACCAGGACAACAAAGTCCAGCTGAAGCTCTCATGGGAAGGAGGTTGCGAACTGCTCTAAACCTTCTGCTACCAAACAACCGCGTTCCGGTGTCGCAACAAACAAATTAAACTAACATATTTACGACTAATGCACCTGGATATGTTATGAAAAACACTAACAACAAGTTCGAGTGGATCAAGGTACGAGTCGTAAAAACATGGGAATGTGTTATACGACATAAATATTGGCCACAATACAGACACCAAACACCTAATCATAATCCTTTAGAACGACTAATCTACTCATTTGACTTGAGTTTTTCTACAGAACAAGAATCGAGATTATGCCACTGAAAATTCTGACACTCTTCTCCCAGAAGCCCCAAAAGAGCGTCAAGTCAGCGCGGAAGACAGCATAGCAGACGCTCGTCCAGACAGCGCGGAAGACAGCGCAGCAGACGCTCGTCCAGATAGGTCGAAAGTTAGCACAGCAGACGCTCCTCCCATTAATCTTCGAGCGACTGAAAAAGCTAGTCGCCCACCTCATCGACTACAAATTGACCCACATAAAAAATCATACTTTTGAAGAAGGGAGGTGTTCGAATCTAACTCGACACTGTAACGTGTTGCTTAGATAGTTGTTATGTACAATCTATAGATATAAAAGGCAGTGTCCTGACTGACTCACTCATTCACTCATCACCGCCCAGCCCGAACCCCTGGCCCTAGAAACTTGAAATTTGGAGAGTATATTCCCTCCATGACGTAAGCACCCACTAAGAAGGGATTTTTCGAAATTCAACCCCTAAGGGGCGAAAAGGGGTGAAATGTGATTTCACGGATTCTTTAATATCTCTTCGAGTCGATGGGATATCGACTTAGTTTTTGCTTACGACGATTATGCCATATAAATGCCGAAAAACCTATTTCAGGATTTTGTCCTAATCAACCCCTAAAGGGGTGAATCTACAATCGGGGTGAATTTTACAACCCGTCGTATTTCCTGTGTTTGTTGAGTTATAAGATTTATTTTTGGCACATAGGTGTCTTTTTCAAATATTTCCAAATAATATTAACAGTATTTTAAAATTGCATCCCTTAAGGGTGAAATGGACTGAAATGCGAATTCAAGGATTTCTTAATATCTCTTAGGACCAATAAAATATCGACTTGGTTTTTTCTTACAAAGATTACTCATACAAATGCCGAAAAACCTATTTCAGGATTTTGTCCTAATCAACCCCTAAAGGGGTGAATCTACAATCGGGGTGAATTATACATGCAGTCGTATTTTCTGTGTGTGTTGACTAATAACATACCTTTTTGGCACATTGGTGTCTTTCGTAAGTATCTTGAAATATTTTTGACAGTTCTTTTAATTTCCCCCTAAAGGGTTAAAAGGGGTGAAATGTGATTTCAATGATACTCTAATATCTCTGAGGACCAATAAAATATCGATTTGGTTTTCGCTTATAAAGATTACCAATACAAAGGCCAAAAAATCTATTTCAGGATTTTACCTAATCAACCCCTAAAAGGGTGAAACTACATTCGGACTTAGCTATACATCCCGTCGTGTTCCTGTATTTGTTGAGTCATACCATTTATTTTTGGCTGATGGTTGTCTTTTTAAAAAATCTCGAAATGGTTTTGACATTTTTTAAAAATTGCAATCCTTGAAATGTGATTTCAAGGATTTTTTAATATTTCTTAAGACCAATAAGTTATGAGCGATTTGATTTTTGCTTATAAAGATTACCCATACAAATGCCAAAAACTTATTTCAGTATTTTATCCTAATCAACCCCTAAAGGAGTGAATCTACATTCGGGGTGAATTATACCATACATCCCGTCGTATTTCCTGTGTTTGTTGAGTCATAACGTTCCTTTTAGGCACATAGATGTCTTTTTAAAATATCTCGAAATAATTTTGACAGTTTTTTTAAATTTCACCCTTAAAGGGGTAAATTATAATTATTATATACTGGAGGTTCACTATTGAGTGACAACTCCACACATGTTATTAGTAGCTATTAAATTTACTGGTTAACCTCTTTGGTTAGTTGTAAATATTATCATAAAGAAAAAAAAAAAAGAAAAAAAAGGGAGTAAATGGGTATTTTTTCTTCGATAGAACTTTTTTTGACATTGAAAAATTGAAATTCGCAAAATATATTTACTAAGAAGAGATTTTTGGAAAGCCGACCTCTAAGGGGGTAAAAAGGGGGTGAAATATGATTTCAGGAATTCCTTAATATCTCTTA
This sequence comes from Liopterus haemorrhoidalis, assembly GCA_963971575.1. Lineage (NCBI taxonomy): Eukaryota > Metazoa > Arthropoda > Insecta > Coleoptera > Dytiscidae > Liopterus > Liopterus haemorrhoidalis. The sequence continues at coordinate 27,736,579 of OZ020620.1, forward strand.
GAACCAATCAGATATCGACTTGGTTTTTGATTACAAAAGTTACCCATACAAATGTTTGTAACAGAAATTCAGGATTTTGCCCTAATCAACCCCTAAAGGGATGAATCTACATTCGGGGTAAATTATAGAAACCTTACATAGGTTTCTGTTAAATAGAAACCTACTTAACTTTCTATTGACAGTTTTTTAAAATTTCATCCATAACGGGGTTAATTGGTATTTTATATTCGATAGAACGTCCCTTGACATAGAGACATGAAATTCGGGAAATATATTTCCCCCATGACGTAAGCACCCACTAATATGGAACTTATCAAAATTAGATCCCTAAGGGGGTGAAAAGGGCTGAAATGTGATTTCACGGATTTCTCAATATCTCTTAGGATTATTGAGAGACTTGGTTTTTGCTTACAAAAGTTACCCATACTTAGTTAAACTTAATCTTATTTTTAAATTTTACCCTAACCAACCCCTAAAAGTATTCTGCATTCTTATAAAAGTGTATCTGCATTCAGGGTTTAGAACCCTTCGTATTTCCTTCATTTATTGAGTTTTAACATTTCTTTTTGGCATATATGTCTTTTTAAAATATTTATAAAGTATTACAGTTTTTTTTTTTACTTAATTTGACGTAAGGAGCCTCTAAGAAAGGATTTTTTGAAGTTCGACCTGTATGTAGTGAAAAAGAGTAAAATGTTTTTTAACGGATTCCTCAATATCTCTTAGGACAAATGAGATATCGACTAAAAACTTTAAAAACAAACTGACTATTTTACACTAATGACACTAATGAGATGGTCAATATACCGTAGCGAAGCACGCCTAGCGATAACGCCTTTTTCCCATTCTTTGTTCCTATATCTATAAGTATTGATTAATACCTGATCTCCTACTTTTAGCTCTTTTAGTTCTTTAGAATAGAAAACCTTTAACCTTGCTAATGGCGTTGTAAAATAATAAATAATAATAGGATCCTAACACCTAGAAAGGCGTATATGGGGCAGAAAAGGTAAGTTCTCCGTTTCTAGACCGCCGGCCATAGATATTGTTGCATTTCGCCTGACGGTAGGGTTCCACTTCAATAAACCACCGAAGAGTCTTACAATATTTTTATTTCTAAATATTTTATTTACCACTGTCAACCTTAAAAATTATCTAGTAACTGTTTTTATCCCCATCTTCTTTTGTTTTTCATCGCCTCCTTAATATATTACATTTTAATCTTAGATCAATGTGTCTGACATTTTTACTGTCAGAGAGTTACGGTACGTAACTGATTAGTTTCAACTACCGAAAGCGAAAAAGAAAGATGAAATAAAAGCTTTAGTACAAGAAGGTTATACAGTTGTAGACGTAATAGTAGAGTTAGACACATGGGAAGAAAATCCAAATAAAGAAAGATTAGAAAATTTTAAACGTATACTGTTAGCTCGAATAGAAAAAGCTAAGGAAGAACGTTTGAAATTAGCACGAACAAAGGATAATATAAAAATTGAGCGAGGACAAGATCAAAATTTATTTGTATTTGAAGATGGAATGAAAGAAAATATTAATTCAAAGACTGAGAAAGTGGAGTTGAAATTTTCCAGTGGAGATATGTTGAAAGATTTCGATTTAAAGAAATGTGTTCTGCCAATGCACGAACCAAACTTAGAATCAGATAAACATATATTACCAAAAAATCAACAAATTTTAAAAGATATGTTCAAAACAGATAATGATTTGAAAATAAAAACTGATGAAGATTTGAATATAAAATCCAAGGACGATTTGAAAATAAAAACAAATAAAGACGAAGTCAATTAGAGTGACGAAACGTTTTCCAAAAAAAAGGACAAGTCATTGGAACAAAAGTTGTGAATGGAAAATTGAAAATAAATGAGGATTTGTCAAAAGATGTCCAAATAAAGAAGTACGAAATAAGTTGAACAAAATGAAGATTTGTGGAAAACAATAGAAACAAAGCCAACAAAAATCAGCAAAAAGAAGGTTAAGAAATCAGAGGAAACTAGGAAACTGTCTATGGTATCCATAAAAGAGCAAGCAAAAGCTAAAGAATTGAAAGAGGATAAAATAAAAATGTATCTCTACATGAAATTTAAACAAAGAAAAATCCATAATGGAACATTAGATGAGACCCAATTAAAAAGAAAGAAATTCAGAATGTATTCTTATATGAAACTGAAAAAAAGAAATGTAAAACACAAAAGAAGTGCCAATGAAAATATTGATTTTTATAAAGACTGCAATGTTACAGAGTTTTTCAATTATATAGAATTTGATAAGATATTTCGAGGTATGAAACCTTGTATTTCTGACCAAGAAGGAACCATATCAAACGTAACCAAACAGGCTTATGCAGAAGTAAACTTATTAAAACCTTATTTGTATCTGAATCATTTGATGATATACACCGATCACTATCAATTGACGAGGTTGAAACACATTGGTAGTAAAAATTGTATTTTGCTAAGGTGGTATTTGACTTAACATATGTTAAATTTTTCAGTTATCTATAAGCCTGGAAAAAAATGTACTAATATAGATTCTCTATCACGATATTTTGTGTAGTTCGATAGAAGGATAAATGTTTCAATAATTATTTGTTAGTTTAAATTATATGTTTAAATTTTTATAAATTGATTTTTTTTTTAAAAAAAAAAGACCATAAGCTCGAAATGCAAACTTGTATTGCTTAACGAGCTGACCAATGAAGTCTCAGGTGTCAGAATCACCAGGACTCTAACACCAAACGACTGTCTCAACCCGGTGCAATTGTTGGGAAATTGCTATTGAAGACGGCGTTGGAAAACAACAAGTTAGCAACCAGAAAAATAGATATGACAGTTAATTATTGAATAAAAATACCTTTGTAAATTTTTATAAATACAATATATATAATTTATAATATATAAAAGCATCCAGAGTTTCTTTAACTTACACTGTCTCATCCCACCGTTAGGCGAATCCTAACAATATGAAAGCCACGTGGTCAGTGTAACGTTTTGACCAGTCCTATTATCCCTGTATAACAGGTAGACGGGTGCTCATTTTAAGTATGAAATACTTGAGGCTGAGTCGGCCCCAGAGCTGACTGCACAGTTTCGGAAGATAAAAATCCGAAGGAGGTGGGGGTCTCGAACCCGGATCCCTGTGCTCCGTAGACGGTAACTCTAATGGCGTTGTACGATATTCTATTAAAGCTATTGACAAATCTACATTTTTTCTTAGTATATTTTTCGCTAATTGAACACCCCTCTCAGCAAATCCATTAGATCTACTATAATGTGGACTAGACGTTTTAATTGTGAAGTCCCATTCATTAGCAAACCTTCTGATTTAATACGATCGGAAAATCGGAATTACATCTGAAGTTTCATCATTATTATAACCGTATCTTTAATAAAATTCCTTGATAAAAGATCTGCAATATACATCTCTTTACCAGGTTTGTTTTAACCGAATATCATACTTAATTATTTTCAATTTTATTCATTGCAATCTATAATCTATCTATTTTAGAAATTGGTTTATTCATAATAGAATTTAAGGATTTATGATCTGTAATTACCGTTACCTTCCAACCATAAACATATTGATGGAACTTTTTCAATGAATTTGCTATGGCTAACAATTCTTTTTCAATTTGTAATGTTTTATCATCAAATGTCGCAAGCACAGATGCTTTACATAATATATCTTTTATATTATTTAATGCTTTCCTATGAATTTCAATTGTATCAATGTAAACATTATACTGAAGTGACCAACAAACTATGGCAAATTAGAGCAAAGTTTTCATGGTTGAAAATTTTTTGAAAGTTGCTCCTGATCTTATTATAAATCGTAACATTCTGTACGATTTTTTAATTACACTATTTACATGAACATCCAATCTAAGCTTACTATCCAAATTTACTCCTTAGATCCTTAACAAGACTAACGGAAGTAATATTATTCCCACAAAGACTATACCCATAATTTACTTTATTTATGTTTCTAGTAAAAGTTATTTTAAAGCATTTCTGCATATTAAGAGAAAGATTATATTCTTGCAAGCTAGTGACTGACTTTTTAAGTGCGACGAAATTTTAAGATCGTCGGCATATAGTATACATTTAGGAAACTAAGGACTAGATTTGGTGCCTGGACTATAAGAACTATGCTGGAGACATCCCGTTTGGCCCAAATTACACACGAAATGACCAAGTATAATCTCGAAATATTCGGATTAAGTGAAATTAGGTGGGCGGAACAGGGAGAGATTCCGGAAAATTACTGAGAGTGTCTAGCACTTCAGGCGTAAGCATTATTCTAAACAAAGAGACAAAGAACAGTCTATTTGACAGGAAACCCATCTCGGGCCGTATTATTTATGCTAGACTTAAAACCAGAATTAGAAATATTACGTTTGCCCAGTGCTATACCCCAACCGAAGTAGATGACGAAGATAAAAAGATAGATTTCAACTCGCGGCAGCCCTAAAAGAAATCAAAAAATCTGATGTTTAATCTGATGTTTTAATTATCATGGGTGATTTCAATGCCAAAATCGGCCAGAATAATGCAGACCTAGAACATGTTATTCGCGACTGCAAATAACAGTGAGACGTCTGGTGGCGGCTTGGTGAACTAAAGAGAAGCTTATATTTGTATAATATTTGTAGTGCGTCGTGCTGCAGTTGTGAATTAAGACGAATTTTTAAATGTAGTGACTTAAATACAGTGCTTTTTTTGCGAAATATTCTTGATTGATCAGATAAATATTAAGAAAAAACTGTACGTTATTAAATATAATGCAATATAATTGAATTTTTAGAAAACGTCAGACATCGAACCAAGTTGCAGTAAACAACCAGCAAACCCTGACATAAATAAGGTAATGGATATTTTAAAATAGTTTTTATAGAAATTGTTATTAACATATATTATTTTTTTATGTACCACACAGGTTAGAATTGAACGAAAAATAAATAACACAAACTGTTGTGTGTATGGATGCACTTCCAAAAAAAAGTAGAGAGGTTAAATTAAGCTTCCATTATTTCCCTAAACCAGTAGAAAGGAAAGTACCCATACTTAATAAATTTGGAGTTACAGAAGACATTGATAGGTTGAATGCCTGGAAAATGAAATTAAGAATGGGAAAGAAAGTTAAGAAACATATGCGTGTATGTTCAAGGCATTTTAATAAGAGCGATTATATACTTCCAGGTAAAAAATCTTTATTCATTTGTTTTCATTAAAAGTATTTATAATTGTTATTACATATTTTAGATGCTCCTACAAAAATGCCCAGACTTAAAAAAAATTCTGTGCCATCTCAATATTTGCCTGGAAATATAACCTCTACGAAGAAAAGAAAATTGGCCCTGGAACGTACGAAAAGACTGCAGAGGCGGGAATTGCTGAGGTTAGGTACTTTAAATGTTGATCAACTTCATCATTCTACAGAAGGGGCTGTGAAAATTGATGAACATCATCATACAACAGAAGAGGCTGCTGGACTGTATGACAACGAAGAGGAAGAAGCAGCCAACATACTTCTTAGTCTAGCTGAGAGAGAGCCACGATCAAAAGAAGAAAAAACTAAAGACGTCAGTGTGCAAGTCAGCAGTGGTGATATCCTTATACCATTTACGGACAGAATAAATACTGATAGTAAATTAAATACAATGACTGGTATTTCGAAAATTGCATTAGATAAAATTGTGAAATTAGTGGTTGAATACCACGCAGACAAGAGAACCCACAAATTATCTGTGAAAGAACGTGTGGTACTCACTTTTATAAAAATGAAACTCAATTTAAAATATGTTGTTTTGTCGATTTTATTTGGAAAAGTATCACCCAAAACATGTAAAAATATATTCTTTGAATATATAAAATAACTATCTAAAATATTGCAATCTGTTATATATATACCAACAAGAGAGGAATGTTCCAAAAATTTACCAGAATGCTTCAGAAATTTTGAAAAGGTTCGGCTCATTTTTGATTGCACTGAAATTTCAGTTCAAAAACCTAAATGTTTGTGTTGCCGAATAAAAACTTATTCCCAATATTACGGTGATCATACAATCAAATTTTTAACCGTAGTTAGTCCAGCCGGCCTTATTTGTTTCGTCAGTAAGCCATATGGAGGCAGGGCATCCGATGTTGCGATTTTTGAGCAAAGTAATATTATTACTAAATTAGAAATGTTTGAAGATGAAATTTTGGTGGATAAAGGATTTAAAATCAAAAATATTACTGACAGCTATGTTAATACAGCCACCGTTCTTAATATAAAAAAAAAATAATTTAGTCCGGAAGAAGCTGAAGTGAATGCAAAAATTGCTAGTGCAAGGGTCTATATTGAACGGAGAAATCAAAGAATAAAAATATTTCAGGTTTTAAAAAGTACCCTGAATTGGAATTTAATTCCTGTAATAGATGATATATTTATTGTCGCATGTGCCATGGTAAATTTATCAGCTCCCATCTTATCTGATGATAAATTTATGATACATTAATTATCTGTTATTAAATTATGACGCTGTATATACAGAGTTTATGAGGTACTGTGGAATTTTTTTTTTTTTTTTGAAAAAGAATAAATATGAAAACAATATATATAATATATATATATAAATGTTTATTTTTAAATTCTGTATTGGCCTCTTACATGTTAGTATATTCGTAAATAAAAGTTTTGCCTCTGTAGACCATACTTTGCGCAAAGCTGCTCTAAATGATTGTTATTTTTTAAGGATATTATTATTTTTATAATGGTTGCATAGACGTTATATAAAATAAGTTTGATCATGAAGTAGGTGACGTTTCGAGAAAAACAGTGACGTTTAGTGAGTGAAGTAAAATCAAAGATAAGTCATAAACCAAAATTAAATTTAATAAAGAAAATAAGTACCTGTAATATATAAGGTAATACAGAATACAATAAACTAGTAGTTTTTAGTTTTCTGCCTACGGGCAGGTACTAATAACAAAAGTCATTTTTAACCTAAATGTCATATATAACTAGTTTATATATTTTTATATATTAATAATAATCTTGCAAACCTTTATAATAAAAGCAAAACACCTCTGTCACTAGAGGTCGTTTTTGCTATAATAAACCAAAATGATGAATCCACCCGAAATAAACATGCCAACAAACCAAATCCAAAGCCAACCAAAAACATTTGCAAATATCCTAAAACAAAATACCCCGCAATTTGAATTGAAGAAAGAGCAAGCCATTGTATTAACAGGAATAACCGAAATACCAGCTAAAGAATATGTCCTAGCAATGGGGAAATTAACACAACCCAATAATATAATCTTATCATCGAGAATATCATATAACAGATTCTGCATTTATTTAAAGAACAAAGAACTGGTCAACGAAATTGTTACAAAACATAAAACAATTGAAATAATGAATTATAAAATAGATTTACGCCCATTAATAATGCCTGCAAAGAGAATAATAATAACAAATGCGTGTCCCACAATACCACATAATATAATAGCGCAAGAACTTATAAGAATGGGAATGAAATTAGTATCAGGTATTAATTTCATGAGAGCCGGAATACAAGAACCAGGTTATGAGCACGTATTAAGTTTTAAAAGACAAGTATTCATCAGTCCTGATGAAAAAACTCCTCTACCGGAAACATTTCTTTTGAATTATGAAGAGATAAATTACAGAATTTTTTTATCTGACGCAGAAATAAAATGCTACTTATGCAAAAAAATTGGACATAGTGCAAAACAATGCGAAAATGACAAGGAAATGGAAAACACAACCACTGTTAATGAACAAAATAAAGAAATAATTGAAACGAATGTAGAAAAAGTCGCTGACAAAAATCAATTCAAGGACTGTACTCAAATGGAAATACCGGAAGTTCATGCAGAACCAGATTTACCAAACAATGATATAAAAAACCCCATACAAAATGAAAGAAAAATAGTGAACCCCACAGAAGAAAGCGAAAATATAGAGAAACTAAAAAATGAAGCAAAAGATAAAAATGATTCAAATAACCGATCCCAAAAAAGAAGACCACCCATTTCCTCAGACTCTGAAGAAAAACAAAAAAAGATAGAAAAAAAGTCCAAAAATAGAAAAAGATCTATCAGCCCAAACCTTAAAATCCAAATTAGAGAAATTATAATAAGCACTAAAAAGGAAATAGAACAAAATAAAGAAAAATATACATTGGATGCAGAATCATTTTTGGATTTTATAGAAAACGGACTAGGATCTAATGATCCTATTTTAATAGCAAGAGAATACACACAGGATATCAAGGGACTATTAGAAATGATGACAGAATTAACGGAACAAATTCAACACAAACCATCTTTGAACCGGTACATAACATTAATGATAAAACTAAGAAAACAATTTAAAGAAGAAGCACAAATTAATTCAGAGAGTGAATAAAACATAAATTAATCAAAATTAAAGTAAATTATCAACTAAAATAGTAAAATAAAAATAAAAGGAAAACAATAAAATTAATTTATATATTATATAATACATATTTACTAAAAACCTAACATATTTTTCTTATATTATAAACTACAACCTATAATAAATTATTTAATAAAAACACTTCAGCTTACAATGTCAATAGTCCAGTGGAATTGCAACGGTTATTTTGCTCACTTAGCTGAGCTTCAGATTATTACTAAACGTACCAACCCTGATTATATTTGTCTCCAAGAGTCAAGACTACATTCAAATTATAAAGTAAATTATACAGGTTACAACGCGTACAGAAAAGATCGACACAATCCGACAAATGCTAGTGGGGGAGTAATGATATTAGCAAAAAATTCAACCTACAGTGACGAAATACAGTTAAATACAAATCTAGAAGCAATTGCAATCACTACTTATGTACCAAAAAAGATCACAATTTGTAATATATACTTGCCTCCAAATTTAAAAACAAATCAACAAGAAATAGAAAATTTGATACAACAACTACCGCAGCCTTTCATACTGACAGGTGATTTCAATGCCCACAACATATTATGGGGACCAAATATAAATACAAACCGCATGGGAAGACTAATAGAAATTCTACTAGATGGTGATCTTGTGTTATTAAACGACAATTCACCAACACATTTATGCTCTAAAACTGGTAATTTCTCAGCAATAGACCTGACCATCTGCAGCCCCTCAATCGCTCCAGATTTAATATGGGAAACAATTCCACAAATGTCCAATGGCGGGCACTTTCCTATAACAATATCTTTTCCTGACACAAATTCAATGGAAGAAACCCCAAATCACCTGAAATGGAACATCCGAAGTGCTGATTGGGAAAAATTCATAAAAATGGCTAGCATAAATCATCATGAGTTTGACAACATGTCAGACATAAATATGGTGGTCCAAAAATTTACTGAACACATAAACAATGCAGCGCGTGAATCAATCAAACAAAAATATTCAAAAAATTTAAGAAATTTAGTGCCCTGGTGGAACGAAGACTGCAAAATAGCATCAAAGGACATGAAAAAGGCTCTATTTAAATATAAACAAAATAAAACAATCGAAAACTTTATTGACTTTAAACATAAAAGATCTATTAGTAGAAGAATAATTAAAGTCAGTAAAATAAAATCATGGCAAAATTATATATCAAAACTCACGCCAAACACACCACCGCAGGATATTTGGAACAAAATAAGAAAACTGAAAGGGCAAAAACCAGCAAACAGTACAAAAATTCTAATCAAAGATGGCCAAGAAATTACTACGCAAAAGAACATCGCAAATTTATTGGCTGAAACTTTCGAACAAAATTCTAGTTCTGACCACTACGAGCAACATTTTCGAATAAAAAAGAATAACATAGAGAAAGAAGAGCTAAATATTGAAAACAATAATAATTATGAAATAAATCAACCAATTACTAACACAGAATTAAATCAGGCATTAAATAAACTTAAAAATAACAGTAGTCCAGGTCCAGATGGTATTCCATATGAATTTATTCAAAAACTACCACCATCGGCAATGAACCTATTATTGAAAATATATAACAAAATCTGGATGGAAAATACATATCCCGAAAATTGGAGACAAACTATCGTAGTTCCTATTTTAAAACCAGAAAAGATCAAAACAGACCCTCAAAATTACCGGCCAATATCCCTCTCAAATACACTAAGTAAAATTTTACAAAAAATAATCAATAAAAGATTGCTGTGGTTTTTAGAATCCAAGAATATTATTAATAAAGCACAAAGTGGTTTCAGAAATAATAGATCGACAACTGACATGTTGTTTTCTTTAAACGAAGAAATCGAACTAGCTTTTCATAACGACCAACATCTTATCGCCGTTTTCATGGACATAAACAAAGCGTATGATACAACATGGAAACGCTACATATTACAGTGCATGAAAGAATACGGATTGGAAGGAAACATGTTACAGTATACAAAAAATTTTCTTTCGAATAGAAAATTTCGTGTTTTAATCAATAATTGTATTTCTGAAAGCAAAAATCTAGAAAATGGAATCCCCCAAGGTGAAATTCTAAGTCCAACACTTTTCCTAATTGCTATCAATAAAATTACAAATTACATCCCAAAACTTGTAAAAATATTACTATTCGCAGACGATTTAGTAATTTATTTTAAAGGTAGAGATTTAATTACAATTAGGAAAATGTTACAGAAAACAATAAATAAACTTCAAGAATGGACCAAAGAAACAGGTTTTAGTTTTTCACCCGTAAAAACTAAAGCTCTGCATTTTACAAAAAGTAGAATACCTCAACAACCACCGCAGCTTCAAATAAACCAACAAAAGATAGAATATGTTAACCATATAAAATTTTTAGGCCTTATATTTGATAAAAAATTAACATGGAAAATTCACATAGAAAAACTTAAAAAAGATTGTTTACAAAAAATGAATATCCTAAAGACTATAGCCAGTCACCAATGGGGAGCACACCGAGATACTATGATCAGTATATACAAAGCTCTCATTAGATCTAAACTGGATTACGGAAGTGTTGTATATGGAAGAGCCGCAAAAACACATCTTAGAAAACTAGACCCGATCCATACTCAAGCACTGAGACTAGCAACGGGAGCTTTTAGAACTAGCCCAGTAATAAGTATATTGAACGAATCTGGAGAGCAAAATCTTGAGAGTAGAAGAAATCAATTAACAATATCATACTTTCTAACGCTGGCAAAAAATCCACAAAATCCGGCATCTAAATACATATTTTATAACCCGGAAAAACCGAAAAGAATATATGAAATAACAAAATTACAAAATAAAATAAACGAGTTAATAAATATCACAAATATCTCCTATTCTGCAACATATCAAATAAAATATCATAGTACTCCACCTTGGCTATACCACCCCCCTGAAATAAATCTTAGTCTATCAAAATTCATAAAACAAGAAACCCCACATACACTCTATCATGCTAAATTTCAAGAAATAAAAGAAAAATATAAAAATTATCAATTTATTTATACCGATGGGTCAAAGTTAGATGATAAAACCGGAGCTGCAGTCATATGGGACAACCACAACCAAGAAAAACATAAATACCATTTACCTAATGAAATGAGCATATTTTCGGCAGAGGCCTACAGCATCTTACAAAGTTTGAAACAGATTAAATCCAAGGAAGAAAGAAACTTTTTCATTTGCACAGATTCCCTAAGTACCTTGCAGAGCATAAGGAATATATATAGCAAAAAAGAAATAATAAAGGAAATACAACAAGAAATATTTTCTCTACAGAAAAATGTAAATAAATCCATTCGTTTCATATGGATACCATCCCACGTCGGAATTAAAGGAAATGAAGAGGCCGATAATGCAGCTAAAGAAGCAACAAAAGAAGAAGTAATTAAAACACGTATTCCTACTGAAGATCTTAAAACCACTGCAAGAAATAAACAAAGGATGAAAAAAACAGAAGAATGGATAGAGGTGTCTAACAACCATTTGAGGAACATAAAGGAAGATACAAGAAGATGGGCAACAAGCGAAAACAGAAGAGACCAAGTAGCACTCACACGGCTTAGGATAGGACATACAAACACGACACACAAATACATATTACAAAAAACACCACCCGAAATATGTGACACATGCCAGAAACAAGTAACAGTACAACACTTAATATTAGAATGTATAAAATACAATACACAGCGCACAAAATACAATATACCACAAAACATAAAAGACGCCCTATCAGAGAACAACACACATAGCATCATAAAATACTTACACGAAACACAAATTATAAAAAAATTATAACACAAAACCGGCAAAGAAAATTAGAAATAATACCATGTATAATAAAATGTAAATATACTATATAAAAATGTAAATACTTATTAGCACAAATGACCAGTTGGTCGAAGTGCTTTATTTAAATAAAAAAAAAAAAAAAAAAAAAAAATAAGTTTGTAATTATTCTAAAATATAAATATTTACATAAAATCTGTATATTTTTTAAATTCAGGTTATCGTATTTTGTTCACATATAATATGTAACATGTTCGTAAAGAAACTACTTTTTAATTTAATAAGCATATTTTTAGTAAAAATTTCATCAAAACCTGTAGAAATTATTTTGTAACTTAAATCTTTAGAAGAAAAAATTAAAAAATCACACATTTAAATTCAATATATCCATTCCTAATTGTATTTGTCCATAGTACTGATGTTTTTTATTTAATACTGGAATAACACCTTCAAATTTAATATATTTCAATTTAAATAGTAATTCCTCAGCAGATACATCCTTGCCTAAAAAAATATATAGTTATCACTAAAATAAAATTTAATTGAATATAAAAACCTTCAAATGGACATTTAATTTCTAAAAGTCTTTGTGGATTTCCGTTTACTATTACTACACCATCACAGGAATATCCCAACCACGGGTTTAATTTAGAAATTAGAAAACCCATTTCTATAATAGATACATTGGATTTTTGTCTATAAATATTTCTTGCTACGCTTTCCATAGCTATACCATGTTTGGTATACTTATTCGAAAACCCTTTAGGCCAGAAATATGTCAAAGCATTTTTTCTCCAATCTTCTTTTAAATAAGTATATATCGAATAACATCTCGATCCTGTAATGCGAAACTGCCGATGTTTTTTCCATTCTACCGATGATTTTTTTGTATCTTCACAAATGGTATGAATGTCTTCTACACATAAAATTTTTTTGTACGTACTCAGACAATATTCTTTTAAAAATGCCATAGGTATGTTAAATACGATAGTCATTATTTCAGATTGTGAAGCATTAAAAATAATAACATCTAAATATTGCGTAGAAGTATTTTGGCTCGATATCATAGAACTTGTTGTCTGTTGCGAAACAACTATCTCTCTTCCGGTCCTGTATAAGAAAATGAATTCATTTTTGTTCAACCGCTACATGTTGAGTTTGAATATTTACACATGTTTTGATACCGCAAAGTCTGGCGAAACTCCAGCTAACGACTGCTTAAATTTGTACAATATTTCCTCACTGAAATCAGGTAACGGGTTAAACGTTTTAAATTTTTTTGCACAATTTGTTTCCAAAATAGGTCCAGGTTTATATGCTTCAAGTGACGGCTCCTTTATTTGTGACCATAAACGCTTAAGGTCTGTTTGTGAAACTTGTGCGAAATCCAAAATATTGTTTCTGAAGAAAAAAAAAAAAAAAAAAAAACAAACCACAAGACAGAAAAAAGAAACAAAAGTAAAAATAATAGTATATTTAAATAAAAATCACTGGTTGCCTTCATGTCATTGGCTTTTTTTTTTATTTGAATACCTGTTGCAATAAAATAATATAGCTGATATATGTTTGCATTTAATACCAGCCTTGCAGGAACATGACATATTAATTATTCTCAATATCAATTTTGCCTTTTATTTCATGAGGCGGTGACGATAACGCAGAAGTTTGTAAACATAACCCTCGAATTTCACGCATATTTCCGTCTGATGCAAAAACTCCGCACATTAAAATATTACCCGCGTTTATTACACGTTCGCCTTCAATAACATTTCTAGAAGATGGCGTGGCACCTAAAAAATTGATTATTTCCAAATACGACAAGTATTTCTTTTCCTTTTCACAGTTTAAAGTCTATCAAAATGCCATACAAACACCTGTAAACTTTGTGACATATACGCTTCTCGTCGACCATTAACTGTCCGATCCCAGCGCCGCCAACGCGATTGCACGCGTGCCTGTGGCCGACACTCGAAAACCGTTTATCATTTTAATCCACGCATTTATAGCGTTTATTTGCAAAATTCTCTATAAATGGGCGGAGTTTAATTTCTCACTGGTTTAAACTGTTCCCTCTCCATAAAACCTGCTCTATTACGCAGTTACAGCGTATAAATACCAGCTTCAAATCTACGAAAGCTACCAGTTCTCGGACTGGTCTCGACTCGCTCACTGCTGGAGTACGAGACCCAAAAATCTCGCTCACTGCTGGAGTACGAGACCCAAAAATCTCGCTCACTGCTGAGATCACTCGCTTCCTGCTTGAGTGCTTCGATTCATCATCAACGACATAAAGAATTTAAACACTCACGCATCATTATTATCATCGACAACTCGCTCACTGTCGGGTTCACTCGCTCACTGCGGAGTCGACCCATCATGTTCGCTTTGCGCGGACCAAACTCCACCCCCTCTAATGTCACTTCAGCCGCCCCCTACTTACACTAGTCGTGTGGGGACTCAATCTCAACGGCGCTTAGGCCCCGTTCTAATGCGAGATATTTCACGGTGCTACCGCCGATCCTTGCCGCCGTCCGGCACTGCAATGTTTCAAGAATCACTTCTCATCGCCGCGACGCCCACCGTCCATGTTGGACGTCGCTGCTCACCAGGACGCCCGCCGTCGCCTACAACGACGCTCGCCGTCCTTTCTCAAATCATTCAAAATCCTATCCCAAAAAAATATGTATCTTTCTTGTATTATTTTGTTATATCTCTCACTGTTATGTTTCATCATTGTTCATTTCTTGTTTAAATAAATATTAAAATCACATTGTTCGACTATCATTTATAACAATCCTTGGGGTATCACGTTCTTATTTTCAGACACTAGTGCGACGTGGCTCTTCAAGCCGAGGTGGTATATGAGGAACCCAGCCGCCGAGCTAGCCTGGGTACGGTGTTCAGGGTGGTGACCTGAGAGCCTCTCCGGTGGAGGCTACACCTCCTGCAACAGGCCTTGGAGAGAGAAATACTATTGGTGAGCTGTTAACGACTTGTGCATTAGAAAGAATCTGAGCCTATGGTTACAACACCCATGTTTTTTTTTTTTTTTTAACTTTTTGCCCATACTAGGTCAATCTCATGATTCCACACTTTCAAAGAAAGTGAGCTAATCACTACGCTGCTGCAACTACAATTTTATAACTGCACTAAAAATTCAAATAAAACTTTATAATCTGACATTTATCATATGTCAATTTAATTTTTTTATTGTTGCTGGGTAACAAATACTTATTCACCAATAAGAACAAGGGAATAACTTATACTACCCTTTATCTGAAGTGTCGTTGGCCGGATAAGATATTCTGGTGTTTATTCCGATGTTTATCCTATCAGAGCTTTATCAGAGCATTGTAAAAGCGATTTTTTGACTTTATACCGGGAATAAAGTTATCCGAGCTTTATCCAACGATTGTAAAAGCGGCTCTAAGAAGCTTTTTATCTGCCATAATAAGTACAAGTTATATAACCTACTCCTCATGTCATTAAACTATATTGTAACACAACACTTGCACTCGTAGCATTTATTTACTGACTACACATTTCTCACATTGAAATACAACACAACATTGTTTGTTATTCATACACGAAATACTAGATAAAGACAGATCAACACTTTTAGTTAGGAAATGTAATAATTATGATTTTTATATAGATTAGTTTAAACATTCAAATAGTAGTAATAACATCTTTTCAGCCTTAAATCAGCCAGTCTGATATGTTATAATTAGTGTAAATGTAATGTAATAAAATGTTAAATTAATAACTAAATTTTACTTTTTTAAAAGTCCAAAGAACAACTTTAATTTACATATTTTATAATTTTTCAAATAAATTGCCATTTTCAAAATGTATTTGTCTGACTCACGTCCTCATATGCTTAACTTACGAATGTAATGAATCCCGCAGGGGACCTTTTTTTCCAATGTGAAGTGAGGCAGATTCAAGATGGCTGCGAAAATGCGCTATTTTATGCGCCAATTACGATAACGATAACTTACTTTTATGATAGAGCGAAATAGCTAGATATAACCTTGTAGAATGGACCTTACGCTACAATTTGCCGCGTCGTACGCGAAAGTCTGACACTAAGTTTACAAGATATCATACATTCTGTGACGCAAAAAAGTGATTTCCGAAATGACTAACGAATTTCGTATAATATGGCTCGTTTTCTATTAATTTAATGTCGTAGATTATGAATCAAAATGGCGAAAATTTTAAATTTTGATAATTTTTTTTTCCAAATTTGAGACATGATGACATTTGAGACATCATAATATAAATACAGAAATTCAATTTTCGAGCGTTATTTCGAAAGCAGCTTCATTGACACCAAGTGTTGCAGACAAACCTAAGCAAATAGATGCATTTCGTATATGTATGGAGGATCTTACTTAAATCTCATAATTTACAGCCGTTCCGGCTGGATGTGTCAGATTTTTAATTTCATTTCGAACAAAACCCGAATAAAACAAGTTATATGCTTTTTTTTTAAATTTCTTTAATTTACAGGTCCGATTTGGTCGAGAGAGATATAAAAGGAGTCGAAATAATACGAAGTTAAGACTTTACACATTGCGGCCGCTATCTTAATTTCGGCGCCCCTCAAAGAAAAATTCCGCACATATTCCTGTAGCCCTATTAAGGTTATGCCTATAGATTTAGGAAGAACTGAAACAAAATGTTTATATAAGTAGATTTGTAGTGATAGAGTATATCATCATGTCTCGAATTTGGGAAAAAAAAAACTAACCAAAATATAAATTTTTCGCCATTTTGATAACAAATTCGTGATCTTCGACGTAAGATTAATAAAAAAAAATTATGTGAAGTGTGAATTTTCACACATTTCAGGGTTTCGCAAGTATTTAGTAAGTGAATGATGATTATTTGGGTTGCCAAAACAAATTTTATGTCATATTTTTTTACGAATTTTAATTCGAATGCCTAATACCATTATTTAAGTTTCTAAATATGTGCAGTTTTTTTTTTTTATATAGCAATGTTCATTAAAATTTTTAAAATTGCGCCTATGGCTTCCATTGGTTGCTTAAATCATAAGCTCCGCCCCTCTGATTTCCTATACATTCAAACATAGAATTAAATTATAATTCAACACTTCCCACTGGTTATTAAATTTACGCTTTTAAAAATTAAATGCAACATTTACCAAAATATAACTATAATTTTGATAAAATATTTTAAACAAAATAAAAATGAAAAAAAAAAAAAACAGAAAAAACAAAATTGACAGGAATCGAACCCTAGTTTGCAAATTACGAAGCGACGACGCTACGGACTAAGCTACAGGCGCTTACTTGTTTACTGCGTTACATGGCGAATTAAATATTTAATATATTTTAGTTAACACAAAAAATGCGTTGTTTCCCGAAAACATAAAAATTCCTGTTGTACTATTCCGGTTCATACCAATGTACATTACTTAATTTTTTTTCAGATTTTTAGTTTAAACCTTCTGGGCTAAAGGGTGTGGGACAAAAAAAAAATTTTCACAGTTTTGGCAAAAATTGCATCAAAATAATTTATTTTGCAAAAATAAAATTTTGATCGCTATCATTTTTTCATTTGATACCCTACTCAGAATTTAAAAAAAATATATATTTCTTTTTTTCGACGAGCACATATTTGTTTATATTTTTAGGGGATATGTTTTTTAGATGTTTTAGTATTTTTCCTATGTGCGGATCAAAGAGTTGTATAAGCATGCCAAATTTCAACTCTCTAGGTTTAGCCGTTAGATTTTTACAAACAGACAGACAGATAGACGACAAAATGACGGTATAAGGGTTTTTTGATCATACCTACAAAACCCTAAAACGAGCCATATAATACGAAATTCGTTTTCCATTTCGGAAATCACTTCCTTGCGTAACAGAATGAATTATTGATGATATCTTGTAAACTAAGTGACGTATATTCGCGTACGACGCGGAAAATTGTAGCTAAACGTCCATTCTACAAATGTATATTTAGCTGTTTCGTTGTATCATAAAACTATCGTTATCGTTATCGTAATTGGAGCGCTATTCTCACCGCCATCTTGAATCTGCCTCACTTCACAAATAGGTGCTGCGGGTCAATATGATTTAACTTTTATAAAGAACATCGATGCCACATGGCATTCCATTATCATCAAGTGCAGTATCGACGTAAAATATTGTGCGTAGGCACTAGACCAGTGTTTCCCAATATTTTTACTCTCGTGGCACCTTTTCCAAAAAAGAAAAATTTCGGGGCACACCTACGTAGTCATAGAAAAAGAAATTTATAACGCTAGTTTTTTACCGACCGCCAAAATATATAAGGGAGGTATTATGATCATACCGATTTTGACATTTCGATGGATCTCCACGAATTAAGGTCCGTACATAACATTTTGACTATTTTTAGCATGATGTCTGTCGGTCCGTGTACACGTGCAGAGCAAATTTGGCTAAAAGGATTTTTATGAAACTTCATATTTAAGCTTTTGACATTAATGGCACGAATTGATCAACTTTTGGTAAAAATCGGTTGACTAGAAATGCGAATATTTTTGCGAATACATAACAGAAAAATATTTCGAAAAAATTTAACAAAAGTTGCTAATAAAAAAAGCAATAACTAACAACTTTTATTTGAAAGATTTATTGATAAAGCAGCATAAATTAAACAAGTACTTTGTGATGGCGGTCGGTCCTGTGGTGGCCATAGCTGATGTTTTTCTTTAAGATTTCGCGGCACACCCTTTGGAAAACACTGCACTAGACTAACAGCCTTTGCAAGAACTGGCATCATATCAACAATATATTTTTGCAAAGTTTTGTATCAATCCCAAATAAATATGACATTATTACATAAGTTAAATTACATTTTAACTTTACGAATGTTAATACTACTTATCCTTAACAGATAGGTTATGATTTCGAATGCATGTCTAGATCATACTAACTATATATAAAATAAAATCGAGAAATTCCAAATTTTGTAGTCCTGTAAATCTACATAGTACCTTATTACTGGCAATCAAATTACACAATGTCAATCTACTAGGGGTATTTACTTGCATTGAAAAATATCTTAATTATTTCGGACCAGAGTACATCTTATGCGACTTAATATATTCATTAGGGTCTGTGCCACTTCTATTTCTGCCTCATTATGTTTAACAAAAACAGGTTCACAGGTCTCATATATTACGTTTTCAAAAAATTGTTTAACAGTATTTCTTCTAACCAATCTTTCTTCCTTTGTATTTGTTTCAACTAATGTTTCAACTGATGACGCAGTAGGAAATTGATGTTGCATCGATAAATTCATCGTAGGACGTAGATGCGTCAGTAGGAGGTTAATGCTGCACGGGTAGATTAATCGTAGGGTAGGAAGTTGACTTTTAATTTCTTCATTTATTGTTTTCAGTTCCCAAAAATTTAACCAATATATTTAAGATTATTAAAAAAGAAAACCAGCGTCGAAACTTACTTTTAAAAAAGTCGTCTTCCGTTAAAATGTAAATTACACACTTTTCCCAAGTTTAAGCTGACTAATACTGAGTTTATGTCTGTCAGTCAATTATTTTGCAAACTGTCTTACAAAATACACTTTTAGAATGCCTTTTGTGGAAAAGATTGAAATAATAGGTGCGGCGTTCGTTTTTGTTTTTTTTTAGGCATTGCCTCCAGGAACATAACACTTATAATTTGAACTCATTTTAAACTTGCCCGCTGATTATTAATACAGTTATATGTTGTAATAATAAATATCACACTTATGCCAAACTAAATCTAAATATTGAAACAAATGTAACACTTGCGGTAGAACAATCTTGTTTATTAAGTTAGTTCAACATAATGCCGCCAGATAGAGTGTCTCTTATGACCATTTGCCTATCCGTCAACAACATACACCAGAAGGTACGAGTTAATGGTTATATTTAGGTGCGCCACTGGTCATATTAGCAAAGTATAACGTAGCACATACTGGTTGCAGGAGGGGTGAAGAAGCTATTGCGCAGACAGAGAACGCGCCGCGATAGACCCTGCACACACTCGGTACAGTTCGCGACATAAGTTTTCGTTGAAATATAGATTTTGTGTAGTTGAACCAGTTATACATTACCTACGGTATTCGAATAAATATTAGACAGATTATAATGTGTTTACTTTTATTTAACAAACGTTTTCAAAAAAGGGAACTGCGTTTGTTTTGTGAAAAATAATCAGAATGAATTAAGCGTATTGATTAGCAAAGGTTTAGTAATACAAAAAAAATTTTTTTTTACTAGACATTAGTATTTTTGTAGAATATAAATAATAATTCACACTTACTTGTTTAATTTAATAAAAACAACATAATTTATAAATATTGTACCTGATGAATTCCCAGTCTTACTGTTGACTGGTTTCTTCACCTTAGTGATATATTTTAACGGAATATTAACTTCACCCGCTTCGCTCCTTCGATATTAAATTTAAAATATTTGCTATATTTCACGGTTTTAGCTGCTTATATTGCGCCCTGATAGTTGTTAACAACCTGACAATCCTAATATAAATGACAATTCATTGACATAAATCCGCTATAACCTATACATTATGTTTAATTAATATAAATTAACATTTCTACTTACGTGTTGTGTTTAATTTGAAGGCCACTTCATCCCATAATTTATCTAAAACGAATCTGTTATGGTGATACTGATCCCTTTTATCCCACAAAGATGTTCTCACAAATACTTCACTAATTAACTTTTCAACGTTCATATTTTTTAACCGATAAAATTGTAGAAATACAAATGTGTCCTTCACGGCGCTCTTATCGTTGCTCTGCTACTAAGCCAAACTCTGTGCGCTGCTGCCATATAAACACAAAGAAACCACATTTTATATCGCTACTTGGCTAGTATCATCGCTCTTATCGTTTGTCACCGCCATAGGCGTACGCACGGTAGTATCGGGCGTGCCGTAGTACAACATAATCGGATAGTAAATGATACTGATTTTGACACTCCAATCAAAATTTTGCCGAAGAGAAAACAATTTGTTTATTTTGGATATTTGGCTCTATTTGTTTATACACTACCTTTAGTAAAATATCTTATAACATTTGTAATTTTTAGATACTAGATCCTTCGAAAACTTCATTTATAACGATGTCATAATAACATTCAACAATTGTACATAACATATCGATAGTTTAAAACAGTGATTCCCAAAGTGGCTAGAGGCGCTAAAATATTCAAGGGTGGCTGTTTTATATCCGTGTTCATATTAAACAATATTAGTTTAATTAACCCTTTACCGCATAGTGTGCCATATATGGCACATTCCGATTTTTATTTTTTATTTTACTTTTAAAACTGAATCAGAACTTTACTTCATGAATGTTCATATATGCCACAACACAGCAATGGATCCTGCAGTATCTCAAGTAATGGGCTGCAATAGATTTGAGGATATCAAGTGGAATTTCCACTTCAACGATAACTCAGAATTTATTGAGAAAGGACAACTAGAAGATACGATCCTTTCTTTCAAAAATTCGAGGGCGACTGCTTTTAATCCCTAATGAAGAACACCTAGCAATTGACGAGCAAATAATACGAAATCATTTTCTTTTGTAACATAATGTAGAATCATAATGTTCCATGTATGGCACAAACCCTAAATTATTATTTTAATTATTATTTTTTCATAAAAATAATAATTAATATTTTAAATATATTTTTTAAATTAAATTTTCTATCAATAAGAACTAATTCCGAATGCTCATGAATTATTTCAGCCAAAAATAAAAATTCATGCAGTAAAGGGTTAATTATTTATTTAAATATTTTTTTAAATTAATTTTGTTGGTCTTAGCTACGATGGCCATTAACCAGGATACCTTTATTTTTATTATGGATACATAAGTAATTTTATAACAAATACAAACATCCATGCCATCACCAGGATTCGAACCCGAGCCCCCATGGTTAGCAGTCAAATGAGCTGACCACTACGCCATAGTAACCGGCTATTTAAATATTAAATACACAGGATGACATACCATGATTAATTATATTTCTTGACATTGTTTTTAGCATCGGTCACATGATGCACACCCCGCCAACCTAGTATCTGAAGTACTAGTTAATACATACAATGTAATCGACATGACATATAACAATTATAAAACATCTCCCTTTTTTAATAAATTTGTACATGTAAATTTGTAATCTAAGTATACCTTTATAATAATGTGATACAATCAAATATATCACAAATCACAACATCGACTACAATCAGTCTAAATATCTTTTAGGTTTTCTTTTACGTCTCTTACGTAATTTTATGTTACTTTCTTTTCTTTGACACATATATTTTATGTTACTTTCTTATCTTTGACACATTTCTAATTCTTTCATATACTCCTCTTCTTTCTGTTTTATTATTTATTTATTCTTTGGAACATAAACAGGACGTAAACAGTTTTTCTTCTCTCTGTTCTTTTTCTTTCTGCTCCTGTTTTCTCAGTTCATCTCTCTTTTTTAGGGTTTTGTAGGTATGACCAAAAAACCCTTATACCGTCATTTTGTCGTCTGTCTGTCTGTTCGGTAAAAATTGTAGCCAAACGGCTAAACCTAGAGAGTTGAAATTTGGCATGCTTATACAACTCTTTGACCCGCACATAGGAAAAATACTAAAACATCTAAAAAACATACCCCCCTAAAAATATAAAAAAATATGTGCTCATCGAAAACAAAAATATTTTTTTTAAATTTTGAGTAGGGTATCAAATGAAAGCCCTTAGTACGTGGATTAACGATCAGATTTTTATTTTTGCAAAATAAATTATTTTGATGCGACTTTGCCAAAATTGTGCAAAAAAAAATTTGTCCCACACCCTGTAGCCCAGATGGTTTGAACTAAAAATCTAAAAAAATTCTAAGTAATGTATATTGGTGTGAACCGAAATAGTACAACAGGAATTTTTGATCAGATTATGTTTTCGGAAAATAACGCATTTTTTGTGGTTTTTGGTTCACAAAGTACAAAAGTTATACTAATGTAAGACACTCACATGCAAAGCGTGCGATAGCGTAATGGGTTAGAGCACTGGTGTCGTAAGCTAAAATGCGTTGGAAATCGAAGGGTTTCGAGTTCGAGTACGGAGTGAATTTTATTTTTTCTGTTTTTTTTTTTGCATTTTTATTATGTTGAAATTATTTTGTCAAAATTCTAGTTATATTTTGACAAATGTTGTATTTAATTTTTAAGAGCGTAAATTTAATAACCAGTCTTATTATATGATTAACACACGATAAATTATTTTAAAAATATCGTTCATTTTGCCGTGATTACTACAAAGTAAAATTTGTCCTACACACTCAGCATACCGCCTTCACTTATTATATACCTGCGAAACTTTGAAATGTGTGAATATTCACACTTCACATCAATTTTTATATCTTTATTGACCTTACGCTTTGTCTTTTTTTTATCTTTTTTGTTCTGATATCTTCAAATTTAGGAATTAAATAATATTCTCTCTGTATTATTTTATTTAGTTCCACGGGTTTATCTACAGTAACCAAGTTACTTGCCCATTGTGTTGGACAGTTTACCTTTTTTATTATTTTATCATTTTCTAATTTATGTAATTATGTAATTTATTTTTAAGTACAGATTTAATAGCGTGAGGTACACGCATCGGTGATTTAATAGTACCATTACTATATTTTACAATTTTAATGTCGTTTTTATCAGGAATACTGCTTACTCCTTTAAAAATATCTTTATTTTTTGTTTTACAAAATTATTTTTACTATTAAATTTACCAGGGCCGGCGCTAGGATTTGCGGGGTCATGTGCGAGAAGAACAAAAAAAAGGTGGTCACCTCCCAGATCCAAATGAAGAGCAAAAAAAAAGGTCCTCACCTCCCAGATCCAAGTGAAGAGCAAAAACAAAAGGGTCCTCAGCTCCAAGTGAAGACCGTGCGTGGGGCCTGTTGTTAAACCGCGGGGTCTGCTGTTGACTGCGGGGCCATGTGCCACCGCACATGCTGCACATGCCTCGCGCCGGCCCTGAAATTTATTTTCTTCGATGTTTTCGGTCCTTTTAATTAAATTCAATTTTATACAACCATCTAACCCGATTAGTGGTCTTGCACGTTCATTATCAACGAGTACAAATTATATTATTTTACTAGTGTGATTCGTATCACAATTTAATTTAGTTTGACCAGCAGTATTTATTTTAAATCCTCCATACGCTTGTAGGGATATTTTAGATTTTTTAATTTGATCAACTAATTTTAATTTTTTTAATAGCTTTTTAGAAATAATATTGACCTCTGAGCCAGTGTCTAGCTTAAAATCTACAACGTTATTAATTTTAACTTTTTCAAACCAATTGTTGAAAATACGCGCGTTTTGCGTCTGGCGATCTTAAACCAACCAATAGAGTAACAGCGACCGCGCAAACTCGTTCCCTGTTCGGACACGTCGTTCGTAGGTATCGTCTACCGATACTAGTAGTCGAGCGTATACATCGGTATAGAGTGCATGTATTTTACGTTTTGAACTTACTGCAAATAAAGTCTCATAGTTAAGAATTGTTGTGTGTGTTTCATTATTACCTACTGCCAATTCCAACAGGTTATGGGCCCAGAGCATTGCCCAGTGTGTGTGCATTAGAATAATCGTTTTGTTTTATAAAATAACGATTACAGTGAACGCAGCCATCTTAACTTTGTGTGTTTGTGTAGTGTCAAGTGCGTTTCTCCGAGCACAAAATGACTTCTTCAAACGTAAGATTCGACTCGCTTCGAAGTGATAACTACGATACGTGGAAAATTCATATGGAGGCCCTATTAATCCGAAATGATGAATGGGAATACGTGAATGGTACGAACATTAAGCCCGAGCCGGTCGCGGACAACGACGCGAATGCCGCCGCGAATCGCACCGCGATTTCAGTTTGGAACAAAGGTGATAGCAAGGCTAAATCTAATATCGTGTTATCCATAAGTGCAACGGAGCTGAAACAAATCAAAGGGTGCAACACATCTCGAGAAGTGTGGCTCAAGTTACAGAGCATCTACCAATCGAAAGGACCGGCAAGAAAAGCAGCATTATTAAAGCAACTTATGCTGAATCGTATGCCGGAAGACGGTGATGTGCGCGAACATGTCGCGAATTTCTTCGACGCGGTAGACAAGTTAAAAGACATGGACGTGAATGTGAACCCGGACGTGCTCGCGATCGCGCTTCTGTATAGCTTGCCGCCAAGCTACGAGAACTTCCGTGTCGCAATCGAGTCACGTGATGATTTGCCCGATCCCGACGGTCTACGAATAAAGATTGTAGAAGAGTATGATGCTCATCGAAATGAACGTGCATCTTCGTCCACAGCTATGTATGTGAACAAAAACTTAAAACAGTTTAAACATCAAAGTGCTAAGACTGAAAATTCGGGAAGTGAGAATTCGAAAAAGAAGAACAATATGTCGCGAATAACGTGCAATAAGTGCAAGTTGTTTGGACACAAAGCCGCACAGTGCAAAAACAAGAAAACGAACAGTGAGCCCGCGAACGCAACCGAACAAATCTCTTGGTGTGTAAGCGAAGCATTGTTCGTACGGTCGACAGGGCGCGCGCGTAAATGGTGTTTGGACAGTGGTGCAACCTCGCATTTGTGCTGCGATGCAGATTCCTTCTCGAATGTTGACTTTTCGAAACGCGGGAAGTTGAATCTTGCAAACGATATTTCTACTGAGAGTATAGCGGAAGGTACAGCGAAGTTTACGGCCGATGTTTTTGGCAAAGTAAAGGACGTGTCATTACAGAACGCGCTACATGTGCCGGACTTACGTACTAACTTGTTATCGGTGGGAAAAATCACAGATCAAGGATTCAAAGTGATGTTCGATAAAGACAGTGCCTCAGTTTTAGACTCGAAAGGTGTTGTGACTATTATTGCGGACAAGGTCGACGGTCTTTATTTCGTGCGTGAACGTGAAGTGTCAGCTCATGCTGTGTCCAAAGTACAAACAGTGACCGCTACCGATCCTAAAGCATCGTGGCATCGGCGGCTCGGACATTTAAACGTGTCAGATCTTCGCGAAGCGGAACGGAACCAAACCGTACACGGATTAAAACGCGATGAACTGGGAGACGAACCCGAGTGTGATGTGTGCCTGAGAGGCAAAATGTGTCGAAGACCGTTTCCTAAGAAGTCGACACGCGAATCGGGTTTGTTGAACTTAATTCACTCGGACGTGTGCGGGCCGATGCGCGTTGACTCTTTTAGTGGCGCCAAGTATTTCGTGGAGTTCATCGACGACTATTCTCGTTGGTGTGAAGTTCGCTTCATTAAATCCAAGGACGAGGTCTTCAAGGCCACCAAAGAGTACATCGCCCTCGTTGAAAATCAAAAGAACTGCAAGATTAAGTCTCTCCAAACTGATAACGGCAGAGAGTACCTTAGTCATGAGTTTGACGAATACCTCAAATCGCACGGAATCACAAGACGATTCACAATCCCATATAATCCCGAGCAGAACGGTGTTGCGGAGCGCAAGAATCGCAGTCTTCTCGATACCGCGCGATGCCTGCTAATTCAAGCAGGACTCCCTCCATTATTCTGGGCTGAAGCGATTAATACAGCCAACTACATAAGGAATCGTTGTCCCACAAGGAGTCTGAACGGAAAAACCCCTTATGAAGTCTGGACTGGGAATATTCCTAACGTGAGTCATCTTCGAGATTTCGGTAGTCACGTCTATTGTAGTGATCGAAAACCAGGAAAAGGCAAGCTAGAGGATCGATGTCAGGAAGGTATCCTTATCGGATTCTCGGAAGAATCGAAAGGATATCGTATATGGTTACCTAAAGAGAGAAAGGTGATTATATCACGCGACGTGAAGTTTTCTACGCTACCATTCAACAGATCCGATGAGTTCCGAGAATTCTCCCCGGTGGACCGTGAAACAATCACCGTGGAAGAGCACGACGTATCACATGAATTCGTCGAGGTCATCGTGGACCCTCCAGTCATTGAGCAACCCGATGTAGATGATAACCTACAAGAAGTGAGGAGAGCACCAGGCCGACCGAGGACAATCAGGACGGGACGACGAGGCCGCCCACGGAAGTTATTCCACAGCCAAGCTGCTCATCTTGCACAGGAAAAAGCCCCGCTGGAGCTAGCGCTACTTTCTGAGGTACCAATGCGGCATGCTATGACAGGCCGCAACTCTGAGGAGTGGCGAGACGCAATGGCACGCGAGATCCGCTCAATTATTGAGAATGATACCTGGCAGATTGTTGATCGACCAAACAACGCACGGGTCATCGGCAGCAGAATGGTTCTGAGCAACAAAATCGACTCGGACGGAAATTTGGAGCGAAGAAAGGCTCGCCTAGTGGCACAGGGCTTCTCTCAACAACCGGGAGTCCATTTCATGGAAACTTTTGCTCCAGTCGCACGTCTGAGTACAATTCGTTTGATTGCTGCGCTGGCTGCTCAATACGGTATGCTAATTAGGCAATATGATGTCACCACAGCATACTTGTATGGAGATCTTGAAGAAGAGATCCACATGGAAGTACCTAAGCAGTTGAAGGAGATCTTAGACCTCATCGTCAAGACGGGAGATGATCGACATATCAGAATGAAGGCAAAGAACATGCTTGCAGTCCTTAATACTGGTAGCAAAGTTTGTTTACTCAAAAAGTCCCTATATGGTTTGCGTCAGGCCGGAAGGCAGTGGCACGCCAAGCTAAGGAAAGCCCTGCTGGACTTCGGCGTTACTTCGTCAAGTGGCGATCCATGCCTCTACTATAAAGGAGGAGGGGAAGACATCATGCTGATAGCTGTCTACGTTGACGACATACTCGTCGCCTGCCGAGACCCCGCGGCAATAAATCGTCTTGGAAAAGCATTGTCCAGTCGTTTTAAGATTAAGGATCTCGGGCCTGTCAAACACTGTTTGGGTGTCAAGTTCAATGTTGATGATAACCAGATCGTGATGAATCAGCACGGTTATATCATTGACCTACTCAATCGTTTTAACATGGCGGATGCGAAGCCTATAAGCACTCCCATAGATGTTAACACGAAGCTATGCAAGAAATCGGAGCCAGTCGAATTGGATGAGGACGTTCCGTATCGTGAGCTCGTTGGATGCCTAACGTATTTGGCATTAACCACTCGACCAGATATAAGCTTTGCTGCGAGTTATCTTGGTCAGTTCAACAACTCCTACGGAAAGGCCCACTGGACTGCAGCGAAGAGAGTTCTTCGGTACCTGAAGGGAACCATGGACCTAAGTTTGGTCTACACGGCTGATCAAAAACCGTTAAGAGGATACGTCGACTCCGACTGGGGAAACTGTCCTGATGACCGACGTTCGTACTCAGGGTACGTCTTTGAGCTGAGTGGGTGCCCCCTTAGTTGGGATTCTCGCAAGCAAAGGACGGTCGCTTTATCTTCCACTGAGGCGGAGTACATGGGACCCACGGAAGGAGCCAAGGAAGCAATTTATTGGAAGGCATTGTTGTGTGAATTGGGTTTTGATAATCTGACTGATATCGTAGTTTTCAATGATAATTTTGGAGCATTGAAGCTTGCAGAAAACCCAGTATATCACGCCAGGAGCAAGCACATTGATATACGTCACCACTTCATTCGTGAGGTTTTAAATGACAATAGTCTACGAGTAGCCCATGTTCCGAGTGAAGAAGATGTAGCCGATATGCTCACCAAGGGTCTGTCCAAGCCGAAGATCGAGAATTGTACTCGATTATCCGGAATGGCGCAAATCAAGATTCAGTTTTGAAGATTGGCTGTTAGATCGAGGGGAAGTGTTGAAAATACGCGCGTTTTGCGTCTGGCGATCTTAAACCAACCAATAGAGTAACAGCGACCGCGCAAACTCGTTCCCTGTTCGGACACGTCGTTCGTAGGTATCGTCTACCGATACTAGTAGTCGAGCGTATACATCGGTATAGAGTGCATGTATTTTACGTTTTGAACTTACTGCAAATAAAGTCTCATAGTTAAGAATTGTTGTGTGTGTTTCATTATTACCTACTGCCAATTCCAACACCAATTAATCTCATTAACTAATTTTATAGTCTTATTTTGATTACTTAGGGCCGAGAGTTCCAGTTGCTAATAAACTGTCCAATATGTTTATTAGCAACATAATTTTTTTTCCGAGAGTTGCACCCCGAAATAGTTATTAGGTTGCTAATAAATAGGCTTATTTGTCTAATAACTTATAGGCAACATGAAGTGCTTAATAAAGTGACATATAACCAAAAACAAGTTCGCAAAATGTGTTAATATTTCAATTTTAATTGAAAAACAGTATAATTTTAAAAGAATATATTAATGTGTAGTTTTTAAACATTTCTATAATGGTGATTTTAGTGTTTTATATACATTTTAGTTGTATTTTGACGAAATCGACGATCTGTTTGGATGAATTTATAAATTATGGACAACCGTTTTTAGAATATTTTGGGCATTTATTGTAAATATGATCTATAAAGAACAATATATAAATATAGATTTTTAAATAAACATCGTCTTTTATTTTTTTATATATATTTATTTCAATTACGATTACAACACATTACAAACAATACTTTAAGCATTACTATTTATATAAAAATGATAGAAAATAAGAAGACAGACGCAATTATTGGCAGAATAATAAAGATGTGTGGCTGAAAATTGCTGATAAGTTTAATTCATATTGTTTAAGGAATGTAAAATAAAGCAAAATATGGCTGTCTTCTTATTTTCAGTCAGTTTTATATTATAAAATGCTATTTTTATTAACTCCTCTTCTATCTATATTGCCCTCTTTTTCTGTGATAAAATTTGTTGAACGCCGTTTAATTGTCATTTTACAATAACAGTAACACAAAAAATATACGTAATGTCATTGAATGTAAAGTCAAACTATTTATTGTCAAAATATTTAATGTCAAAATATTCAGTGTCAAAATTTCATTTCACTTTAGCTTCACAAATTTACGTATAGCTCTATCCCTCTTGCACCGTGTTACTATCTTCATAAGAAATACCAATACAAAAACAAAAAATTATGTTGCTAATAAACTATTAGAAGGATTTTGTAACTTGGAAATCACCAATAAATTTATTAGCTTCATAAATATATTATGAGTCAAATAACTATTAGGGAGATTATTAGGAACTGGAACTCTCGGCCCTTAAACTAATTGGCAATCTTTTAGGCACAGCTCATACTGCACTAACATTAAAATTATAGTTTTCATTTGTATCTGTGCTACTGTTACTACTATTCTGTGCGGTGATTAGCCTCGTTGCAGAAATAGGCCGATGTAAAATAAATAAAACTACTATTCTGTGTAACTTCTTTAACAACTTTTTTAATTTTACAACCTACCGCAAAGTGATTCATCTTATTACAATTATTACACTGTTTACCGTAAGCTGGACATTGATACCTTTTATGTCTCTTATTACATTTCTTACACAAATAAATTTCTTCTTCTGTGGAGGTGTTCTTCTTTCTTGATATCTTTTGAAATTTCTTCTTCCATTCGGTTGCTTATAGTGATGTTTCCTGCCCTATCGCTTTCGCCTGTAGTTTGCTGACTTCTGATGCTTTGCATACTTTAATTGCTTCTTCTAGAGTTAGTTCGCAGATTCTTAACAATCTTTCCTGGATTTTGTTTTTCTTATGCCCAGAACAATTCTGTCTCTTATTGCTTCTGACTCGTTACAAAGTTGCATGTTTTACAGTTTTGTTATTGATGTAAGGTAATGTTCGAAAGTCTCACCACTTTCTTGTGAACGATTATAGAACACGAACCTTTCGTAAATCACATTTCTACGTGGCTTAACATAATTGTCTAAAGCTTCAATTATAGCATCTACATTATTACTATCTTCTTTGTTTAAGTTGAACGTTTCGACTAGTTCAACTGCGTCTTCACCTATAAGGTTTAGCAGCATAGCAGCTTGTACATCAGTTGATTTTTTCTTATTATTAGTTGCTAACAGATACCTGTTAAATGCTTTTTTGAATTTCTCCCAATTGTAGTTAATGTCGCCTTCCAAGTCTAGCACTTTTGGGGGTCTAAATACTGCCTCCATTTTGTCTCTTATATATTTTTTACTGTTTTTCTTAATATAACATAAGTTAATTATTTTATATAATTTACTGTCTTTTCATTTAATTTTTTGCACTTTGTTCATGCCGCAGCGCCACGTTTTATATCTGTGTTCATATAAAACCAAAGTAAGTAAATAAATAAATAAATAAATATTAGTTTAATTAATTATTTATTTAAATATTAAATAGACAGGATGACATACGATGATTAATTATATTTCTTGACATTGTTTTTAGCATCGGTCACATGATACGGACCCCGCCAACATAGTATCTGAAGTACTAGTTTTTTTTTTCTTTTTTTTTTAATTTAATGGCTTTTGCTGCCGTTAGCTTGGACAATTTTTATTTGATAAATTTTCCATACCTGAACAGGATCCGAACCCGAGACCTTCGCAACGCAGAGCACATGTGTTACCACTACGCTACGCCGGTCGGCTAAAGTACTAGTTAATAAATACAATGTAATACAACGAGGGCGGTAGGGGGACTCAGGTATTCAAAAGAGGCTATACATATTAATACCTCTTATGTATAAAGCCATATGTCTTGTCATGAAATTGTAGTTTCTATGCTTACACATATGTGTTTACTTTTCTGTCATATTTTTCAGTGTTTATTAATTGTATATGTTGTAATTTTATTTATTTAGCTCAATATTCAAACACAGAGTTTAATTACAAAGCATAATATAGACACATAAATCAATAATACATTTATATGAAAATATTACCATTTGTCAAACATAAAACAGTACATGACAACAACAGCCTACTTGTTATAATATTTTTCTTTTATTTTAACACTCCCTCCAAAAGAAAAATATTCTTAAATCTAACACAGATCGACTTTTTGTTGTATGCCAATTTTTTTTTTTTTATTTATTATTTTATTGGCCATTAGTCTTTCGACCATACTAACCAATTACAATATATTTAATTACATTATTTTAACAATATAGACTTACATATATACATATATACATATATACATACACATGCATGCATACATGCACATATACCCACATTTGTTATTACATTTTAAAATTTTAATTAACAATGAACAACCAATAATACATAATTTATAATTTTTAGTAAATTTAATGTTAAATGTTTAATCCGCAATTACTGACAAAATTTGCAATAGATAGGTATGATTTGGAATTAGCAAGTACATTGTTTACATTGTAAGGAGGTAGTAAATTTATCTTACGGAGGTTAATATTTAATTGAACTCTTTGGTGCGGTAAAGAGGACATTGAAACAAGATATGATCTAAAGACCCTACCGTACGATTGTCACAAATACAAACTGGTGATCTGTACACCCCTATTCTATTTAAATGTTCGGGATAAGAAGCATGTCCAAAACGCATTCTGCACATGGTGGTGATTTTTTCACGCGATTGATCAAATTTATAAAACCACGGTTTTTTAGGCAAAACTTTTTGAATCTCTCCGTACGATCTTCCTTTATTTTGAGTATGCCAATTTTATTACGTAGTAGTTCAAAACGAACACGTTCCAAAGGCTTCGTTAGTAGATCCGCCAATAGGGGATACGCATAAAATTTGTATTTCCTTAAAACTACATTATTTTGATATGTTAATGTTAGTTATGTCACCTAACAAAACAAAAATCACATTTTAATTAACATTATAGCCAAATTTTTTAATTAAAATATTGTAAATTTGAAATATTCCGAGCACGGGGCGAAGGTTGCCGAGTAGAAACGATGAGTATGACGTCAAACGATAGGGTTTTCACATCACAGATACAGACAGCTACAACATAATCTTCACACGTGTGTGTATTGTATTGTTCGAGAGTTTTGTATTTGTTTTTAAACAATTTTTCACGTATTTACTATTAAAATGGCAGATAAAGATTTTGTTAGGGCTCAGAGTGATAATTTACCCAACATTGATGCATTTATGCACACAACATAAAGTTTACTTTTTTCTGAAATATCGGTTTTATTTCGCCTCATAGTTTTCAGCCACAAATTTCGCCTTTTCTTGTGTTTTTCGCCATTAGGTAATGATATAAATAGTTTTTTTGGATTTCTAGTTGAACTAATTGTGCACATCGGTACTGAACAATATTTTCGATAATGTTTCGAAGTACTGGGACCTGGATATTCCATATTTTAATATAAAATTTAATTCGGTAAACATGTATAAATTGTTTTTATAGAATTAAACTTTATTTTAATTAAAATCACTCTCCTTTACATAACCTATAAAAGTTACACAAACAAATAATTCACAACAGACTATGTTCGCTGCATAAACAACCGTTCGCTGGATTGGCTAGTAGTCTCATGCGTCAGTTAGAAAGGATTATGACGTCACACGTCGTTTTCGCGCGCTACATACATTTTTGATTTTTTAAAGCCTTCAAATTAAAAAAAAAAAAATTAAAAACTGTTTTTTATGTTTATATACAACAAGAGGAATATAATAAAAAAATAAAAAAAAATCATGCCTATCCCCTATTGTTCCTTTCCATTAATATGTTCTAAATTGAGCTCACCATTTAAGTATTTTTCTCGTACATAGAAATATCGTACTTCAATATGTTTCGATCTCTTATGGAATTCTGGGTTCTTAGTTAATTTTACTGCACTAGCATTATCTACATACAACGTCGATTTAATATTCGTTTCAGGCATTATTACTGAAAATAATCCCTTTAACCAAATTAATTCTTTTGCTCCTTCGCTGGCTGCGATTATTTCTGCTTCCGTGATGGAAAGTGCTACCACCTTCTGTAATTGGCTTGTCCAAGATATAACACCATTTCCAAATTTCGTGACAACGCCTGTAGTTGACCTTCCTGTTTCTTTATCTCCAGCAAAGTCTGCATCAGAGTAGACTTTCAATTGTTCTTCGTTCTTGTAAACTATACCATAAGACATGGTACCTCGTAAATATCGAAAAATACGTTTTACTTGATGCCCGTCTTGAATTGTTGGTTTTTCCATACTTCTGGCGACTTTATTTACGGCAAAAGCGATGTCTGGACGCGAGACCATTGCTAGGTACATGAGACTACCTACTGCTTCACGGTAAGGAATATTTAATGAGACCGTTTCTTTAACTTCAATTTCTTCACGTCCTACTGGTGTAGAAATTGCATTTGCTTCATCCATTCGAAACTTTTCTAATATTTTTCTAATATAATTTTCTTGAGTTATAGAAATTGAACCATTTTTGTAACAGTTTATATTCATTCCAAGAAAATTTTGAAGAGAACTTATCGTTATTTGGAATTCCAGTTTTAAATCTCTCAAGATATTATCAATTTCTTCTTTATTACTTCCTACAATTAGACCATCATCCACATAAATTGCAACGTACAACCGATTTTTGTTTCGCTTGCGATAGAAAAGACAAGGATCAGCAAAACTATTTTGGAACCCTGCTTTCTTTATAAATTTGATAAAGCGCTTGTTCCAACATCGTGGAGCTTGTTTAAGACTATATAAGCTTTTCTTCAGAAAACATACTCTTCCACTTCGATCTTCAATTCCTTCAGGTTGTTCTAGGTACACATTTTCTTCCAATATACCATTTAAAAATGCAGTCTTTATGTCAAACTGTCCCAGTTTCATACCATAAGTAGCAGCTACAGCTAGTAGAGTTCGAATTGTGTCGTAACGTGTGACAGGGCTAAACGTTTCTTCGTAGTCAATACCTTGTTTTTGTACATACCCTTTAGCCACTAATCTAGCTTTAAAACAAATATTGCCATCACTTGCTATTTTACGACGCAAAACCCAACGATTTTTCACTACTTGTTCATCTTTTGGACGTTCGACCATAATCCATGTTTCATTTTGTTTCAGTGAATTCAATTCCTCTTGAACAGCTTCCATCCACAATTCTCGTTCATTTGAGTCCATAGCTTCTGAGAATGAATTTGGATCTGTATATTCATTACTCAAAACTTCTGAACCATATGTAAATTCATTGTTTTTCATCCAGCATGGCTTTTTACGTTGACGTTTACTTCTTCTTATTTCTTCAACATCATTGTCCTGTCTTGTTAAGCTATCACTGCATTCAATATTCTGTTCTTCATGTTCTTTGTCTTTACTTCCTCCATAATTAGACGTTTTCATTTCTTCATTTTTAAATAAATGTTACTCTTCATTGTCATGGTTACTGACTTCATCTTGCTTTTCATTGTCATGGTTACTGACTTTATCATACTTTTCATTCCTTTTATGAGCAATTTCAAATTCAACTGTATCATTCGGCAATGTACAGATGACTTCTGGCTTGAATCTAACATCATGACTAAGAACTACTTTCTTTTGAGATGGAACCCATATTCTAAATCCATCTTTGTCATTAACATATCCAACGAGGTGTCCAAAAACAGCTTTATTATCGAATTTTGTTCGAAAGTTCTTGTTCACATGAACATAACATTTCGTGCCAAAAGTTCGTAAATGATCAATTTTACCAACTGGTCGCTTGTACCATAATTCATATGGTGTTGTATCCAGTACTGACGACTTACCAGTACGATTTAGCAGATATGCTACTGTATTACAAGCTTCTGCCCACAACTCTCTTGGTAGCTTACTAGGATTTAGCATTGAACGAGCTGCTTCGACAATAGTACGATTTTCTCGTTCCGCTGCACCATTTTGCTGTGGTGTGTAAGGAGGTGTAATAAAATACTCTATTCCTCTACTGCGTAGTAGTTTTGCAACTATTTTATTATCAAATTATTTTCCTCCATCACATCTAAATTGCTTAATGGTATGACCATTTGTTTTTGCTTCATTTAAAAATTGTTCTAGTACATTACTTATTTCGCTCTTATGCTTCAAAAAGAAGATTTTTCAGAATTTGCTGTAATCATCTTTGAAACAAACAAAATGTTTTGCTTTACCAAACGATTCAGTAGACATTGGTCCATTTACATATGCGTGTATTAATTCTTCAGTGACCCTAGGTCTATTCGTTCTTTCTTTAAATGGTATCCTGTGCATTTTACCTAATGCACATCCATCGCAGAATTCTTCTTTGGATTCTACATTTATGTTCATTTTCTTCAGAATTTGTTTGACATGTTTATTTTGATGTCCCATTCTTTCATGATACAACAGTAGAGTTTCGGATATTGTTACTAAATTCACCTGAACTGCTTGTTTAGGTTTTACTACTTTCATATTTAATACATATAGATCATTTTGTAATGACCCCGTCATTACTACATCACCATTAACTCTATTTTTAATTGTTACACTTCTACTGTCAATTGTAGTGATGTAGCCGTTCCCAGCAGCTGCTTTTACAGAAAATAAGTGAGCACTTGCATCAGGTACATACATGTTCCTTGACCATGAGCATATATAATAATTCCCTGTTTTCCCAGTGAAATTATTTCAGGAGTAATAAATTTTGTATATGATACAAAACACTGTTTATTTGGTGTAATGTGTTTAGTGCTCCACTGTCACAATACCAATTATTTATAGACATATGTATCATTTGATGCAACCAAAGCTTGTGTAAAAAATGTTGCATTATTGTCTGTTTGACTTTTAAAATTGTCACTTCCCTTTTTCTGTGGACATTCCGCTGCCCAGTGACCTAATCTTTTACACTTGTTACATGGATACTTCTGTTTTGCACGTTCAGTTAATTTCTTTGATTTTATAGTGTTTTCTTTTCTATATTGCTGGAACTTCTTCGAGTCGTGTACTACGAAGGCAGACGTTTCTTCCACTACATTTTGTTCGCGTAATTCAATTGTACACAATTTTTCTATTAGTAAATTTAAATTCTGATTCTCTGAGGGTATTGTATCCCATAAATCTTTGAAATTATTATGCTCTTTTCCTAATGTTGATAATATTCTACCATTTAACATCCGTTCGGATAATGCTTTTGTAATTCTTCCTTTAGTTCTACAAACAACTTCTGCAGCTTGGCAACATGCATACTGATGTCTTCTTTTTCGTCTTTTTTCACTTTAAAACCAGTGGCGAAGAGAGACCTCCACTAGACTTGCCCTCCCATAAAAAAAAATAATAAAAAAAATACATATATATATATTTTAAAAAAATATTTAGGTAAATCTTCAAAAATACATTAAATTATGTCCTATATAATATTTTGGCCAAGGCTTGGTTTACTAGTTACGATTTTTTTAAAATTTTAAAGTTTAATAACTTCCGTTTCCGGTTTCGGATTTTAATAAAAAACAATAGGGTTCTTCCCAATTATTAGGAGAATTTTTTAGTACCAGAACGAACTCTTTAAGTTAAACCGTTTTTGAGTTATCGTGTATACACACAGCCACACACACATACGGACGGCACTTCGAAAATAGGTTTTTTGGATTCCCTGGACCATGAAACGTGGTCATCCGTCAAAATCTCGACATCGAAAATTTTCGCGATTACAATAGTTGCCCCTTATATATTAAGGTCGGGCAAGTAAAAACGATTCGATTAACATGTTTAGTCTTTGTGTACTGCTACGTTCAAATCTTGCATGTAATTTATCCCATATTTGCTTAGCATTCACACATGTTAATACACTTTCAGCCACAGACACTTGCACTTACACAGCGCACTTGCTATAATACTTGCTGCTTTAGCATCGTCCTTTTGCCACTCAACAAACGATACATTTTGTTCAAGCGTTGGTTCTGGTTCTGTCGGCAAAGCAACTGGTTCACGTACACCATTAATTATTGTCTCCAGTCCATACGAACGTAAAACCATACAGATATGCCATTTCCATTTAGCCCAATCTTCAGGACCTTCCAGTTTATCCACATTAATTTTGTAATCTGTAAACATCTTCTTGCACAAGTTAAAACAACTACAAATCTTTTCGCAGGCATAATCAGTTTTAATTTATATGAAAATGAGCTAATTTCAATTTTCACGTTGCCTGGGCCCGTAACCTGTTGTAATTTTATTTATTTAGCTCAATATTCAATCACAGAGTTTAATTACAAAGCATAATA
Source organism: Liopterus haemorrhoidalis (assembly GCA_963971575.1). Classification (NCBI taxonomy): domain Eukaryota; kingdom Metazoa; phylum Arthropoda; class Insecta; order Coleoptera; family Dytiscidae; genus Liopterus; species Liopterus haemorrhoidalis. The sequence continues at coordinate 27,775,035 of OZ020620.1, forward strand.
TAAACACATATATCAATGATACATTTATAAAAAACTATTCACTTGTCAAACATAAAACAGTACATGACAACAACAGCCTACTTGTTATAATATTTTTCTTTTATTTTAACAGTATAATTATGTTCAATAAAGCCTAATTAAAAGGTATTTTTATGACAATTTATTGAACATAATTTTCTCTTCTTTTTGACACGTGGAAATGGAGCGATATCTCAAACCAGAACGCTTTGAAGCCGATCCAAATACAACTGATGCAGCTCAACGATGGAACCATTGGCTCAAAACATTTAAAAATGTCTTATCAGCAATAAAGGCTGAAGAGGCGCAAAAACTGGATCTTCTTATTAATTATGTTGCACCATCGATTTACGAGTTCATCAGTGAAGCTCAAACCTACCATGAAGCAGAACGTTTACTACATGCCATGTATATTAAATCTAAGAATGAAATTTTTGCTCGGCACAAACTTGCTACTACGAGTCAACTTAATGGAGAAACTGTAGATCAGTATTATCAAGCTTTAAATTTTCTAAGTAAAGACTGCAAATTTGAAGCAGTAACAGCAGATCAAAACCGTGACGATTACGTTCGCGATTTTTTTATATCCGGCCTACTGTCCTCACAAATCCGACAACGGCTCCTAGAAAATACCACATTGACTTTCACAAATGCCATAAGTCAAGCAAGATCTCTAGAATCAGCCCAGCTACAAGCAGAAACATATAATAGTTATTTAGTTAAAATTTTTGGCGCACAGCAACATAGGCTATTTGCGCCAGAAACATATAATACTCTGATACCTTCAATTAACGCTACTTATGATCAAAAGGAAATGTCCGATACAAAAACTAACACTAACAGTTACAACGGCTGCCGCTACTACTACTACGTCAAAATGCTTCTTCTGTGGTAAAGAGAGACACCCAAGAATTGTTTGCCCCGCTCGAAATTCATTGTGTAACAAATGCTCGAAGAAGGGGAACTTTTCGAAAGTATGCTTGTCCTCAGCAAAACGTCCCACTACGGCTGTGATACTTGCTGCTGCCCAATTAACTCTATTTCAAGCGACAATAGACGTTCTATTGAATGGAATAAAAACAGATGCTCTATTGGGCACCGGAAGCTCTGAAAGTTTCATCAACCAGGAATTTGCTAACAAAAACAATATTCAGATTTTACCTGGACATGGAAGTGTTGCAATGGCTTCTTCTTCTTTACTTTCTTCAGTGAAGGGAGTGTGCTTCGTCAATTTGCGAATTAAAAATCATCTATGTAGGAACATTAAATTGTCGGTACTCCAAAGGTTGTGTGCAGATGTAGTCATAGGTCATGATATCCTTAAGCAGCATTCTAGTCTGGAGATTTTATTTGGCGGACATAAAAAATCATTCAAGGTATGTAATCTGATTACGGCCCTCATCCCACCCGTGTTACTTTTCGAAAATCTCGTAAAGGGTTGTAGACCCATTGCTGCTAGGTCAAGACGATATAGTGATGATGACCAGCGGTTCATTAAACAAGAAGTGAATAAATTATTGTCAGAGGGAATAATAGAGAAATAGTAAATTACCTTGGCGAGTACAAGTTCTGGTGGCTAAAAATGAAAACCATAAGAAACGTCTGGTAATTGACTATTCACAGACAATTAACCGGTACACTCTACTTGACGCTTATCCGTTACCTAGGATAAAAGACTTGGTGCAAAAGATCTCAAAATATCACTATTTTAGTACTGTTGACCTTCGTAGTGCATACCATCAAATTCCTATCCAAACAGGAGATAAAACTTATACCGCCTTTGAGGCTTGTGGAAAACTTTATCAATTTTATAGAATTCCTTTTGGGGTAACAAATGGCGTAGCCTGTTTTCAGCTATAGATGATATTATTAGTACTGAAAAGTTAACAGATACTTACTCATATTTAGATGACGTAACAATTTGTGGAAGAGATCAAGACGAGCATGACAGAAATTTAAGAAAATTCTTAAATATTGCAGAAAAATATAATTTTTTCTATGTTAAATAGTACACACGTGTTTATCTAGTCTCTCCGTACAGTGAAAAATTTGACAGTTCAGTTCGCGAGTTCTATTGTGAATTTGGTATCATCCGAACCGCTAAATTATTGTCTACGGGACTATTAGAGTGTTATAAACTAGGTCAGTTTTAAAATACATAATTTAATTAAATAACCGAAATTTGCCTACATCAAATATAAAATTAAAGTGTCATTCTTATCAGTGTACCTGTCAACCACAGGTGATCGCAGTGACGTCACCTATAAAGTCACCTGTTTGTACATCTGAAATATCAGGTCATTGCCATTCTAATCCGTCAGAATTTGACAAACAATATTAAACATGGCAAAGGAAGGATGCAGTTTTTGTAAAGCAAACGTAAATTTCACCCACAATGTGGAGGAGTTCCCGAAGCGTTACTGGAGTTTAGAGAACATAATAATGTTTCGTCCTAAGCGTCCTGCGTCCTAAGACATCGCAACCTACTGCATCCGCTTCCGGAAACAACGATTTGCTGAACGATATTCTGTTGAAATTAAGCATCATGCAGGCTGATATTTCATCAATAAAAAATCAGCAAGCTACTTCACCAAATCCGTGCAGCATTTTAGTGATAAAATTGACGATTTTGGAGCAGAAATGGCCACCTTTAAAACGTCCATAAAATGTGTGGATGCAATGAAAGAAGATCTTGCAATGCTAAAACGGGAAAACAACGCTTTGAGAGGCGAGATGGAGAAACTTCAACAGTACTCTCGCCGGGAAAATGTTGAAATAACAGGGATAGATGAGTCAAAAGATGAATGTATTCCCACCATCCTGGCAACTATTGGCTCGCACATAAGATGCGCTGTTGGTCCCTCAGATTTAATCGCGTATCACCGTGCCGCCCACCAATCGTCAACCAACAAGTACCCGAGAGCAATTATTGCCAAATTTGCCCAAAGAACGAAGAAAGATGCATTTATTGGCTTATCCCGTCGTCGTAAAGGCTTCTCTGGTGCTGACTTGGACTTGAATGCTTCTGTTACCCCTATCTATGTCAACGATCACTTGACCTCTTACAACAAAGGACTTTTGAGAAATGTACGCGATGTGTGTAGGGAAAAAGGGTACAAATTAGTTTGGGTCAGAGATTTTCGTATTCTGGTACGTAAATCTGGCTCTTCGAATGTTCTACAGATTAATACCTACGATGATGTAAACAGAATAATATAAGTAACTGAATTAATTAATTGTCTTTACTACTCAATAACCGTTAAGATGGCTCTTTCAGTTTTTTACCAAAACGTTAATGGTCTGCGAACCAAAACTAATCAGTTTTATGCAGCTACTGCAGGGCTCCCGGCTGATATCATTTGTCTGACTGAAACATTTTTAAAAGACACAATTGCCGATAATGAATTATTTTACAGTCTCATTTATTCTGTTTATCGTCGTGATCGTGACACTGTCCTGTGCAAAAGTGATGGTGGAGGTGTGCTTATAGCTGTCTCTAGTGCTGTACGATCTTATTTACGCCCCTGGCGGTGTGACGGAATCTGCGAGGACCTTTGGGTAACTGTCGAATACAGGGACAATATTTTTCATATTTGTTGTGTGTACATACCTGCATATGCTACTATTAATAATCAACTTGCGTATTTCAACAAATTGTCTTCCGTTATCCAAGAACATTCTCGTGATACTTTTTTGATTGTAGGAGATTTTAACCTCCCTAATATCGTCTGGAACCCCATACCTTTCGCGCCCTACCTTATTAATACATGTTTTGTCGATAACCTGAGTAGACAATTTGCTGAATTTTCTGCTTTGCTCGAGTTGTACCAATTCAATCACATTATTAATAGTAGTAACAAGGTTCTAGATCTAGTATTATGCAATAACGACTCTGTAATTATTGTTAAAAAGTGTTGTACCCCTTTAGTATCAGAGGATAGGCATCCCCTGCCATTGATATTTCTTTAATCGTAAAAGAAGCAGTGCCTATCTCTATAACTCCTTACCATAAAAAAATGTATCACGCTGCCGATTACGATCTGGTTAACAGTCTAATCGATGAAATTGATTGGAAACAAAAGCTGTGTTTTGACGTTAATACCAATGTGAACATTTTTTATAAAAAATTAGCTAAAATCATAGATATAAATGTTCCAGCACGAGTTATAAAGAAGTTTAAGCTTCCTGTGTGGATCTCCTCTGTTTCTAGAAGGGTACTGACAGAAAAAGAAAAATATCATGGAAAATGGAAAAAATATAAACTAGATCATGATTATATATCCTTTTCTATTTTACGAAAGCTTACCAAAGCCGTTTTAAAATCCGACTACAAGAACTATATAAAACGTACTGAAAATTCACTTAACATTGATATTAAGCCCTTTTGGAACTTCGTTAATAGTAAGAAAAAAACGTGCAAAATACCAGCAATCATGAAACTAAATAAAATCATGAAAATAAACAACGAGGTTTCAGATACTCAGTCGGTATGCAATATTTTTTCCGAATATTTTACTTCGGTGTTTGAACCAATCACACCTGTTTACACTACTACTACCATTTTTTGCAATAATAGTGCCTTTTTAGTAGATCACATATCTGAACAAGATATAACCAATCAAATCACTAAATTGGACGTTAAAAAGAGTGCTGGCTCAGATGGAATACCTTCATTATTTATTAAAAATTGTATTAGTACCATTGTTGACCCTTTAATTATTATATTTAATACGTCCCTAAAAAAAGGTGTTTTTCCGAACGTTTGGAAAGTTGCTCAGATAACTTCCGTATTTAAAAATGGTTCCCCAACGTTGAAAACAACAGACCTATTTCATTATTGTCAATATTCGCAAAAATCTTTGAAGCCTGTGTAGTTGAAAAATTATTTTTTATGATTCAACAATCTATTCCCTGTGAACAGCACAGATTTTTCAAGGGTAGATCGGTCTTGACTAATATGGTGCCTTTTGTTCAATATTTAAGTGAGTCTGTTGATCTTCGGCAACAGATCACTACAGTATACACTGATTTCTCTAAAGCATTTGACAAAGTTCATCATCCAACATTACTACTCAAACTAGAGAAGTTTGGAATAAGTGGTGATCTGTTGCGGTGGATTGAGTCATATATTTTCAATCGCACTCAATTTGTGGTTGTAAATAATTTTAAGTCTCCCACAGTTCATGTCACATCAGGTGTGCCATAGGGCTCCCATTTAGGACCATATTTATTAGTGACATCGGTACATGTTTTAAATATTCTAAATATTTATTATATGCTGACGACTTAAAGTTATTTAAATGTATTACCAAGATTGATCACTGTTTAGAACTCCAAGATGACTTGAACAGGCTTTTTGACTACTGTACTATAAACAAACTAACATTGAATCCAACAAAGTGCAAGGTAATGACTTTCACTAGAATCATGAATACCCTTAAACACAATTTCACTTTAAATGGTTTGCCTCTGCAACAGGTATCAGAAGTCAAGGACCTTGGAATCATCTTGGATACTAAATTAACTTTTGATCAACACGTCCACTTTATTGTCAAGAAATCTCTCAGGAACTTGGGCTTTATTTTCAGAGTCACAAACGAGTTTTCCAATAATCGGGCGCTTATTTTCCTATTCAATAGTTTAATTAGAAGCACATTAGAATATGCTACCCCGATTTGGAATCCTCAATATAATATATATATATATATATATATATATATATATTGACCAAATTGAAAAAGTTCAAGAGAAATTTATTGATAAATTAAATTATATAGACACTTGCATTTCCGCTCGTACGATGAAAATTTAAAATTCTACAAAGTGCAAAGTCTGCATGACAGAAGAACTATCCAGGATCTAGCTTTTTTATATAGAGTATTAAATAATGAACTAAATTCTATCAATTTAATTCCCTACTTTGAATTTAATTGTTATCCCTATGTTTTGAGAAACCGTATGCTGTTGCACAACCATCATTACAACAGTAATCTGGGCATAAATTCTCCAATTGCTAGAATATCAACTTCTTTTAATAGAGTCAACCCAGATCTGGACATTTTTTCCTGTTCGCTACATTATTTTAAAAAACATTGTCTAGATAATTGATTCAATTTATTTGTACACACTTTTTGTTTTAGTTTTTTTTTTCTTTCTTTGAGGTAATTACTGTATATATATGTACATATATGTACCTATATTTTTGTACTGTGTATATTCTATAATATTTGTGTTAACCTATAATTGGAACCATCTACTAAGATGTTTCTGTTGGTTAACCTACTTTAATAAATAAATAAATAAATAAATAAATAAATAAATAAATAAATAAATAAATAAATAAATAAATAAATAAATAAATAAATAAATAAATAAATAAATAAATAAATAAATAAATAAATAAATAAATAAATAAATAAATAAATAAATAAATAAATAAATAAATAAATAAATAAATAAAGAAAAATGTAAGTTTTCTATGAAATCCATTAATATCTTAGGCTATACTGTTTCAGATAAAATTATAAAACCAGATGCTGAGCGACTTCGACCTTTGTTGAATTTACCTATACCTAAAAATATAGTCGAGCTTCGCAGGTATGTTCTCCCATTATTCAAAATGGATAAGAAAATTTTCAGAAATTCGGCCACTTATCCAGTGCAAAATATTCCCAGTTTCTAATGAACTATAGTCTATCTCAGAAAGAGCGATAGTAATAAAATTTATTATTTGTAAAAAGTTATTGTTTTTCCACGCAGAAGCGGCACACAAAATATGAATAGTTCGAAACGAAATATTGTTAAGAAACAACGGAGTGTGCCGCACATCTTATATGGGAATACGAACTAGGGTTAAACACAAAAGATCATAAAAATTTTACCCTAAACTTTTGAAGAAAAATATGGTCACAGGCGAGCGTTTAATGATATGATAAATATGGTCACAGGCGTGCGTTTAATAAAATGATAAATAGTAATACAGAAATACACAAAACCAGTTTAAACGTGTTTAAAATGTGCACGCCACTGGTAACTGCCTGACTACTTTACAACTTTACTATCGCTCTTTCTGAGATATACTATAACCGTTGCAATAAAGGACATTAAAGAAGACATAGCTAATGCTACTGTTAAGTCGATTGACGAAAATTTGCCGTTTACAGTAAAAACGGATGCATCAGATTCTGCAATTGGAGCAACGTTGTCACAATCAGGTAGACCCGTATCGTTCTTTTCTAGGACATTATGAGATTGAGAAAGAAGGCATTCTTCAGTTGAAAAAGAAGCGTATGCTATAGTGGAAGCCTTACGCAAATTGAGACATTTTCTCATTGGCCGTTACTTAAAGCTAATTACGGATCAAAAATCTGTGGCTTTTATGTTTGATATGACCATTGAAAACAAAATTAAAAACGATAAAATTTTACGTTGGCGTTTAGAACTATGTTGTTTCAAATATGATATTGTATAACGTTCAGGAAAAGATAATGTGGTCGCTGATACTTTTTCAAGAATAAATTCAGCAGTCGAAGGTAACAACCAAAATGTATTAAAAAATGTACATGAATGCCTATGCCCTATGTGTGCATTACAAGACTCTATCACTGGGTACGTAGTAAAAACTTACCATATTCACTTGATGATGTAAAGAAAACAATTTTATCTTGTCCCATTTGCGCGGAACTAAAACCTAGGTTTTATAAAAATATCGGCAAACTAATAAAATCCACAGCTCCTTTCGAAAGACTTAATATTGATTTCAAAGGACCTTTACCAACGTCATCAAGAAATAAATATATTCTTACTATTGTTGACGAGTATTCCTTTTGCTTATCCTTGTACAGTAATGACCTCATCAACAATAATTCGTTATTTACAACAATTATTTGCGATATTTGGTATGCCAAATTATATCCATTCAGATAGAGGAACTTCACTAATATCACACGTGTTAAAAGAATTTTTGATCACTAATGGTTTAGCTTCAAGCAGAAATACCCCTTACAACCCAAGAGGTAACGGTCAAGTTGAACGGTACAACGGTATAATATGGAATACCATTAAACTGGCTCTCAGATCAAAACATTTGGAGGTTAACAAATGGGAGTCCGTTTTACAAGAAGCACTGCACTCCATAAGATCGTTATTGTGTAGAACCATAAATGCTACTCCGCACGAACAGATGTTTCATCATACGAGAAAAACGTCTAAGAGGTATTTTTGTGACATGTCTGAAAAGCTGATTAACCATCAAGATATTTGAAGTTCAAATATATACTATTTTCCTTAATTACAAAATTCTATTAACTTAGATTATTTTATCACAGCTATATTAATTCTAACAACAAATATCGAATCAGAATCGACATCGGTATCTGTCGATTTTAACAGCGAACGGAGAATGCCAAGTGGATTTTTATATTTCAGCCAGTCGTACGCGTTCGTAGCTTTTATATGCACAGATCATGTGCCCTTTGCTACTGTGCGTGTGGTATTGCTACTGCCGTTGGAGTGACTGATCAGTTCAATATGAAATTATTACTTAGTAAAATTAGTACTTGGTCGTTAAGCGGTTACTAGCGCAAATTTTTTTAATTCTTTATTGCCGGTACAACATAAATACAATGTTATTCACAGCATTGCTGTCGTTCTTAGATCAGCTATTTGCGCCTAACGCAGACCATCTAAATGGACTACACACATATTAAAATCAATAAATTAAACAATAAATAAATAAATAAAATTAATAAACACACGCTTACTCAATAAAAGAAATCTTGCACCGCCAAACACAAATAAATAAGATAAAAAAAAGTCTGTTCAAAAAATTGAACAGACTCAGGGTGATGGTAAGAGGCTGTAAAGGGGCCAATTACCATCGATTATCACGGTCTTTAAATAAAACAAATTAAAATAAGGTGCAAGACTTCACAAATAAAACAGTAAGTCCGATTCTCTCAGTAAGAATATCAGCCAGTCCATGAGTACTCTGCCGTCATCTAAAGCAACTGACAGGTCATAGCACAGACCTAGCCTCTCCTTGACATCCTCGAACTGCAAGTGTGTGCAGCTGAGTTAAAAAGTGTAACACAGACAAATGTGTGTTACACGTCTCACAGATAGGGGACTCTTCACCTCGAAGGAGGTGTCCATGGGTCCACCAACAGTGGCCTATACGGAGGCGTGTGATAGCGGTTTTCTCCCTGCGGTTAATCCTGCAGGAAGAACCCCATGGTTTAACATCTCCCTTAATCTGTCTCAACTTAACGTTCTGTATGCTGCTCCACTCATGTTGCCACATGGCTAAAACAAGATGTTTCAGATGACTCTTTGCGTCTTTTGGAAATATGAAACTCACATCAATCATAGATCTGTGGAAGGCGGCTTTTGCAGCTGCATCAGCTGTTTCGTTGCCTTTAATATCAACATGTCCTGGTATCCAAAACAGCTTTACCCTCACATTCTGACCATTCAGATTATAGAGTAGCAACCGGATCTTTAGTACAAGAGGATGCACTGGATCTGGATCTTGGATACTGTTCAGAGCGCTCAGCGAGTCCGTCAAGATAACACTTGACTGACTTTGCTTTGACGAAACAAAACACAGGGCCTTGAAAATAGCGTACAGCTCAGCAGTGTACACACTCGTTATGGAGTGCAGACGAAACTAAAACTGTTGACGTGGGTTCAGGACAACAAACGCACACCCAACCCTAGTTCCGGATTTTGATCCGTCAGTAAAAATTACAAAATCCTCGAACCTAGGGAGCAGTGTTCTTTGTAACTCGTGTTGGTATTCGATAGGCAACGTAGTATCTTTATCAAACATAGTTAATGTGAGATTCACAAGTGGACGTGCTATTTTGTAGAATAGGGTCGTATGCGGGATGATCGGACTTAGCACTGAGTGCAGCTGATTGTGAGAAGCCAATAAGATCGAAATGTTAAGAGTGAATTGAATGTAGACAAGTTGTTGCAAAAAAAATTTTCTAGATCGGTTGTAAAGTGGGCAGGAAAAAATTAAATTAATTGGATCGCCAATTACGATCACGTCATAGATGCAAAAAGCGATACTTGGCATATTAATTTTATGTAGATGATATGGGAAGAAGTTATGATTGAATTTAAGTAGACGTGTGGTTGAAATAATTGATTTAGAGATATAGACGGATGAATTTGTCCGTAGTGTGAGCTCTTCTGTAGATTAGAGTTTAAATATTCTTTTTTCCAGCTGTGGATAATCCTTCTTTTTACATTATAATTAGAGCTCGAAAAAAAAAAAGTTTTTGATTGTGTATTAGTTCCTAACTAGATTTACCAGTGGTGTGTCAATTTATTCGTTAAACTCATATATTTAAAAATTATATTAATAACTAAAAAATTAAAAGTATAAATTAATTTAAAAAATTCAAAGAAACAAAATATATATGTCGGAGAATAACATAATTTTATCAGGATACGTAAGTGCAAAGGCTGCGCCTTGGTGCTAGCAGAACCAAGATCAACCGATCAGCAAAAACAGGGCGATAATAGAACAGTGTGGTATAACTGGGCGATCAGTCTGGATCATTGGGGTTGCTACGTGTCTATTATAATATCTGTTTTAATTATGAACTTTGTTTTATGTCATAAATGTGTTTTAATATTATTTGATTATTTGTGAAAACAATAAGAATAATATAGCTGTAATGATTAGTTTATTGTGAGTGATAATTGTTATTTTACCACATGTGAGACGAAATATATATAAACAATTTAAGGCATCAATACGAAACTGACAAAATTAGCGACTATCAGATGTTACTATAGGTCTGTTTGTTATATCTACACTAAATTACTCCATGCGCACCATCTGCACTGAAAGCGTTTGTTATACGCGAGTGTAACGAGTGTAAGCGTGTTTGTTAAGCTAGTGTAGTGTAAAATGTGTAGTCCGAACTACACCTACTTCAACCTCGGTGTAGCGAGTGTAATTCCCGCTATTTAAACTTTTGACAACAACAAACTAACCTATTTTTGAACTAAGAAGATCCGAAATGGAAAAGGAAGAATTTATTTTTGCATAGAGTGGCCTGAAAATATTGAATATTTTTTTCAGGTGATACAGTATTGTAATGATCACTTATTTTTTACAATATACCGAATTTTTAAACTGATTTACAATATGTTCATATAAACTTTTACTAATACGAAAATGTTGCTTGAATTCTTTTTCTGTGTATGTAGTCACAACTTCTTCATCATTTTTAATACAATGTCTTTTATGTCTTATTTAGGATGTATTATATAATTCTTCTTCACTACTGCTGCATCATCAGATACTATTATTTCGGAAAACAAAATATTTTTAATATCCATAACCTCACAAATTACTGCTTCTTTCATCTGTCAAAATATAACCGTGTACGCAGTACGCATGGTCGGGGCTACCAGCAACACTAGGACGTTTGTTATCATGCGTGCACTGACTCTAAACGAACCTCGCACTGTATGCACCGACTACCCTACACTGTGTGTACTACAACGGTATAACAAACAAACCTTATAATAGATGTTAGAAGGAGAGTCCTTCCTGTTTATTTCCAATTTTCCTTACATATGCAAAAAATATTATCAGACAGAACATATGAGTACTAGCATTACCCTTTTTTACCAATCTCCTATGTCAAATAGGATTTGAGAAAAGAACCTGGTATACCCAATACAGTCTATATATGGTATGCTAATATTAGAGAGGGCGCTTTATAAGTAAAAAAGAAGTTAAAAATTATTACTGAATTATTGGTTCAAAATAAAGTTTAAAATAGCAAGCCTAAGGCAAAAGTACCGTTGCATATATTTTCCGGTCTCTAGTAATGATTTAATTTTTTTTAATTGGCTAAATTAGCACTCATTTATTTAATTTGCTTTTCATTACTTTAAATATTATTATATTTAAATATTTATTTATTAAATGCATTTTCAGCCAAAGGCAAGAATGAAGATTTGAATAAAACTACAGTATCAGCTACGGAAATAAAAGATGTATCCGAGGAATCTCATATTAACACAGCTAATTCACTTCATGTAAGTTATATCATAAATTAGATATTTGTTTTAACCCTTTCGAACCGTATGTCATAATTTTGCGTTACACCTTCGGTATCGCTCCAGACCGAATGCCATACTAGTATGATAATAATTGCTCTTTGCATATATGCTGCCGTAGTAATGTGTTTGAACGATACATAATATAAAGGTATTACCGTTTAAGTTATTAGTATGGCAACGACATATGTTTTGTATACCTACTGCCGTACTTGTACAAATACGTCAAATTATCATCTGCTCTACGAAGTTTTTTTTTTTTAGTAAAAATGATATACAAAATTTTACAAACAGAAATACAAAAAATTTTGCCAAATAAATACGAATGTTAGTATAAAAAGAATAAATAAATAATATGTATTCTTTTTCTGTGATAGATATAAGAACAAATAAAATTAATGTGAAGTGTGAATTTTCACACAATTCAGGGTTTTGTACGTATTAATTAAGCCAACATAATACTGGATGTCTAGGAATATTTGCTCTATTATCACATCAAAATCAACAGATTCTTGATAAACATTTTTATTCATTATTTGAGTACTAAGAGCGACCATTTAATTTTTTTAAACTAAATTTAAATAATTTGCCAAAAATCCCAGCATTTTTTTTTTCTGCATTTGCTTCGTATTCAAGTCTTCATTAGATTAATGAGAAATATATTTATAAAAGGTTAAATTTTTTTGTAATTTTAGGCACGTATTTCCCCCTTTTAACAATGTATTATTTGTTTTATAAGTATTCCATTTCTAGTGTAGCGCGGTGTTTAAACACGGTACTAAGCTGTTAAAATTTTTTATAATATGTTTTATTTCAAAAAAAGACACACAGTCTTAGCCATAAATACAAAAAAAATCCATAACATTATTAGCCATAATTTAGCCATGAATTAAAAAAAATAAATAAAAAAAAAAAATTAATCTGGTCATAGACACAAAAACTGCAATATTTTTAACAAACGCAATCGGAGCAAAAATTCCTCTCGTACGTTTCCAGCTCATATATAACCTATAATTTTTTCAGATTTTTAGTTTAACCTTTTGGGTAAAAGGAGGCGGAACGAGAACTTTTTTAGCACATATTTGGCTAAAATCGTGTAAAAAAAAAACATTTTAAAAAAACTACTTTTCGTTTCTTAATCTACCCCCTAAGAGCTTTCTTTCGATACCACACAATAATTTTAAAAACTTTTTTTATCGACAACACAAAAAATGGACATTTTTCAAAAAACTAACCTGATTAAAAATTCCTATTGCTATTCCGGTTCTTATCAATGTTCATTATGGATATTTTTTTTTTCACATTTTTAGATCAACCCCTCTTGGATATATAGTGGGGGACAAAAGTTTTCTCTGTGCAACATGAAAAGCTGAATGTAATAAAAAGCCATGATTGGGCTAATGCAAGATATATTGTTGGGGAAACCAATTATTTAAGAACACGAGTACAGACAAATCCTAATTTTGTTGAAGTACCGATAGATTTGAAGAAGGCTGCCATTGCAAAAGCCATGGATATGGAGAACTATATTGAATACACCGAAGTCCCAGAATTCTATTTATCAAAGGTTAAAGATATAATTTCTTCTAGTCATCACTCTACAACATCTATCCCCAACATGATTAATTTTATATTAGCCCAGATGGATCCTAAGATGAGACACTTACCAATAATATCCGGAATGAGCCCCTATGAAATACACATTTCTCATGCAATAGTTCAGCCAAACTATCGAATCATGGGGCTAGGAGAGTACACCAGAAAGGAAAAAGGGCAAAATCAAATTGTTACAGATCTTTGCATCAAAATATTGTTTTACGTGAACTCAAATGGGATAGATGTAAGCATTTTCAAAAGACTAATAGAAGCCTGCACAATACATAATTATCCCGCAATTAAAATTTTATAATCAGCAACCGAAAACAAATTTACCCGATATTGCAAAGCTTTGTGCTCCATGCCTATAAACCCATGTATCACCCAGGGAGGTTTTAGTTTTTTTCCCTGTATGTGACAATCAGTTAAGAACCGAGATCAAAACAAATGCTTCAGGTAGTTCATATAGAGTTTTATGTGGAGTAGAAAGGGTATTTTTTCAAGGAATTTCCACTTCAGGATTCTTTGATCACAATGGTGATTTATTGGGTCATATTACTATAATGAGGACTACCAAAGAGGAATTCAACGAAGCGATATTAAGAATAGGGATATTTTGTATCGTAATCTTTGGTAATTTTACTGCATTTTTATAATAATGTAATTCCTTATTTTTTTGTATCTTATTTATTATTTTATTTACTAATTACAAAAGACAATCATGTAACTAACATTTGTATTATATTTGTTTTTCCCTGTTTCTATGAAATATATATTGACGTTTAAGACGTCAACATGACAACATACATGTCAACTGTAACCTTAAAATATATAATATTTTGCAAGATAAATTTTGAGAGCACCAAAAGCAAAACTGAAGGAAGGATGGCGAAAGAACTATATACATTGCTTAAATTAAAGCCAGAGGTTTTTCTTAAATGGACCAAAAAAGAGTTTAATGACATAAAAAGAAAACTATCAAATGAAAATGAAGAATTCACATATAGATCAGTAAAAGTTGTCAACAGTATGGAGGTACAAATGCCAGACTTGATTACGCCAATAATGAAAGGTGATATGGCCACTCATCCGATAACAAATCAAATAATATGTGATAGGCCTCCGGTTTTAAACTCCCCAGTGATTGACCAGAATATTTCAGTATACAGACAGGATCTAATACAAATACTTCACCTTTTCAAAATGTTGAAGAAAGCTTCAATAATCAACAGAGAGAAGGTCAACAAAATAAAAAGTATGATTTCTGAGAACAAATTTCAACCAGATTTCCCTCAATTAAGACAATATGTACCAGAAGGAATAAGGAATTGGTGACCCCGACGTGATCAACGGTGGTATTTATAAATATAGTGTTTTCAAGGGCAGTTTCTAGTAGTGATGGGAATTTCGGCTCAGTTTGCGGAACCGGATCAGTGCAGGTCGTTCAGTTTGCTGAGCCGGCTCTTTGATCCGGCTCAGTGACCCGGTTAAGTAAACTTGTCCCTGAGAAACAGGTCGGTCAGTCGTCAGTTCTCCCACCGTTCAATACGATTGTAAGTTTGGAATATGTAGGTAGAACGTCGGTCAGATGGCTCTTGCATTATATGAACAGACAGCGGAAAGCGGCAATGTATATTGGAGTGTAATAAATGCGATAAAAACGTCTGAATATTTGCCGCTTTATTGCCTATATTCTTGTTAATATTCTTAGTATAAATTCAAGACTGAAGACGAAAATTATGACTTATTCACAAATTCTTCTCTCTCTCTCTCTCTCTCTCTCTCTCTCTCTCTCTCTCTCTCTCTCTCTCTCTCTCTCTCTCTCTCTCTCTCTCTCTCTCTCTATCTCTGTGTCTTCCTCATTATCTTGTTACAAAGAAATAATGAAGTTAAATAAATAAAAATCTATAGAAGTGAATTATCTTTTTTGCATTTTACATTTAACAATTGTAAAATGAAATTAACATTTTTGCCGGTTTAATAGTAAACAAACAATTCACCAGATGTGTTAAGTTTATGGCGATGTTTATTGCCCTTATAAATCGGACATCGGGGATTTGGGCAATATTTTTCATATTTTTATACAGTGTAGTTGTAAGAAAGTACAGACTACGCCTATTAGTTTCAAATAGACTGTCCTACATAAAAGACTTTGCTAGATTTTACCGAGAACATTTAATTTTTAATTACAATGGCTTTCCGAAAAGTTGGTATTATTTGGAAATAATACAAAACTTTGTCACTATTTTAACTACAACAAGTTGTTAAAATAGTGAGATATTTTAAAAAGAGTTCTTATGCTCTTTCCAAGTTACAAGAGGTACAAGTACAAATGAATATTCCATTATTGAAATTAAAACAAGATGTTCGAACAAGGTGGAATTCAACTTACGAAATGTTATCAAGATTTTTAACAATTAAAAATGCTATAGTTTCCACACTTGCAATGACATCTCCTGAGTTAAACACTTTAACCACATCTGATTGGACAATAATACAGAAAAGTGTCAATGTTTTGACTATTTTGACTATGATGTAACGACAGAAATTAGTGCCGAAAAGAATGTTTCAATTTCTAAAATAATAATATTAACCCAATTATTACAACAGAAAATAAATGGATTTTTGGAAGATGCTGAAAAATACTGTGAACCCATAAAAAACATGGTCCTAAAATTGAAGGAACAACTTAATAAAAAAATTTATGCTATTGAAGATGACGAATTAATTGTGGAAGCTACTCTTCTGGATCCATGATTTAAAAAAATAGCTTTTTCGGACCAGCGTAAAGCTTTGCAAGCAATTACTAATTTAAAACATAATTTAAGTGCGGTACCTGCAGAAAATATTCAGGAAAAGGGGTCAAGTTCCTTGGAAATGGAAACTGAAAATTTAACGCAAACTAGTTCTTCATTGTGGTCCTCATTTGACACTTTAGTAGATCAATTAAAATCTGGAGAATGTCCCCAATCTGCAGGTTTGACGGAGTTAGAGAAATATCTGCAGGAACCTGTTATACACAGAACCCAAGATCTACTAATTTGGTGGATGGAGAGGAAAATTATTTATCCAAATTTATACAATTACATTAAAAAAAGATTATGTGCACTAGCAACCTCAGTTCCATGTGAAAGAATTTTCTCAAAAGCGGGAGAAATTGCCAGTGAAAAAAGAAACAGACTAAAGAGTAGCAAAATTTCTGAAATATTGTTTTTAAATCATAATTTAGAATGATCAAATTGTTTAGTTTGTTATATTTATATTAGTTTAGTTAATTAACTTTTTTAGCGGTAAGTGAAAATATTTAATTCATTAGTTCTTCTTTTCGCTACCTTGCGCCTATGGTTTATAGCGGCGTCAATATTTTCCGTTTGTTTGAATTGGCAGTTTGGCTTAAATTCTTACAGCCGCAGTAATAAATTTAACGCCGCGTCTTGCAGTAAGACGCAAGGTAGCGAAAAGAACATACCTATTATTTACAATATGATTATAAAAAAATCATATAAATGAATATCTGTCACAGTCTCCGTGACAGAAATTCCGTTTAAATTTTGTTTTCCATGGCTTTCCTATATCGTTTAGTTTATTATATTTATATTAGTTTAGTTAATCATTTTTTTTAGTGTTTAGTAAAAATGTTTATTTCATTATGTATAATATCCTTGTTCCAAATTATAACTTGTATAAAAAAAAAAGTTTTTATTCATTTATAAAATTACCTTCCCGTTTATCAAATTTTTAATAACTTATCGTGTGTCGTCATTTTATATATGATAACACGTAATACGTGTATACATTAGAGATGGGAATTTCGGTTCAGTTTGCGGAACCGGATCAGTGGAGGTTGTTCAGTTTCCGAGACACAGGTCGGTTGTTCGTTCGTTCGTAGGTAGTACGTCGCTTAGAGCCGGTTCTTGCATTATATGAAGAGCCGGGTAAACACATTCCCGAGACACAGGTCGGTCGGTCGTTCGTTTGTAGGTAGAACGTCGCTAATAGCCGGTTCTTGCAATATATGAACTGAACACAGGTCAGTCAGTTGTCGAACGGGCGGTCGTTCGTTCGTAGGTAGAACGTCGCTTAGCCCCGGATCTTATCTAACATTTTTGAAACAAACAATTCACTTTATGTAGCTACTATATTTTAAACCAGATGTGTTAAGTTTATGGCGATGTTTATTGCCCTTATAAATCGGACATCGGGGATTTGGGTAATATTTTTATATAGTACGGTTGTAAGAATACAGACTAAAGTATCATTCACAGCTCATGTTTTAATAGATAGTACGTAATTCATAATGTTAATGTTAACGCATAAGAATGTTAGTTCTACACAAATTCGTATAAGCATTCATAGCTCCAATTTAGTGAATAAGCGTAAGAAAATATTTAACGCATAATGTTAAAAGTTTGTATATCTCAAACTTCTGACATTAACATTAACATTAAAACACTGACAACTGTCAAAATGAAGGAATATATTATATTTGAAATTCAAATAAGACTTGTGGATGCAGCTTGTGATATAATTATTAGTAAAAATGTTGAAACTAATATTGAAAAATAGATGTGAAGTGAGAATTTTTACATATTTCAGGGTTTCGCAGGTATACAGTGATACATTTCAAAATAGACGAATATATTATACAGCAAATTATAAAAAGACTTGTGGCTGCAGTTTATGATGTACTAATTAATAAATGTGTTGAATCTAATAAAAAATTAATGTGAAGTGTGAATTCTCACATATTTTAGTGTTTTTCAGGTATCTAGTACCCAAGTTAAAGCAGCTATATGTGTGGAACATTTTTTTTTTTTTGCGGTAATCAAGTCAAAGTGAACAATATTTTGAAAATAATGTACCGTTTGTTATTCTATGTACAAAGAGTTTTTCCTTAAAATACTACATGAACTTTTAAAATAAAATATGTATTTTTTTCAACAATAAAAAAATTAATCTGACAAAAATTCCTTTTGAACTATTTTAGTTTCCATCAATGTACATTATTGAGATTTTTTTCAGAATTTTAGACCAACACTTCTGGGAAACAAAAGTTATCTTTTTTTTGTGAAATCAAAAAGTTAGGTTAGAGCGAGTAGCTTCAGAAACATTATAGTTATTTTATTTAATAATTAACTTAATAAAT
Source organism: Liopterus haemorrhoidalis (assembly GCA_963971575.1). Classification (NCBI taxonomy): domain Eukaryota; kingdom Metazoa; phylum Arthropoda; class Insecta; order Coleoptera; family Dytiscidae; genus Liopterus; species Liopterus haemorrhoidalis. The sequence continues at coordinate 27,793,882 of OZ020620.1, forward strand.
ATTATTTTGGTTCTTTTTAGAAGTATATTTAATAAAAAAACAATATATATATTTAATAACAAGATATTTTTATTATAAATTGTTTAGTAATTTCTATTGCGAGTAGATGGCAGCAAGATCGATTTATCTATTAAAACATGAGCTATGAATGGTACCAAAGTTTTGTGACTAGCCACTAACATTATCCATTAACATTATGCACTATGAATTACGTACTATCTATTAAAACATGAGCTGTGAATGATACTTTAGCCTATTAGTTTCAAATAAACTGCCCTACAAATTGATGACAAAATACACTTTATGATAATACATTACAAGCCGGGTTCTCGCGAAGTTCAACATGACATCGATCCAGATCCGGATCACTCCGGTCACTGCTCAAAATCGCCCGACCAATGGTATCCTGGAAACTTGAAACTATACAGTGAGCCGTGAGCCGGCTCATTTCAATTTGGTGAACCGTATCACTTCGGTCAGTGTACTGAGCCGGCTCAGGGAGCCGGTTCGTTCATGAACGACCCATCTCTAGTTTCTAGCAATTGATAAATTAAGGAGAAACAGAAGACCGTTTAGAGTGGCACTCACTAAATCAGTAAATGAGTTGCTACAACTTGCAGAGAAGAGTGATTTCGATATGGTTTAAATGCAAGCACAATTAGAAGGTATGGTAAATGATTTTCAGAGGCTTGATGAATGGGATCAGAAAGTAATAGATGTTTTGATGGAGGACGATATGCAAACAGAGGATGCACAGGATAAAGAATTTGCCAGTATTGAAGAGTATCGGGCAAAATACAGATTAGCAAAAGTTGGATCGCCTTGTTCACTTGTGCAGTCTATCGTGCTGTACATTTAGAATTGGTGACAACGTTGAGGACGGAAGGATTTCTACAAGCATTTAGACGATTTGTAGCCAGACGCGGAAGGCCATCTGTTGTATATAGTGACAATGGGACTAATTCCAGAGAAACGGATAATCTCTTTCGAGCATTAGACTGGCAATATAATAGCTAATCATTCCACACAAAGAATTCGTTGGAAATTTATTCCACCCAGTGCACCTTGGTGGGGTGGTTTGTGGGAAAGAATAGTACAAATGGTAAAAAAGCTTTTAGTTAGAATCTTAGGCAAGTCTTCACTCTATTATGAAAAACTAGTAACAGTAATATGCGATATTGAAGCAAGTATTAATTCAAGACTTTTAACGTATGTGTCTGAAGACTCGGAAGATTTAGCCCCATTGACACCGGCAATATTTTTACAAGGTATATCCAAAAATAATGTAGAAGACCTAGATTGTATTGAAGAAACTGGTTTTGAAAAACGATTCCGATACCGACAGAAGATTCGACAAGATTTACAAGTTAGATTTTTGAAAGAATATTTAAGTACGTTGGTTCAACACGTTAATGGAAGAAATCATCGAGACATAAACCATCCAGCCATCCAGCATTATTCCGGAAACAGAAACTGACTGTGATTATAACTATATAAAAGACGAAATTATTTTAACCGAAGACAAAAATACAGTACAGAATGCTGCAATGTTAGATTCAGACATTGTTTCTGAAGCAGACACTGGGTCTGATTATAAACCTCCATTAGATGATTCGCCAGACACTGAGTCTGATAACGAACCGTCATTAGATGATTTGAGAAAAAATATTACTAAAAAAGTAACATCTCAAATACACGACTTTAAAATAGGTATAAATAAAGAGACTAAAAAAGATTTATGCCCTTTTTGCTACGAAAAAGTGGGACATTTTGCTAGACATTTACAGAGGAAGTAATCAGATGAGAAAGAGATGAAAAAAAAAAATATTAACAAGCCTGTGAAAAGCTTGAAAAGAAGAGACGCAATTTTGTCACTCAGAAAAAAAGGTAATTTTGTGCTAAAACAACAGCAAAATAAATCAATTCCAGTACGAAGGCCAAACAGTAAATATTGGGAATTTCAAAATAAATATGGTGAAGAAAAATATTATCCATGTGTTAACTGTTTAGGATATTATAAGCAAACCTATTTATGGAGACACAGGAAACAATGCATATCAAAAATTACTAAAAAAAAATGGCAGTTCTAAAATAAATCATCTAAGTGAAGCACAAACATTTTTGGCTTCAACGGGCATGTTAGGAAATTATTTGAACAAATCACGCCTTAAGAAAGACGTGCTAGACATTATGAGACCAAAAGAAATAAGTTTTGTTGCGAAAAGTGATGCTTTAATATGCATGTATGGTGAATCTTACCTAAATAAACACAAACGAAAACAAATGAATGTAGTAGTGTCTAGCAAAATGTGCGAATTAGCTAGATTAAAACTTACCTTTAAAAAAAAACTACAACAATTCCAAATCTTATAGATATGTTAAAATCAGATATGTATAATCATATTATAACTACGCGGAAAATTATATGCGGATACGATCCTGAAACGCACAGTATGAAAGCTTCTTCTTTAGCACTTTATTTTGGAACAAATTTGAAATTTCTTTGTGATGTAGCTTTAAAAGCAATAATAATTAATGAACCACTATTTATAGATATGGACAAAACAAACACGCAAACATATTTTAGATTTACGAAATATGATTAAAAGTCATTGGTGCAATGACATATCTAGCTTGGCAAATAAAATATTAAATGAAAAAAATGGGAAAAAACAAAACTTCTTCCATTAACGTAAGACATATAAGCACATTAACCACATTATAACGACAGCAAACAATGCATACAAAAACCTAAAAAAAACAGACTAGATATGCAGCAGAATTACAACCTTCTCAGTGAATGCACTTTTTCCTTTTCGTTAGTTTTTGATCGAAAAAGAATAAGGGAAATACAGTTTTAGGATATCCCAACATACGAGAGAGATTTTTCTACAGTTAACCAAGAGGAATGTTTAAGTGCGATCTCCAATTTTGAAAAAACAAGGCGTTCTAATTTTAAACGTATAGTCGTTTTTGGTAAAGGTAGTAAACCTGTGCCAATATTATTCACGAAACATATGTTTCGTGAATATGTTATGTATAAGTTTCATTAAGGCGGCGCATAACCCTATAGATCAGTGTTTCTCAACAGGTGGTCCGCGGACCACCAGTGGTCCTTAGAAAAATTTTAGTGGTCCGCGAAAGTGTTTATGTATGTTTTCTTGCAGTTTTTTTAATTTTTTTATGCACATTTTTTATGTAAATAATTTATATTTTGTTTATTTTCTGATGATTTCTACATGTAAAATGATGATTTTCTACAAATAAAATAAATGTATTTAATAGCATATTAAATATATTTGTTTTCTTGCAAAAAATGAACCAACAATTATTATTAGTGGTCCGAGTTAGAAAATTATATATTATACTGGTCCGCGGTGCGTTTTTGGTTGAGAAACACTGCTATAGATTTTTAGTTTTCTATACAAGACTAACATACCTGAAATAAAATTAGTACTAATTATACATCATAATTTTCAGCATTTTTCCTCTATCTAATAGGATATTTTTAATTTCAAACAAATTTGTAATAAAAATTTTATCGCTCAGTAACTTATTTATAAGCATGAGGCAACAAGTTTATGTATTTTTTTAAACATATTTGTGAGCTTCAAATAACTCTTAAATTTAGATGTCTAGATGGAGACATGTTCAAACAATACGTCAATATTTTTTTCCATATGATTGTTTATTTTATATTCGAATAATGTATAAGAAAATCATAGTTTATACCTTGCCAATGTTATATTTTAGTTCGAGTTTATACTACAGATGGTGCTGCGACCGATGTTTAGTGAGGCGAGAATTTTTTGTACGTAATAATATATAGTAACCGCCCACTAGTTTACCATCCTTTTCTAATTCCTTGATGTAACATTGATGTGTAAAAAATGTAGAGAGGCTACATTTTTTCTTACAGTTCCAAACATCGGGAAGGATATTGAAATGCTGATTTTCTGAAATTTTATTTATAGTTACATTCATTATTAGTTTATTTAAATTTATTCTATAATTTTAAATGAAATTAATTAGATATATAGTAATTAATTAATTTATTATTTTTTATTCATAAGATAAATCTTGGTTTAGTACTAAAATATTATACCAACATTATAAAAGCATTCAATTATTATAATTATAAAACACGAAATAAAAATTCTTTTACATTTGATTTCAAAAATACTACAGCAGCACAGAATTATTTATTTTTTCAGGTAGTTATAATTTATAATAAGTTACCTGATAGTATAAGAGAAATAGGTAGAATAAGACAATTTAAATTGAAATTAAAAAACTATTATTTAGAAAAAAAATAATAAATTTATTTTTTTTACTATTAATTGGACGTTGTAACTGCATATTTTTTAATAAGATTGATTATAATTTGTTCAGAATTATTTTTAAACATTTTATATGAAATCTATACCTAATTGATTTACATTGTATTATTAATCTGTTTATTTAGCAAATGCTAAATAAAGTTTAATCGAATTTAATATATGACTAGAATTTTTATTAATTGTAATGAATTCCAATTATTGTTATGCACAATATTATTTATGTACTAAGAACCCGTACTTCGTACGGTTTTTGAAATAAGAATATTTTCTTCATTATAAACTTTTTTATATAAATATACGTACATTTTTGTTGTTAGCTACTGTTACCGCGGATTGCTCGCGTGCCGGTGGCCGCACCGCGCGCTTTTTCATCTCATCATGATCGCGTGATTCGTGCCGACATCTGAAACCGCTAACATTAACTTAACCCACGCATTTTTAGCAGGTATTTGCTAAAAATGACCCTATCAATGGGCGGAGTTAAGCACCCATTGGCTGAAATCCGGGAATTCACCGAATGACGTCAATATTTAGTATAAATATCGGGTCCGAACTCAGAACCGATACCAGTGTTTCCTGGTCAGTATAGCTCGCGTAAAGCTGGGCTCAAATCGCTTAACGCGGCTTGCAACAACGGTTCGCTTGATGCGCCCCGCAACAACGGTTCGCTTGACGCGGCCCGCAACGATTCATTCGCTTAACGCGGAGACATTCGCTTGATGCGGAGACATTCGCTTGATGCGGAGACGTTCGCTTAACGCGGAAACTCATTCGCTTGACGCGGAGACATTCGCTTGCCGCGGAGACGTTCGCTTAACGCGGCAACATATTCGCTTAACGCGGAGACGTTCGCTTGACGCGAACAGCAACGTACCAACCCCAGTGCCGGCTGTGGGTTTTGCGGGGCCTCGGGAAAAAGTTGCATTTAAAACAACCTATTTTTTGTTGCTATTTTTGGGTTGCCATTTTTGTTACATAAGCTAATCTTTAAAAAAAATGACACGTAATAAATTCAATCAAAATCAACAATAACTAAAATGATCAAGTAGATGTTAGTTGATCTGGCAAGTAAAGCGTTATCCAAAATATGAGGTTCCACCAAAAACGCATTTACTAGACCGGTTAGCGACTAGCTCGAATAGAGTTAGAGATTCTATTCTCAAGGACTGGGAGATGAAATTTTAACAGTCTATATTTATTTATTTATAAGGGCGCCATATGTTTAGATTGACGTCACTAAACCGGAGATAAACTTAAATCTTTTTCTAGTAGAAGTAGTTCTTACCAATTATCCCCAAATCGAGATTAATACATTGTGACTCAATAGGACTAACAAGCAATACTCGACAAATATGATATAAAGTTTCTTTATTAAAGAGTATCGTACATCATAAATTTTCATAAAAAAAAATAAAGAAAATGTGAGATTTAATAAATGATCTTGAAGTTAAACAGATTAGGTTTTCCAGAGTGGAAAGTCTAAACACACGAATACTGAATCAATTCACAAATAATACAATAAATATTAATCAATATTGTCAAACAATTCGAGACCACGTCTCGATCTATCTAAATAATGTGGTAACAAAATTGTCAAATAATAAGACCGGAGTCTTAACCTAAACTACATCAGATCAATTCTGAACTTAAATTCTAATCGAAATATCGAACGACCCAAAGACAAAACAAACAAAGTTTAACTGTCATTACGACAAGTAAAATGGTACAATTCCTAACCAATAGGCTGTTTTAACTGTGATGCCGGAACGTAAAGCATACAAGTACTATTATCTACGACGAAGGTTCATAAATGAGACCTTTATTTACACCCTAGCCGCTCGGCTAATTTAACCGCACGCCGGGATGCGAAACGCACAGGTTGCAATGGTAGGTACCAAATCGTAACAAACAATCCACGATTGTGTCAAAACAAGACGTTTACGAATCGAAATCAAAACAAATATTCGAAACGTCAAATCAAAATAGCACGTAACCCAAAGGTACGGCTCGCAAATCAAAAACTATCCTTTCGGATGTATCCCTGATATAAAAGTGGTCGCTTGGGGAGGGAACGGATGCGATATCCCGTAACTGAACGATACACAGTAACGTCAGACTACCTCCTTCCCCAAATGAACAATAATATATCCCCACTACTCTAAACCACGGACAACAAATGTACAAATAAACCGAAATCGTACTAACACGAACCGAAATGTAACTCAAATTTCACTGACAAAATGGCTCTACGACAGTATTTGGAGAGACCAACCTTAATTACACTTAAATTAGAACCTGAGAGCTCTCTTACATAGATCTATTTAGAAAGTTGAGGTCGTTTGAACGTGGCAACGAACAAAACATAATCAATTAACTCGTTTTACACTAAATAAACACAAATACACGCCAAAAACGTATGTCACAAGTTCTATAACCACGTACAAATGAGCTTATAACTTTCGATAAACACTTATCTGCATACAAGTCGTCTTCTAGACAACGATTTTACACAAAATATAACTACGATTGAGTCCTCCAAATCCTTCAGTGGAATCTTCCCTGATGTACATGCAGCGCGAAGTAACTTCCTCTCCGCTAGCCCCAAAAATAACTCCAAAGGAATAATATTTCGTCTCCCAGACGAACAACGGCTCTATAAATGCTTTTCACGTATCCGGCAGGGTACAATAACAGTTTCCAAACGATTCTACCGGTCCCAAAATAACGCTAAAAATCAACGAAAACAACTGATAACCATGTGCTATATCTTGAAAATGAAAAACTTACGCGTTTAGATGTAATACGCCTTCAATATGACAAAATGCTTATGTCAGCCGATGGAAGAACTATTTCTTGATAAATTTATGCCTTTTAGTTGAATTAAATCCGGCCAGTTGAAGGGATGATACAAGATAAGATCGAACGTCGACCGCTCCGATCGATGACAAGAACACAAGTGCCATTTTGTTTCTAAGCAATCTATTTTATCGATCCAAGGATCGGTTAGTTCACGCGTTCTACATAGATGGCAGCGTTGGTATCAAAAACCACTTCCACGCGTACAATATTCTCAAAATATATAAATATTGTGTTACGAATAATTTACGTAACAAAAGGTCATATCTTCTAGTTGTCTTTGTTGTCAATAAATTGAGAGTTATTGTTGAAGTACAAATTCCGCTTGATATCCTCAAATCTATTGCAGCCCATTACTTGAGATACTCTAGGATCCATTGCTGTGTATGTGGCATATATGAACATTCATGAAGTAACGTTCTGATTCAGTTTTGGCTGCGGGACATTTTTTTTGCACAATTTTGGCTAAAAGCGCTTCTAATTAATTTATTTTGCAAAAATAAAATTTTGATCTTTAATCCACGTACTAAGGGCTTTCTTTTTTTTCGATGAGCAGATATTTGTTTATATTTTTAGGGGATATGTTTTTTAGATGTTTTCGCCGTTTGGCTCCAATTTTTACCGAACAGACAGACAGACGACAAAATGACGGTAAGGGTTTTTGGTCATACCTACAAAACCTTAATAAAAACGTAACTGTCTCACTATTATTTATTTAGCGTATGGTATACAAGTACAAAATTATGCGTTCATTTAATAACATACAGTAAAACAACATATAATATTCTAAATATAAAATGTACAATAGTCAAATTCTTATATCTAGGGTTTCAAGCCAATCTACTAGATCTTGTGTGACATGAAGTAGATCTTCTTTGGGTCCTTGGTAGGCTCATAGTGGACAGTTAAAGGTGATATGACTGATTGTCTGGTTTGGTGCACCACAGTCACATTCCGGTGTTGGGTAAGTTGTTAGAATAGCATACAAATAGAAAAGATGATTTGAGAACTATAGTAACCATATATGACAGATGGGTTTGTTTTTGGCAGAATGTATAGAAAATAATATACTAATATAAAAATTGATGTGAAGTGTGAATTTTCACACATTGCAGGGTTTCGCAGGTATATAATAAGTGAAGGCGGCATGCTGAGTGTGTAGGACAAATTTTGCTTTGTAGTAACCACGGCAAAAAACGATCTTTTTAAAATAATTTATCTTATGTTAATCTCAGAGCTTTAAAAACAAATTTTATGTTAAAATATTTTTTTGTTAATTTTAATTCGAATACCTAATATCATTATTTAGGTTTCTAAATAAGTGCAGTATTTTTTTTATATAACAAGGTTCATTAAGATTTTGAAAATTGGGCCTATGGCTTTCATTGGTTGTCTTAAATCATACGCTCTGCCCCTCTGGCTTCGTATAAATGACACAGAATGAAAATATAATTCCAATTGGTTATTAAATTTACGCTCTTGAAAATTAAATTCAAAATGTGCTAAAATATAACTAGAATTTTAACAAATTAATTTAAACATAATAAATATGAAAAAAAAAACTAGAAATAAAATTGACTCCACAAGCCAGGAACGAACCTGTGTAGTGAATAACGATCCTGTGTGGTTGTCGAGCAACTGAGCCACTAGACCACCAAACGCTTATCAACTTAGTCTGTTATAAGAGTATAACATGTATGCATCGTCAACCAAAAAACACAAAAAATGCGTTATTTTCCGAAAACATAATCTGATCAAAAATTCCTGTTGTACTATTCCGGTTCACACCAATATACATTACTTAGAATTTTTTCATATTTTTAGTTTAAACCATCTGGGCTACAGGGTGTGGGACAAAAAATTTTTTGCACAATTTTGGCAAAAATCGCCTCAAAATAATTTATTTTGCAAAAATAAAATTTTGATCGTTAATCCACGTACTAAGGGCTTTCATTTGATACCCTACTCAGAATTTTAAAAAAATATTTTTTTTTTCGATGAGCACATATATGTTTATATTTTTAGAGGGATATGTTTTTTAGATGTTTTAGTATTTTTCCTATGTGCGGGTCAAAAAGTTGTACAAGCATGTCAATTTTCAGCTCTCTAGGTTTATCCGTTTGGCTACAATTTTTACCGAACAGACAGACAGACAGACAGACAGACAGACAGACGACGAAATGACGGTATAAGGGTTTTTTGGTCATACCTACAAAACCCTAAAAATGTGTCTGTGCTATAAATAAATAAACTTATTATACACTATATATTCTATTAATAACCAGAACAAGGTTAACACAAGTTCCCCATTCCGCTAAGGTATCCGCACATCTACCGTGGTTAGTGCGAATACGGTTTAGCGTAACCAATAGGTGGCGGGGCAGATTAAAGCCGGGAGGTTCTTCTTTTGGGTTTAAAGAACGCCAATCTTCTGAACATTTTTCCAGCCAACGCTCTACCCAGACATCGCAGATGTTGAAGTCCTTGCTTTCTATGAGCTTGGAAGTGGAAACAGGTGGCCGTCTTGATTTTAGATGGCAACGCTCATTTGCAAGGTCACTATGTATAGGAAGATGGGGGTTTGTGCTGATTTTTCTGCACTCCCTAGCCCATGCATTTTGTCGGCGTAGATCCGGTGGAGCTATGTTGCAGAGGGTTGGCAGCCAATATAGGGGAGTAGATGTTATTGTTCCAGAAATTAATCGCATTGCTCTGTTCAGCTTCTACGTCGATCTACGTTTACATGGGCGCTATTTAGTCAGACCGAGGAACAATACTCTGCAGTCGAGTAAACGAGACCCAAAGCAGAAGTACGCAGTACTTTGGCAGATGCTCCCCACGTTGTTGCAGCGAGTTTTTGTACAATGTTAGTACGCGTCTTAAGCTTGGCAAAAACATTACTTATATGTTGCCGGAAGGTTAGGGATCTGTCCAGAGTAATTCCGAGATATTTTAAAAATTTGGAGTGTCGGAGTTTACAGTTGTTGAAGAAAACTTCCAGTTCTACATTAGCCAACTTATTATTCAAGTGGAAACAGGACACCTCTGTTTTGGACATACTTGGGCAGAGTCTCCATTCTCGGAAATAACTGCTAAGTATCTTAAGATCCTTTGTCAGAATAGATTCTGTGGCAGATATTTATTGATTCTGACATGCAAGGGCAAGATCATCGGCATAAGCAAATTTTTTTGACAAAGTCGGAGGTATGTCGTGTATGTTGAGATTAAAAGCAACGGTGCTAAAACAGAACCCTGGGCAAGTCCATTTTTAAGTGTGCACGTTTTACTCTTCATATCGTTAACAAAAACAGTTAGTAGTCTGCAGCTAAGGGTGTTGTTGACAAACCGAGCAATACTCTGACAGGAGATGACAGTAAGGAGTTTGTACATCAATCCTTTTCTCTATACTGTATCGTATGCGGCAGTAAGATCAATAAAAGCTACTGATGTCTTGTTCTTTTCATGAAAACCTGTCTCTATGTGCGTGGTGAGAGCTAGCACTTGATGCTCACAGCTGCGACCGGGTCTAAATCCAGTTTGTTCAGGTAGTAAAACTTTGTAAATGTCTGATGCGATACGACTGTAGATAAGCCGTTCCATCAGTTTGTACGTGCAGCTTAGCAATGCTATGGGTCGGTAGTTCTCAGCTCTTGTCATTTGATTTGCCAGGATTTAGTAGGGCTATGATTTTAGTTCTTCTGAATTCCTTAGGGATTAAGCCAGTTGTTAGGATGTTGGTAAAGAACTGGGTTAACCAACATTTGGTATATTTCCCGCAATGTTTTAGGAATTTAGGGTAGATGCCATCAAGCCCTGCAGCCTTCCCCAGTTTCATATGCTCTAAAGCTACTTCTAGTTCCTGGTTTGTAAATGGGTTTGAGTATGAACTTAATGTTAGTAAATTTTGTTTTATGCTGGTGAGACGACATCTCACTTGTTTGGAGTGAGGTTTATCTGCAGGTGCTCTAGATAGAGAGACAATTCGCTTTGCTATTGTGTCCGGATGGATTTTTGGTTTGTTTGTAGTTGTTGCAGTGCTAGCGTCCAATTTTTTAAGTAGGCTCCAGGCTTTTCTGCTCGACCGTGTGAAATCCATGTTAGCAACAGTCTCCATCCATTTTTGTTTACGGTTATCATCGAGGTTTCTAATGAGTTGATCTGCGACATCAGTACTCCCATTTTGAATATATTCCTGGTAAAGATTTTCGATAGACCATCCAGGAATATACTCTTTCCTGTAGCCTCTAAGTATATGTTTTTCCGCAGTAGAAAGAACGGCGCCAATGAACCTAGGCTAGTTTTTGGGCAATGGAGGAACCCAACCTAACACTAGGCCTAGGTCAGTTGCGAAACATGTCCACGATGCTTTCATGAAATTCCAACGAGGACGTGGTACCGATTGGATTATAGGAATTTGGTATCCCAAATCTATAATTACAGGTCTATGTTGGCTGTGTGGAAAGTCCTCTAGTATTTTTCTAGATGCTTGGAGTGGTCTTCGGTCTGGGTCGCTTGAGGCAAAACAGATATCTGGATTGTATTCAGCCTTCCATCTAGCCGAATAAAATGTACCGCGTTGTTTTGCGTTGAATACTAGGTGAAGATTGTGTATATCTGCCCAGTTTGACAATTGCACACCATTTGTATCATTTGCGGTATATATCCATTGCGTGTGATGGCTATTGAAATCCCCAATATATACAGTAGGGTGTGCGTGAAGAGGTAGCACTTCAGCAGGCCAAGGGATCTCAGGTGGCTTGTATATATTTGTGATTCCAACTCCACCAATATCAATGGTGATTGTAAATATATTATTTGCAGTACTCTCTTTGACAAGCTTAACATTGCTTATGTTAGATCTTAGATAAGTAGCGATTCCATAATATTCATGGTATGTCGCTCCGATTATGTTATAGCCATGAACCTGACCTCTTCTTAACAACTGTTGTCGCTCCTCGTTTGGGTTTCTTGGACAACCGCTACATCTATTTTGTTTTCCCGTAATATTCTGGACAGATGTGTGCTCTTTGCTTTACTAATCCCTTCCTGGCATTTGCCAGGGTATTTGCTACGTATTTACGTGGGCTTGGACCTAGGTTCTTCGTCCTTGGGTTATGGTTACAATTTATGTTCGTGTGCATATTAGTAATAATTATTTGTGTTAGCAAGTATATAAAATATGATTATAAACTGTCTCACTGATTCATAATCAACGCTCTTAGGAGAGCTGAGATATCGACTAGGATTTTTCTTAAAAAGGTTACCCATCAGTGGCGTACCCAGAAAATATTTAGTATTGGAAAGAGTACAACCTCAGTTTTGAAATGCGGTAATTATAATTTTAGTAATTTTATAATTTGGGGGGGGGGATTTGTCATTTATCATTATATATCATTATGTTCAAATGTGCTCAATTCATAATTATATTACATTTATATTCATAAAAATATACCTTTCATAGCATAAATAATACTTATTTTGATAGCTAATTTAAACTAAGTAAACGATATCAAGGTCAAATTAAGTGTATAGGTCAGTGGTTTCCAAACTTTTTCGGTTCCCGGCGCCCTTAATGTATCAGAATTTTTCCACGGCGCCCCAAGTCAAAACATTGGTCTAACTAACGAAGTTGAATGAATATTAGAAAGTTATCGTGGCGCACATTTTGGGAATCTTTGGTATAGGCTATTTCAAACCCTCAGGCGGAACTAGAAAATCTAGTAATTTTTATCTATTAAATCGGACTTTGGATCATTTTGTTTAAGATTTGTAAATCATACCAACATTGCAAATTCTAGATTAAATTGACTGTCATAAAATGTCCTTTTAATTACTTTTTGATTTTTTGTGTTTTGTCTTAAAAATATGTAAAATATTTTATAACAAATGTTATTCGTTATATGGTTTCACTGTTGGAATTTTAAATTTTCGTATACCAACATGAAACATGAAATATCCCAAGCAACGTTGCTTCTCGTGACAACTTAAAAGAACGAAATTCCCATTTAGTTCCGCTACTCATTTCTGCACAATATATTGCTATAGTTTACGTCCTGTCAGTTCAAATACTCACGAGCAAAACGAAGTTTTCCAACTCGATAATTTGCAAGAAAAGCAAATTACAGGTCTTCTGGATACAAGCTCTTGTTATACAAGCCCAGTTTGTATAACAAGTACAGTACAAGGTATACGCGAAAGTGCTGAACGACAGATTAGTGGATGAGATAGAGAAGAAAGATTTATTGGAGGAAACGCAGTTTGGATTCAGGAAGGGAAGAGGGGCGATTGACAGAATATTTACACTGAATCACATAGTAAAGGAGAGGTTAAAGAGAAAAAGGGGGAAAGCGTATATGGCGTTCGTGGATTTGAAAGCGGCGTTTGACAGGCTGGATAGGGAGGAGCTATGGAAGGTAATGGAAAGGAAAGGGATAGGAAAGAAGTTGATAATGAGGATAAAGGAAATATACAAGGGGCCGAGGTGCAAGGTGAGGGTAGGCGAGGAAGGGTCGGAAAGTTTTTGGGTGAATAAGGGGGTGAGACAGGGATGTCCGCTGAGCCCGACCTTGTTCGACTTGTATGTAGCGGATCTAGAAGGGAATATGAAGGAGGGACAAGATGGAGGGGTGGTAGTAGGGAAGATGAAGTTGTGGACATTGGGGGTACGCGGACGATATTGTATTGATGGCAGAGGGGGAAAAGGAGCTTAAGAGAATGATTAAGGGCTGTTAAATATTTCAAAAGAAAAAAACTAGAAGTAAACAGGGACAAGACGAAGGTAATGGTATTCGGTAAAGGAGGAGGGAGAAGAAATAAGATGGGAATGGGGAGGCAGAGAAATAGAAGAGGTAAAGACTTTAAAATACCTGGGTTATATACTAGCGAGGAACGATGGGGCTAAACTACACATAAGGGAAAGAGTAAAGAAGGCAAGAATAGTTATGGGGAAGCTGTGGAGTATAGGAGAGAGGAAGTTTAATAACGATATTAGATGGAGATTAAGGTTGTTTGACGCCGTGGTGAAGAACATCTTGCTATATGGGGAGGAAATTTGGGGATGGAAGGAATGGGAGAAGGTAAAACGACTACAGCAGAGGTATTTGAGATGGATTTTAGGGGTAGATAGAACAACACTAGGGTATATTGTAAGAGAGGAACTGAAAAGGGATAAGATGAAAGTGGTTACAGGAAGGAGGGCGGTTAAGTACGAGGAGAAAGTTGGAATAGAAACAGACAAAAGAATAATGAGGGAATGCTGGGAGGAAAGAGCCAGAGAGGAACAGAAAGGAAGATGGTACACATGGGGGGAGATGAGAAAGGAGTATTACTGGAGATGCGGGGTGGATGCGACAGAGGTGGAAAGGAGATAAGCGTGATTGAGGAGTTGTGGAGGAGGGATAAGGAAGTAGGGGAGCAAGAAAGGGCAGTCCGAATAGACAAATCAAGGAGCGCAGGGAGATATAAGGAGGTCATAGGGGTTCCAAGATACTTGAAGGGAGAAAGAGGAAGGTGCGGGAATGAAGAGAGAGGAAATAGAAATTGGAGGAAACAGGAAGATAAGATGTACACGATGTGCGGGGAGGAGGAAGAACATATAGAGCAGCGTTCCGCAACCATTGGGTCGCGACCCAATTTTGGGTCGTGGAAATTTAAAAATGGGTCGTGACCGCTTATACATTTGAAAAAAAAATATATATAAGTTACCTCAACAGTTCCCGCTGACTCCACATAATAAGACACCACCCTTTTACATAACATATTCCCAAGATGTACTTGACACTTTTTAATAATCAGCATTTTCTTTTCAGTTTATATTAACATGTTTTGTATGTTATCTTTTCGTCTTAATTAGAATCTTGAACTGTAATAATTTAATTTTGTTGATGACGTAATAAAACTTTTTAAAAACTGATTCTGAACATTTGGACAGTTATTTGGCGCAGTCGAGTGGGATCACTAAACGGTATTAGCGAATATAATATCGGTCGGTTTTAACAGTTTAAAAGTGATACGAACAATAAAAACGAGAACATTAACAAAGACATTTCGCCACAAGAACAAAGTGCAGAGAACTTGTGTAGAAGACTCTCCGAACGAAGATCGAAGACTTCTCGCAGCCAATTCCAATCGATGGACAGGTGGACACTACTATTCTTGTGAGTATTGATGTCATTCAGAGGTTATTTATCCAACTCTTCGGATAGCGACCCGAATTACAGTCACGATAATTCTAATTCTGGCTCAGTAGAAAATTTAGTAAATATTTTTAACACAAGCTTAGACTTGAATAAAGAAATGGCATTACCAGGCCCCTTAAATACAATGGTTCGTCTGACCCTTAGAAAGGAATATGTGGCTATGGTCCCAGAATTCCATGGACAACCGGAACTTTTATCGAGATTCATCGAAATCTCAGAAAAATTAGTCACTAAGTTTTATAATAATAGCAATCCAGACGACTTTGAGAACGAATATCGTCTAGTCTCATTTCAAAAATAAAAGGCGAAGCGGCAATAAATATATCCTCTAGCCATATAACAAATTGGACAGAATTAAAAGCTGCCCTACTAAACGCGTATAGCGATAAAAGAGATGTCTATACGTTATGTATAGAATTATCCGAATTGAAACAAATACAAAATGAGTCACCTTTTGACTTTTACTTAAAAATACAAAAATTATTAAACTTACAAATATCATATTTAACAAGTCATTATACTCCTAGTTGTAGACCAGCCCTTAGCGAATTTCTAAGAAATCTAGCTTTAAGAGTTTTATTACGTGGACTTAGAGAACCCATAGGCTCTCTGATGAGAACTAAAAATCTCTGAACTGAGAGTTCTGAACTGAGAATGAGAACACAGATCTTAATGAAGCCCTTAATATGCTTACAAACGATTTTAATTTAGAAACTAGACATAAAATCGACAAACACACGTATAATGTAAAATCACAAAAAACCATTTCACAAACTTACAACCCTTCAATGCGAACACAATTCCAACAACCCTCGCAACGTTCTCAATACCAACAACCCTCGCAACGATCTCAATACCAACAACCCTTCCAACGTTCTCAATACCAACAACAATCAAAATTTTCACCCGCATCCACTTCACAAACGTTCAACAATTCTAAAAACACTAACCCACCTAACAAAAACGTCTTTAGTCCAGATACAAAACAAAATCTACCCAAACCAACTCCATGTCAGTTTGCACAAATAATACTTTCCAGAGACCACAACCTCAACAAAATTTCAACTTTAGACAAAACGAACCAAAATTCTTATCTGAAGAACTGTTCAATATTGGTGACAATAATTTAGAAACAGAACAGATGCATTCAGAACTCGAACCAGATGATTATTATGAACAATCTGTAGAACAAATTGATGATTCAAACGATCATAATTTTTTAGAGGAAATAGCCTCGGACACCAGTTTGAATTAGTAAATTTAAATAATATCAAAGGCCAATTACCGTACATTGTGTTTACTGACAATAATTTAAAAGTACTGTTAGACACAGGTAGCACTAAGTCATTCATTAATCCTGAAATTGCAAGAAAGTATTTTCAAAAATCAATAGTCAATGATCCCTTTCAAATATCATCGGCACACGGTAATTCAACAGAGTAATACAGTATGTCTATGCCAAGTCCCAAAATACTTAAAACAAACAGTTTGCCTTTAAAATTCCATTTGTTTAAATTTCACAAATACTTTGATTGCCTCTTAGGTTTAGATAATCTTAAATTACTAAACGCAAAAATTGATTTGGTTGATAATAAATTGATCACTCCTGAAACGTCCTTAAAAATCAATTTCCTTTGTTCTAAACCAACAGTAAATAATATCCAAATCCAAGCGAAATCTGAACAAGTGATAAAAATTAACGTAAAAAATATAAAAAACGGTGATGTTATGATTCCCTACTCAAAATTCAATAAATTAGAGATACCACAATGTCTAACCAATGTAAATAATCATCAAGCTATTTGTACTATTTTGAACCCAACAGAATCCGACATAACACTAAAAATGGGTAATAACTTTCACGCCGAGAAATTCGAGAATAACGAGCAAAATTCATTTGAACCAAACTTAAATTTCTTTAATACCGACAAGATAAAATTCGATGTTTCCAAAATTAGGACGGAACATATGAACCCCGAAGAAAAGAACGAAATTTGTAAACTACTCGAAGAATACGCAGATATATTTCATTTAGATGATAAACCCCTTTCATTTACAAATAAAATAAAACACAGAATAAGAACTAGTGACGAGATTCCGGTTTACACAAAATCATATCGGTACCCGGAAATCCATCGAACCGAAGTACGAAACCAAATAAAAAAGATGTTGGACCAGAATATTATTAGGCCTTCCCACAGTCCGTGGTCGTCCCCGATATGGATTGTCCCCAAAAAACTAGACGCGTCAGGTCATCAGAAATGGAGAATCGTGGTAGTTTACCGAAAGCTTAACGATAAAACAATCGGTGATAGGTATCCCTTGCCTAACATTAATGACCTTCTAGATAAGTTAGGAAGATGCCAATACTTCACGACACTTGATTTGGCATCAGGTTTCCATCAGATAGAGTTAGATAGCGACGATATAGAAAAGTCGGCGTTCAATACGGAAAATGGACATTACGAATTTCTTCGTATGCCATTTGGGCTTAAAAATGCGCCCGCGACTTTCCAACGTGTCATGGAAGCTATTTTGAGAGGTCTTTTAAATGATAAATGTTTAATCTACCTAGACGACATTATCATATTTAGTACAAGCCTCGAGGAACATGTTCAAAATTTGCGATCTGTCTTCGACCGTTTGAGACACGCGAACTTTAAGATACAACTTGACAAATCGGAGTTTTTAAAGAAAGAAGTATCATATTCAGGCCATATCGTAACACCTGATGGCGTAAAACCCAATCCCGATAAGATAGTTGCAATCCAAAATTATCCAATCCCTAAAAACCCAAAACAATTAAAAGGATTCCTTGGTTTACTAGGTTATTATAGGAAATTTATCAAGGACTTTGCCAAGATAACAAAACCGCTAACCAAATGCCTCAAAAAAGACTCTATCATAAATATCAAAGACACAGAATACGCTAATTGTTTCAATATGTGCAAAAATCTCCTGATTAACGAACCGCTACTGCAATACCCTGACTTTACTAAGACATTTAATATCACTAGTGACGCGAGCAACTTCGCGATAGGAGCAGTGCTCTCACAAGGTAAAATAGGTTCCGACCTTCCGATAGCGTATGCTAGTAGAACCTTAAATAGTTCAGAGATAAACTACAGTACCATAGAAAAGGAACTTCTTGCTGTAATTTTTGCCGTGAAATATTTTAGACCTTATGTTTTCGGTAGAAAGTTTAACATCATAACTGATCACAAACCACTCGAATGGTTATTCTCACTCAATGAACCTAATTCAAAATTAATGCGTTGGCGTCTCAAGCTCGAAGAGTACCAATACACTGTTATTTATAAAAAAGGTTTACTAAACAGCAATGCAGATGCGTTATCCCGTATACAAATTAACATGCACGAGACTATAGACCAAGACGAAGGAATATTTAAATTTATGAAAGACTTTAATAAACAATTTGACAAACCCGGAACATCAAAAGATAATGCGGACAATGAATCCTTATTTTTAGAAATAGGTGAACCCGAACTAGAAACTATAACCATTGACGACGACTCAGACGATCAGACTATACATTCTAATATAGATAACCCTATAGTAGGACTACCGATAATTGATCCCAGTTAACCACGGTATGAATCAAATCATAGTATCAGAAATGAACTATGACCCACCAGTCCCTTCAATTATAAAATTATTCAATAATAACAACGAATTCTTTTCAAAATTTCAAAAAACAATTTCGGACACGATGTCATAAATTTTATAAAACAATACATAGTACCAAAGATTAAGTATCATTTTTATTTCGAAGATCCCGTTTACGAAAAGTTTAGTCTAGTCATTCAAAAATATTTCAAAAATACTCAACTTAATTTTGTAAAATGTACAGAAAAATTAGTAGATGTAGAAAACGAGGATGAAATTTTAAAAGTTATTCAAAATTATCACGAAAGTAAGACAAACCACCGAGGTCTTGACGAGACCGAAATAAAAATTAAATCACGATATTATTGGCCCAATCAACGTAAATCAATTCAAACCTTTATTAACAATTGTGAGTTATGTCAGATGACAAAATACGATAGAATACCCCTGAAACTAAAATTCAATATAACCCCCACAGCTACAAAACCATTTGAAATCGTACATGTAGATAGCATAACATTAGAAAACGTTAAATTCCTCACCATCATAGATTCATTTTCTAAATATGCCCAGGCATATAAACTAAATTCAGCACAAGGGATAGAAGTAGTAAATAACCTAGTTAAATTCTTTACCCACCATGGCATACCGCAACAAGTCATATCTGATAACGGACTCGAGTTCAAAAATTCAGTCGTAAAAGAATTGTTGCAGGTTCATAAAATCAAAATTCAGTTCATTAGTAGCCAACATCCGGAATCGAAGGGAGAAATAGAAAGATTCCACTCAACCCTTATAGAACACATTCGTTTATTAAATAACCAAGCTGAATATTCTAAAGACCCCATTGAAATTAAAGTAAACTACGCCCTTTTAGCGTATAACAACTCCGTGCATTCCGTCACAAAGCTGACACCAGCAGAAATAATATCTGAACAACTAAACTCAGATTCACCATTTGACATTGACCCAGGACAACAATTAGTTAACAATTACGTGACAAATCATAAAAATAAAATTAGACTTCTTTACAACAAGATAAACGAAACCCTGTCAGTAAACAAAGAAAATAAAAATAACTAAAATTAACGAAAATAGACCAGATCTCCAAAATACCTGAAAAAGTTTATGTTAAGAATAAACAAAAACAGCGAAAAACAAAAAATAAATACGAAGAGGAAAAAATTATAAGTGTAGATCCCAAATTAAAAACCGCGAAAATCGAAACAACACACGGTAATACCGCGGACAACATTCACCTCTCTAATATTAAAAATCCGAGAAAACAAACTTATAAATTCCAAAATTTTCAAGCACCGCACGAATAATTATTAATTTAGCAAATTATTCATTTCTCAAGCTTGCCTTTGACTTTAAACAAAATTACGAACCTTATTATTTGAAAATCAATACCCACTGAGCATGAAAAAGAATATGTGACCATAATTCAAAATATTAAATATGTTTTAAAATCCGAACATAATACAATGCCTCGGACTGGTATCTGTACCAAGAGTAAAGTGTACCAATGTCCCAGTCATCTGTTAACAAACTACAAGGCTGATTGCGAAGAAGGCATCATTCATCAAGGAAACCCAAGATACTGCCAATACACACGATTAAACATCGCCAATAATCAACCGGAATTCATTACTGAAATCAACCAATATTTGGGTGTAATTCCGAAGATAAAAAAATTAAACACGCTCAAACTTGAAAAAATACAAGCAAATCCTGCTGTGATGTATCGAGAAGATCAAAACATTGTCCAATACCATGCCAATATTTGGACAATCACGCTGTACGTCATCCTATCCATTGGAAGTTTTTACCCTCTCATAAAATGGGTAAAAAACAAGATATCCAAGAAGCTGCAAAATCAAGAAAATGAAAAGGAAAATTCCCAAGAAAATCCAAAATCGAACAGCCTTCCGGGGGAAGCCTTCGTCCAAGGGGGGTGGAGTTACCTCAACAGTTCCCGCTGACTCCACATAATAAGACACCACCCTTTTACATAACATATTCCCAAGATGTACTTGACACTTTTTAATAATCAGCATTTTCTTTTCAGTTTATATTAACATGTTTTGTATATTATCTTTTAGTCTTAATTAGAATCTTGAACTGTAATAATTTAATTTTGTTAATGACGTAATAAAACTTTTTAAAAACTGATTCTGAACATTTGGACAGTTATTTTATATATATAGAAATCGACTTCAAGGCATTGACACAAAATTGAGGATTGCATTAACTAAATCAATTGAAGCAAGAATAGACAATTTGGTGAACGAGAATCAGGAGCAAAAGTGCCATTAGTATGAACTGATATAAAATTATTAGATGTTTATAAAATAAAATTATTGTCCTGCACTTGCATCATTTTTTTCCAACGCACATGGGTCGCCTTATAATTTTGTTATTAATTTTGGGTCGATAGACACCAAAGGTTGCGGAACGCTGATATAGAGCACCTCGCGAAGTGGTGTAGAGAGATGACAGTATGGTCAGGGAGCACATTAGACCTGTTGCACGAAGATGGAAGGGGGGAGAGGTGGACGAGGAAATTATAGGCAAGAAGGACTGTGATTGGGGAAGGATAACAGGAAGGGGTAAAGGAAGGAAGAGGCCCGGTGGGAAGCAGAAGGGGAGAAATGGAAGGAAGGAAGGAAGCTGAGGTTACCTGGAAATGGGGAGGAAGGAAGGGAGATAGGAGGAGGGGTGAAAAAACGTTTGGAAGGGAAGAGAATGGAATCAAATAAATTAAAGATGGGCGAGAGAACTGGAAGCATGAAGGAAGGAGATCGGAGAGGTAAACCGGAATGAGAATAAGAAGAAAGAGAGGGACACTGGAGCAAGAAGAAAGAAATGAGAAAAAATATTGTAAATTGGATTGTATTGTACATTATTTATTTTTGATTGTTTTATTTCTATTTGTAATGGTTAATACCCTGAACGCCACAAGGCCTAGGGAATAAAGAATATATGTACAGGGTGTTTGTTTGAAACGGGGCACCCCGAAAATCTCCTTTATTTGTACATACAAAAGATTACAAAAGACTACTGAAGATACAAAAAATCTTCAGAACAAAAGTTAAACTAGACAAAAAGGCCCATCTAAAGGTTACTATAAGAATTCTGAGGCACTTCCGGTTTCACCGGAAATTATGTCAACTTTTGATCTAGCATAGGGAATCGATAATTTTATATTTTTTTCCTAAAAGTACATTAAATTAGCTTTACAATGACACCAAAAAGTCATATTTTTATGTTAACCATTTCAAAATGGCGACTATTTATTTACAAAATAATAATCAACATAAGTTTTACAAAGTTGAACGTAGCAAGCTTTGAAAACAATAAAAAAAGAAACAAAATATCTCTAAAATAAACTGTTATAACTAGTTATTATATGAAATAACATGAAATAACTTAAATTTTAATTTTTCAATTAATTTTTTTATAAATAACAAGAGTATAATAGTTTATATTGCTTATTTTATTTGAAAAAAAAAAAAAATATATTAATTGGTAGTGGAAGTCGTTATTTGCACCTAATTATGGTTTATGTACGATATACCAACGAAGAGATAACAGATATGGTTCTGATATACGGAGAGTACCAAAGAAATGCAATTAGGGCCCAGCGACTCTATCAGGAAAGGTATCCTGATGGAGCTCAGCCGAGAAGGCAGTATTTTGCCAAATTAGTGAACAAATTAAGCCAGCGAGGTTCTTTCGAAATTCAAAAACGACGGCCAGAAAGAGCAAACCATGTAGAAAATGACGAAGAAAGAATATTGGCTGACGTCCACTACGACTCGGAAGTGTCGGTGCGGGAGATTTCAAAAGAATGGAAAGCCTGGAAGGTTTTAAAAAAACATGGGTTTAAGCCTTATAAACCGCATGTAAGCCAATTTATCCACGCAAATGATGAAGATCGCCGATTGAACTTTTGTAATTGGTTTTTGGGTATGTGGGAAAATGATAATCGCTTCCATTATAAAATAATGTTTTCGGACGAATCCAATTTTACCAGAAATGGTTTATTCAATAGGAATAATGTAAGACGTTGGTCGACGGAAAATCCCAGGGAATTAAGATCTTTCAGATTCCAACATAGGTTTGGTTTCAATATTTGACTGGGAATTCTAGGGACAAAAATTGTAGGCCCAATTATTTACCATGGCAGCCTTAGAGCTAACAGGTATTTAAATTTTTTACAAAATGAAGTGGAGGATTTGTTGGGTGATTTACCACTTGCTGATAAGATAGGAATGTGGTTCCAACAAGATGGAGCACCAGCTCATAACGCTAGAAACGTGTGTGCCTATTTAAATGGCCAATACCCAGATAAATGGATTGGAACACATTCACTTAATCCCTGGCCTGCACGATCGCCGGATCTCACGCCATTGGATTTTTTCGTTTAGGGGTATTTAAAAGATAGAGTGTATCGGACAACACCAATGACGATAGAAGATTTAGAAGAAAGGGTTAGAAGTACAATCCGGGATATCCAAGAGTGTACTCTTATAAGGGCGATGGAAGAGTTTTTATTAAGAATGAGAAAATGTGTGGACAATAATGGTGGTTTGATCGAACATTTGTAATTTTTTTTTTTTTGTAAAGTAATTTTAAAAAGTAATAGTTTTTTTTTCTTCTAAATAGTCAAATAGTTTATTTTAGAGATATTTTGTTTCTTTTTCTTATTGTTTTCAAAGCTTGCTGCGTTCAACTTTGTAAAATTTATGTTCATTATTATTTTGTAAATAAATGGTCGCCATTTTGAAATGGTTAACATAAAAATATGATTTTTTGGTGTCATTGTAAAGCTAATTTAATGTGCTTTTAGGAAAAAAATATAAAATTATCTATTCCCTATGCTAGATCAAAAGTTGACATTATTTCCGGTGAAACCGGAAATGCCTCAGAATTCAGAATTCTTATAGTAACCTTTAGATGGGTTTTTTGTCTAGTTTAACTTTCGTTCTGAAGATTTTTTGTATCTTTACAAATAAAGGAGATTTTCGGGGTGCCCCGTTTCAAACAAACACCCTGTATGTATATATATATATATATAATATATACAAGCCCACTTTATGATGAAAAAAAGCTCAACATGACATATATTTTCATTAAAAAATCAAAGTTTCTCATATCCTGTATTTCTGGTTTATCCCGGAAAATTTCAAAATTACCATTCAATTCTTTGTACATTTTTTTTTCACGACTTGCTCACCCATAACATTTTCAAGAAAAATCGTGTTCTCCTATCTGCGTGATTAAAAACAGAGTGAATGAGTTAACATTTAATTGTCGTGAGGGGGTGTGAACGTGACACAAAAATCGCACACGCGCCCATTTCTATTATGTATTTTTAATACCTATTATATTAACGACTAGAAAGCTCTCGACCCATCAAATTTTTTTTTCGAACAAAGTTTGGGTCGCTACCCACGGTTTGGGAACCAAGGGTACAGTACGTTAATATATATATTTTTTTTCAAGAACTGTTCACAACAAAAATATTGTAGCAACGTCCACTGCTCGTACGGGTGGCGAAAATAATTCAATGACTTCTTTCAGGTAAAATTTTAACATAATTATTAGCATAGGTTTAGAATTATGTAAGCAAAAATCGCACCACTTACGGAAGTGTTTGACGAATTTTTTGTTTTACAGTTTTCTTTCGGAAGACGTCATAAGGGACGTTGAAATGCACGAGTTGCAATTTTCTAGAGTTGCAGACAATTCTCTTGATATTATTGAATGGAATAGGGTCGTGCAATTACAATATGTTTTGAATTGGGCTCTTAGTTTACAGACCGAACATAAAAGAATTTGCACCCTTGGCTATCTTCGTTTAGTTAAAGAACTTCAAATCGGGATGATTAGTTTGTTGACTTTCAAGTGCTTCATGTGTAACAGGGAATTAAAGAACTATACGGAAGATCCTACACTAAAAAAATCCGTTGTTAATAATGGAGTAGTATGGGGCTCTACAGCGGCTGGAATAACATATGCTGCAGGCAAAACAATATTTAGTGCCATGAACCATTTAATTCCAATGATGTCCTCTACTTCATTCACAAACTATGAAAGAAAATTAGGGAATGTATTGCATAATCAATTGACAATGGACATAAAAGAAGCTGATAGGAATATCACATTAACAAAAACATTGTTATTTAATGTTATTATGTTTTATGAGACATTGTTTACTTAGGTAAAGAAGAATACCAAATAGCTGCTGCAAATAATAAATTGAAAGATGGCATAGCTACTATTACAGTTATAGAGGATGGAGGTCGGAGTAAACGTTCCTATGGCCATAATTTTACTGCTAAGTCTGGAGTGGTAAGTTAGTTATTAATGTATTATTTTATATAATTACTAACCATATTATGTTTCAGGCTGTTATAATTGGGAAAGAATCCAAAAAAATATTGTTTTTGGGAGTTCGCAACAAATATTGCATAATAGAGCAGTTGCAGAAAAAAAATACACCACCGAAAGATCATGTATGCTACTTGAACTGGAAAAATAAACCGTCTTCTCAAATGGAAGCAGACATTATTGTAGAAGGTTTTAACTCCAGTATCAGTATGCATGGTCTTAAATATACCCAATTTATAGCAGACGGAGATTCAAGCGTGTACGTAAAATTGAAAAAGGAAGTGTCATATCGACACGACATTACGAAAATAGAATGCACAAATCATGTCAGAAAAAATTACACTTCCTCTTTGTGCAAAGTAAGTTTAATGTATATAACATTTTAATTTTAGTACCGACATTTTGTTTTACAGATTTATAGCAACACTAAATATGCTTTAAAATGCCGAAGCATTTTAAAAGGCAGTGTATCATGTTTGACTCTGGCAGCCAGAACAGCAATAAGATACAACAGCAAGAACGGAAATAGTAGCACATTACGCCACGATTAAATGCAAGGGCCAAATCATGTATTTGAAGACCACAGCAACTGCAGGAACTATTTTTGTAAAGGGCAGAAAAATGAAGATAATGTGGGTACTACATTATTTTTGGAGCAATCCGGTATTTGGAATTGTATTATAACTGCAGTAAATAGAATCGCCCAAAAAGCAGATCGCTTATCGGTAGAAGAAACTAGCAATAGGGCTGAATTATATATGAGCCTTGTGGCTAAATATACTGCCGGTAAACGATTAAATTTAATTCAAAGAGACAGCTTCCGAAGACGTTGCACTGTTGCTGCATTACAATACCAAAAAGGGCATAAATGGCATTTCATGCCATACAAGCGTTACCTAGGACCAAGCCCTGGAAAGTATTTTAAAAAATTCATCAACAATACATTTTCAGGGGTTCACCCAGAACTTATTATTGTGAGAGGGGCTTAGAATCCATCTTTTTTTTTCTTTTTTTTTTTTGGGATCAGTTATATTACCTACCAATTACACGAAAAATGTCAATCTTAAAAAGATATAAATTAAATGTTTAAGCCCGTGAGTCCCTCCCTGGGTAGACGCCTGTTTTATATTATTGGACTCGTCCCGAGACTGGTTTTAGTGTTTATTATTATTATTGTTTTTATTTATTTATTTATTTTTTTCATTGTCAGGTTGATGAACAAGATGTTTTCAGTATTGAAATTAACTCCAGGGGCCACCATGGTAATCCCATATATGACAAATATAGAGAAGAACGTCTGACGGCGTCCATGTTTGGCAAAATTTGCAAGCATTTACCTCATACTTCTTGTCATAATTATATTAAAGAATGTTTATATGGCAGTTCCTTTCACTCGGCTGCTGTGCAGTATGGCAAGGAGAACGAAGATGTTGCACTGAGAATCTTCCAAAAACAAGAGAATAAAATAGTCAAACCATGTGGAATTTTTATTCATCCAGAGTTAAATTATTTAGGTGCTAGTCCGGATGGTAAGTTATAACTATATCATATTTGCCTATGATGATATCTAGAAAGTAATAATTAA
The DNA here is from genome assembly GCA_963971575.1 of Liopterus haemorrhoidalis. Taxonomy (NCBI): domain Eukaryota; kingdom Metazoa; phylum Arthropoda; class Insecta; order Coleoptera; family Dytiscidae; genus Liopterus; species Liopterus haemorrhoidalis. Next base: position 27,820,887 of record OZ020620.1, read on the forward strand.
AATTTTCAGGATATATCGAGGATGAAAAAGCAGTGGTGGAAGTAAATACACTTCCTAGCCTTATAGCTGGGAATGAAGATGATAAATTTATTTTCGCTGCCGTTGCAAGGAAAAATTTTTGTTTGCAAATGAAGGACGGAAATTTGTCATTGAAAACTAATCATAATTATTATTACCAGGTAAAAAAAAAACAGCAAATAAAATCAAAATAATACTTTTTTTAAATAAACTCTATTATTTGTAGGTTCAAGATCAAATGCAGGTGACCAATTCTCCCATTTGCTATTTTCTAGGGTTTATTGATACTAGCCATACATTACATTGAAATAATAATTTATGGAAAAATATAATGGAACCAAAATTGGTAATGTTTTATAATCAATGTACTGCCGGAAATAGTATTAGGGAGAATTAAAAAATGATTACAGACATTACATTTCTGATTATATTACTTCGAGTATTTTTAAGTTGTGCTTTGAAGTACGATTTGAAAGTGCAATATTTGTTATTATATATTTTTTTAATTGCTCTCCGAACTACAGGTAACTCAAAGGTAAGGATGCGAATGTGTTTAAATTAAAATGGAAGGCACTTTGAACACTTGTAAATAAAAATAATTTACTTTCAAGTCGTTATAGGGAATATAATCGTCATTTAAAAATATCACAGTTTTTTTGTCAAGCGTAAAAGGTATTAAAAAAAATGTTTATGGAAAAGTTGTTGAAAAGCTCCATCCAAAGATATCCAATATGACATACATTCCCATTTAAAAATTCGAAATTGTCCTTGATGTCCTGTAATTCTGTTTTTTTCCGGAAAATTTCAATACTACCATTCAATTTTGTGGATAAATTTTAGTTCAAAATTTTTGACGTGTGAACAACGTCGCCTTTTCGAAAAAACTCGTGTTCCCATTATCTTGATACACCATATATATATATATATATATATATAGGGGGGCCGCAGACAATATTTATATAATTTGGGGGGTCCCAGGCCATAAAAGGTTGAGAAGCACTGCTTTAGATCACAAATAATTCTAACAACTCGTCGCTGTAAGCGAAAAATTCGCTGGGTATGAGTAGATTGTCCCCAAGCCAGCAAGGCATACGTGATATGGGATTCGAACAGCGCATAATAAGCAGTTAATAGAACATTTCGAGACACATTGGATTTTAAGTTTCTTATACAGTATACCGATCTGCATAATTTCTGAGTTTCATTAATATGACTTTCCCAGCTGAGGTTAACGCCAATGGTAACGCCCAAAAATGTAACAGGGTCTTGGCTAACGTCATTTGGCATTTCCCGTAGGGAAAATAATAAATGTTTGGTTTTCGTCTCATTCAGGCTTAATCTATTCGCTAAAATCATTCGCATCGTTTCTTACTAATGTGTTGTTGGTTGTTACTTCATGAAACGATGGATACTGATTTAGTAGTGTGGTATCATCTGCGTATAGAATAGTTTTGGCATTTTGTATATAAGCTGGTAAGTCATTTATGTAGACCAAAAACAACAATGGACCCAAAATTGAGCTTTGTGGAACTCCAAGAAGAATGGTTTGTTCCTTTGACCGAGAGTTGTTGGCCCACACGTATATTTTTCGGTCTACCAGAAAAGATTCAAGCAGTTAACGACTGGCTCTGCTGATGTTATAGCAAGATAATTTTTTTATTAGTAGATCATGTTGCACCCAATCAAATGCCTTTGTTAGATCGAAAAATGTGGCCATACTATAATCAGCATTTTCGAAGCCAGTTGTGATGAAGTCTATAAAATCCAATATGGCGTTCATTGTGAATTTTCCACTTCTAAAACCAAACTGACATTTGCTCAGTAATCCATGTGCCTCAAAATGCTCCAGCAACTGTCCGAAGAGTATTTTTTCAAAAATTTTGGAGAAAATTGGGGTGAGTGATATGGGCCTGTAATTATTTAAGTCATCTTTTTCCCCTTTCCCTTTATAAATAGGTATAACTTTCGATAGTTTTAAAGATGACGGGAAAATATTTAAATTTAATGAGTTATTATATAATTTGCAAAGGGGAGAAATGATTGTGTCTTTAACTTTCTTTATTAAGTATACGTTAAGGTTAAAAACATCTCGGCTTGTACTATTTGTTAATGCCTGTATAGCATCCCTGACCATAGTATGTGTTATTTCTTTAAAACAAAACACAGGTATGCACTGGTCATTAGTAACTGATTTGGCAATAACAATAGGGTCAATATTGCAGGGTGGTAAATTCTTGTTTAAATTTTCCGGCATACTTGTAAAAAAAATATTAATATCATCGAATGGCTTGGGGCAGTCTACATGAGGCTTCGAGGGTCTACGGCTGTTAACAAGAGCCCAGAGGGCTTTTGATTTGTTGTCAGAATCATTTATGAATTTACAGTTTGTCTCTACTTTACATGCACATATTTGTTTCCTATAGAAATGTCTACATCTGTTCCTCAGTTCTTTGTTTTGAGGAGTGGGACTCTGCAAATAACGTTCATGAGCTAACTGTGATAGATCTCTCATCAACCTCAAATCATCATTGAACCATTTATTCTTGTTTCCATTTTTGGTTTTAATGATTTTTTTTCCGGAAAAGTATTGTTAAAAATATCTACAAATTGATGGATGAAGCTGTTGAAATCTTCATCACAAGCAGTTCTGTCATCACTTACAAAATCCCACTCTGTCAATAACAAAGTCTGATAAAAATTGAAAATTTCTTTATCAGTTATAGGACGATGAGATTTCCGAGTCTCCTGCAATGGGTTACAAACCGATTGGTCAACCTCCCTGTACAGCCCGCAACCACTGTGATCAGAGAAATAATTTTGTACTCTAAAAACAGTATCGTCATCGTACTGTGTATTGCAAAAGACGTTGTCCAAACAGTTTTTCCCCCTAGTGCTAAATGTCACTAATTTTTTCAAGTTAAAGGCACGTAAGGTGTCACATAATAATAGAGTATCTGATTCATTTTTGTTAAATTTCACATTAAAATCACCTCCTATGATAATATCATAACAGGGATTTATAGTGCGCAAGGCCTTGTCCAAAATTTCTAAACATTTGTTTAAATCTCCATATGGAGACCGGTAGACGTTAAAAATTTACTATTACTGTAATGAATCATGATACCTACTAGTTCGCAGTCCTTTTCAACAGACAAACTGTTGACTTTATCTAGAACTTTGTATTCTAAGTTTAGTAACAGGGGCGTACTTATATAGATTACCACCCCGCCATTTTTATACTTCTTCCTGCAAAAATCAGTGACATTTGTGAAGTTTACAATAATCGACTCGGCAATCTCATCCTCTTTCAGTCAATGTTCTGAAAAACATTAAACATTTTATCAACAATTAAAGGTTCCACATAATCGATCCTATATCTCAAGCCTTGCAAATTTAAGTATAATAAATTTAAGTTAATGTCATTTGTTTTTCTTCTATCGTTATTGCTTTTTCTAAAAAAATATTTTCTTTTGTTTTTAAAGAAAATTGTCCCCTGTTTTCATTTACACAATTTTTATTATTGATGGTGTCAGAGTTTAAAATATTATCAAATTTTGAATTATCGTCAGAATTTAATACGGTGTTAGTAATTAAAATATCGTTAGATTTTAAGGGATTGTCATTTATAATTATAGTTTTATTGTTTCTAAAATTCAACACATTAACGTCAATGTGCTGTGCAACTCTGGACATGATTTTTATTTTACCTTTCTTATTTAAGTGCAGCCCGTGACTTGTCATGTCGGAGTAATTAGTAAGAATGTTCGGGTCTATAAACATTACGTTCTTGTAGTTTGATGAAATATGATCGATTTGTGAATTTTGTAAGAATACATTATAGTTGTAGGTTGATTTGTGTTGCCAAAAAAGACTGCCAATGAAAAAAACATTTGTGTGTTTAATCTTATTTAACGTGTATGTTATAGTGTGATTATTTATGTAAAATAAATAGTATTTCAATATTTTATACAATATTTTAGAAAACATTTTAGTGAAATACATTTAACAAATTACTGTTATAATAAAAACTAAAATAAAGTAAATTATATTTACTTTATTTTAACTTGAATTCACAATTTTCATGATTTTAATAGTTAGGCCACTATGTTTACTATGGTTTAGTTAATATTTCAATAATTTCATTTGACATTATATTGTGTTTTTTACTGAGCCCTTTTTTTCTGTATTGAATAAAAATTTATAATTATTTGTTTATATGTTTATCATTTCATAGTTATAACCAGAGCCGGCGCAAGGGTCTGCGGCGCCCGTAGGCAAGATTTAATTGAGCGCCCTTAAGTAGGGCGCAATTAGCTTTTTTCAAGATCTGCCCTTCTAAATTTGAAGTGAAGATCTAAAATAAAAAAGGTCCTCATTTTTACATTTTAAGTGAAACCTTAAAAAAAAGGTCCTTACTGCTAAATTTCAAGTGAAGGCCTAAAAAAAAGGTCCTCACTTCTAAATTTCAAGTGAAGACCTAAAAAACAAAAGGTCCTCACTTCTAAATTCTTACTTCTTTATTGTATTATTTATTTTATTGTATTATTTATTTATTTTTAATTTAACATTGTGACACGATCTTAGTTTGTAAAATATTACTTTGTTATCTGATCCAGTTAACTTTGATCCACAAACTTGATTGGAATATTTTTATTACACCTTATTTTATCAAATTTTATTTTATTTAAAAAAAAAAAAAAAAAAAACTTTATTACATATCCTTATTTTAACGATGTATACTAAAGTCAGTAAAAAATATAATTTTGAAAATGAAATTTTTAGCAGTCCAAACACCAGTATCATAAATGTAGTACATAATAGTGACTTCGATTCCGATTGTGACGACAGTAATAAACTAGAATTTAAAGATATTATCATAAATCTGCAAAACAAACTAGCGGCTGCTAACTCTACTAATTCTGAACTTGAAGGTAAAGTTGAACAATTAAAAAGAGAAGTTGAGTTGTTAAGAAAAAAAGTTGCAATAAAAGATACAGTAACTAGAGATCTACAAGATATAAAAAATCAGGCAGTAACAGTAAGCAATAAAGAGACCCAGACTGTAATTTCCTATTCCTGTATTTCTACACAGCCTGACAACAACGGAAAAGAAACTGGTAGCAATACTAAACGAAAGCAAAAGAAAACGAGAAATCAGCAAGTAACTCAGCACAATAAAAAGACAAAAGACAAATAACCCAGTAACTATATCCGCTGGAAATAGTAAAGCACCAGTACCAAAAATTACGAAAAATAAAATATTATTACTGACAGACAGTTATGGTCGATCTCTTAGCTCTATGATACAAGAGAGGCAAAAAGACTTCGAATTTTTAGCATTTGTTAAACCTGGTGCACCTTTAAAGAATGTAATTTCAAACTTAGAAGCACTAACCAAAAATTATATAAAAAAAGATTTTGTTGTAATTATCGGCGGAGCTTGTAACTACCCGAATGACTACGTAACACTCAGAAGAGAATACAAAGAGGCCCTCACTAAGTTAGAACACACCAATGTAATTGTATTAGCGGTACCCTATCGTTACGATAGATTTTACAATTATAATGAAACTATTTTTAGAAATAATTGCCATCTATACGATTTAACAGAATCTAACAATTATGTATCCTTGTTTGATACCAATTTTTATATTGATGTAAACAACTACTTACCAGACGGCATACACTTAAAAGCAAGTACGAAACATTTCATTGCTCAAAAATTATGCAACAAAATAAATAGTTTAAATCTAAGTAGCACAAACGATGTTAACAATTCTCAGCCAGCGATTATAAATAATATTAACAATAATGTACCTAATGTCAATAATGCTAGTTTTAAATCCAATGCAACTATGAATAATGCAGTAAAAAATAACAATTCAAACTCAACTGTAAATGTTCAATCAGAAATTAGTACTCATAGCACTAACAATTTTTTAGCAAAAACAAAAGCGATAAAACACAAAACTTAAAATATATTAAAAATCAGAACGCAGCACATTCTCAGTTAAGCATACAAAATAGTTATTATAAAAATAAAAATAATTATAGCATAATATTTCTCAATGTGCAATCACTTAATCAAGAAAAATCAGATTTTATTAACTGTGAATATATTGAAAATAAGATATTAAATACAAAAGTTTTATGCTTAACTGAAACTTGGGCAAAACAATCAAATATAAACAGCATTCATTTCGAAAAATTAAAAAATGTAGCAAATTTTAATAGAACTACATGCAAAGGTGGGGGTACAGGAATTTGGTGTGAACGTGATACAAATATAAAATCAATAGAACTAGATAAATTTTGTTACGAAAAACATATAGAATTATGTGGAATTCACTGGAAACCAAACAAATGTACAACCATTATGATTCTAAACTGCTATAGATCAAATTGTAAAGAAAGCAATTTTGAAATTTTTTGTAATAATTTGACACATGCCTTGGATCACATATATAAATCAAATACGTACATTATTGTAGGAGGAGATTTTAATGTTGATCCAAATAGAGATATTAAATATTTTAAAATCCTAAGAGATATTATGTCAGGCTACAATCTTGCAAACATAGTTACAGAACAGACAAGAAAAAATGCTACTTTAGATCTTATTTTCACAAACTTTGACTGTTGTAACTGCACAGTTGATAAAAATTATATCTCAGACCATAGTACCGTAATATTTAACATTAATAATATAATCAACCCCAAATTTGTAAAGATGACAGAAAGACGGCGAATTTTCAGCAAAGACAAAATTATAAATTTTGAAAATGACCTGGCAATGGAAAACTGGTCAACAATGTATGAGAAAAAAAACCTTGACGATGCATTCAACTCTTTTCATAATTTAATCAAATACCATTTTGACAAATATTTCCCTATTAGAAAAATCCAGAAAAGTAAAACTAGGGAAAGTTGGGTTAATAATAATATAAAAAACTCCAGTATTAATCTCAAAGAACTATTTAACTTAAAACAAATGTATCCTCAATTAGAGCGTATATACAAAAATGCAAAGAAAAAACATTCAACGCTTGTGAAAACAACAAAAAAAGAGTTTTATCAAAACTTAATCTCAGGAGCTGAAAACCCAAGTAAAACCGCTTGGAATATTATAAAAAAGGTTAGCAATAAAGATAAAAAAATAGAAAACATTAAATTAAAAGCTGAAGATTGTCTTGTAGTGGATCCTAAATTAATTGCAGAAAATTTCAATATTTTTTTTAGAGACGCTTAACGTAATAAACAAAATACCAAAATGTCAACAAAATACAATGAATCAGAATGATAGCTTTTTAAACAATAATATTAACAACAGTATATTTTTAGAGCCTTTTATTGAAACAGAACTCATTGAGTTACTAAAGGATAAACTGAAATCTAAATACTCCGCAGGTTTCGACGAGATACCTAGCTTTATTATAAAACAATGTTTAAGATGTTTGTTAACATGTCATTTGAACTTGGGAAATTTCCCGAGCTACTAAAAACTAATAAAATCATTCCTTTATACAAGAAAGACGATCGGCAATCTGTATCCAACTACAGACCGGTAGCCTTGCAGTCAGTTTTTTCTAAAATTTTCGAATACTGTTATTTATCCAGACTAGAGAAATTTTTAAATAAATATAAAATAATTAACGCAGCCCCATTTGGATTCAGACCGAAGCTTTCCACCATAGATGCAATTCAACATTTTTTAAAAAACATCATTAATTCAATAGAAGAAAATAAATGTCCAACTGGAATATTTTGTGATCTCAGTAGGGCATTCGACTGTGTCAATCACAATCTATTACTGGCGAAACTGGAAAAATACGGAATAAGAGGCAACCCACTACATTGGATCTCATCTTTTCTTGAAAACAGACAACAGTATGTGTCAGTCGATTATACCCATATCACTTTAGGTAAACTAACTTCCAACTCCACAAAAGTGAATATCAATGTAGGGACCCCACAAGGGGCTGTTCTGTCGCCTATATTATTTATTCTCTACATTAATGACTTAGGATTAAATCTGTCTGATTGCAATTATACTTTATACGCTGATGATGCATCACTAACAGTCTCAAAAGAAAATAATATAACAACACAGCAAAAATGTAACGATATTTTAGAAACACTTCTATCATGGTTCAATTTAAACCATCTATACCTAAATTTGGATAAAACTAATTATATAAGATTTCACAACCCTCAAAAAATTTCCGACCTCAGTATTAATGTGAAAATAAATGATACAATATTAGAAAGAACCACGCACACTAAATTTTTAGGAATCACCATAGATGAAAATCTCAGCTGGAAAGAACATTGTGCTAAATTGACATCACAACTCAACTCTACGTGTTTTCTTTTCAGAAACATTAAAAGAATATTAAATATCGGTCAATTACGCACATTATATCATGCACAAGTCGGATCCCGCCTACACTATGGCATTTGTATCTGGGGATCCTCAACAGCGGTTACGAAGATACTCATTGCACAAAAAAGAATTTTAAGATGTATAGCTAACCTTAAGAGATATGAATCCTGCCGCGGTACATTTAAGAATCTAAAAATACTTACAGTCACCTCCATCTACATTTATGAAATGTCAGTTTACATATATAAAAAATTTAAAAACTACAATTCAAATCAAGACATTCATAAATATGATACTCGTCAAAAAAACAAGCTACGAACTCCTCTAACAAAGCTGAAAATTGCTGAAAGTTCGCCTGATTTCATGGGGGTAACATTTTTTAATAATCTTGTATAACTTTAGCTGAGAACCTAAAAAGGTTTAAAAAAACATTAAAAGAATTCCTCCTGGAACATTCCTTCTATAACCTGGACGATTTTTTTAATAAATGTAAACTTTTATAATTACTATAGCTAATAATTAATAATTAGTATAAGGAAACAATGTAATAGCAATAATGAACAATTAAATCTTATTTTCATTGTTGCTAAAGGCATTTTTGTATTGTAGATTGTACTTTTATACTAGTTTTTTAAAATTTTTTTTTATATCAATTGTATGACTTGTTCCATATGTTCTGTAAAAAACATCTAAGGAAATAAAAATATATTATTATTATTATTCTTATTATAAATTTCAAGTGAAGACCTAAAAAAAAGCCCTGACTTCTAAATTTCAAATGAAGACCTAAAAAAAAAGGTCATCACTTCTCAATTTCAAGTGAAGAGCTAAAACAAAACAAAAAATTGATGTGAAGTGTGAATATTCACACATTTCAGGGTTTCGCAGGTATATAATAAGTGAAGGCGGTATGCTGAGTGTGTAGGACAAATTTTACTTTGTAGTAATCACGGCAAAATGAACGATTTTTTTAAAATAATTTATCGTCTGTTAATCATATAATAAGACTGGTTATTAAACTTACGCTCTTAAAAATTAAATACAACATTTGTTAAAATATAACTAGAATTTTGATAAAATAATTTCTACATTATAAAAATGCAAAAAAAAAAAACAGAAAAAATAAAATTCACTCCGTACTCGAACTCGAAACCCTTCGTTTTCCAGCAGTGCTCTAACCCATTACGCCATCTCACGCCATGCATGTCATTGTCTTACATTGGTATAACTTTTGTACTTTGTGAACCAAAAACCACAAAAAATGCGTTATTTTCCGAAAACATAATCTGATCAAAAATTCCTGTTGTACTATTTCGGTTCACACCAATATACATTACTTAGAATTTTTTTAGATTTTTAGTTTAAACCATCTGGGCTACAGGGTGTGGGACAAAATTTCTTTTGCACAATTTTGGCAAAAATCGCATCAAAATAATTTATTTTGCAAAAATAAAAATTTGATCGTTAATCCACGTACTAAGGGCTTTCATTTGATACCCTACTCAGAATTTAAAAAAAAATATATTTGTTTTCGATGAGCACATATTTGTTTATATTTTTAGGGGGGTATGTTTTTTAGATGTTTTAGCATTTTTCCTATGTGCGGGTCAAAGAGTTGTATAAGCATGCCAAAATTCAACTCTTTAGGTTTAGCCGTTTGGCTACTATTTTTACCGAACAGACAGACAGACAGACAGACAGACAGACAGACAGACGACAAAATGACGGTATAAGGGTTTTTTGGTCATACCTACAAAACCCTAAAAAGAGTACGTCTGGTCACCCTAATTATACCACACAAACAAAATAATACCGTAAAAAAATTTATAACGTAATCCAGAAGCAGAATCAACTATACCAAATAAACAATAATACCAAACAATACCAAAAGTAATGCCAAAAAGATCAATTAAGGAATAAGATAAAACTATTTGCACGAAACAAAGTTGTGATGTGATTACAGCCAACAGTAGAATGCATATGTTAACAAATTTTTGTGTGCTTGTATCACGTGAGCGCTTTATTCCTATACAGCGTTGTCAATTAAACGGTTTTCGATTTTTAGTTATTCATTGTATTAAAAACAAAAAAATTTATAACTATTTATGTACATATAATATTTATTATATATCTATAAATTAATTCTAAAAAAAATACATATTTAAAAATTTTCGTGTTAATTGTTAATAAAAATAACAAAAAGATTATTAAGACTTGACAACATGGCTCCTGCAGCGCTACTATGTAATGCGCCAAGTTATCACACTAAACTAATTTATAACTAAAAACGGAATCCCAGTTACCAGCCAATAAATATTTATTTATTATAAATGCCCTAAATATAACAAAACAATGTATTTTTTCCATTGCATGAATATTTAGAAAGTTAAGGAAGTCCTTATTATTGAATTAACATAAAACATGTGTATAACAGAACATAAAGGAATAAACATTTGTATTTAATACATTTTTAGTTTTATAAAATTCATATTTGTGAGCTATGAGCGATCGCCCAAGGTAAATTCGACTAAATTCCGAAGGAAGTACCGGAACCTCTGCTAGTACAAACTATGCGCCATAAATTCCTCTTAGATAGATATATAATCTAAAAATATTAAGTGAAGGCGGAATGCTGAGTATGTAGGACATATTTTGCTTTGTAGTATTCACTGTAAAATGAACAATATTTTAAAAATAATTTATCATCTCTTAATCTAAGAGCTTTAAAAACAAATTTTATGTTAAAATATTTTTATGTTACTTTTAATTCGAGTGCCTAATACCATTATTTAGGTTTCTTAATATGTGCAGTTTTTTTTTTTTTATATAGCAAGGTTCATTAATATTTTGAAAATTGCGCCAAATGGCTTCAAATTGCGCCAAATGGTTTGATTGGTTGTTTCTAGTCATAGCTCCTCCCTTTGATTTCGTGTACATTCAAACAGAATTAAATTATAATTTCAACAATTTCCACTGGTTATTAAATTTACGCTTTTAAAAATTAAATGCAACATTTGCTAAAATATAACTAGAATTTGGAAAAAGTAATTTAAACAAAATAAAAATGCAAAAAAAAAAATAAAAAATAACCTTGTCTCTTCTCGGGGGATTTGAACACTCATTTTCTCGGTCAGAACGCTAGTACCGTCACCATTGCACCAAGACACACGTTATACTTTAGTGTGTTATATAACTATAAGTTTTCAACATTATTAGCAAAAAAACACAAAAAATGCTTTTTTTTCCAAAAACATAATCTGATCAAAAATTCCTGTTGTACTATTCCGGTTCACACCAATGTACATTACTTAGAATTTTTTCAGATTTTTAGTTTAAACCATCTGGGCTACAGGGTGTGGGACAAAATTTTTTTTGCACAATTTTGGCAAAAATCGCTTCAAAATAATTTATTTTGCGAAAATAAAAATTTGATAGTTAATCCACGTACCAAGGGCTTTCATTTGATACCCTACTCAGAATTTTAAAAAAATATTTTTTTTTTCGGTGAGCACATATTTGTTTATATTTTTAGGGGGATATGTTTTTTAGATGTTTTAGTATTTTTCCTATGTGCGGGTCAAAGAGTTGTATAAGCATGCCAAATTTCAACTCTCTAGCTTTAGCCGTTTGGCTACAATTTTTACCGAACAGACAGACAGACAGACAGACAGACAGACAGACAGACAGACAGACAGACAGACAGACGACAAAATGACGGTATAAGGGTTTTTTGGTCATACCTACAAAACCCTAAAAAAGGTCCTCATTTCTAAAATTACATTTCACTACCTTACTTTTATATTCATTTGGCCATTTAGCGCCCTTTCGAATCTCACGTCAGTGCCCCCCTCGCAGTGGCGCCCGCATGCCCGTCCGCGCCGGCTCTGGTTATAACCCACAAATCCTTATACACTTATGTGTCTGTCCATCTCTATGCAGAAATATGGCCGAACTTAAACTGCTTCAATTCTGTGTTCCACATGTATAAAAAATACCGAGATTTGAAAAAAGTATTTGAAGAATTGAAAATATCTATATATATAAAAGGCAGTGTCCTGACTGACTCACTCATTCACTCATCACGGCCCAGCCCGAACCCCTGGGCCTAGAAACTTGAAATTCGGAGAGTATATTCCCTCCATGACGTAAGCACCCACTAAGAAGAAATTTTTCGAAATTCCACTCCTAAGGGATGAAAAGGGGTGAAATGTGATTTCACGAATTCCTTAATATCTCTTAGGGCCGATGGGATATCGACTTAGTTTTTGCTTACAAGTATTACCCATATAAATGCCGAAAAACTTATTTCGGGATTTTGCCCTAATCAACCCCTAAAGGGGTGAACCTAGAATCGGGGTGGATTATACATCCCGTTGTATTTCCTGTGTTCGTTTAGTTGCAACATTAATTTTTGGCACATAGGTGTCTTTTTAAAATATATCAAAATGGTATTGACAGTTTTTTGAAATTTTACCCCTAAAGGGTAAAACAGGGTGAATTGTGATTTCAAGGATTCCTTAATATCTCTTAGGACCAATAAGATATCGACTGGCTTTTTGCTCACAAAGATTACCCCTAAAAATACCGAAAAACTTATTTCAACATTTTGTCCTAATCAACCCCTAAAGGGGTGGATCAACAATCGGGGTGAATTATACATCCCGTCGTATTTTCTGTGTTTGTCGAGTTTTACATTCATTTTTGGCACATAGGTGTCTTTATAAGATATCTCGAAATAGTTTTGACAGTTTTTTTAAATTTCATCCCTAAAGGATGAAATGGGGTGAATTGTTATTTCAAGGATTCCTTAATATCTCCTAGGATCAATAAGATATCGACTTGGTTTTTGCTTACAAAGACTATCCATGCAAATGTCGAGAAACCTATTTCAGGATTTTATCCTAATCAGCCCTTAAAGAGGTGATTCTACAATTCGGCTGAACTATACATCCCGTCGTATTTCCTGTGTATGTTTAGTTGCAACATACCTTTTTGGCACATAGGTGTCTTTTTAAAATATTTTGAAATGGTTTTGACAGTTTTTTTTTAAATTTCACCCCAAAAGGGTGAACAGGAGTGAATTGTGATTTTAAGGATTATTTTATGTCTCTTAAGACTAATAAGATACCGACTTGGTTTTTGCTTACAAATACTACCCATGCAAATGCAGAAAAAATTATTTCAGGATTTTGTCCTGATCAATGCCCAAAGGGGTAAATCTACAATCGGGGTGAATTATACATCCCGTCGTTTTTCCTGTGTTCGTTTAGTTGCAACATTACTTTTTGGCACATGTTTCTTTTTAAAATATTTCAAAATGGTTTTGTCAGTTTTTTTTAATTTCACCCCTAAAAGGTGTAATTTCAAGGATTCCTTAATAACTCTTAGGACCAATGAGATATCGACTTAGTTTTTGCTTACAATGATTACCCATGCAAATATCGAAAAAATTATTTCAAGATTTTATCCTAATCAATCCGTAAAGGGGTGAATCTATATTCGGGGTGAATTATTTATCCCGTCGTATTTTATTTGTTTGTTGAGTTATAACATTTCTTTTTGGCAAATAGGTGTCTTTTCAAAATGTCTCGAAATGGTTTTGACAGTTTTTTAAAATGCACCCTTAATGGGGTTAATGGATATTTTTATTCGATAGAACGTTCCTTTGACATAGATATATGAAATTCGCAAAGTTGATTCCTTCCATGACGTAAGTACCCACTAAGAAGAGATTCTTCGAAAGTCGATTTCTCAGGGGCTGAAAAATTTAAACATACATACAATAACATACAATAATTTTTAAAAAATATATGATTTCTGCCCAATCTACTCCAAACGGGATGAATTATAGTACCCGTAGTTTTTCCTATTTGTTGAGTTATAACATTCATTTTTGGCATATACGTGCTTTTTTTAAAACACATGTTTCAAAATCTTTCGCAGTTTTTTTAAGTTTCATCCCTAAAGAGGTAAATCGGTATTTTGCATTCGATAGAAAATCTAATGGATATTCTATCTAAGACATGAAATTCGGAGCTTACATTCCCTCCATGACGTAAGAGACCAATAAGAAGAGATTTTTCTAAATTCCATTTTTAAGTGGTGAAATGAGGTGAAATTTGATTTAGGGATGCCTCAATATCTCTTAGGCTCAATGAGATATCGACTTGGTTTTTACTTACAAATGATACCTATACAAATGTTTAAAACAGTAATTCAGGTGTTTGCTCAAATCAACCCCTAAATGGATGAATATGCATTCGGGGTGAATTATAAAAATATTTGTATTTCCTGAGTTATCACACTTCATTTTGGTATATAAGTTTCTATTTAGAAAGCGTTTGACAGTTTTTTTAAATTTCATCCCTTACGGAGTAAATTTGTATTTTTTATTCGATAGAGCGTCCCTTGACGAAGAGATATGAAATTCGGGAGAAACCCTTCGTATCTTCTGTGCTCCATGAGACCATCAATATACCGTAGCGAAGCATGGGTGTTCAGCTAGTATATAATATTATGAGTATGTGTATGTTTGCAACGCTTGTAAATTAAGTCACTGGAGTAAGAAGCTCCCTAAATAATTCTATCCATTCATAAGTAAATTCATTTATTTCCTTCATATTATTCTTAGGACCTTGTCCCAAATGAAACATCAGATAAAATAATCTTGTTGAACTATTCCTATTCCCACTAATTCATTAGGTGTACATTATTGAGCATTTTTTAGATTTTTAGATTAATCCCTCTGGGAGTGGGGTTCGAAACAAAAGTTTTTTTTCTATTTTTTGGCAAAAATCGAGTAAAAATATTTGTTATTCAAAAATAAAATTTTACTCGTTAATATACGTCTCAGAAGCCTTCTTTAGATATCCCACACAAATTTAAAAAAAAAAAAAAACTTTGATTAAATACATATTTGTTTATATATTTTGCACGATGTATTTTTACCGACCGCCAACATATATAAGGGAGGTATTGTGATCATACCAATTTTGACGTTTCGAGATTTCGATGGATCTCCACGAATTGAGGTCCCTACATAACGTTTTGACTATTTTTAGCATGATGTCTGTCGATCTGTCTGTGCGTCCGTCTGTCTGTCCGTCTGTCTGTCCGTCTGTCTGTCCGTCTGTCTGTGTACACGTACAGAGCAAATTCGGCTGAAAGGATTTTATGAAACTTCATATTTAAGCTTCTGCCATCAATGGCACGAGTTGATCAACTTTTGGTAAAAATCGGTTAACTAAAAATGGGAGTTTACTCGTATCGATTTTAAGATTTTTGCGAATATTTCACTACAGAAAAATATCTCGAAAAAATTTATTAAACAAAAGTTGCTATAAAAGCAATAACTAATAACTTATATTTCAGACGTTTTTTGATAAAACGAAAAATTTCGAATAATTTCAGTAAAATTTTTCGAGTCTCAATTTTTTCATATTTATATGTAACGTTTCCATGGTCATGATAAATAATATCTCTGTTAGAAAATATTAGGTCAAGTTATTTTTACTCTGCTGCTAGAATGTAATTTATATAAGTACTTTATGATGGCGGTCGGTCCTGTGGTGGCCACAGCTGATTTTTTAAATACTTATTATTTTAGATGTGTGGCTGAAAGACCTTAATACACATGCCAAATTTCAACTATCTAGGTGCAGCCTTTAGGCTAGTGCTGCTGCGTGTGTTGTTTAGAATGTGCGCCGCTCACGGGTGGCTCATCAAAGGGGCAGCATCGATATCAGTATAATCTAACTGGTAATAGACAGTCTTAGGCTACGGTTACACTGTATCCGTGCGTGCGGTAACGAGCGTTTATACTGAACGTTCTTGTCTTGACCCGCGGATGGGTGGTTTCAGTACATACGTGCGACTTGCGTGCGGTTTAATTCAAATTAAACTATTTTATTTTAAATATCTGTTACTGAACATCAAAAACATATAAAACAATATTATTTATAGTAATAAAACAAATTATTTTTGTTCTATGCATTTTTAGATGAATATTTGGGGAGTTACGGAGTTATCTTGAAATGTCTCCCTTATTATTAACATCAAAAACGTGTATGACAAAAATTGTTTAGAATAAAAAAACAAATGTTATTGTCTGAAGTACTTTTTCATCTGGATGAATAATAATTTTTACGTGAGTCTCGGAAAAAACAGCATTTTCAGATGAATGTTTGGGGATTTACGGAGTTATCTTGAAATATCTTCCTTATTATTAACAGCAAAAATATGTATGACAAAATTTGTTTAGATAAAAAAACAAATAATGTTGTCCGAAGTACTTTTTCATCTGGATGAATAATAATTTTTACGTTAGTCGCGGAAAAAGAGAAAGACAGAAATTAATTTGTTGTTGATTTTTTCGGACGGAAACAAACATATTTGTTTCTGTGGAACTCCAAAGAAATGAGGAAAACAAAATAAATAAATAAACAGATAAATAACGAAATAAAATATCCCCAATGTTATGCAGCAGCATATTAATAATTCTATTCTTCTTCTAATTTTGTAAAAGAAAGTCTTTGGATCAAAACTCATATTTTTGGCCTGCTGGACGCATCAAAAAACAAACATGTTTGTGCGTCGACGCAAGGTACTGTTACGTATTGTTTTCGCTGACTCGTATTTATTTAAAACTAACTCTTACGACTATCTCACCTCGCATACTTAAAGCTAGTTTAAACTCAAAAAGGATACAGTATTGAATACTTTAGAAACAACTGACAAGGAAGCCCTGACAATCTACTTAAAGGTAGCAGTTCTCGCTACGGGAACATTTATTAACCTCCGAATTCTCTATTTATGTCAACCATTTTTAGGTTATGTCGTAGTGGACACATGAAAATAACCACATTTTATACCGTTTGGAGTATGAATACTTCATTAGAACCTGGAAATTACAGACGATTAGCATGTACTACGTATAATAAGGAACATATTTACTACTTGTAAAATATATAATGTTTACATTCGTATTTTTGCAAGTGCCGATAAGACAGAATGTTGTATTTTTGGTAACTGGTTAAGTAGCTGTGCCGTGCGCACAGACATTTAGTGTAGAGAGGGCGGCGAAGAGAACATAAAATGGGCTGTGATATGCCATTTGGTCTCTTCAAATGTTGTAATTCAAGTATAGACGTTTTACTAGGGGCAGAGTCTCTGTAACACGTGCCAAATTTTATCCACAAGTTTTGTGTAAGTATTTGAAGAATTTAATACTATGTTTACTTGTGGATTCGCTATGCGGAAAGGGCACGTGATACATCATGTTTTGGAAGTCCAAGACACGGCTGAAGTCGGAAATAGGGATTTTCTCCCCTGGACGGCGGTTGAATTACAATATTTAGCCACTAAAACACCAAGATTGTGGCAACATGTAGAGGGCCAGAATTGAGCGATCGTTCTCGAGGGAGTATTCTGCGTTCGAGAAGAGATATTGTCCTCCACATGTAAGGGATGAAGAGCCGTTTTTGGAGCGAATCATAGAATGTTGTATGAAAATTATTGTATCGTTTGGGACCTGTGTCTACAGTGTGTTGCGAGTTTTAGTTGTGTTTCAGCTAAGTATACTTTGGAAATGTTTTGAAATTTTGTAACGGAAGCAATCCTGCCCTATTAACGTATTGGAATTCCCGTTTGGGGATGTTTTTTTGTGGTTCTTAACGTAAATAGCGTAGGGCTGCGGTTGGTACACCCTTATAATTTATGGCCATGATTATTAAGTGTGTGTTGTTATTTGACATGTGAATATTAGCTGAAATACATTGAGGTTTCTCAAGTTGTGTATATCTTGAGATGTTTTTGAATTATTGAGATTCAGACACGTGGTGTAGTTTGGTTTTGAGTAACGCTTGTTGCGTGAACGGTTGGCGTAGGGTGATTTTGAGGTACAATAATTTTTTGTTCATGAGTCGCTCATCGTAAATTCTTGCCACGTAAATGTAAATTCAGTTTGTCTGTAAAGTTAATATTTTCCCTTGGTAAAACGGGGTTGTGAATTACCACTCGAACACAC
The DNA here is from genome assembly GCA_963971575.1 of Liopterus haemorrhoidalis. Lineage (NCBI taxonomy): Eukaryota > Metazoa > Arthropoda > Insecta > Coleoptera > Dytiscidae > Liopterus > Liopterus haemorrhoidalis. Next base: position 27,839,312 of record OZ020620.1, read on the forward strand.
GGGCTAGCTCCTCACTTTGAATACTCAGATCGGGTTTGCAATTATAATTGGGAGGGAAATTAACGTTAAATCACTCGGGCGTAACCTCCTCCGCAAAGCATGTTTTTTTTATTTTCTCTGGCCAGTCTTCATTTTTTTGTTTGCAATAAATTTTTATATTTTTAAATTTTCCGTAGAATCAAGTGAGTGGGGTGGTACGACAACTATTTTTTTTGCATTCTCAGTTCGATATTTTTTTGGGTTGGCGTACCACGGGTTTTAAAAGGGGCTATAAAGGGGGATATATAGAGTAGAAACACTGACAGTTTTGGGTTCTGATACCATCGCGACGACAGTGCCAGTGATCCTACTGAGATTTTACTAGCGTTAAGGCGAGAGAAAGTAGTTATTAAAAAATGTCAATCGGATTTTGTTAGGCACTGACCTCAGATTTCTAAACTCCTTCCAAACTTTTCTAAACAGTATTACCACAAGGAATACTGTTACCACTTCAACGTAGATAGCCACTGTGGTATAATTTCCGTGCAGAAATTCACGTAGCCCTAGGGCAGTTGTAACAAAAGTAATCCAATCACACGTTACTGGGTAGTTATACCACAATACAGAGTTAATTTAATTTTTTTTTGTAAGTTTAAATTGTAATTAATTACCGGTTAAATATTCAATTGTTTTTCTTTTGTCCGTTTGTGAGTACTTAACTTTCAGTATTTTTGGTTTAATATTAAATATTTTTGTGCTACTCCAAACATCGAAGAGAATATTTAACTAGTAATTTGCCTTATTGTTATTAGATTGTTTTGGTAAAATTTAAATATTTTTGAGTAACTGAATAATTTGATTATTAAGTAAAGTTTGAGTTTTGTTTGGATACAAATTGTTTTGGCGAGTCTGATTCATTGCTAGGTATTTTGATTTTTGTTGTTAGTTTACATTTTTTTGTGGATTATTTTTGTGAATAATAATTTTATGATTGTTAATAAATTTTGTTATTGAGTACATTGGTGCTATTACGAGAACTCTATTCCTTTCCCCATTTAGGTTTTTAGCGACCGACCAGAGAGCTGAGCGGACGCTGGCGCATGCCAACTATATAACGCTGAAGTCTGGCCGTAATATACGTTATATTACCGCACGCAAGTATGCATGTACTGTAACCATGCCCATTTAACTTCGTGTGTTTGTTTTCTTGTCAGTTCTCGTGCGTTCAAAAAATCGCACGTATCCGCATCCAATGTAACTGCACACTTATGAATAATTGTACATGGGCGGCTGTTACCCACGCGATAGCCCGGCCTAGGGCCACAATATCTGTATATTTTACACATCCTTGTACTTTTGTTTGACTTGGTGTAACAATTTGTATGTTTGCGGTTTTTATTCCACTACAATTAAAAAAATATATATCAGTGCAGTTCCAGTTTTCGTTCCGGCAAAAATAATGTTTTTTTTTTCGGTTTTTGGTTCAGTTCCTAGTGATAAATTTTTAAATGCTTTTATTATGTATTATATTCTTTTTGACAAATAGTTTGCTCTGTAAGATTGATTGAATTGTTAAAATTATATTTCACTATAAAAATCAAATTTTATATAATCTTGTGTGGATTAAAACAGACCTTGCAATGATATACATTTGTGCAACAATAGACCTGGTGTATAACAATAAACCTATAAAATACATTGTTAACCTCAATATAGTGATATATTCTAAAGAATTTTATGTTAAACAAGTTTGAGCGGATTAATTTTTGATTGACAAGTGACTGATAGATAAGATTGAGTCAGCTGTTTTAACATTAGGCGCTTTCCTTTTACCACTTTACTTAAGAAATCTAAGCTAAGCTAAGTTAATCTAAGTTGTAAGAGCGTTCCATTTATAAGACACTGGCTAAGATAAACTAAGTTTTTTTCTCCCTTCTTTCTCTTGCTAAGACATTTGCCTAACTTCTTAGCTTAGCCAAGCATTTTAACTTGTAAAAAGAAAGCAGCTAATGTCGTGCACAAATTTAACATATACATATAATATAAAATAAACACTTTTTTTTCCGCATATTTGATTAATAATTGACATTTTTTTGTACTAATAATTATTAATATGAAGTGCTTTAAGTGCAGCCGCGAGATAGTTAATATAGACTATGCAGAGTGTGCTCAATGCAAAATGTGTTTTCACTTTGAGTGTACAATATCGGAGCAATCATATAAAAGAATGAATAAACAAAAACGCACTTGGTCCTGATTGTTCCACAATTACCCGGAATAAGTGTCTAAATGTTCAAAATGCTGAAAATGTCGAAATACTGATCTTAATGAAATTAAACAGTTAATATTATCGAAAGATACGCAAATCCAGTCACTCTCTGAGTCTTTTGCAAGCCTATCACCCAACTATACAGAGCTGATTAAATCAATATCTTTCTTAAGCGAGGAGTATGACAAGATAAAAAAAGACATGAAAGTACACCAGGAAGAGATGAAAAGTCAATCAAAGAAAATAAAAGCATTAGAGGAAAATAACATAAGTAAAAATAATATGATTCAAGAACTTAATGAAAAAATATAGAACAATATTCTAGAAGTAATAATCTAGAAATTCAGGAAGTTGCAGAGACACCAAATGAGGATTGCCAACAACTGGTAGTAGATATTGCACGTGAACTGCTAGTAAATATAAACAAGGAAGATATTTCCATCGCGCATCGTATTCCTAAATCTAAACCCACTTCTTCCCCACCGTCAATTGTGGTACAATTTGTCTCTAGACGTAAACGTGAAGAATTACTCAAAAAACATGTTCTAATTATTACCAACAATCATATTAAAGGAACTACTCTTGGATCAAAAGTTTACATTAATGAACATCTCACCCCTTACAATAAGTCTTTATTAATGAAGGCAAAGGTTGCATGCCGTGTAAAGGGGTACAAGTTTATTTGGTGTAAAAAGGGTAAGATTTTTGCAAGAAAAACTGCTGATAGTAAACGTATAAAAATTAAAAACGAAGTAGATATAAATAATTTGATGTAATATTTAAATGTAAATTTTGTTACTCTATACCAATATATTTCAATGCATCTTGAATATCTAAAAAATATCGACCAAATTAATATAATTACCAACAATATTAATAATATATCCGAAAATAACAATTTTGTTCAAAAAAATAATTTAATAAATCAATTTAATGTATTTCATAGCAATATACGTAGTCTAGATAAAAATATTGACGAACTAAAAGTATTATAATCGGCTTTACAACCAAATTTTAGTGTTATTATCTGTTCTGAAACTTGGTCTATTCAAGATCCTGAATTATATAGTATAGATAACTACACTACATACTATAATAACAGCAAATACAATCAAAATGATGGGGTTGTGTTTTTTGTACATAAAATGCTGAACATAATGTTAAAATTATAACTGTTAATGATTTTAAATTTCTATTTCTTGGAATGCAAGTTAGTAGACTCTGAATCTGCGATTACCGCGGTATATAAATCTCCACCTTACAACTGTGACATTTTTATTGAAAATCTTGATATATACATAAAAAGCTTTTGTAATAAACATATTGAAATCTTAGCCGGAGATATCAATATTGATATATCGGAATCCTCAATTATTCCTGAAACTAAGCATAGTTAATTGGATTTACTTTATGAAAATGGGTTTGTATCCTATATTAATGATTATACGCGAATAGTCAAAAATAGTAAAAGTTGTTTAGATCATTATTTCGTTAAAAATAGTCTCTGCAATGTTGATATTTCTCCATCTATAATCCATTAAAAAATTACTGACCACTCGCCGACACTACTAAGTATACGAAATGAAACCGAACCCTTGGATAGTACATTTAAACAAACGAGTGACAGAAACACTACCGTCATTGACTATAAAAAGCTTAATAATATATTCAAAAAAATTCTGTGGACAGATTTATCTAATGATAACTTGGACATATATAGTGAAAATGTTATTAACGTTATTAATGATGCCACCGAAAAATCAAGTTTTATATTAGTCAATAACAGTAAAACCAGAAAAAGATCACCGTGGATTACTAATGGGATAATAAAGTCCATCAACACAAGAGACAGACTGTATAAATTAATGAAATTAAATCCCATAAATACAAATATTACTGAACTATATAACCACTATAAAATTAAAATACCTCTTCTTGTGAATAATGCGAAAAATATTTATTTTTCACAAAAAATTGACCAAAATAATGATCCTAATAACTTATGGCAAACAACAAATAAATACTTATATTCAAGTAGTAACAAGAAAAGTAAGCATAATTTAAATAAGGTGTCTGTAAATGGTACAGAAATAACTAATTCAGAAGTCATCGCAGATGTATTAAATGAATACTTTATTAACTTAGGGTCAAAACTTTCTAAAAAACTTAAGCAAAAGAATTATCCTGGAACGGATTTCTCTAAGAATATTAAACGTAACACAAATTCGTTTTTCTTAAATCCAACTACTGAATTTGAAATTATTATTATCATTAACAGTCTTAATAATAAAAAATCTCCAGGTCCTGACAAGATTACAGTGAATGTCTGTCATAAAAGGTATGAAAACTTATATCGCGTCAACATTGTGTGATATTTTTAATCAGTGCTTCTCAACAGGTTACATTCCGAAACTTTTTAAATCATCAATTGTAATTCCACTTCAAAAAACCGGTAATGGTATTAATACTGATAATTTCAGACTAATTTCTATAATAAGCACTATTGGGAAAATACTAGCAAAAATAATCTTTGATAGACTCTCATCTTTTTTCGACAGGCATTGCATTTTCTCTCCGAATCAATTTGGCTTCAGGTCGGGGAAATCCACCAGCGATGCGTTTCTGAAATTGACCGATATTATATATAGCTCACTAGATGAATCTAGAGTAACGTTGGCGGTTTTTCTTGACTTGGCGAAAGCATCTGATACAGTTAATCATCAATTATTGCTCCGAAAACTGGAATTATATGGTGTTAGAGGCATACCTCTAAATTTGCTTAAAAGCTACCTCACAGACAGAGAACAACAGACATCAGTGAATGGTAAGTGGAGTAAAAAAAGAATCATTACATGTGGAGTGCTACAAGGTACAGATTTAGGACCATTGCTTTTTTTAATTTATGTGAATGATCTTTTTGAACTCAACTTCCATTCAAGGATTATCTCCTACGCTGATGGCACTGTTTTATATTTAGATGGCCTGTCTTGGTCAGAAGTTAACAAATCAACTTCACTCGATTTAAAAATAATTAAACAATGGCTAGATTTCAATAAATTATACCTTAATATTAATAAATCGCATTTTATGACATTTTCCTGTAATAATTCTAATCAACCTAATGAGGATTCAATTACACTACACGAGTGTAATGATGCAAATAACTGCAACTGTAGTGTAGCCTTAACTAGGACAGACAAAATAAGATATCTCGGAGTAATAATTGATCAACACTTCAGATGGAATCATCATATTGACAAAATTTCGAACTATTTGCGCCGTATCCTGTACATTTTTAAAAAATTGCGATAAATTGCCAATATTGCGAAATATACTAAACTCTGAAAAATTAAAAACCCTTTATTTTTGACTTGTTCAATCTATTATTATTATTATTATTATTCAGTATGGTATTCTAGCCTGGAGTGGAACACATAAAACTCACACTAAACAGCTAATTGTACTACAGAAAACATTTGTAAAAATAATGTACAACAAACATAGAAGATTCCCAACAAATCTATTATTTAGTGAATCCCAAATATTAGATTTTAATAAATTATATTTATTTGCCGTAGGTTCACATATTGTAAAAAATACTACTTCTGTTTCCTTTTTAAATCACACGTATTCCACCATGCTTACGTCAAATCATCAAGCTGTGCAAAAAATATATCGCAAATCAAAATCAAAATGTTATTATAAATTTTTTATCAACAAAATATTTAATAACCTAAATAACTATTTAAAATTTAATGACATAAATTTAAATATTGTTAATTATAAAAAAAATATTCCAAAACCGAATTTCTTTATTAAATCATGAAGATACCACAGTACTATTAGATAATTCCTAAATATTTCCCTTATTATTTGACTGATGGCCGGTTGCTGGAGTAAGGGTCGTCCCTAGCTCGGGTTGGAATCGTTTGTTTTTGTATGTTGTAGCATAGGAAGACGGATGGTTTAAGCTTGGGTTGGGGAGGACTCGTACGTTAGCAACCCGCCATAAGTGATTTTATTTTTTCATATTTTATTAAGCTCAAATCAAATTGTACACTAAAAATTTGTCTATATATGTTATCGCCACTCAATGAAATTGTTTCATTGTGGTGTGTCCTTATGGATAGAAATATTTATTTTTCACATGATTGTATTATTATTATTATTTTTTGTAAGAGTGTACTCATCAATATGGAAATAAATATTATTATTATTATTATTATTTGTTTTAGAAATTTATTTTATACTATAATTTAGCCCCGCAGGAAAAGTTCATAATGGCCATAACACCTGGCCATTTGTCGAGCTTTCGGGCCTGATGATCCCGTGTACCCTCAATCACGCAAGGAAAGTTCATAATGGTCGTATCACCTGACCATATAGTGCTTTTGGGCCTGATGATCCCACGTACCTTGAATCACATATATTTTGGGAGGAGACAGTTCAGAGAAGCCGATTGTGGGAATAAGCTTATCTGTTGTCTCTTTTATCTCCCACTTAAATTCCTACCCACGTGTTTGCCGTGCGTGGAGACCCGTAACGCCGGAGAAGAGGATCCTGGTCGGTTGAGGGAGACTGCTGCCCGCGGACAGTACGATCCCAACACGCCTTCTTTGGCCTCGGATTCGGTAAAACGGGAGGCTGAGTCTGGTCAGCTCAGTCAATCGGCTGGTGTCACGGTTCATGAATAGAGTGGCTCCACTACTGTATCGTGGATGCCGGGGTAATGCCGTGCCACTAGACAAGTATTCGGGGGTCTGTGGGAGCGGATGAAACTCGCTAGGTTTCAGAGTTGGCTACTCTTGGTTCACAAGCGGCTCGAGCAGCCCGTGACTACTTCCTCCTATGCTATATCATCCTGACATGTCTGGCGCAATGAGCCGGTTTGCGGCTAACGTCCCCGGTGTGGGGCTCCCTGGTGGGTGGGCATAGCAGGGTGATGAAACTTTTTATACGGGTATGGCGACTACCCGGAAAGATACAAACTTTTTAAGTTCCGCCAAAGTTGAGAGTAAACTCCGCAAAAAATCAAACTAGATACCTCGTCGTGATGATCAGTCATCCGATGAGGGATGTGTTAGGTCAGCTGCCAAGAAGGTAGAAGGTAAAAGGATTGTTGAGTTTTGTGCGCCAGTACCAGGATTTCTCGTCGTAAAGGTACAAGAAGAGGGTAAGTCTTTCAAGGAGGTGTCCTCCTTCTTTGTTGCCCGAACGTTGAGAAATACGTGCTCTACTGGTATAAAGTCGGTGCGTAAGTTGACGGATGGTACACTGCTTATCGAAGCAGAAACAAAGGCGTCGTCAACTTTACAGAAATGTGTTAAGTTTGATGAGTTTGGCATTCCAGTTCAGCCGCGCAAGGCACTGAATAGTTCTAAAGTCGTCGTGACGGATCGTGACCTTGCATATGTTACGGAGGAAAAGTTCGTGCAGGAATTGCCTCGTCCGACAACTGCAGCAGCAGTAACAGTTTCCACAAATACTGCTAGAGAAAAGGTGGTATTGGTCCCAGAGACCAAAATTCAGACCCCACAACCTGGGGGATCGGGTCTGAATAAATCCCCCTCCCCTAAAGGAGAACGCACTCAACCTCAGTTCTCCCCACCACCTAAGGAGAAGACCCCACAGTCTTCTCCACAAATTAGAAGCGATCAGAGAATGGTCGCTTCTACAAAGCCCTCATCAGTCACTCCTGAAAAGGAGACTGATAAGGGATCCGTTGGTTCTCACTGGATACCAGTGAGAACAAAGCAATCAAAAAAGGAGTCCAGTGTGTCCAAAACACCTGGACTACCAAATGAAAGTGTAGCCGAGAAAATGGCTGTAGACCCACAACCTAAGGGTAAACCAAAAATTATTAGGTTGCGGGGTAACTCCTCTAAACAGAAATGAACGGCCCACTACTCCAGTGGAACTGTAACGGTGTATATCAGCGCTACGAAGAACTGCGACTTTTATTGTCAGATTTTGCGCCTTCGTGTGTTTGTCTGCAGGAAACAAACTTCAACGAAACCGACACATTCTCTACTCGGGGATACTCCGTGTATCGCACTGATTTCCTCACTGGGTTAAGAGCATGTGACGGCGTGGCAATTCTCGTTAGAGACACATTGTACCACGATCCTGTAGACATTGACACTGAGTTGCAGGTCGTAGCAGTTCGTGTTGCACTTCCCCTCCAGGTGACGATTTGTTCTATCTACCGTCTCCCTGGTGTTCGAACTTACATCCGAGATGTCGTGAACATCATCGATCAACTCCCACCACCCTTCATACTACTAGGTGACATCAATCTAAACGCCTACAATGTGTGTTGGGGATCGGTGCGGAACGATCGACGGGGACGTCACCTGGAAAATATGTTGAACGAATTGAATTTGAGCTTTCTGAACGACGTCAGACCCACGCATTTGGCATACCCAAGCAACGGGTACATTTAGTGCTATAGATCTTAGCGTTGTTTCAGGAGCCACCGCTCCGTTGTTCAAATGGGATGTGCATCACGACCTGTGCGGTAGTGATCACTTTCCAATCCTATTAAAGCCTCTGTTTAATACTGTTACCGAATCCCGCTGGCCACAGTGGGTTCTTCGGAAAGCAGATTGGACCAAGTTTGCGGAATCTTTCTCGCATGAGGATATTCCGAGCTTGACCGTAGACGAAGAAGTGAATCATTCCACGGACTCCATCACAAGCGCGGCTAAAAACAGCATACCGCTGTCATCCACTCAGCCCCGTAGAGTTCCCGTTCCCTGGTGGAACGAGGAATGCGACTTGGCGCTACGTGAAAGGAGACACCTCTTCAATACATTCCGTCGTTGTCCAACAGAGGAAAACATGATAGCCTTCCAACGAGCGGAAGCTCGTGCTAAGAGGATTGTGAAAGAAAGCAAGCGCGAATCATGGCGCAAATACGTGTCCACCGTTACAGTTGCCACTCCAGTGGTCAAAGTTTGGGAGAAGGTCCGGAAATTATCCGGTCTAAATACATCTACAGCCATTGCTGGTCTATCGGTAAATGGTAACGTAGTTACCTCAGCGGTCGAAATTGCTAACACTTTGGCATCTAATTTTGGGTTCAATTCTAACTTTGAACATTATCCACCCGAGTTTCTAACTCGTAAAGCAGGCCTCGAATCTATACCTCTAAATTTCTTTTCTAGGAATGACGAGGTATACAACCTGCTTTTCTCTCGTGAAGAGCTAGATAGCGCGATGTCAAAGTGTAAGGATAGCTCTCCTGGTCCACATGCGATACATTATCGTATGATCCGCAATCTTCCGGAATCATCTAAGTCTAGGCTTTTGAATGTCTATAATAGGATATGGACTGAGGGCAAATGACCGACCAAGTGGAAGGAATCTCATATAATTCCTATCCCCAAAGTCGGGAAAGATAAACACTTGCCCTCTAGCTATAGACCAATATCACTGACCAGATGTCTCTGCAAACTCTTGGAGCGAATGATCAGCAAGCATCTGATTTGGTTTATAGAATCAAACGACTTGCTGGCCAACACACAGTGCGGCTTTCGCTGTCACCGCCCAACAGCAGATCATCTGGTCAGACTAGAGACAGCTATCAGGAATGCTTTCGTTGAAAACAAACACCTGGTAGCTGTGTTTTTCGATATTGAGAAAGCCTATGACACTGCATGGATATATGGTATTCTCCATACGCTGCATTCCTGGGGTCTCCGGGGACGCTTGATGCTCTTTATAAAAGAGTTCATGTCGAACCGGTGCTTCAGGGTGCGGATCGGAAATACCCTGTCACAAATGTTCGCACTGGACAATGGGGTCCCACAGGGCTCCATACTGAGCGTTACGTTGTTCTTGATTGCCATTAACGGTGCAGCTTCATGTATAAGATTGCCTGTACAGAGTTCGATATTTGTCGATGACATTGGTATCTATGTCGCCGGACAAAACACTAGTACAATCGAACGTCAGCTGACTATCAATCGTCTCGATAAATGGGCAACCGAAAATGGCTTTAAATTCTCGACCAGCAAAACTGTATGTCTCCATTTTAGTAGGAAAAGAGGTGTACATCCTAATCCTACACTCACACTAAATGGAGCACAGTTACCCTTTAATAATAATAATAATAATAATAATAATTTATTAGTGTTATGTACATTATGAAAAAATGTTTACACAAGTCAAAAATTACATACATGTCAATTTAGATAAAATTACAATAGAAACAAATTACAATGATATTACAATATATTAAAATGAGGTTAGTTAACAATTAAAATATTTTGAAAAGTCGATAGTATAAAATTCACATACATTATATAAACAGTTTGCCGTCAGTATGAATTTCATTCTGAGTTTAAAGCTCTTTATGTTTAAAACCCTTAATTGCTCAGGTAAATGATTGCGGCTAGATACGTACCATTTTTAGATTTACTTAATCTTAGTTTTGGTAGCCTTAGATTGCATTTACTCCGGATGTTATAATTGTGAGTATTATAAATTTTTGCAAAGTTAGAGGGATTTTCCTTTACATATATCAAACAGGTATATACAAATAAACTGTAAACAGTCATTATATTCAATTTAGTGAACAATGGGCGGCAATGAGCCCTGTAGGGCGCATTGTTCACTATTCGTATGGCCTGTTTCTGTATTTTAAAGATGCGCTCAAGAAAACTGCTACCACCCCAGAGTAATATGCCATAAGACACACGTGACTGGAAAGTGGCAAAGTAAAAAATGCGTAACGTTTCGTATGAGACACACGATTTAAGTTTTCTCAGCGCAAAATTATGTTTCCTTAACGAAGACGCAAGAAAATCAATATGCCGTTCCCAATTTAATTGGCCGTCGATAATTAAGCCTAGGAACTTGACTGGTTCGCCAAAGGTGATGTCGTTGGCTATGTTCCGGTTTAGCGAGAATATTAAATTATGAGTTTTATTCTCATTTAGGGTAAGGAGATTGGCAGAAAACCAATCTTTGGCTTTGCTCATCGACTGCTCGGCTATTTGGTGCAGTTCTTCAGGAGAGGAATGTCTGGATAATATAGTGGTGTCATCTACGAATAGGATGACATCAGAACTGCCAGAGGAAACATATTTTGGTAGATCGTTTATGTATAATATAAACAATAAAGGACCAATAATAGTTCCTTGGCCCACTCCGTATTTGATATTTTTTATTGATGATGAACTACCATTTTTTGTGACGAATTGCGATCTGTTCGTTAAGTAGGATTCAGTGAGTGAATTAGCTACTCCGCGAATTCCGTACGACTCATGTTTTTTTAATAGTAACTTGTGAGGTACGCAATCAAACGCTTTTGACAGATCACATAGCGTTATTTGGGTAACTTCATGATTTTCAAAACCTTGAATGACGAATTTTATAAGTTCGGTTGCTGCTTGGGTGGTGTTCATCTTAGGTCGGAAACCAAACTGTTTATTGTCTAAGATGTTGTTTGAAAAGATGAAGGAGGTTAGTCTACTTTTGAAAATTATTTCAAAGACTTTAGAAAAAGTTGGTATTATGGATATCGGTCGGTAGTTTGACTCTAAATTAACATCCCCATTTTTGAAAATGGGAACTATCCTAGCTAATTTCAATTTTTCGGGGAAAATGCCAGTTTGAAATATTTTATTGATGATATTACTTAAATGTGGTGCAATAATATCTCCTACTGATTTTAAAATTAAGCTATTAATACCATACGCATCCTGTGCATTACTATTTGAAAGTGAATTTATTGCATTTTTTACTTCCACATGGTCCGTGGCGTGTAAGAAGATAGATGAGAGGGACGGGGAGATGAGGACATTATTATTTATATTAACTGTGGGTAGTTCTATTACTAGGTTTTCAGCTATTTGGGAAAAGTACTTGTTAAAATCTTCGCAATTTATATTGTTGCTTTCCGAAGTGTTTTTGTTAACGTTTAATTCCTGATTTACCATATTCCACATAGCTTTCGATTTATTTTTATTGCAAGAGACATAATTGTTGTTTGCGGCAATTTTGGCAGCTTTGATTTTCTTTTTGTAAATTGATCTGGTTTTATTAATTATATTTTTTAGGCTACTTGATTTAAATGATATATTTAGGTTCTGCAAGAAAATTAATTTGTCTCTAAGTTCCCGTAATTCGTCAGAAAACCAATTTATCTTAAAAGCATTATTTGGTCCTCTACTAGTTCTAAAGCATTGCTTAAAACAGTTCAAAAAAATCCTTAAGAAATTGTCAAATGCTAAATTTGTATCGGAAAAATAGTCTACTAAATTAAAATCTTCTTTCCCCAATAACTCAACAAATTTTTGAAGACTCTGTGGAGTTATGTAACTTTTAGAACAGACTAATTCATTTTTACGGCATTTCTTAGGATGTAAATAAGAAAATTGAGTTGCAAGGTATACCCCGTAATGATCGGAAATAGCAGGATTTTCAACTAAAATATTATAATTTGATTTGTCAATGTTAGTTATAATATTATCAATGCATGTTCCATTTTTAAGGTAGGAATACCGAGTAATTTGTTTATGAGTAGACTTTACCGATACTGGCAGATTTCTGGGTCTCGTGTTTGGCACTCGTCTTACTTGGCGGGCACATTTTTTGTCCGTCAAGAAAAAATGCCAAAAGTCCCTCAATTTGTTGCGGGTCCTCAGTCATAAGACATGGGGTGCAGACCGCACTGTCATGTTGCGTTTATATCGTTCTCTAGTGCGCTCTAAACTGGACTATGGATGTCTAGCTTATGGGTCAGCTAAACACCAAGAGATAAGAATTCTTGACACTGTACATCACACTGGGGTTAAACTGGCCACTGGTGCATTTCGCACCAGCCCAATACCAAGCCTGCTATGTGAAGCATGCGAACCGTCACTGTACAATCGTCGTTAAATTCTATCCCTGGGGTATATGGCTGCACTCAGTGTCAAGCTCAGTGTCAAGCCAGATCATCCCGCGTATGATCCTATTCTGCAAGATAGGCATACAGATACTTATGACAGAAAACCAAGAGCCAATACGCATTTTGTTCTGAGGACTTTCGACAGATTGGTTGATTTTAATACGCCCGAAATGGTAAGTTTCGTTTTGTGTGCTGTTCCACCGTGGACGCTGCCGCGTCCGGTTGTGAATGACATATTAACCACGTTTGATAAAGATACTACGTTGCCTATCGAATACCAACATGAGTTACAAAGAATACTGGTCCCTAGGTTCGAGGATACTGTCATTTTTACTGACGGATCAAAATCCGGAACCAGGGTTAGGTGTACGTTCGTTGTCCAGAACCCACATCAACAGTTTCAGTACCGTTTGCACTCCATAACGAGTGTATGCACTGCTGAGCTGTACCCTATTTTCAAGGCCCTGTGTTTTGTTTCGTCAGAGCAAAACCGGTCAAGTGTTATCTTGACAGACTCGGTGAGCGCTCTGAACAGTATGCAAGATCCAGATCCAGTGCATCCTCTTGTACTAAAGATCCGGTTGCTACTCTACAATCTGAATGCTCAGAATGTGAGGGTAGAGCTCTTTTGGATACCGGGACATGTTGGTATTAAAGGCAACGAAGCGGCAGATGCAGCTGCAAAAGCCGCCTCACACAGACCTATGATGGATGTGAGTTTAATTTTTCCAGATGACGCAAAGAGTCATCTGAAACACCTAGTTTTAGACATGTGGCAACATGAGTGGAGCCGCACACAGAACGTTAAGTTGCGACAGATTAAGGGAGACGTTAAGCCATGGGGTTCTTCCTGCAGGATTAACCACAGGGAGGAAACCGCCATCACACGCCTTCGTATAGGCCACTGTTGGTGGACCCATGGACACCTCCTTCAGGTGAAAATTCCCCTATCTGTGAGACGTGTAACACAGATTTGTCTGTCTGTAACACATTTTATCTGTCCCCGTTCTTAAGTGATTCTTTTTTAATTTTGACGCCCCCGGAAATAAGTGTTTTTAGGGTTTTGTAGGTATGTTCGGTAAAAATTTTAGACAAACGACTAAACCTAGATGGTTGATATTCGGCATGCTTATACAACTCTTTGACCCGCACATAGGAAAAATCATAAAACATAAACAAATATGTGCATATCGAAAAAAAAAAAAAAAATTAATTTCTGAGTAGGGTATCAAATGAAAGCCCTTAGTACGTGGATTAACGATCAAAATTTTATTTTTGCAAAATAAATTGGTTTGAAGCGATTTCTGCCAAAATTGTACAAAAAAGAAATTGTCCCACACCCTGTAACCCAGATGGTTTAAATGAAAAATCTGAAAAAAAATAAGTAATGTACATTGGTGTGAACCGGAATAGTTACATGAATTTTTAATCAGATTATGTTTTCGGAAAATAACGCATTTTTGTGTTGTTTGGTTGACGACGTACTTAAGTTATGTAACACACTTACTAGAAGGCGTATCCTGGTGTATTGGTTAACTTGGCTCGCTTGCAACGCAGCAAACTAGGGTTCGCTCTCGGGCAGAGGAGACAATTTTATTTTTTGTTTTTTTTCTTCTCATTTTTATTTTGTTTAAATATTTTGTCAAAATTCTAGTTATATTTTGGCAAATGTTGCATTTAAATTTTAAGAGCGTAAATTTTATATATACTATATAAATATATATTATTTATTTTACATCGGCTTGCGAGGCTAATCGCCGATGAGAGCGTAAATTTAATAACTAGAATTGTTGGAATTATATTTTCATTCTATGTGTCATGTATATGAAACCAGAGGGGCGGAGCATATGTTTTAAAACAACCAATGGAAGCCATAGGCGCAATTTTTAAAATCTTAATGAACCTTGCTATATAAAAAAAAATACTGCCATAGAAACCTAAATAATTGTATTAGGTATTCGAATTAAAATTAACAAAAAAATATTTTAACATAAAATCTGTTTTTAAAAATCTTAGATTAACAAATGATAAATTATTTTAAAAATTTCGTTCATTTTGTCATGATTACTACAAAGCAAAATTTATCTTATACACTCAGCATGCCGCCTTCACTTATTATATACCTGCGAAACCCTGAAATGTGTAAAAGTTCACACTAAAGAAATTTTGCCACCGTCCAACTGTTTTTTTGTTTTTAATTTTTTCTCATCTTCCGAAACTTATTTTTTTTTTGTATTTCCGTCTCCCGTACATCAAGTGATTTTTAGAACTAATGCCCTCCATACCCAAGTGATTTTTTGAATTTCTGACCCCAATCTTCAAATGTTTTCAAGTGCCTTGCGTCTTTATGTGATTTTTTTATTTTTGCCCCTACAGTACAGCAAGTGATTTTCTGAATCCCCCCCCCCCCCGTGATTTTTAAAATAGTTGAAAAACTACGAAATTATAGTACATACAGGGCTCATTTCTTTTTTATTTATAGTTTACTGATGTACATACTAACAGAATTACTACAGTCGTAAAATGCACAACCCGTAATAGTTCTTTAAAAAGAAGTAGGGAGGTCACTTCAAATTTTTTGAGACATCTCCGAATTAAACACCCGGCCGCTTACATGAAATATAAAGGAAACTAAATGCAAAATTCCATTGCCGGTAGTAGCAGCACCAATACACGAGACCAACAGTTTGACAATCGATTGATTTCTTTTATAATTGATACAGCTTCACCTATTATTAGTAGAAAGAAAGAAGGACATTCCTTGATTTGTTCAAAGGAACTGAATTAAGAGTCATGAGCCAACCCACACTTATGAAAAAACTAAACGAAAGATACCAACAAATCATTTCGATCATTATAGAGCAGATAGGATCGATAAAATACTTCTGCACAACAGCAGATATTTGGTCAACCAAGCATCGTAGCTTTTTAGGCTATACTTGCGACTGGTTGACAGATAAATTTGTGCGAAAATCTGTGGTACTGGCATGCAGAGGATTTCCAGGAGTTCGTTCTGGACACCGACTAGAAGATATGTTGGCAGAAATTAACAATAATTTTCATTTAGACCATTCAAACATAATTATGACTGTATTTGTTAAAGCTTTCAGAGACTTTGGCATACAAAATATAATAAATTCGTTTGCTAACAGTCATGATGAAGATAAAACAGAGGTTCCTGAATTTGAACATATTCAGATATTGGTGCCAAAGCATCAACGGTGTGCTAGCCACACGTTGAATTTGTTAGCCAGCACGGATTTTATTAAAATTGTTAAAAACAATAAGGATCTTTATGACAGGCATATACAAGTATTTATTCATGTTTTCACATTATAAATTAAAGAAATATTATTTTTATTATATTTTTAGGCTTTTGGCAAATGTAAAGCTCTTTGGAAAAAGAGCAACTGGACAAAATCGTCAGAAATTATTGTAGAAACACTGGGTTCATCTTTGATTATTTCAGTAATAACTAGATGGAATTCTTTATTTGATGCGGTTTCCCGTATATTATTACACAAAGAAAAACTAGGCAACTTGTGTGACAAATTAATGATATCTAGATTATCTTCCAGTGAACTAGAATATTTGGAAGATTACTATAAAGTTATTAATCCAATTGCCTCAACACTAGATTTTCTTCAAAGAGAAGAAAATTTACTCTTCGAGTGTCTTATACCATCGTTAACTACATTGAGTGTGAAATTAAAGAAGATTGCACATACAGGCAATCTTAATTATTTAAGGAATTGGATTGGAAGAAAAATTACGGGAAAGATTCTTAATATATTTCAAGATGACCCCGGAGGCAGATGAAGCAATAATAGCTTCGGTATTATCTGCAGCGATAAAAATGCGATGGTTTGAAACCCTAACCAAGACTCAAACTAATCGTTCTGCGGAAGATATTCACCGTTTGGTGATACGGGTCGCGAAAGAGATGGCAGAAGCTGAAGGTAAGAGTATGGAAATCGATACTACAACAAATCAGGACGACTTTTACGATTTTGATGACGTTGGTAAGTCAAAATTATAATTTATATTATTTTGTTCGTAATTTAAAACAAAATATAAATATTTTCTATTTAGCTATAGATGATGCCTGTGGAGAATCCAGCCTGTTGCCTTCCAATCCTGTTCCATCTGCAGAAACTGCTACAAATTCTTCATTTTCAAACAGAATCGCCGAGCAATTTTTCAATTATTTGACCGATCCACAAACTAGTATGGAAATATGGCAAAAATATCCGCTTCTCGGAAGAGTATCATTAAAATATAACACACCTCTAACTTCGTCGGGGCCAGTAGAGAGATCATTTTCTTTTGCCGGCATAATTAATCATCCCCGGAGACAGGAGCTTTCAGATTTCTCTTTTGAGAATTTAGTTCTTATGAAGGCGAATAGTCGAATACTGAATCCAGATCAATGAATTACATGGTTATAGTGCAAAAATAAATAACAGTGCAAAATTTGGTGCAGATCGGTCAAAAGGCCCAGGATTATCTTGATTATCTTGATTATACCTACAAAACACTACACATTTCTATGCATCATTACTTCAGCAAGATCTAAAGAGTAACTGTGCAAAAATTGGTGCAAATCGGTCAAAGGGCCCAGGATTGTCTTGAATATCTTGATATACCTACGAAACCCTACACATTTCTATACATCATTACTTCAGCAGGATCTAAAAGGCAACTGTGTAAAAATTGGTGCAGATCGGTCGAAGGGCCCAGGATTGTCTTGAATATCTTGAGTATACCTACAAAACCCTGCACATTTATATGCATCATTACTTCAGCAGAATCTAAAGGGTAACTGTGCTAGAATTGGTGCAGATCGACCAAAAGGCCCAGGATTGTCTTGAATATCTTGATTATACCTACGAAACCCTACACATTTCTATGCATCATTACTTCAACAGAATCTAAAGGGTAACTGTGCAAAAATTGTTGCAGATCGGTCAAAGGGCCCAGGATTTTTTTGAATATCTTGATTATACCTACGAAAACCTGCACATTTCTATGCATCATTACTTCAGCAGAATCTAAAGGGTAACTGTGCAAAAATTGGTGCAGATCGGTCAAAGGGCACAGGATTGTCTTGAAGATCTTGATTATACCTACGAAACCCTACACATTTCTATGCGTCCATACTTCAGTAGAATCTAAAGAATAACTGTGCAAAAATTGGTGCAGAACGGTCAAAGGGCCCAGGATTGTCATGAATATCTTTATTATATTTCCTACACATTTCTTTGCGTCCATACTTCAGCAAGATCTAAGGAGGAACTGTGCAAAAATTGGTGCAGAACGGTTAAAGGGCCCAGGGTTGTTTTGAATTACTTGATTATACCCACGAAATATTTCTAAATATTTCTGTACACTATTACTTCTGAAGTGCCCTAGATAAGTAAAGTAGTTGTGAATAATCAAGGAGTAATCATGAAATAATCCACGAATACTGTTCGATTCCTTTCATGTAATCTGAAAGTAATCTAAAGTAATCAAGAAGTAATCTAAAAATAATTCAAATTGAGTTAATTACTATTGAGTAATCTTAAAGTAGTCAAGTAATCTAATCAAATAATCAATGACTTTCTGCTTATTTGTAATGGTAATCAAGAATATTTGAGTACGATTACTCGAGTAATCGTACTCAAAGTTTTGATTACGATTACTTGAGTAATTGTAATCAAAATGTAATCGTAATCTAATTTTACAGCTCTGGGTTTATGTAATTCATCAACAAGCGATTTTTTAACATCTTTTTTCCCCCATTTCTGTTTTCGTTTGATTAATCTTCATTTTTTAGTTCTTTCACGTTTTGACTTTTTTAAATTACACATCCGATGCCTATTAACTAACTAAATACAAAAATATATAGCCCTCGCTATAGATAAGAAAAAAATCCTAGAAGTTATATATAAATAAATTTCATGTAAAATATTTAAAATTTTATAAACATTATTTGTGCTACAAATCTTTTGAGAACCATTATGGTAAAATGAACATTTCTTATTATTTTTTATTTTCTTTAAAGGTGGAGTTTCATCTAAGTTTATTAAATTCGCATTAACAATATTTAAAGATGATAAAAACTGCGCTTTTTGATCACCTTTAACATAAATCTGTGTTGCTTTGTTCAGTAGATCAGGTAAAATGTCATCAATAAGTTTTATATAATCCACGAATCCATCCGACCATCTTAAACCGTGATAATGGTGATATAACCATCAAGCTTGTTGTTTGCATTCTTGGTTCATATCATGCCAGGAAAATGGCGGTTTCAAAATAAAATGTTCAACATTTTCACTATCATATTCTAATATAGTTATTACTTTAATAAATTTACAAAAATGAAACCCCTGCACGTCTACGATAACTTTCATACTTAGAGCTACCAAACACACACAATTGCGAGGAAGATGGATTAATTTCTTTTTTAATTTTTTTTTTTTTTTTGTCTTTCAATTTTATTAGCCTCCACTAGTTCTTCTTCTATGGAGAGTATTTCGTTATCTAAACCCGAGTAATGGTCACACTAACAAAGGTGTCCATTCATTTATACATTGTAATACAAAATATGATAATTTAATATTAGAACCTTATCTATAACAAAATTGCTAATTAAGGAGTTTTACTGTAAACATGACATCATTGATATAACAAAGATGCTTATTGTATTATATTGTTAAATCAGCATAAAACCTGTATAAAAACCCTATGCAACATGACTTATGTATAGAGTTTCACCGAGTTCATCGACGAGCTGTCATCCTCAAATATTGTAAGAGGTGCTCTTCGGAAATTCTGTCCTTAATTTTAAATAAAGTTAAGTAAAACCAAAAGTGTATTTTTAAAAAACAAACGTTACGCGCTCCGAACGTAACTGGCGCAGTCGGTAGGATTGCAAAAGAAGCAACTTCGACGTGTGAAGAACAAAAATCGTCCGAAGACGGTCCGTTTCAACGGTTTACAAAAAAAAAAGAACACCAAGTTTTTTAAATTTACACCCTTCAAACGTGGAGGACAAAAATCGCCAAAACATTTGAAGACCCGTTGACAAAAATCGCCACAAAACAACAAGTGTAGAGGACAAACATTGCCGAAGCATTTGAACAACCCGTGGACAAAAATCGTTACACCGTAGACAAAAGTCGCTACAACCAAACCTAGAATTAAGAAGCAAACAAACAAATAAATAAAGTACGACAAAGAAATAAATATTAAGAAAATAAGAAATAAATAACGAAGAAATAAATAACGAAAATACCAAAGCAACTTAGAAGCTAAGCAACTTCGAAAATAAGAAACTTAGAAGATAAGAAACTTAGAACATAAGAAACCCACTTAGTAAATAAGAAGATTAGAAATGAGAAAACATCAACCAGCCCAGCAGATCAAGACATCAGCCCAACAGATCAAAACATCAGCCCAACAGATCAAGACATCAGCCCAGCAGATCAAGACATCAGACCAGCAGAACAAGTCATCAGCCCAGCAGACTTTCATTCCCGAATTTGACATCATACCCAATGATTTTCCCTATAATACTGTAAGTAATAACATTTAAATTCCTGTTACTTATAAAAACCGGTTACATAATTCTTGTCACTTGGAACCCAGGTTTTTATTCCTAATAATTTTAACCAACCACAAAAATCCTAAAATTCATAACAACGCTAAAATTCTTTAAAACAATACAACAAAAAATGGCACAACCAAATTACTCATTATTAAGACTGTTCGTTGATTCAATTCCAAATTATGACGGAAATCCTTATACATTATCAGTATTTCTCGACAGTTGTCAAAGCTTATTAAATTCATTTTACGATCATAATAACGAAATTTTAACAATATATTTGATGAGGGCAATAATTGGAAAACTCACAGGTAGAGATCTTATGTTAATTGGTAATAGATCAGATTTACATCTATGGTCAGAAGTAAAAAATGCACTAATTTTAAATTTTGGTGACCAAAGAAACATTGATTGCCTAGTTCAAGATTTAATCGTAATGCGACCCAATAAAAATGAAACACCATACAATTTTGGTATGAGATGCCAAAGATGCACGCCGGTTAATTATTCAAAAATTAAATTCATTAAATTTCACTCCAGAAGAAAAAGTTTTGCACTTTCAAAATTATGACAACTTAGCCTTAAAAACATTCATCAGAGGTTTAAATAGTAATTTACAAACCAACATGCGATTGAGAAACCCTGAAAACTTAGAGAAAGCAATGACATTAGTCATTGAAAAATAAAATTTCCTATACGCCCAAAATAAAACTAATAGTTTAAATGAACAAAAATTCTATAAACCACAACAAAGAATATATGCGACTCAAAATAGTCCTAATAAACAAATGACGCAACAGAGACAAAATCCTCAATAAAATTACAAAGGTAATAATCAAAATAATTTCCAAAAATATCCACAAAATCATAATCCACATCCACAACAATACCAAACACCTTGGAAACCAAATAATACCTTTTCAACACAAAATCAATCATATTTCCCACAAAGATCCAGTCAAATTCAAAAACTAAATCAACAACCAACCCAAAGTCCTAGACCAATGCAAAATTTAAATACAGCTATTCAGTACCCTCAACCTATGGAAATATCCGAAACATCAAGATTATCCAATCAAACAACTAGAAAATATGCGCACAATAAATTATATAACGTAGAAGAAGTTCCACGCAACTTTTATTCAGAACAAAATATAAAAGAACAAGAGTTTGAAATTTTTGACGATCCAGACAGTTTTTACAGTGGTGATACAATAATATATGATCCCGAAGAATATCAAAAAAATATCATACAAGAATAAGAAATAAACCAAGATCAATTAGATCAAAATTTTCCCGAAGAAGCCTCGGAAACCAATCAAATGTAATTCAAATAAATTTTACAAAATCTAATTAACCTCACGTTTACGTCCCCGAAATTAATTGTATTTTTTTAATAGATACAGGCAGTTCAAAAAGTATAATAAATCCTAAAAAAGCTTATAAACATTATAAAAATTTTATTAGAAAAGAAAATTTCGACATACAAACAGCCCATAGTATTTCATTTCATGATGAAGCCATAATTCCAATATTCAAAATTTTTAAAATAAATGAACAACATAAATTTTATTTATTTAACTTTAGTGATAAATATGACGGTATAACTGGAGTAGACCTATTAAAACAATTAAAAGCCAAATTAGACTTAGATTCGAAACAAATAATAACACCCACAGTTAAAAACCCTATAATTTATGAATCTGAAGAATTTACAAAATTTAAACAAAATTTAAAAATAAAAAATTATAAAATTAAAATTCCACCACGAACAACTCAAATTGTTAAATTACCTGTTAATCAACAAAAAGGTAATGGTATTTTAGAATATGACAGATTTAAAAAAGGAGTAGAATCTCCCAGAGCAATAGTTAGTGTAATTGAACATTTTGCAATAACAACAATAACAAATTCAAATGAACACGAAATTCAAATCATATTTAAAGACCCATTATAAATAGAACATTTAGATTCATGCGAAATTAATTTTATAAATAAAATAGAACCAGAAAATTTAATATCCCATGAAGAAGACAACATATTAAAATCCAATTTAAAAAATTTACGCCTAAATCACTGTAACTCGGAAGAAAAAGATGCAATTCGAAAATTATGTCTAGAATATAGAGATATTTTTTATAACGAACAAATCCCGCTAAGCTTTTCAAATGAAATTAAACATAAAATCCGAATTAATAATGAATCCCCAATCTATACAAAAAGTTATCGATATCCCGAAATTCACAAACAAGAAACTAAAGATCAAATTTCAAAAATGCTTAAGCAAGGCATAATTCAAAATTCAAATTCTTCTTGGAATTGACCCATTTGGATAGTTCCAAAGAAATTAGACGCAAGCGGAAAAAGAAAATGGAGAATGGTAGTAGACTACAGAAAATTAAACTTTACAACCCTTGACCTTGCCAACGGTTTTCATCAAATAGAAATGGACCCTGAATCCATTCCGTACACAGCATTTTCGACTGATCACGGTCATTATGAATTCAAAAGAATGCCCTTTGGATTAAAAAATTCTCCACCCACATTTCAAAGAGTCATGGATTACGCGGTTTACATAACGAAATATGTTTAGTATATCTAGATGATATAGTAATTTTCAGTACATCCCTTCAAGAACACATAGAAAGACTTAAAATAATTTTTGAAAGATTAAGACAAGCCAATTTAAAAATACAATTAGACAAATCAGAATTTTTAAGAAAAAAAGTTAATTACTTAGGTCATGTAATTACCCCCGAAGTAATAAAGCCAAATCCAGATAAAATTAAAGCTATAAAAAATTTCCGTATTCCAAAAACAGTAAAAGAAATTAAATCATTTCTTGGATTAATAGGATACTATCGAAAATTTATAAAAGATCTTTCCAAAATTACTAAACCCCTAACTAAATGTTTAAAAAAGAATGAAAAAATTGTAATTAGTGAAGAATACATGAATGCTTTTAACACATGTAAAAATCTTTTAATTAACGCCCCAATTTTACAATATCCTGATTTTAGTAAACCATTCATTTTAACAACCGATGCCTCAAATGTAGCATTAGGAGCAGTCCTTAGTCAAGGAAACGTAGGCTCAGATAAACCAATCGCATATGCCTCGCGAACTCTAAACGAATCCGAACAAAAATATAGTACTATTGAAAAAGAACTCTTAGCAATAGTATGGGCATGCAAATACTTTAGACCCTACTTATTTGGACGCAAATTCACAATATACACAGATCACAGACCTTTAACCTGGTTATTCAATTTAAAAGAACCCAATTCGAAATTAGTAACATGGAAATTAAGATTAGAAGAATTCGATTACGATATAATATATAAAAAAGGAAAAATTAATACTAATGCAGACGCACTATCCCGAATCCAAATTCATCCAATAGATACTGAATCCTTAATTAATCATCCCGGTGATATAAATGAAGAAATCTCTGAATTTTCTAATGAACCCAAATTTAATATAATCTCAGACATTCAAATTCGTCCTCCATTTAATCAAAACGAAGATAAATATAATACAGTTCACACAACAGCTAATGAGACCACTAACAACGGTATTCCTATATTAAATGATAAAATAAATGATAAAGCTAACAAAATAATTGTAACACCCCAAATATATAATAAATTAGACGTCACCCGTGAAAATTACGAAAATAAGAAAATCTTAAAAGCAAAAATACCCAATTTTCAAAATGACCATTTAATTATTAATTTTTTAAAAGAATATATTTGCGATAATAAAACATACTATTTTCATTTTTATACAGACGAACTATATAAACAGTTCAATCGAGTTTATTTAAAACATGTTTCAGAAAAAGCCCCTAAACTAATAAAATGTACAAAATTATTAAACACAATTACCGATTTAGAGGAACAGTTAATGTTAATTAAACAACATCACGAAGGAAAAACAAACCACCGTGGAATTAACTAAACTACAGAATATTTAAAAAGAAATTATTATTGGATTTATTTAAAGAAAACTGTAACAAATTATATTAAAGAATGCGAAATTTGTAATAGAACAAAATACGCAAGACATAAACATTATACACCCTTAATGATAACAGAAACCCCAGACAAACTATTCCAAATTTTACATATTGACACATTTGTATTCAATAATAAAATATATTTAACAATTATAGATACCTTTTCAAAATTCGCACAAGCAATAATAATAAACAGCAAAACTATATACGTTTCAAAAGCCTTAATAAAATACTTTGCAAGTTTTGGCATACCCGAAAAAATTATTAGTGATAATGGTAAAGAATTCAATAACGAAACGGTTCAAGAAATTTTAAAATTACACAAAATCAATATATATTTCAACACCCCCTATCACCACGAATCAAACAGCCCCGTAGAAAGATTGTACTAGAAATTTATCCCAATTGTACTAGAAATTTATTCCAACGAAACTGATAACATCATGGATTACGCAATAATCGGATACAACAATACAATCCATAGCGCAACTAATTTTACCCCATTTGAGTTAATATTTGGACACACTAATTCTAGAAATCCGCAAGAAATATTCGCTTCAAAAACTTTTTATAACGACTATGTAATTTCACATAAAAATAAATTAGAACATTTATATAATGAAATCAATAAAAAATCTGTCAGTCAGAAAGAAAATTTAATATCAAAAATAAATAATAAAGGAGATAAATGCAATGATTTTCATATCGGACAAACCGTTTATAAAGAAAACCCAGATAAAAGAAATAAAAAGAAAAATAAATTTTTAGGCCATTTTAAAATTTTAAAATTATTAGAAAATAATAAAGTAGAAATCGCGGACCCCAAAGATAAAAAAGAAATAGTTCATATCAAAGAATTAAAGAAACCCCCTATTTCAGGTTCCTTTCCATCTCCTACCCAGGATCAACATGTATCAACATAAACGACCCCAAAATCCACAATCTCCAGAACAATCCAGGATTATTACCACTCAAGGAAATTTATTCAAGTATTTGATATAAGTAATATTATTTTAGAATTTAAACACTTAAATGAACAATTTAATAAATTAAAAGAATCCTTCAAAAATGACTCATTAAATGGAAAACATATTAAAGAATTTTACAATTCATATTACTTAATTGACACTTTAGAATCGCAAATTAATACACAAATAAGACAAATTAACCCCGGATATGACAAAATAAGAACTAAAAGAGGACTAATTAATGGATTAGGATCCATAATCAAAGTCATCACAGGAAACTTAGATAACGCAGATGCTGAAAAATATAAAAAAACAATTAAGAACTTAAACAATAACAATATTAAGATGAAATCAATTATTAAAGACCAAGTAACTTTGTTAGAAAACTCCATTAAAACATTTAATAGTAACATACGAAATATATCAAATAATCAATTGACATTGAAATCAAGAATTTTAGAAATTGAACAAATTATAAAACAAGCTAAATTAGAAAAACAAGAAAATTATCATTACATTTTAACATATATTATATTAGCACAAATTACAACATCTTATCACACAATTTCAAATATATTAGAAAAAATCGAAACTGCTATTACTTTTGCGAAATTAAATATATTACATAACTCAATAATAAACCCAAATGAATTATTGAAAGAATTAAAAACTATTAAAATCTATTTAAGAAATTCAGATAAACTACCTTTTGGACCAATTATAGAAAATATTATAAACTTTGAACAAATTACTCAAATTAAAAGCTATAGTAAAAATAATAAAATTGTATTCATAATTGAAATACCAATAGTAGAAAAAGAACATTACATTTACTATCATTTATATCCTCTTCCAATTCAATTTAATAATTCCTATAAAATGATTGTACCAAGACAAAAACACCTCATACTGAGTGACAACAACTATGTGATATCAGATCAAAATTGTAAAGAAATTCTACAACAGGAATTTCTGTGTTTTTATGACCATCCTGTCAAAATCTCTAGTGAAAATAATAATTTACCATGTGAAATCCAAATGTTAAAACATGTTAAAGATATTAATAATTGTAATATAGTACCCGTAGAAATTAGTAACGTTAAAATCCAGAAAATAGATGTTAACAAATTTTTGATTATAATACCTACGGAAATTTTAGTAAAACAAATTTGTGAAAAAGATCAAAATACTATTCCATTAAAAGGAACATTTTTATTAGAAATAACTCAAAATTGTAAATTCATCATAAATAATATTGAAATTAAAACTTACGAAAATAACAAAAGAAAATATGTACATGTAATATTGCCAAAAATGCAATTTGAAAAATATGATAAAAATATTAATAATATTATTCAGTTAAAACCATTAGAATTAGATGCAATAAATTTAGAGTAAACTAAATACTTGCAAAATAAAATTAAAATTGTAAAAGAAAACTTAAATCAAATTTCAGAAAAGAAAATAGAATTTCAGAATAAAATGAATTACTGGACAATAATAATTTATATAATTTTAGCAGTTTGGATAGTTTACCTATCAGTTAAATATTTTTATAAAAGAAAACGTAAATTCACCGTAGAAAGTAGTGAATTAACTGAAATTCCGTTAAACCCCGAAATTTCATTCTAAATGGGGAGGAGTAATGGTCACCCTAACAAAGGTGTCCATTCATTTATACATTGTAATACAAAATATGATAATTTAATATTAGAACCTTATCTATAACAAAATTGCTAATTAAGGAGTTTTACTGTAAACATGACATCATTGATATAACAAAGATGCTTATTGTATTATATTGTTAAATCAGCATAAAACCTGTATAAAAACCCTATGCAACATGACTTATGTATAGAGTTTCACCGAGTTCATCGACGAGCAGTCATCCTCAAATATTAAGAGGTGCTATAAGAGTAAGAGAGGTGCTGTTCGGAAATTCTATCCTTAATTTTAAATAAAGTTAAGTAAAACCAAAAGTGTATTTTAAAAAAACAAACGTTACGCGCTCCGAACGTAACTCCCGTACGACCTGCTATTTTTGCACTTATCAATAGCTTTAAACATTCTACAAGTTTTTTTTTTTTTTTTTTTTATTTCAAGTTTTGGTACGTCGACTGCGAGGTCATTAGTAATTCTACAAGTTCATTTGCATTGTTCCAGTGTCGATAGTCATATTTTTTATTATTCCCGAAGGTCATGTGTGTTGGGATGGAGGGCAGATTATGATATTTAATTTTTTTATTTCTGCGTACAGCTCCTCGACATGCGGGTGATGGTGGGGAGCGATTCCGCGGTACTTTTAAATTTGGTTTACTTCTTATCAACGTTTTATAGCTAAATCCGGATGTAGAGCGACTTTCGAATGCTGGTCTGATAATTTCTTTAAATTGTTTACTAGAATTACCTTTGCGACGTGAATTTGGTAAATTATCTATCGTATGAGCATTTGTATTTATGAGTATATCAATGTACGTTTTTAAATCTTGTTCAGTGTGTAATTAGTTATTATTAAAATAATTTTCGTCAGGATGCATTTTAAAGAATATTTCATACAGCCCCACAGTACCTTCATACCATTTATTTTTTATGTTAATATCATTATGATTGATTGTAATTGGAGGATCACTCAACATCCATATATCATCTACTTTGCGAACTCCGAATGCATTATCTTTATCTTTTTTAAAATTTAAATATTTTACAACGATATCACCTACTTAATCCCCCAATTCATTTTCTCTTTTAGACGTCTCAAGTGTGTTACGAACTTCTTCATATTCATATTTATATTTAGGTGCTCTGTTGTTGTGTTTATCGTTAGGTGACAGTATAGGGATGTTCCTCTTTGACATCTGCATCCACAGTCGTTAATGATTGGGATTTATCAACAATTTTTTTCAAATGTCTAGTGATAGGTGTAAATGTCTTCTCAAACCGATTAATGATTAGGATAACCGTTAATGATGGGGATTTATCAACAATTTTTTTTTCAAATGTCTAGTGATAGGTGTAAATGTCTTCTCAAACCGCCGTCCAACTGATGCATCGCGTTTCTATAAAGATTTAAATTTTTCACGAATGGCGCTAGTTATATCAATTATACGTTTAAGGGTCTCAGGGCTTTCTTGTTCCATGTTTTTTAATGATAGCGGAATTTTTTGAATCTGATTTTACTTGTTCAACTTATTCAATATATATGATGGAATAATCATACGCGAGGCAGTATTTATAGTTTTTTCAAAATTTCTCTCCCTCTCTCTCTCTGGAAATCAAATAGATGCATCAGCCAAAGTGATCAATTAATTATCTTTTTTTGACCTCTCCTACACAAAAATCTTTTAAAAAATTGGGGTGATGAGTACCTCCTTTTTTTTTAACAAAAAAAAGTTTTTTTATACCTCTCCTGCATTTATTCTACATATAAACTTTTTTCCGAGTACGCTCCTGAAGTCTGATATTAAAAACTTACGCTTAGTTCAGCGATAGGAAATCATGAAATCCTTTTCGATAGCGTCCATTTAACAATATTATTCTTTATCAATAACACAGAAACCGTATTTCTCCTCCCAACAGTTTGAACAAAATTCTTTAAATTGTTCGAAGCTCATATCGGTATTGACATGATTGTTAAATATATGCGCGAGATTACCATTATCCTGTTTAAAGATTATAAGTAGATTCGTATTATCTCGAATATTTTGCTTTTGCACCTGAGCGTAAGTTTGAACTACATAAAAACAGTCAATGTGTTGATGTCTTACTGTCGAGTCAGCTGTCGAGGAACATTATTTTGTAAACGTTTGTTTTACCGGAATTCGATGGTCCGTAAATTATACATCGGAGTATGTTCGGTAATAGTTCGCTATGACGTTTCGCCGTATTTTTTGCGATTTCATCGGGAGAATCAAAATTTTTTACATTTAAAATGTGTTTCTGTCGCCTAAAACGCATTTTTTAGTTAATAAACGTATATAAGATAGTGTCGTGTTATTTTTCATCATCATCATCATCATCATTAATCAGCCTTTCTTGTCCACTGCTGAACGTAGGCCTCTCCTAGCTTTTTCCATTCGGAACGATCTTGTGCTACTGATTTCCAGTTTCCCGCAACTCTCTTTACGTCATCCGTCCACCTAGTGCGGGGTCTTCATCTGCTTCTGTTGGTATCTCTGGGTCTCCAATCTAGGATCTTCTTTGACCATCTGTTATCTTGAAGTCTAGCCACATGTCCAGCCCAGTTCCATTTAAGACGAGCAATTCTTTCGATGACGTCACATACTTTTGTCTGTTCTCGAATCCACTGATTTGTTTTCCGATCAGCTAGACTAATTCCTAGTATTGATCTCTCCATCGATCTTTGCGCAACTCTTAATTTTTCAGCTGACTTAGCTGTTAATTTCAGAGTTTCCGATCCGTATGTTAGAACAGGTAGTACGCATTGGTTGAAAACTTTTTTCTTCAAGCAATTTGGCAAGTTGCTAGTGAAAACATCTCTCAACTTGCCAAAAGGCGCCCACCCTAGACAGATGCGGCGTTTCATTTCACGGGTTTGATTGTCCCGGCCAATGCTAATGTCATGCCCTAGATATTTGTAGCTGGCTACCTGTTCTATCTGTTTGCCACCGAGGTATTTTTTTTTTTTTTTATCCAGGAAAAATCTTTTATAGACATCATCCTATTCAGGTAGTGTCGGAGTCTCCACAAGTGGCATACCGACTAAAAACCCTGCTTGCCTCCTGTCCGTCATGGAACTGTCGTAGTGAGGCTATTCATCATGACGGAGTGGCTAGTTCTTCCTGGGTTTTCTTGTTTCTCGTCTGCTTCCTCCTTCTGTTTCTTCCGTGTCGTTCTTCCGGTGGTCGTCCTAGAGTCAGATTGCTAAATCTGTCAAATCCCCCCACCAGCTCACCCACGGCATTCGCCCACTTCAGGTATCCAGCAGTAGGCGTCCGTCTCATGATTTCGGACCTAACCTGTTTACCAGATTATCCAGTCCGAATACCAAGCGTCCCCGACGAAGACTCGCGTGGTTTTACGCACGGATCTCCCCCGGGGCGTCACTAGGTGACTACGTGGCATACCCACACTCTCTGGATGCGGGCGTCTATAACCCGACCTTTGAGCTGCCTTTACCATCCGTAAGCGGTTCCATGGGCGACCCCGCGGCCTAAGACTCCGGCTAGTTTCCCTGTTCCACCATTCCTGTCTCCTCCTTCTGCTCGTCATCGGCCTGACAGGGTCTTGATGGTTGATCTTCTTGAGTCTGGACACACAGGACTCACGAACCAGGCTCCGCCGCCGCCTCCCCTCAGAACCGCAACGAGAAGACAGAGGGCGTCTTGCGTTTCGAACCTTGACCTGTTTATGAGGTGCACCGGTCCGAATACAAGGCGTTCCCGTCTGCGGCTCCCATGGTTTTAAACACGGGCCGCTGAGGCATCGCCAGGTAACTAGAGGTTTGCCCCTGCTCTCCGGATGCAGGTGTCTATAGCCCGACCTTTGAGTTGCCACTCTTCCGAAACATGCGATCCCTCCAGGGAGTAGGCAACGTGCCTGCCCTGCCCAGTTAGGTAGGTCTCTTCGACTTGAACCTGTCACTCTCTTTCTATCTGCTCAGAGTCTTGCTGGTCTTTCTTCTTGAGTCTGGACTCCCAGGTCTCACTCCCCCGTCGCCCTTTCTCCTCCGAAGCACCAGGAGAGGGCGCCGGGCTTAGGGCGTCTGTCTCGTGTTTCAGACCTTGACCTGTTTATGAGGTGCACCGGTCCGAATACAAGGCGTTCCCGTCGGCGGCTCCCGTGGTTTTAAACACGGATCCCCGAGGCCTCGCCAGGTGACTAGAAGTTTACCCCTGCTCTCCGGATGCGGGTGTCTATAAACCAACCTTTGAGCTGCCACGTCGCTTACTCAGGCTATCCATCTGGAGATTAGACGACGAATTTTCACTGCCCGGCTAGGTCACTTCGACTCGACCCTGACGCTCTCTTTCGTCTGCTTCCTTGACTTTCAGGATGTCAGTCATCATCCGCCTCACTGACTCCCAGTTCTCCCTGGACTTCACCATCACCTGCAGGAGATTATCCGGTGTCAGGAACTCGTCGACGGCAGCCGTCGCTCTTGTCCTTTCTCCGTCCCATCTTCCGCATGCGAAAAGCGTATGTTCTGCAGTGTCTACTACTCCGCAGTATACGCATGTATCTTCTTGATCCTTACCGATACGTTTAGTGAACACTCTAAAGGATCCGTGTGCTGTAAGCGCCTGAGTAACATAGTAGTCGATAACCCTATGCTTACAGGCCAGCCATTCCTGGATGTTCGGAATGATCCTTTTGGTCCACTGCCCCTTCTCGGTATTGCACTGCCACTCGTCCTGCCATCTCTGGCTTGAACGAGCTCTGGCCGCGACCCGAACTTCCTTTCCCCCGCCTTCCTCGTATACCTCCGTTCTCTCCATTGCCTGGAGCTTTAACGGAAGTACACCGGTGACTACCTGTAGGGTGACGGTAGAAACGGTTCGGTAGGCCGATGCCACCCCTAAAAGGGCCCTGCGTTGGGACCTCTCCAGTATCTTGCAATGCTTATCATACCGGAGAGTGGCCAATGATCAATGCCAGTTCGTCCGCAAATCCTATGCACGTCGAGTCGCCCAGTAGCTGGAGATCGAGCACTTCGTTGTACAGAATGTTCCACAGCGTAGGTCCAAAAACTGAACCCTGCGGAACTCCTGCCGTTGCCTTAAGTACTCTGGCGTTCTTACTCTTAGTGCGGAATCTCCATCTTCCTGAGTTCCTCGAGAATGAGCGCCCAGCTAGCCGTGTTGAAGGCATTCCTTACGTCCAAAGTGACCAGGACATGCCATTTGGCTGTGCTGCTTAGAGGGGTGTCGTAGACCTCCCTAAGAGCCTGGATCGTCGACCTGTTCCGACGAAATCCAAACTGCTGGGGACTCGGAAGCGCCCTGCCTTTAATTTCCTTTTCCAGCCTTTTCTGAAGAAGGGCTTCATACACCTTTGAAAGGGAGTTCAAAAGGCATATGGGCCGATACGATCCAGGCTCATCGGGGTTCTTTCCTGTCTTCTTGATCAGGACCGTAGAAGCTGTCTTCCAGGCCGCTGGAAGTTCAAGCTTACGCAAGAAGCGCGTTAGACATTTCCAGAAGCCATTCCTCTTGTTCCTCCAGGGCAATTTTAATTGCTTCCATGGGTAATCCATCCGGACCAGGAGCCTTCTTGTTCTTCCTGATCTTTACCGCAGCCTCGAGTTCTTCCATCGTGAAGGGTGCTTCTGCTTCCGTTACCGTGGGGGGTTAGCCTGTTCCTCTCTCCTCTGCGGGAACAGGTGGCTCAGGATTTCGAGTTTTCTATCCTCGGTCATATCAACAGGCCTTAAACTTGTCAGCCCCCGCACCACCACTTGGTAGGTAGTACCCCATACGTCCTCGTCCACTGTCAATAAGAGCTCGGGCCAGTGCCTTCTCTTTGCCTCCTCGATCGCCCTCCTGAGTGATCTACGCGAGAGTTTGTACTCTCGCTCCAGATGCTCTAGATCCACTTCATTTCGGCAAGCTCGTGCTCTCGTGAGTATCCTCCTCGCTCTCGTACTCAGGGCTCTGAATTGGCTGATGTTCTCGTCCCACCAGTAGGGCATAAGTTTACGGCTGTTCGGAGCCAGTGTGACACTGGCTCTGTACGCCTCCGCTAATGCCTCTGCGCTCTCGTTCTGTGAACTCCTCTGCTCTCCCGTCATTGAGTTCACTATCAGCGCCAGTGAGGATTTAAACACACTCCAATCCGCCACTCTCCTTCTCGGGTCGAACTGCCGGCTGGCCCCTGATCCGTCTACCACCTCGTAGCGGATGTAGCGGTGCAGGGTAAGGTTCTCCAGTTCCAGGACTCTCCAGTTTGTCACGCTCCTTGCTAGTCTTGGGTTGTAAAGGTCACGTCTATGAAGGAGCGGCTCGTTCCTCTCACGAACGTAGGAATTCCTCCACAATTGTGACCCACCAAGTGTAGCGCGGCAGCCCACTCCGTCCAAACTTCACCTCTCGCATCCGTTACCGGAGAACCCCACATCGGAGATTTGGCATTAATATCGCCTGCTAGGACTGCCTCTCTGCCATTGGTCCTAACGTGGTTCATAATGATATCCACTCTACGCAGGTATTCCTCCAGGGATATATTTGGAGATATATATACCACATGGAGGTCGTAGTTGCGTAGGCCAATGCAGAGACGTCCTGTCCCTTTCTCGATCCTGGACACTTGCAGCCGTCCTGCCATCGGCAACCCCGCCACATCACCAAGCGCGTCGACAATCCACGGGTCCTTCCTTGTCAGGGCTCGGGTGGGTTCTGCGACCAGTAGTAGGTCAACGCCTACTTCCTTAGCATATGCGTATGCCAGGTCGTGTGCTGCTCTACCTCTGCCCAGGTTTGTCTGCAGCATGCTAAGGCTCATCGCTGAGTCTGGCGGTCGGTCCTCTCCTGGCGAAGTTCTGCATGCGCAGGTCTCTCACCTTGTCTATTTCCTTACGGAAAAAAGGGCACCTGATCTGATCCGCTCAATGGCCCTCGTGCTTGCAGGTGGTGCAGAACTGACCGTTCTTACACTCCTTGGCCTTGTGTCCCTTCTGTCCGCAGTTGAGACATTCGTCCCTCCTGCTCTTCTCCGCCTTGCACTCTCTGGCCTTGTGACCGAGTTCCAGGCAGTTTAAGCACCTGGTCACGCTCACGATCTCTCTGACTGCGCATCGGGCCCAACCGACCCTGATGAATCTTTTTTCCGCTAGCGCAGCAGTCTCTCGGAAGCTCGATCGTCGCCGTAAGTTTGCCGTACCGCCCGGTCTTGACCGTTTTCACTTCCACTTCCTGCGGTCGACTGAGCAGCCCGGCTTCCTTGGCGACATCCATGCATATGTCGCTCTTCGTCATGGTGGCATCCATCCCAATGACGAAGATCGCGGACCTTTTTTGCCTACCTCGAGATCTCCCAGTCGTCGAACCTGTTTGCCAGCTCTGTCTTTAGGGACTCGGCCTTGGCTTCTCCCCCTTCCACTTTCAGTTGGAGATCGCCGATCTCGGTCTTCCTGATCCGAGATGCCGAGCTTCCCCACGTCCACTTTCTCCTTCATTGACTTCAACAGGTCAGCGTAGGTCCTCCCTCCGGCCTTGCTCGTTACCAATCCCAGGCTCTGTTCCTGTCGCTTCTTCGTCATCCGTGTCGTCTGACTGACTAAAATTGTCATTTTCACCAGCTTTGAACCGAAGAACGCTGCCTCGCAGAGTCTCCTAACCTTCCCTTCCTGGCCTTTGCTGGTTATCAGCCGTAGCTCCTCGATCTTATGCCCCTCCGACATCTTCCGCAGTTCCTTCAGGTGATCGAAGACCTGCCGCAGCCAGTCTTTACTTCCTAAACTTACCGCGTCCGTTGTCTGGATAGGGAGGACGTAGACGGCTGATACCACCTCCTTGGTGCCCTTTCTCGTGGAGACTTTTGAGGTCTCCAGGAAAAAGTCAGGAAGCTTGTACTGGAAGAGCTCCTCCAGCCCCGCGTGTCTCGCTGCCAGCTTGCGTGCCTCCTCGTTCGAGACCAACTCAGAAAATTAGGGGTATATACGGATCCGCCTCGCCAAGACGAAACTTTGGCGGGTGAGAGGTAGAACAAAAACATTTTTTTTTTCTTTTTTGGAGGAGGGGACTTTGTATCTCCTATTCCCTTGCCAAGACGCAACTTTTGGCAGGTGAGGGGTATATCAAAATTCGGAGGGGGGGGGGATAAAATTTCTTTAGCTCGCTATTAGAGGCTGCGAGATAAATGCTATATTGACCTCTCCTTTCCAAGACGAAGCTTTTGCAGGGTGAGGGGTAGACCAGAAATTTTAGAGGGAGGGGGGGAGTTAATTTGGTGAAAGAACTTTGGGAGTCTCCCAGGAGCACTGTGTGAAATTCAAGTCCAAATTTGCCACGTGCCGACAACGACACGTGCGGCCTTCACTCGTCCGGAGTGCAAGTCGCTGGCCTTGAATTTATTTTCGGCGATAGAAATCCTGCTGATAGCTGTCCAAGCCGGAATAATGGACTTCAAAATTTCAAAATATGCAATATCACTGATAAAAAAGGGGTTTGTAGTGTGTAAATACTACTTACCCCTCATGTACAGTTGATCCGCGGTATTTCTGCAATAATCCTAGGCTCCTCCGTCAAGTATTGGCCAGTCAGCAGGACTCTGGCACTCCGATTGGCACCGAAAACACACAACACTCCCAGATCACTTCCGGTTTCCGTTTCACCCTTAAGCACGGGGTGTATCACAACGGTTCACCACTTAAAATGTTCGCAGTCACTTGCTGATCAAGATTACAATCTTTCTTCCAGTCTTCTGTCGCTAGCTAAGCACAATCTGTCGTTTTTGAGCGGAGCGAGCTAACAGCCGTGAATGGGCCTCCAGCTTTTATTGCTTCTATAATAATACCGTCTTCGCCAGGAGCTCTATTATTATTCATAGCTTTAAGGGTCGCTTCGATTTCATCTATCGTCACTTCAGGCATTTCTTCAGATCCCGGATTTACTAGGATATGGTCCTGTTTATTGAAATTGGATTGTAGGTCGCGATTCTGAGTTTGATATAGCTCTTCGTAGAAGTTATGAACAATATCCAAAAGTTCTTCCCTATTTGTGTGTATGATCCCGTCGCTATTTTGCAATTTGTTTATTTGCGGCTTCATGTTAAATAGTTTGGATCTTAGGACCTTTAAAATTTTGCTATTTTCTATTGTGTTCTTGATTTGTGCTGTGTTGAAGTTTCTAATGTCTTTTCTTATTCTTCTCGTAATGGTTTTACAGAGTTCTCTATAAATTCCGCTGTTGGTGCTGCGATCTTGGGTCATTTGTCTTCTTTCTTTCATTAATTCTTTCGTTTCTTCGGAAATTTTCTTGTTGTCTGGAAATTGTCTACTGCATGAAGTTTTCCAAGCATCGGTTATTGAATTCGCTAAATGTTGATTTATAGCTTCAATGTTTTTAGATTTTAGGTCATTCTTATCAAGGGAAAATTAAATTTTTTCTTGATAAGTGGGTATTTTTTCTTCCAACAATATATACTTAAATTTCCTTGGTTTGGTCAGTAGTTTTGCACGTTCTTTTCCCAAGTTGAGTGTTATAGAGGCTCTTGTAGTGACCACCATACGGTGGTCACTACCAGTTGAAAAGCGGTTTAGGACTGATACATCTTGTACAATGTGCTTTTTATTAGTGATGAAATAGTCAATTTCGTTCTTGTAAAGACCATTTGGACTTATCCAAGTCCATTTTCTTTGTGGTTGTTTTTTAAAGAAGAAATTCATTGCAAACAAGGACTGTTGTTGAAGGTAGTATATTAACATATCGCCGCGTGAGTTTCTGTCACCTAGCCCATACGCTCCTGTCACTGACTCATCTTCGTCAGCCTTTCTGCCCAATTTCGCATTGAAGTCCCCGGCGAGTATCATAAAGTGAGTGGTGGATTAGCGTATCGCTTTAGAAATATCTTCATAAAATTCGTTCACTTCATCATCGCAGTGGCCTGTGGTTGGGGCATATGCCTGAATTATTTTTATTGCGTACCTTTTTGTTAGTTTCAAAACAAGGTAGCATACTCTAGATGATATATAGGTAACTTCTAGTATGCTTCCAGAGTGTTTCTTGTTCACAAGAAAGCCTACCCCTCCTTCAGAACGGTTCTCATCTCCCTTAAAATAGAACATATTACCAGACTTCAGTGACATCAGTTGTTCTCCTCTTCTCCTGACCTCACCTAGACCTACTACATCCCAATGGATTTTTGAGAGTTCTGCTTCTATTTCAATGAGTTTACCTTCAGAAAGTAGTGTTTTACAGTTATATGTGGCTATCTTTAGATTTCTAAGGTTAGTTGTATTCTTTTTATTTGAGTGGGTTGAATTTTTGCCTCCCCCAGATCCTCTGAGGCTGACTGATAGATGATCAGTGTGGGATTCTGAGCTCGAAGTTCTACCCCACCTGGCGAACATTATTTTGTAAATTCAACTTTTCCATGTTTAATAAAATTTGGGGGTGTATTGGCATTAAAACGCCACGCTTGCCCTGCGGGTTGGCGAGTGTAGTTATTAGCCGCCCAATATGGGTACAGACGATGTTTGTCGCCGCCCAATCTGAGACGAAGCTTTTAGTTAGACGCTACATAGTGAAATTTAAAGGAGATTTAGTTCCTTTGAGTTTTCACTGCACCCCCTGAAAGGTTCATCCGCCCGTAACCGTTGACCAACTTAGGTTATCGAGTTACTTAACCAGCACTCGATTTTCGCCGTAGTGGTTTCGCTGAGTTATAGGTTATGTTAATAACAATAAATGTAAAGTAAGAGTTAATTACCTGAGTTATTAGTTGTACGTTTAAACACCTGAGTATGTTTGTTTGCCTAGTTCGCAGTTGTAGAATTTGCGCCTCTATGCATGATTGGTTGTACATGTTTACTCCTAGGTGCGTTTGGTTGCCTACCTGCGCCCCTTAACGACCTGAATCAATATTCAATTTTAACGTTGACAACCCTGCAACATTTATTTGACCTCTGGTAGTTGCACTGTCAAAATCAGCTGATTTCTCAATCGGAACTTATTTTGCGCTCGGTATTTGCTAAAACTGAATGAACTGGTATATGTTTAATAAATAATTTGTACGTACTGTGCTTCAGTGCTCTGCTGCACTGTGTTGTTATATTAGTTTCGTTAAAATGATTAAGTATTTAACTTTTTTTCACATTGCTCAGGTGACAGCAGTTTAAACCTTATAACTCAGCACTACCAACCTCGTGTTATTTATAGTGTAAGGTTCGCGACCTGTTGGAAGTAATGTCCCAAAAACCAGTGGCGTATCGGCGAAGCGGGGGCCTACTTGTGGTAGGACGCCCTATTATGTGCATGCCCTAGTGATAATTGCATAATTAAAATGAGCAGCCACAGACTACGATATAAGCTGATGTCATCTATAAGTTGAATGTCATGTGGTGGGGAAAAGCTCTTAAAAAGGAGATGAAGGGACATGAGAAGGATGGTCGTTGCAATCGCCCCATCGGGGGATGGTCGTACCTAAAGCCTCAATGGGCTAGTAAGATCCGTGTTCGGGATTTTTGAACTTTACGATCCATCCTAGAATATCCAGAAGTGAAGTGTTTTTCTGTTCTGTTAAGAAATTGAGTGACTAAATTGTGTGTTTTGTGATACATATTTGAATTAGCTGTGTCACCTCAGAAATGATGTATGTATGTTCTATGTACTTTCTTTAATTGGGCATGAAAAATATTCAAATTATAAGTTTAATTTACTAAATTGTCGTCAAAACGGACCTCCAAACTATTCTTTGATCATAATGTTTTTTGATTAAATTCCATAGACCACACGTAGACTTAAGTTTTGTATATCTTTAGCTTAATAGCAGTTATAAGTTAAACTTATAACTGTTGCTTAATTTCAAACAACCCCCACATTCTCCTGTCCGGGTCGAACCCAGAATTTCCAGGTCCCATGAGGGAGCTGTAAGCCAACCCAGCTTAATTGGGGCCTGAGAGGTAAGTGCCCACCGCTCGGGGTCTTACATTTGGTGTCAGGTGGGGGGTAGTTTCAAGAAAATCCCTTGAAACGCAAAAATCGCCCGACAGGAGTAAAATTTGTGCGGGAGTATTTGTACTCTAAATTAATAATAAAAAAAAAAAAAAATTAAACCTTCTAAATTACGTTCAGAGGCGAGATGAACGCAAGTACCTCAGCAATAGATAGCATGTTACCATCAATAGGAGCACATATCTCGGTCGAGGCAATCCCGACCTACGATGGGACCGGGAATGTGAAAAACTTCTTTTCTATTCTAGAAGATACAGCCCTTCTTGCGGGATGGGCAGACCCTCAAAAGGTACTAATCGCGAAGTTGCGATTAAGGGGTACCGCAAAAAGTATTATTAAGTCAGAAGAAGCGCCCGGTGGATGGCCTCAAATGAAGGACCGGTTGTTAGCCCGGTTTGGGTCAAAAAAGCTACCGGGGCAACGCCTAGCCGACATAACGAGGTGTCGGCAGTATAAGGACGAATCGGCGCGAGCATATGCTGCGGGTTTGCGAGTATTATGCACTGAAAACGCAGCCGAAATTAAGACTGAAAATGTTGAAGTTTTAGCAGTTTTGAGGGAAAGAGAGAAAGCTGATGCCCTCAGCCAGTTTTTACTGGGGTTGCAAAACTCAATACAGCGGAGGGTCATGTCCGCCAACCCGCTCACATTTGAGGCGGCTATTGAATTAGCCGAGAGGGAAGAGTTGATTGAAAAGTTAACTAGTAAAACCGAGAAATTAAATGTTAGGACTGTACGTGATGCGGATTATAAGAAGAGACCATCAGAACATCGTAATCCATCTGGAAATACGTCTGAATCCGGGCCTAGTCGTGATCGACACTATGGAAGTTACCGCGAGAATCGCGAGGGATACCGGCAAGCGCCGCGTAGGTTTCCGCCAAGACGGACAGAGCGCCGTCCGAATAATTATGCTGGCTACAATGAAGCTGGAGAACGGCAATGTTTTAAATGTGGAAAGCCCGGTCATTTCCAGAAGGACTGTAGAGATAAAAACAAACCCCGGACATATCAGGGAAAGGATATTGATTTAAACGAGGGAGCAGCCGGTGCGAAACCCCGAACCCCGGCTGCAGCTTCAGCTCAAAAAAAAATTTAAATTGTAAACAAGGGGCCCGGATCCGACATAATGACGCAGAATATGTAGATTCTGGATGTAATACTGTGCGTATTAAAATGGGGGGACGTGTTATTCGCGCGGTTTTGGATTCCGGAGCGGCAGTTTCCCTAGTTCAAGAACAAGATTTAACGGGGCAATTTAGTAGTAGCGCTATAGAAATTAAAGATGTACAAGGAAACACGATACCTGTAGTAGGGCAAGTAAATTTACAGTTAGAATTACCGCGAATCAAAAATTTTAATGCACGATTTTTATGTTGTGAAAAATGTGTTATTTGAACCTGAATTGCTATTGGGATTGGACTTTATGACCAAATTTAATGTTTTAATAGACTGGAGTAAACGAAGGGCCAGAATAGCAGGAAACTGGTTGCCGATGGAACCAGAGCATTTACAGGGTATTTGGGCGAAAGTGGGAAAATTAATTTGGGCCGTGTAAAAGCCGTGTACACCCGTTAGAAGGAAAATTGGGGCCAACTAATAAGTTGAAAATATTGGTGGGGGATATTGAAAACTCTAGTGATAATGCGGTGTTTGTCCATTGCGTGTCTTTAGATTTAAAAATGGGACAAGGGATAGCAAAAACCTTGAAGGAAAAATATGAAATGTACAATTTGAATTCCAAAGGAAAACAGGTAGGCGATATTATTGTTTTTAACGCTAGTTCAGGGCGAAAGATAATTAATTTGATTACTAAGTCACGTTATTATCATAAGCCGACATACGGTGCTATTAGGAGAGCACTGATAAAATTAAAGTTGTTTTGTCTAGAAAATGGACATACTGAACTCGCGATGCCAAAGATCGCTTGCGGACTGGATGGTAAAAAGTGGAAAATTGTTAAAAATATTGCAAAACAAGTTTTTAAGGGGACAAATATAATTGTAACGGTTTATAAATTAACAGGTCTGCTGGCCACTAGTAAGAAAAATGTTGAACGCTCGGAGTTTGCAAACTCCACAAAATTTAGCAGGAGCAAGGAAGACGTGGGCAAATCTTTGAAGAAAGGAAATGATGATATGAAATTACGACCACATGCAACAGGTCTTGGGGAGACTGATCACCTCTCTGTTCACCTCTTGCACGATGTTGTTATACCAGCCAGGTCAGAGGTAGTATGCCCTGGAAGAGTGAAGGGAATGCACGCCCTAAATTTTTCTGAAATTCTCCTTGAACCTACAGAAATGTTAACTGCAGGAACTTTAGCTGCGCGGGTGCTATGTAAAAGCGCCAAAATTGTTCCGGTGAGATTGATGAATGTCTCTGAGACCGAGGTAACAGTGACAAAAGGTTCCCGGGTCGCGCAGGCAGTCGCTGCTGAAGAAGTACGTGAGAGTACTGAACGTAAAGTCCCGAATACTGTTCAAAACCAGTCCAAAGTTAAGAAATCTGTGAAAAGAATCAGCACAGAACAGCGAGAAATTATTGAAAATATGGAATTGAGTCATTTAGCCCCACTGTGTAAACAAAAAATGGAAAATTTGTTATATGAATACATTGATGTATTTAAGGCCCCTAATCAAAAATTGTCGTGTGCTAAAAATGTAGAGCATAAAATTATAACGCAAAATGTAAATCCCATAGTATCAAGGCCTTATCGTGTGCCGTATAAACATAAACATTTGTTGGATAAACAAATAGATGAAATGCTTACAGATCAAATTATAACGCACTCCGATTCCCCCTGGAGCGCCCCTGTAGTTCTTGTTGAAAAGAAAGCAAACACTTTTGAGGACCCACAACTACGTATTTGTATTGATTACAGGAAGTTAAATGACGTCACTAAAACAGATTATTTTCCTCTACCTAATCTTAAAGAAACAATCGACCAATTGTCCGGTGCGAAGTTGTTTACCACCATTGACTTAGTAAGCGGTTATTATCAAATTTCATTAGATGCTGACTCGCAACAATATAGCGCGTTTAGTACGCCTACTGGACATTACGAATTTTTAAGAATGCCGCAAGGATTAAAAAATGCACCTGCCACCTGGATGCGACTAATGATGACAGTACTTGCAGGATTACAAGGACAAATTTGTTTATGTTACCTAGACGACATAATAATTTTCAGTTCTGACGATACTGACGAACATTTACAAAGGTTAAGAGCGGTATTAGAAAAATTACGCGAATACAATCTCAAAATTAAGCCATCAAAATGTAACTTTTTGAAAACAGAAGCAAAATTTTTAGGACATATAATTTCAAAAGACGGTTGTAAAACAGACCCGGCTAAATTAGAAGTTGTAAAAAATTTCCCGGCACTTAAAAATGTAAAAGAAATTAGGTCATTTTTGGGATTATGTAATTTTATCGTCGCTTTGTGAAAGATTTCGCAAAGATTGTACAGCCGTTGACAGAATTGACTAAAAAGGACATACCCTTTTCTTGGACTAA
Source organism: Liopterus haemorrhoidalis (assembly GCA_963971575.1). Lineage (NCBI taxonomy): Eukaryota > Metazoa > Arthropoda > Insecta > Coleoptera > Dytiscidae > Liopterus > Liopterus haemorrhoidalis. The sequence continues at coordinate 27,882,181 of OZ020620.1, forward strand.
AAGACAAGTTGACGCTTTTGATCAGTTAAGAACCGCTCTATGCACACCACCTGTATTAAAATTTCCGGATTTTTCAAGACAATTTCGGGTTACTACGGACGCCTCTAAGCAAGCCGTAGGAGCCATTTTATCGCAGATTTATGATGTTCAAGAACACCCTGTGTGCTATATTAGTCGTAATTTAAATAAAGCAGAAAGAAATTATTCAGTTACAGACCAAGAGTGTTTAGCCGTAGTTTGGGCTATTAAACAATTTAGGATATATTTGGCAGGGACGAAATTCACTTTGATAACGGACCATCGACCTCTAAAGTATTTACTGACTTTGAAGGACCCATCGTCAAGGTTGTGTAGATGGGCATTACAATTACAAGAATACGACTTCACAGTTGAACATCGGGCCGGAAAATTAAATACTAATGCGGATTGTTTATCCAGAATACCAGAAAATAGTATCAAATCTATGAATAAGACAAAGAAAGATGAAACATCAGATGTAGAAATTGAGGAAATAGAAATTCAATCAGAAATTGAATTAATCTGGGATAGGGAAAAAATAAAATTTGAACAGCAAAAAGACGAAGAAATTAAACGCATAATAACCTCAAATGAAAAATTCTGACATGGACTGTACCACTTCATTTGGAATTGTAAATAATAAACAAACATACTTCTTAAGTGCTGATGGGTTAGTTTATAGATTACGTAGTGGCGATGAACGTTATGACCAACTGATAGCGCCAAGACGAATGAGATATAAAATTATGCAAACTCATCATAATTCACCGATTTCTTGTCACGTAGGATATAAAAAGACTTTGGAATTAATAAAACAAAATTTTTATTGGCCCGGAATGATAGCTAATGTTAAGAAATATTGTGAACAATGTCATTCATGTGCTATACACAAATCAGGATATAAAAATATAGCACCTTTACAGAAATTACCGGTACCTGCCGCCGTTTTCGGTAGAATTAGCCTTGATATAGTAGGTCCATTGAATAAAACAAGGAATGGAAATAAATACATACTAACTTGCGTGGATTATTTAACTCGGTACCCTGAGTGCGTACCATTAATGGACATATAAGCCAGGACCGTAGCTAAAGCATTTTGTACAACTATTATTGCTAAGTATGGTGTTCCTGATACAATTTTAACAGACTGTGGTACTCAATTTTTATCAAAATTATTTAGGGAAGTGTGCAAATTACTTCGGATAAAGCAATTGCAAACAACTGCATATAGGCCACAATGTAATGGTGCGATAGAAAGAATGCACCGTACCTTAAAGACAATGTTATCACATTATATGACAAAATATGAAGATTCTTGGGATGAATACTTGCCTTTCGCCCTAATGGCGTATAGAAACACTATCCATCAATCAACCAAGGAAACTCCATTATTTTTAATGTTTGGACGAGATATGACATTACCGTGGGATGATGTACTTCGGAACCAACCACTTAAATATGACATTGACGAAAATTATGCATCGGAACTAATGTATCGGCTTAGTCAAGCGCATCGTAAGGCCGTAGAGAATTTAGAGGATGTCAATGTGAAAGATTAAAACGAAGCGCTAGGCCTCAAAGTTCTCGGTTAGGTGATAAAGTGTTGTTAAACAATCTTATAATAAGTTCAAAATTACCGCGTAAATTTCAACCCAAATTCACAGGTCCATATCGTATCATAGAAATTCGTGGTCCGGAGACATACAAAATTAAAGAAATTTATGGTAAAAGACAATTTGTTGTACATAGCGACAGACTCAAAAAATATAAAGGACAGTGTATACATAGGCAAAATGTTGATAAAGACCGTGACCCTGAGGATGAATCAGATGTCGAAGATTGTCAATTATTCATACCTATTAACGCAGAGACGGCTCCAGCCCAAATAAGAAATGAAAGACATCTTGAAGAAATTGAAGAATTGCATGATCTCGAACCACCATATGAAGAGGAAGAACGTTTTGAAGACATTGAACAGCAACCAGCATACCAGCAAGAGAATGAACAATTAGATCAAGAACATTTGCAGGCTGTTGAGATGCAACAACCAGAAGAAGTAGCCGCAGAACAACCAAGTGGCCATCACACGCGCAGTCATGGGCCAGCACCGGAATACCCTTGGGTGCTTCCTAGACATATTTAATGGGAAAGGGTGATGTGATTGGAAAAAAAATTACATGATAAAATATATTGATAATAATAAATTGAGATAGTTTTAATCGATCGAAAAGATATATTAACTGTGCTTTTGTTTCATTGTTTCAAATTATGATTTCAATGTTTTAGGCTCAATCGTTTTCTGCTGATATTGTTGTTGTGGTGCCTCCCAGGAGGACGAGCGCTCATCGCGTATGATTGTCGGAGTTCACAAACTAACGTGACTGTAGTGTCACTCAAGGATGTGGCTGGTTGCCCTGACCCTCAACAGGACTATATTGAGGTAAAGAAATACTTTCAGGTGTTGCAAAAGAAGAGGGTCGACACGATACACGTACGAAGCTGTTTAATAGAGATCACCAGAATTATAATGCACTGTGGGATGTTTAGTCACGCATCGATAAGCCATGAAATGATTTTATCATACTTTAACCCGATTGGAGCCGAGGGATGTAACAACATGCAGACGCAGAAAGTGTACTCGGTATTCACAAATCATGTCATCAGTCAACTTAAGTTAAATGGTACCACAGCTGCTTCCTTGACCCTGGCAGGAGCGGTAGATTCAGACGGTGCTTGCACAGGAGGTACTTTTATCGAAAATAGTGTAACTTGGACAAACGTTGTGGTTACTGCTTCGGTAAACATATTGTTACGAGATTTTCAGGCAACTGTGATTCTAGATTCTAATGAAATAGTTTTTCCCGATGGAATGAGATGCCCATATTCGGAAGGCTACTGCCTGGATGCGATGCTTGGGGAAGCAGTTTGGCAGGTAGTACCCCCACAGGACTGTGATCAGTTTCAACTTCTGTACGAAGGTCAGGCGAGTATGATTTATACTAAAACAACAAATTTTTCTAAATCCGCTAGGTTCATTGTGGTTGAGCAAGAGGACAAAATTTTTGCATTAAGCTTATTGCGGCAAACACACTTATGTTTCCATGATGTTTGGATCTCTGAACACCCTAGATTATTTGTGGTAGAATCATACGGGCCAAACCATTTTTCAAAATTTTCTAGACAAGACGGTATTGATTTATTAGCATATGTAAATACAAAATTATTATATATCGAGCAGTCTAACAAGCGGGACCTAAACAAGTTATATGTTGATACAGTACATCGTAGATGTCTAATGCAGAGAGAAATATTGAAAACCCGCTTGTTAATAGCACCAGTAGTTCCAAATACTATTAGCATGTTAATTAAAAAATCCATGGGTTATACGGGAAAAATATTAGGTGAAGCCTTATATATTTTACAATGTTCCCCTGTACGAGTTGTGTTACGAAGGTCGAAGGAGTGTTACCATGAACTACTTGTGAGTACAGCATTAAACGAATCCTTGTTCATGAGTCCGGTAACGCGTATATTGCAAAATTTTGGGGAAGAAATTGAGTGTTCACACATAGTACCACCGCTATATAATATCGAAGGAGAGTGGGTAGGTTTCTCGCCGGAACCTAGAGCGGAATTGCATCCCTTAATATTGAGCCCGGATGCTGAGCCTGTATTGATATTTAAACCAATTCAAAAATTAGGAAGCTCGGGTATATATTCTCAAGAAGATCTCCAGAGGGCTCATGATGCAATGCTTTTTGGCATGGAAAGATCGGCGGTATCCAATATCTTGGTCAGAAAATTGGCGGGAAGGAACACCGATGATCAGGGGACTTCAATTCTCAACATGATTAGTGAATCTGATTGGAAGGGTTGGGCTTATAAGGCAGCGAAAAGTGTCTGAGGATGGTTGGTAGATATAGGATTATTCACTAGTGGATTTATCAGCTTGTATACCGTTTTTCGAATATTAAAATTTTTCGCCGAAATTGTTATGAATGGGTTTGCGATTTATAGTGTTACAGGTGGCTGCGGCCTCGCTCTATTAGCAGCAGTATGGGATACCCTGACCCTATGGGTAATACGCCGTGAGAAAAAGAATCAAACCGACGACGCACCTCCAAAAACTTCAGAACGTATTGAAAGAAGCAGCCAGACCTTGGTCACAAGTCAATCCACCACTATCGCACTCGAGACCAATACGAATACCCAACCTATACACAATTCGACGCCCTCAGATTTGAACCATACTAGAGATGGACCTTACACATTTCTACAGAAACAAGTAGACACGTCTTGGGAAGCATAAATACGAAAAAAAAAAAAACACAAATTTTCTGCTAAGATTTATTTTTGATCATTTGAAATCTGTTTGTCATTGTCTTACGTGATTAGCACTCAATGTTAGAGGGGCTTATCACCAAAATTTTCTACCGATTTTGTAATGCATGAAACCACTGGAGAAAACGGAAAATATAATACATCTTGTAATAAATTTAGAGAATTCCATTGTTGGATTATTTTGGTTGACTAATTTGTTTCGAGTTTTCATATTTTTTAAACATTTTTTTTCCCCTAAAATATGCATATTTAGCTATGCACATTTTAGTTATTGAAACAGTTTCCCTTTTTCTCCTGGTTTAAATAAATAAAAATAATAATTTTCTTGATTGGGGTAGGAGGTAACAGAGATTTGACCTCCTAATCCCCACACTCCGATTTAAGCAGGATCCTTCCGTTTTGTTTTCTAGCTTACGCCAAGGCGGGTGATCTGAGACCGTATACATTTAGGCCGTTTTTTTAAAATTTGGTGTCACCACCCGTTAGGAAGGATGCCTAGGGAAGCCCTTAAGGGGAATTAAGGACTTTGAGCTCACCCGTTTGCAGACATTGTGGCCAGCTGCGCTTTAAAGCCTAGTTCGCTACATTGTTTCCAAATAGAGGAGCCCCCTTTTCACGTGTGGCAAAAGGCACACGTTAAACTTCTGAGGGATTTAATCCCTCAGTTTCAATTAGAGTAAGGAAGGTGGCTGCGCCCACTTATGAATTTCACTGCGAATAAGCAGTAATTGTTAGGATTAGTTCTTGTTTTCTTACAAAAAGAAAAACCTCTATTTTAAATAATGTAATATATTACATGTAATACAATGTAATGTAATACAATATGTAATTAATTTAACATGCGTAAATGTTAAACACGCATTCTTATTGGAAACTGATATTTAATATGTCTCTGGGAATAATTTGGTTGGTTACAGAATCTTAATTGTTCTTTTTACTTTATTCCAAAATTTTATAAAATATATTATCGTAATATATAACTTATGAAATGCCCAAAATGAAAAATTTAAAAACTACCATCAAGCGAACTTACATACATTTTCAATTGGTTAATAGTAATTATGTGGATAAAATAGGAGTAAATTTACCAGATAGTAAGTTGATGAAAAAGTAATCACTTCCATAAGCATAGAAATGATTCCTTTTTCTGTAACGATGGGTCAGATGTAAGGTTCGCGACCTGTTGGAAGTAATGTCCCAAAAACCAGTGGCATATCGGCGAAGCGGGGGCCTACTTGTGGTAGGACACCCTATTATGTGGATGCCCTAGTGATAATTGCATAATTAAAATGAGCAGCCACTGACTACGATATAAGCTGATGTCATCTATAAGTTGAATGACATGTGGTGGGGAAAAGCTCTTAAAAAGGAGATGAAGGGACATGAGAAGGATGGTCGTTGCAATCGCCCCATCGGGGGATGGTCGTATCTAAAGCCTCAATGGGCTAGTAAGATCCGTGTTCGGGATTTTTGAACTTTGCGCTCCATCCTAGAATATCCAGAAGTGAAGTGTTTTTCTGTTCTGTTAAGAAATTGAGTGACTAAATTGTGTGTTTTGTGATACATATTTGGATTAGCTGTGTCACCTCAGAAATGATGTATGTATGTTCTATGTACTTTCTTTAATTGGGCATGAAAAATATTCAAATTATAAGTTTAACTTACTAAATTGGCGTCAAAACGGACCTCCAAACTATTCTTTGATCATAATGTTTTTTGATTAAATTTCATAGACCACACGTAGACTTAAGTTTTGTATATCTTTAGCTTAATAAACCTAGTTATAAGTTAAACTTATAACTGTTGCTTAATTTCAAACAACCCCCACCTTTTCCTGTCCGGGTCGAACCCATAATTTCCAGGTTCCATGAGGGAGCTGTAAGCCAACCCAGCTTAATTGGGGCCTGAGAGGTAAGTGCCCACCGCTCGGGGTCTTACAATAGATATCGCTAATTCAATGAACTTTCCTATTATTTTTTCACATGACAAGAGTGAGAAAAATGGTATATAAGGCGGTAAAGTGATGTTTATAGTTCATTCGTACAATATACTTTGATGATTACATATCAAGGTGAAGGATTAATTAATTCGGCGATAAATTCCTTACCTTTTGTACATTTACCTGATTACCAGTTTTGGTTACCAGTACCTGGACCCAGCACAAAATTAAAAAAGCGTTTAGCGCGACGTGATGCGGGTATTAATGCTTTAGATTTCGCCTGCAGAGAACACGACGTTGTATACGGGCAAAATAAAAATCTAACAGATAGGCATAGAGCGGATAAGGTTCTACAGAAAAGAGCTTGGAAAAGGGTTAAAGCGAAGGACGCATCTTTCGGAGAAAAGGCCGCCGCTTGGACTGTAAAAAATTTGATGAAAGACAAAACCAAGTTCGGTATGGGGCTTAAGAGAAAAATAAGAAAACGACGCACTCGCACTCGCAAATTGAAAACAGGCGGATTTTATTTATTTACTTATTTATATTTATTTATTTATTTGGAACATATACAAGACTAGCCCAGTAAAATGTTCACTAAGAAAATACAAAAAAACACAAATTTTCTACACAATTTACAATTATAAATAGTATATCATAATACATAATTGGTTAAGTACAAATATCTGTAATAACATCTCTTTTTTTTTTCGATTTTCCTAAAATTTATTTTGCGTTTTTAATCTACACAAATTCATGAATACATTAATATTAGCACCAAAAATATCAATGCCAGGAAAAAGATTATTATAGGTAGAACAGAGACGAATAACGGGAGAATTTTGATATGAATTAGTGTTTGCAAAGGGTACATTGAGTAGAGGTAAAGCACGAGTATTGTAGACTGGAACATTGTAACTGAATAAAGTAACTATGTCATTACAATTTATCAACCTGTTAAGGATTTTAAACAGCATTTTCATGTCAGACAAAATACGACGGTCCTTTAAAGTTAATAATTGGAACTCACAACAACGGTTACGATAATCCGTATAGAATAAACTATTCTTAAAACAAAGGTATTTAACAAAAAAATTTTTGAATTCTTTCTAACTTGTTAAAGTAAGTTTGGTATAAGGGATTCCAAATTGCAGAGGCAAATTGAATGTTACTTAAAACGTAAGCAAAATATAATGATTTTAATGCAGCTACTGATTTAAAATCTTGTGTTGATGTAATCACGAAACCTAACATTTTAAAAGATTTAGCTGCAATGTTGTTAATGTGGGATTCAAAAGTAAATTTGGAGTAAAATAGTACTCCCAAATCTTTAACAACATCAAATCTTGAGATACGAGTGCCATTAAAATTATAGTTATAAGTTATAGTATTTTTAATTCTTGTAAAAGTTATTACTGTGCATTTGTCATAGTTTAAGAATAGTTTATTTTGTCGGCAGTACAAATGAAGACTGTTAATGTCTGCCTGCAGTAGCTCAGCATCTAGTACAGTTTCGATTTTGCGAAAAAGCTTTAAATCATCAGCAAACAAGAGAATGAAGGAATTTTTTATTTCAAGATTAATATCGTTAATAAATATTAAAAATAGTAGGGGGCCAAGGTGGGACCCCTGTGGCACCCCTGATGTTATGGTTACATAACTAGATGTGAACCCATTTAGACAAACAGCCTGAGCTCTATTGCTTATATATGATATTAACCACCTTAAAGAGTCTCCTCGAATGCCTATTAAGGCGAGCTTTCCTATTAAGATATTGTGATCAATTTTATCAACGCATTTTCTAAAATCTATGTACGCGGAATGAACTAGAATTCTATTATCAAGATTTTTTAAGATGTAATTGCTATATATCATAAGGTTAGTTTCAACTGATCTTTTAGGAAAGAAACCGTGCTGTTGTTCGATGATATGCGGCTCTACAAAGACGAAGATTTGTTGATGAATAAGTTTTTCAAATATTTTCGATAAAATTTTGAGTTTGGATATGGGGCGATAGTTTTTAACCAGGCTACTATCTCCAGATTTGAATATGGGTAAAATATGGGCAATTTTCTATCTGTCAGGAAATGTGTTATTTTCTAGGGAATTATTGAATATTAAAAATAATGGAAATGAAAGACTATTAGTAAAAGATTTGAAGAATACTGGAGGAATGCCATCGGGTCCTGGGCCTTTTTTAGTGTCAAGGTTTTTTAAAGCAATATTTATAACGCATTCAGCGATATGAATCGTATGTAGAGTAGTAATGGATGTATTATTATAATGCAGGTCAACTGTGATTGAAGTGTGGGGTGCGAATACAGATTGGAAATATTGTCACGGGGTGGATTCAAGAACGGACATCTTTTCTACAAAATTTATTATATTATAATAATTTTACAATACAATACAATTAATTGTCAGAATGGCTGCTGGTGTTGACTGTTAGTGGCTGATGTCAGTCCCGTTCTTGCCCCGGCTTCTCCAGGATCGGTCGAACCACACCATGTATCCGCACGAGGCGGACACGTGGAGAAGCCCTGTAGACGGCACTCACATCTCGGGTTGGTGACTTGAACAGCTGGGCTGGTCCTCGGGTAGCGTGCTCACAAAAAATGGTCGAATGAATAACTAACTGACTCAATGAATAACCGACCAACCACTCTATTCCCTAAGACCATTTTATAACTGTTAACCAGGACACTATGACGTCAAGTCCTACCTCAATTGTTTCGGAAACATTATTCATTTGTGTAATTGTTAGCAGCATTAAAGACCATAGTCGGCACAATTGAATAATGTTTATCAACACATCAAAAAGTAGCTCAAAACTTATGTTGACAAACACGCAACACTTTGCACATTCTTTTATTCCCAAAACCGCAAGTCAGCAACCGCGACCTACACGGCCTAAAGGCCGCTCAAGGAATTGGGACATTAGCATACAATTATATCATAATTGTGACATTACTCCCCTCCCCCCAAGCATGACGCCCCGACATGCTAAAGTACAAAATTCAATTTTTAACAGAAATTGTAAATGTTGTTTAGGACCCGTCGGACGTCTCCAAAGGAATCCAGTGGTTGCTATGATTTTGCCCAAAAATTTTGAAAAAAGAATTTTTATTTTTTTTGTGTTTTTTTTTTGACAGAAAAAATGGAGCGTAAATGTGCAAATGTGCTAAGTGCTTGCCCTCTTGAATCTAAGTCTTGAATCCAAGTATCCTGGAACCAAATACCCAACATTAATAAATATACGAGAAAAATTAATTTAATGTTTAATACTTGAATTTAATAAATGATAGATTTGTCAATTAAAAATAAATAAATAAATAAAAATAAAAAATATGAGTTTAGCATAATAGATTTTATTATACTAAACCAAATTCTTTTACCCGAAATGTTGGTTAAATGGTCGTTACCAACACGTTGGCGTCTGGGTGGCTACTTGCTCCGCGAGCGCTATCCTGCCTAGCGCTTCGTGCTCTTTCCTTGTTGGTGGGGATCCTCTGCTGCTAGGCATCCCTCACGAGTTGCCCTCTCACCATAGGGCTTTTCATAATTGTAACAGGTTCAATACACCGGCGGTGTCAGCGACGGAGCCTCAGGCCGTTTGCAGGGGTGCTTTTAACATGGTCTTGGGGAAACCATGGCAGTCTACGGCGGAGCTGACACCGGGATGGTAACCAGAGCCATCGGGACTTTTGCATTCCTAGTCCCGATCCGAGCCGCCCATCTCTGTCAGACGCACGGGAACTTCGATGCCGTCTGGCAGGATTAATATTGCCTCAGTTCCTTCTTGCGCGTCTAATATGTCTATTCGTATCCTTTCACCTTTTACTTCTTCTGTTGATCCGGGCATCCTTGATTTCCGACGTTTCAAGAGTCGGATCAACTGATGGAGCAAGCAACCCCCAAAGCCTAAAGCCACTAAACCTGACCTTTGGACCCTCTCTCGTAGAGCGCGTTTCATATCCCACTTGTACGATCTCGAGACGAAAGCTTCCGCAAAGGCCTCCACCACGCCATTCCAGTCGGTTTCTGGGAAGTTGTTGGCAAATGAATCATACCAGGTTGCCGCTCGTCCTCGCATCCTTGTATTTCCTAATGAAACTCATAGCATCGCACCCTCTCTGGTATTCAGGGTCGAATACCTCCGGGCGTACATATGAGGGGTAAATTGTTTTTGGAGGTCTCTCCATAATACCTGCGATTGTGTCATCCCCAGGCCTGTTATTCGATAGGTCGTGTGTTGCATCATGACTTTCATTATCTTCGATGTTGCCACTTACTCCGGTCTCGGTCCTGATCGGGATTACCGGTGGTCTTTCTATGATGGTATCCAGGTCTGGAGATTCTTCAGCTATGGGTTCTACTAAGATTGATACGGGCCCTCTCCGCACTCTGCGAGGCGTCGCCTGGTTGATGGGGCTCTGCGATGGACTTCTTATTCTTATTGCGCTGAAGCTCGTCCCGGGGGTTGGCGAAATGGCAGTGCTGTTTTGTATGCGCACTGATCGTCTGGATCTCGGGTTGGTGACTTGAACAGCTGGGCTGGTTCTCGGGTAGCGTGCTCACAAAAAATGGTCGAATGAATAGCTAACTGACTCAATGAATCACCGACTCTCAATGAATAACCGACCAACCACTCTATTCCCTAAGACCATTTTATAAGTGTTAACCAGGACACTATGACGTCAAGTCCTACCTCAATTGTTTTGGAAACATTATTCATTTGTGTAATTGTTGGCAGCAATTAAAGACCATATTCGGCACAATTGAATAATGTTTATCAACACATCAGAAAGTAGTTCAAAACACGCAACACTTTGCACATTCTTTAATTCTCAAAACCGCAAGTCAGCAACCGCGACCTACACGGCCTAAAGGCCGCTCAAGGAATTGGGACATTAGCATACAATTATATCATAATTGTGACAATATGTTGAAAAAAGGTTGCAAATGGACTTACCGTTATTAGCAACATAATCATTGTACCTGAGGTTATTAGGAAAAGTTGATCTATTCTTTTTGCAGGGTATATAATTCCAGAAACACTTGGAGTTTTCTGTTATATTTGATTCCATTTTAGAAATATAGATCGCATAATCCCGTGATATTACATACTTGGACCTTCCTCGAAGTAGATTAAATACTAATTAATCTGAGTTATTTTTATATCTTTTCCATTTTCTATGAAATTCTGACTTCTCCTTGATACACTTAATTGTTGGAGAAGTGTACCAAGAAGGGAAACGGTTTTTATTAATTTTTCTAAATGGAACGGACGCCGTTATAATGTTCGACATTAGCTCGTAGAATGTATTTACTGCTTCATTTGTAGGTTTGTCGGACAATTCTAAATCCCAGTTAATATTATCCAGAGAGTGCTGGATTGCAGGAGAGTCCATTTTGTTGAAGTTATAAATAATTATTTTGTTAAATTTTGAGTACTGTAAGCTGATGTTTCAAGTCAAATCAATGCTTGGATGGTAAACATCCTCGTGCAATAAAGGACTGTCGCATTTGACGACTTTTTCTACAATATTATGATTACAGAGAATTTAATCTAATACGTTATTACAGATATTTGAAATATTAGAACGGTCACACCTCAGTTCGTTGTGGCAAACAGTCCATCTGTGCCAACTGCGGACAGGACCAACATGATGTTGATACCTGTCCAAACGCGGTATACTGCGTGAACTGTAAAGGTGCTCATGCATCTACTTCACGCCATTGCCCAACGTACTTAGAGGAGAAGGCAATACAGGTAATAAGAACGCAGGACAAGATACCGTATTTTGACGCCAAAAGGAAATACAAAGAGAGTGCGCCGGTTACTTTTGCGAAATCTTTCGCACAAGTGGCCGCAAAGCGAACTGCAAGTGTCCAAACTCAAACAGAATTAGTGCCTCGCCCAACAACTGCAGCAGCAGTGACAGTTTGTACAAATACTGCTAGAGAAACGGTGGTATTGGTTCCAGAGACCAAAATTCAGACCCCACAACCTGGGGGATCGGGTCTGAATAAATCCCCCTCCTCTAAAGGAGAACGCACTCAACCTCAGTTCTCCCAACCACCTAAGGAGAAGACCCCACAGTCTTCTCCACAAATAAGAAGCGATCAGACAATGGTCGCTTCTACAAAGCCCTCATCAGTCACTCCTGAAAAAGAGACTGATCATTAGGTTGCGGGGTAACTCCCCTAAACAAAAATGAACGGCCCACTACTCCAGTGGAACTGTAACGGTGTATATCAGCGCTACGAAGAACTGCGACTTTTATTGTCGAATTTTGCGCCTTCGTGTGTTTGTCTACAGGAAACAAATTTCAAGGAAACCGACACATTCTCTCCTCGGGGATACTCCGTGTTTCGCACGGATTTCCTCACTGGATTAAGAGACACATTGTACCACGATCCTGTAGACATTGACACTGAGTTGCAGGTCGTAGCAGTTCGTGTTGCACTTCCCCTCCAGGTGACGATTTGTTCTATCTACCTTCCCCCTGGTGTTCGAACTGACATACGAGATGTCGTGAACATCATCGATCAACTCCCACCACCCTTCATACTACTAGGCGATTTTAACGCCTACAATGTATATTGGGGATCGGTGCGGAACGATCGACGGGGACGTCACCTGGAGAATATGTTGAACGATTTGAGTTTGAGCTTTTTGAACGACGGCAGACCCACGCAATTCTGTGCAGCAACGGGTATATTCAGTGCCATAGATCTTAGCGTCGTTTCAGGAGCCATCGCTCCGTTGTTCAAATGGGACGTGCATCAAGACCTGTGCGGTAGTGATCACTTTCAAATCCTCTTTGAGCCTCTGTTCAATACTGTTACCGAACCCCGCTGGCCACAGTGGGTTCTTCGGAAAGCAGATTGGACCAAGTTCGCAGAATCATTCTCTCACGAGAATATTCCGAACTTGAGCGTAGACGAAGAGGTGAATCATTTCACGGATTCCATCACGAGCGCGGCTGAAAGCAGCATACCGCTGTCATCCACTCAGCCCCGTCGAGTTCCCGTTCCCTGGTGGAATGCGACTTGGCGCTACGTGAAAGGAGACACCTCTTCAATACATTCCGTCGTTGTCCAACAGAGGCAAACATGATAGCCTTCCAACGAGCGAAAGCTCGTGCTAGAAGGATTGTGAAAGAAAGCAAGCGCGAATCATGGCGCAAATACGTATGCACCGTTACAGTTGCCACTCCAGTGGCCAAAGTTTGGGAGAAGGTCCGGAAAATCTTCGGTCTAAATACAGCTACAGCCATTGCTGGTCTATCGGTAAATAGTAAGATAGTTACCTCAGCGGTCGAAATTGCTAACACTTTGGCATCTAATTTTGCGTTCAATTCTAGCTCTGAACATTATCCACCCGAGTTTCTAACTCGTAAAGCAGGCCTCGAATATATACCTCTAAATTTCTTTTCTAGGAATGGCGAGGTATACAACCTGCTTTGTCTCTCGTGAAGAGCTAGATAGCGCGATGTCAAAGTGTAAGGATAGCTCTCCTGGTCCAGATGCGATACATTATCGTATGATCCGAAATCTTCCAGAATCATCTAAGTCTAGGCTTTTGAATGTCTATAATAGGATATGGACTGAGGGCAAGTGCCCAACCAAGTGGAAGGAATCTCATATAATTCCTATCCCCAAAGTCGGGAAAGATAAACACTTGCCCTCTAGCTATAGACCAATATCACTGACCATATCATTGTCTCTGCAAGCTCATGGAGCGAATGATCAGCAAGCGTCTGATTTGGTTTTTAGAATCAAACGACTTGCTGGCCAACACACAGTGCGGCTTTCGCCGTCACCGCTCAACAGCAGATCATCTGGTCAGACTAGAGACAGCTATCAGGAGTGCTTTCGTTGAAAACAAACACCTGGTAGCTGTGTTTTTCGATATTGAGAAAGCCTATGACACTGCATGGATTATGGGATTCTCCGTACTTTGCATTCCTGGGGTCTCCGGGGACGCTTGATGTTCTTTATAAAAGACTTCATGTCGAACCGGCGCTTCAGGGTGCGGATCGGAAATACCCTGTCACAAATGTTCGCACTGGACAATGGGGTCCCACAGGGCTCCATACTGAGCGTTACGCTATTTTTGATTGCCATTAACGGTGCAGCTTCATGTATTCGATTGCCTGTACAGAGTTCGATATTTGTCGATGACATTGGTATCTTTGTCGCCGGACAAAAGACTAGTACAATCGAACGTCAGCTCCAACTGACCATCAATCGTCTCGATACATAGGCAACCGAAAATGGCTTCAAATTCTCGACCAGCAAAACTGTGTGTGTCCATTTTTGTAGGAAAAGGGGTGTCCATCCCAACCCTACACTCAGGCTAAATGGAGCACAGTTACCATTTACCGATACTGCCAGATTTCTGGGTCTCATTTTTGACAGTCGTCTTACTTGGCGGGCACATTTTTTGTCCGTCAAGAAAAAATGCCAAAAGTCGCTCAATTTGTTGCGGGTCCTCAGTCACAAGACATGCGGTGCAGACCGCACTGTCATTTTGCGTTTATATCGTTCTTTAGTGCGCTCTAAGCTGGACTATGGATGTCTAGCTTATGGGTCAGCTAAACACCAAGAGATACGAATTCATGACACTGTACATCACACTGGGGTTAGATTGGCCACTGGTGCATTTCGCACCAGCCCAATACCAAGCCTGCTGTGTGAAGCAGGCGAACCGTCACCGTACATTCGTCGTAAAATTCTATCCCTGCGATATATGGCTGCACTTAGTGCCAAGCCAGATCATCCCGCGTATGACCCTATTCTACAAAATACGCATACAGAGATTTATGACAGAAAACCAAGAGCCAATAGGCCTTTTGGTCTGAGGACTTTCAACATTTTGGGTGATATTGACTTTAATATGCCCGAAATGGCAAGTTTCGTTTTGTGTGCTGTTCCACCATGGACGCTGCCGCGTCCGGTTGTGAATCTCACATTAAGTAGGTTTGATAAAGATACTACGTTGCCTATCGAATACCAACATGAATTACAAAGAACACTGGTCCCTAGGTTCGAGGATACTGTTTCAGTACCGTCTGCACTCCATAACGAGTGTGTACACTGCTGAGCTGTACGCTATTTTCAAGGCCCTGTGTTTTGTTTCGTCAGAGCAAAGTCGGTCAAGTGTTATCTTGACTGACTCTACTTCTTGACTCTTCTTGACTTGACTTGACTACTCCACAATCTGAATGCTCAGAATGTGAGGGTAGAGCTGTTTTGGATAACGGGACATGTTGGTATTAAAGGCAACGAAGCGGCAGATGCATCTGCAAAATCCGCCTCCCACAGACCTATGATTGATGTGAGTTTCATTTTTCCAGATGACGCAAAGAGTCATCTGAAACACCTGGTTTTAGACATGTGGCAACATGAGTGGAGCCGCACACAGCACGTTGAGTTGCGACAGATTAAGGGAGACGTTAAACCATGGGGTTCTTCCTGCAGAATTAACCGCAGGGAGGAAACCGCCATCACACGCCTTCGTATAGGTCACTGTCGGTGGACCCATGGACACCTCCTTCGACGTGAAGAGTCCCCTGTCTGTGAGACGTGTAACACGTGTAAGATTTGTCTGTGTTACACATTTTAACTGAATGTGTACAGTTCGAGGATATCAGGGAGAGGCTAGGCCTGTGCTATGACCTGTCAGTTGCTTTAGGTGACGACAGAGTACTCATGGACAGGCTGATACTCTTCCTGAGAGAATCGAACTCATTGTTTTATGTGTGAAGTCTTGCACCTTATTTTAATGTGTTCTATTTCTTAACTGTGATATTCGATGGTAATTGGCCCCTTTACAGCCTCTTGCCATCACCCTGAGTCTGTTCAAATTTTCGAACAGACTTTTTATCTTATTTATTTGTGTTTGCCTGTGCAAGATTTTTTTTATTGAGTATATGTAATTTTATTGATTTTATCTATTTATTAATTGTTTAATTTATTGTTTTTAATATATAGTGTAGTCATTTAGATGGGCTGCGTTAGGCGCAAATAGCCTTTGTTGCTGTGCGCCAAAAATTAACTAACTAACTAATATTAGAAAATTGATACAATGAACACAAATTATGAGTTTCCATGAACAAATCGCAGCGGTGATTATTTGCTGACACTCTGGGTAAGTAGAAATTATCTTTTACATACTGTTACGTAAATTATTTCGTAACACAATATTTATATATTTTGAATATTGATACTAGTGCTGCCATCTATGTAGAACGTGTGAACTAACCGATCTTTGGATCGATAAAATAGATTGCTTAGAAACAAAATGGGGCTTGTGTTCTTGTCATCGATTCGGAGCGGTCGACGTTCGACCTTATCTTAGATCATCCCTTCAACTGGCCGGATTTAATTCAACTAAAAGGCATAAATTGATCGAGAAATAGTTCTTCCATCGACTGACATAAGCATTTTGTCATATTGAAGGCGTGTTACATCTAAACGCCGTTATTTTGGACCGGTAGGATCATTTGGAAACTGTTATTGTACCCTGCTGAGTACGTGAAAAGCATTTATAGAGCCGTTGTTTGTCTGGGAGACGAAATATTATTCCGTTGGAGTTATTTTGGGGCTAGCGGAGATACATCAGGCAATGTTTCACTGGAGCATCTGGAAGACTCAACCGTAGTTATATTTTATGCAAAATCGTTATCTAGAAGACGACTTGTATACAGATAAGTGTTTACCGAAAGTTTTAAGCTCATTTGTACGTGGTTATAGAACTTGTGACACACGTTTTTGGCGTGTATTTGTGTTTATTTTAGTGTAAACGAGTTATTTTTTGTTTTGTTTGTTGCCACGTTCAAACGACCTTAACTTTCTAAATAGATCTATGTAAGAGAGCTCTCAGGTTCTAATTTAAGTGTAATTAAGGTTAGTCTCTCCAAATACTGTCGTAGAGCCATTTTGTCAGTGAAATTTGAGTTACATTTCGGTTCGTGTTAGTACGATTTCGGTTTATTTGTACATTTGTTGTCCGTGGTTTAGAGTAGTGAAGATATATTATTGTTCATTTGGGGAAGGAGGTAGTCTGACGTTACTGTGTATCGTTCAGTTACGGGATATCGCATCCGTTCTCTCCCCGAGCGACCACTTTTATATCAGGGATACATCCGAAAGGATAGTTTTTGATTTGCGAGCCGTACCTGTGGGTTACGTGCTATTTTGATTTGACGTTTCGAATATTTGTTTTGATTTCGATTCGTAAACGTCTTGTTTTGACACAATCGTGGATTGTTGGTTACGATTTGGTACCTACCATTGCAACCTGTGCGTTTCGCATCCCGGCGTGCGGTTAAATTAGCCAAGTGGCTAGGGTGTAAATAAAGGTCTCATTTTATGAACCTTCGTCGTAGATAATAGTACTTGTATGCTTACATTCCGGCATCACAGTTAAAACAGCCTATTGGTAAGGAATTGTACCATTGCACTTGTCGTAATGACAGTTAAACTTTGTTTGTTATTTTTGGGTCATTCGATATTTGGATTAGAATTTAAGTTCAGAATTGATCTGATGTAGTTTAGGTTAAGACTCCGGTCTTATTAATTGACAATTTTTGTTACCACATTATTTAGATAGATCGAGACGTAGTCTCGAATTGTTTGACAATATTGATTAATATTTATTGCATTATTTGTGAATTGATTCAGTATTCGTGTGTTTAGACTTTCCACTCTGGAAAGCCTAATCTGTTTAACTTCGAGTTCATTTATTAAATCTCACATTTTCTTTATTTTTTTATGGAAATTTATGATGTACGATACTCTTTAATAAAGATTACTTTATATCATATTTGTCGAGTATTGCTTGTTAGTCCTTTTGAGTCACAATGTATTAATCTTGATTTGGGGATAATTGGTAAGAACTACTTCTACTAGAAAAAGATTTAAGTTTATCTCCGGTTTAGTGACGTCAATCTAAACTTATGGCGCCCTTATAAATAAATATAGACTGTTAAAATTTCATCTCCCAGTCCTTGAGAATAGAATCTCTAACTTTACCCAGCTAGTCGCTAACCGGTCTAGTGAATGCGTTTTTGGTGGAACCTCCTATTTTGGATAACGCTTTACTTGCCAGATCAACTAACATCTACTTGATCATTTTAGTTATTGTTGATTTTTATTTTATTTTATTATTCGTTACAAAAATGGCGTTCAGTTCTCTCTTAAATTTTGTTACAATACCAAGTAATAAGAGGTAAATTAAAATCCCCCAGAATAACAAGCAGATCATCAGGGTGCGAGTTAATCAGGAAACTCAATTTATTATAGAACTCAAAAAATGCATCTAAATCATGCTCTGGTAGATAAACACAACAAATATAGAACATATTTTTTCTTGCACAAGACACAACCACAAATCTTCGGCTTTGGAAGACCATTCTGGTTTATGACGTAGAAATATTGGATTTGACTGCAATAAGTACGCCACCTCCATCACTTTTAGAGCAATTTGTGCTTTCGCGATCTCGGCGATAAAAGAGTTCGTTGCTTGATATTGACGAATTAAGGAAAGTTTCCGTTAGACACACGATGTCATAATTTATGTTTAAGCTATTGACATAGAGTTTGTTGGATTTGGTTCTTAAACCTCTGACGTTTTGGTAATAAAGATCCATATTACGTAAAAAATATTAATTAATCGGAATAATCTGTAATCAATTTAAACCATCGAGGTCTTTGTCACTTTTTTTAACGATAGATTTCGATGTGTCTGTTTTCCTCATAAAAATCGTTCCATTTTTTATCCACGAGTACTTAAAACCATGATCCTTTGCAGCTTGACGAGTTTTTTCAAATGGCGATTTAAAGTAGAGCGAGAGATTTATGTATACGTTAGAAGAAATGCCGTCGGCACTGATGCCAGATGAAAAATTACCAGCTGTCCTCATACGATTAAAATGTCTCAGTTCGCTGCTCGCAGTCATAATATCACTCTTGGTAGCTCGTGAAATAAAGCGAACAATTATTGGCTTAACTTTGTTGTTTGCTCTGGATTGGACTCTGTGGATAACCTCAATGTTATCTTTTTTGATTGGACAATTAATTGCTTCGCCTATTTTACCAACAAGTTCAAATAGGTTCTTATCTATTACAACAGGAACACCTTGAATTTCGATGTTGTATGATCTGCTGTTCATTGACGCGATTAGACAACTCATCTACTGTGGTTTGTAAGTTTTGGCAATCATTAGAAAATTTATCGATTTTATTTATTTTAGCTGAAAATTTATCGTTCGTTTGCTGGAATTCAGCTACCATATTTGAGCAGAAGTTGACCGATTTCAACATAGAATCGTATTTGATGTCTATCGAAGTAAGTTGTCTTTCAATATTTTTAAATTCAAATAAAACATGTTGGAAATTGGTTGACTGACCTTCATTTATGATGTCGGATATACCTTCGGCAGCATCATCCTCGTCAACTCTGCAACTAGGGCACACCAATGAGCTACCTGGATTAAGCAGGAACGGGAGAGCAGAAATAGCTATGTTGACGCATTTAGCATGGAAGGTGCTACTGCACTGACCTTTGCACTCGAGGCCAGGTGACTTCCTCGTGACCGCTTGGACACAAATTTTACATACAGTCATAGTAATTAACTGCAAACTATGAATAAATTTAGTAAAAAATGTGTAATTGACCAATATAGATTACGCCACTGGTTGAGCTGAAACTGGACGTCACTCAGGTTAAGTCATTAGGTGTGTATTCGACACGAAGGATGGTTCCAACTTGTTACAGATGGTTTGAACTGAATGAAAATCAATAATTTATAATAAATAATACTGATCAACAATCTAACATTATTTAACGATAGTAAATTAATCACTGAAATATTCAAAAATTTGTGAATATTTTAATGCAACACACAAGATTTTTGTAATAAAATAACCACTATAAACGAATATAATTCACAGAGCACTATAATGCACATGTACACAGTGTAAAAAAAAGATTTTGATTTTACCTATCTTAACACGGCTGCACCATTCATACTCAAAGCCCTTGCAGCTGGAGTTCTCAGAGGCGCCGCCGCTTTCGGTGCAAAAAAATCTTTAGGCGGAGGCTTATATTTGCGATCATATAAGGGTGGTGGTGGAAAAAAAATAAAGAAAAAAAAAACAAAAAAAAAACATAAAAATTACCAAACCGAGCTTTCACCAATCATGATATATACGCTCACGCGAAAAATTTATCATATTTTCGCGGAGTGTTTATGCGCGACACTTAACACTGGAAACCTAGAATAAACGAATGCGCTGTAGTAAATTTAGATGAAGCTGCGGGAGTTGGCACTGGGTAGCTTATAAAAAAATTGGTAATTCTGTTAATTATTATGACAGTTTTGGGCAATTTCCTCCCCCCATTGAATTAATAAATTATTTTGGTGAAAATGTTAGAATAAGGTATAATTATAACCGCGACCAAAACATTGATTCGTTTAAATGCGGTCATCTAAGTTTAAAATTTCTCCATAAAAAACAATAACATATCTCCCTATAAGACATTCTATTTTAGGTCTTTAATAAGGGAATATGTCGTACACATTTATACTCCGAAGTAACATGAGTATTTTAAGCCACGATTTCATCACAACCCTTTATTTAGACGACGGTCCATACGTTATAGGTTTGATAAGTTTTCAGACTTATAATTCGATACCCAACGTTGATGAAAGTAACAATACATTTAATTATGATAATGGGGAAATTATAACCATACCCGAAGGTTCTTATGAAATTGCAGATATCAATAATTATCCACGATAAGCGTTAGGTGATCCGAATGTAGAAGATATATTTCATTCAGATACACAGTGTGATAATAAAACAAAACATATTTAACTTACGCGGTAACACAAACACATCGAAATGTGAATTGTTAAGTTCTAGCGAAATAGATTTTACACACAGCGACAGTATTGGTAGTATGTTAGGTTTTTCAAAGATAATTTTACCCCCCAATACAGTTCATATGGCGAATGATATTGTAAATATAATTACGGTTGATACTATACAGATCGACTATAATAACGTGACATATTCATATATAGATAATAAATTGTCACATACATTACACGAGTTTTATACAGGAGTTCCGCTTGGGTATAAATTAGTGGAAGTACCTCAAAGTATCATTTACTTGCCGATCGCTGTCAGAGGATTACGTAATATAAAACTAACCATTCGCGATCAATCAAATAGACTAGTGAACTTTAGAGGTGAAAACATTTCATTGAAATTACATTTCAAAAAAATATAAAAATTGGGTATACTTTTCACTCATTATACATCCCAATCGAATGTTGAAATTTTTCAAAAAGCGCTCGATCGACAATCGCCATCGCGGTCTATAAAAAGGGTAATCAAACAACAAACTTGTGTTAATAGTCAGTTGTCATCACCCCATCATTAACACCTGTGAACAAAGCTTATCTTGAATCGTTAAATTACAAAGTAATAGAAAAATAATGGCTTCCGTATTAGACGTAAAACGTGAGATCTTATTCGATAACAGTATTAAACGCGTGGAGTGGCTTAATTATGAGCCCTTTGCATAGACAAGATATGAATCCAGTGATGAAATGAGGCTTTGCATTAATCATCAAGATCTTTATACGACTCCTTATGACAGTTATATTGTTATCCATGGGAAGTTTAGTAATCCTGATAATTCCGTAATAACCGAGGAAGTAAAATTAGCTAATAATGGTTTCGCATTCCTATTTGATGAGATAAGATAGGAACTATTCGGTACAGAAATTGATAAAAATAGAAATGTGGGAGTCACAAGCACCATAAAAGGATATATTTCAATCGGATCTGACGAGAAATCTGTTTACGATACCGCTGGATGGAATAATTCAAAAATTATAAATTCGACCACGGGGGAATTTATAGTATCAATTCCTCTAAAATTATTGTTAGGTTTCGCTGCAGATTACAATAAGGTGATTATAAATGCTAACCAGGAAATCATTCTTGTTCGAGTTAGAAACGATAACAATGTGTACATCAATGCAACTGAATTAAAAGTAAATATATTTAAAGTTCAATGGCGTATCAAACATGTATATCCTAGCGATAAAGAGAAATTGAATTTACTGAATATTCTTAATAATAATCCATTATTACCTATTCCATTAAAAGGTTGGGATCTATGTGAGTACCCCGTATTACCGATTTCTTCTAAACAAGTTTGGCCCATTAAATCAGCAAATTCGCTCGAGACAGCTAGATATATTATTTTAGCGTTTCAAACTGATGTTAAGGGGAAAACTGAAAAAGATTCGAGCAAATTTAATCATTGTAAACTTACCGACTTAAAACTTTATTTAAATTCGGAACATTTTCCCTACGATAAATTAAATATAAATTTCGATAAAAACCAATATACTGCACTATACGAAATGTACACAGATTTTCAAAAACCTTATTATAGAAAAAACAATAGTCGTCCTCTACTAAATTGGGAGGCGTTTAAAGATACACCTTTGGTGGTTATTAATTGCTCGAAACAAAGTGAGAAAGTTAAAATTGGTGTTGATATTCGTTTAGAATTTGAAACCGCGGAAAATTTCCCCATCTGACCACTGCCTATTGCTTAATCTTACACGATAAAATTATTGAATACTGCCCCTTAACAGGTGTTGTTAACACATAAAAATAGGATTATATAAGGGAGTTTGAAGAAAAAATTGTTTTGAAGAATATTTCCCTTGGTCTACAAAAAGTTCCCAGGTTCAACCATTTTCTGCATAATATTCATGTGAAAAAAAAATGGATCAAACTGTAGTGGGTGAACTGGTCCTCCGTTATATTTATTTTATTTATTGTACTTTTTTCAAAAATTATTGTGCATGTAGCATTTTAAAACAACTTATAAATATCTTGTCTATCATTTAAAAAACATATTATAATTTATAAGAAATATTCTTGTAAGATTTTAATATTAATAAATAAATGTATGATGCGTATATGATAAAAAAAATGTGTTTATTATGATAAAAAAACACACGTTTATTAGATTCCTCCTACACCAGCGTTTCTCAACCGGGGGAGCGCGGCCCACTAGGGGGCCGTGAAGGCTTTGTCGGGAGGCCGCGAAGTAATACAAGATCGAAGCATGAAAATATATATAAGTTACCGTAGCGATTCTCGCTGACTAAACGTTAACATGACACCCCTAACCATTCTTAGTATTAAGTAATTAGATAATATGCTAGAGTAGGTAATTTTGTAATGTAACATATTCACATTTTGTATTTTTGTAAATCAGTTTAGAATCAGCTTCCTTAGAAATAAGACATACTTTGTAATATAAAAATAAATCTTTTTAAAAACAAAGTTGTCGTGTGAAGAAATATAATTGGCGCAGTCGACTAGGATTTGGTCAACGGTATTAACGAACATAATATCGTTTCGTTTTAACGATTTATTGACCAACCGAATTACAGTTTCCAAGTTTTAAAGTGTGAACACTTATCGCGAAACGTTAAGTGAAAGACTAAGTGAAGTTAAACGAACAATCCTCCAGTTGTGACGACAGTCAAGACGTCTCCGAGCGTACATCGTAGACAACGGCACCAAGTTCCAGTGAACCGCTCACCAGGATCCCGTCCATGGAGAAAAGACTACTCTACACGCTGATATTTGCACTGTGAGTAACTTATGTCTTTTAGAGGCCCTAGAGAAATTAATAGTTCAGATTCTGACTCCGATCGTGAAGATCGTATAACAAAAATTAGTAACAAAGATAAATTTTTCAAAAGAAAAAACTTAAATAAAACTAGCAAAATGAATACCTCAACACCCGTGAACGTTGTACCCCTTTTCCCAATCTTGAAAAAGGAGTACATTAACATGCTTCCCGAGTTCAAAGGTGAACGCGAGCTTTTACCCAGGTTCATAGAATTTAGTGAAAAATTAGTAACAAAATTCTATAATACAATTGATATTAATGACTTTCAGAACGAATATCTGATGTCAAGTATCTTAGCCAAAATTAAGGGTGAAGCCGCAATCAATATTTCTAGTTGTGTGATTACCAATTTTGGTCATCACTTAAAGATGCGTTACTTAATACATACGCAGACAAAAGAGACATGTACACGTTAAATATTGAAATGTCGGAATTAAAACAAACGTATAACGAGTCTGTCTTTGATTTCTTTAATAAGCTGCAACACTTGTTAAATTTACAAATTTCGCATATAACGACACATGCTAATGCTCAAGAAGCAATTTACCTGTGTCAATATTTTAGAAACTTTGCACTAAGAATTTTATTGAGGGGTTGGAAGGACCCCATTGGTCAACTGATGCGTGCAAAGAACCCGCTTGATTTGAATTCAGCCTTGAACATGCTAACAAATGACTTCTAGTTCGAGTCTGGGTCAAAACCAAACAAGCCTCTAATACAAACCAAAATCGGTAATAGATCTAACTTTAATAATAATAAACCAAATTTAGTAAAACCTATGTGTCCTCAAACAGTTTTTATAAACCGTATTCTGCACCCAACAACTCAGCATACAAAAATAATTATCAAAATTCACAACCAAATAAATTTATCCCTCCTAACCTAAATAACAGAACACAAGTCTTTAACAAACCCAGTCAACCAAAACCCACTCCGATGAGCATAACAACCAATAGAACCTTCCAACCAAGACCTGGCCCATCCAGACAAATACAAAGACCAGTAAGACAAGATTTTATTTCCGAAGAGTTATTTAACATTGACGAAAATACGACCGAATATGCAATTGATCCTAATTTCGAGGAATCTGTCAATACTCTTGAAAATCCGTCTGACTATTCGGAAAATGTCTCCTATGGTTCAGAAGACCAAAATTCTGAAAATCATTTTTTGAGGTAGATGCCTCGATTCAAGATCTGTACCTAGAATAGAATCACTAAATTTAACAAATAACCCAAGTAAACTCCCTTTTATTATTTTACCGGAGCATAACCTAAAAGCCCTTATAGATACAGGTAGTACAAAATCATTTGTTAAACCAGAAATTGTAGAAAAATATTTCAAAAATTCAGTAATTTCAGATCCTTTTAAAGTCACAACCGCTCACGGATCTTCCTTAGAAAAATTCAGCTCCATAATTCCTGCCTCAAAAGTTTTTAATTTAAAACAGAGACTAAATTTAAAATATCACATTTTTAATTTTCACTATACTTTCGATCTACTGTTAGGTATGGACAACTTAAAATTACTCAAAATAATAATTGACATGAATAAAAATTTACTCATTACTCCTAAAACACAAATAAAAATTCATGGTCAAAATACAGAAAATAAACCGAACGTTAATAATATTTCGAACTTTAGTAACCAACAAATTTTAGAACCAAAAACAGAAAGAGTGATAAAAGTCCGCGTAGATAAAAAGAACGGTGCTATTTTAATACCTAATTATAAAACAAACAATCTAATTGTCCCGGAGTGTATCTCAGTAGCGGAAAACTTTTACGCGTACTGTACCATCACGAACACTAGCGATAACGAAATTCATTTTAAAACATTAAAACCTCTAAACGTTGAATCTTTGAACGATTACAAAACTTACAGTAGTCCAAATCTTAATTCAATAAAAACCGAAAAACCTAAATTTGACATGTCTTCTATTCGCACAGAACACATGAATTCAGAAAAAAAATCGGCAATAACTAAATTATTAAAACAATACTCGGACGTATTTCACTTGGAAAATAATGAACTTACATTCACTAATCAGATTAAACACGCAATTAAAACAAAAGACGAAATCCCCATTTATACTAAATCATACAGGTATCCGGAGATACATAAACAAGAGGTACGACAACAAATAGAAAAAATGCTAAATCAAAACATTATAAGACCATCCAATTCCCCATGGTCCTCTCCTATTTGGGTTGTCCCTAAAAAGTTGGACGCTTCCGGCAAACGAAAATGGCGCGTGGTCATTGATTATAGGAAACTAAATGAAAAGACAATTGACGACAAATATCCCATTCCCAACATTACTGACCTACTAGACAAACTTGGACGCTGCCTATACTTTACCACAATCGATCTGGCTTCGGGTTTTCACCAAATCGAGTTAGAAAAGAACGATATTCAAAAAACTGCTTTTAACACGGAAGACGGTCACTTTGAATTTCTGCGCATGCCCTTTGGATTGAAAAACGCACCTGCTACCTTCCAAAGAGTAATGGACAATATATTAAGAGGATTAGTAGGAACCATTTGTTTAGTATACCTCGACGATATTATCATTTTTTCAACCAGCCTAGAAGAACACATTGTAAATCTAAAATTTGTACTTGACAGACTTAGAAAAGCTAACCTAAAAATACAATTGGACAAGTCGGAATTTTTGAAGAAGGAAGTAGCCTACTTAGGTCACATCGTCACACCTGAGGGCGTAAAACCCAATCCTGATAAAATTTCCGCCATATTACTATCCGATACCCAAAACTCCTAAGCAAATAAAAGGTTTTCTTGGACTTTTGGGGTATTACCGTAAATTTATAAAAGATTTTGCACGTATTACTAAACCCCTTACAAAATGTTTGAAAAAAGACGCGATTATTAACATTAATGATTCCGAATACGTAAAATGTTTCCAAATATGTAAAAATTTACTCATAAATGAACCGTTACTGCAGTATCCCGATTTTACCAGAGAATTCAACTTAACATGCGATGCTAGTAACGTATCCTTAGGGGCCGTCCTGTCTCAAGGACACCCACCAAATGATTTACCTATCGCGTACGCTAGCAGGACCCTTAACGAAACCGAAATTAATTACTCTGCCATCGAAAAGGATCTCCTAGCAATTGTATGGGCGACTCAATATTTCAGGCCATATTTATTTGGGCGTAAATTCAAGATCTACACAGATGATAGACCATTACAGTGGCTCACTTCATTAAAAAATTGCAGTCAAAAACTAATTCGCTGGCGTCTTAAATTAGAGGAATACAATTTTAAAATCGTGTATAAAAAAGGCAAATTAAATACTAACGCCGACGCACTAAGTCGCATCCCATTGACAAGTGACAATCCTCTACAAATTTTGAAAGAAAATGCAACATATGACACCCCATTAGCCGAGTATCAAAATTACTTAGAGCACAAACAAAACAATTTACTCAACTCCAATGTAAACAAAATTTTGGAAGTTGAAGGGGACCTTTTCAATGCTCCTCTTGAAGACAGCTTAGTCCATTGCGTTAGCAAGGATTTAAAAATGTCCCGCGGTTTAGGAAAATTATTTAGAGAAAAATTTCAAAATGTAGAAACGCTAAATAAACCAAATCCGAAACTTTTTAATGTAGTATATTTAAAGTTTAGAGACCGTTATATTGTGTACTTAATTACAAAATCTAATTACTACGACAAACCTACAAGTCAAGACATGTTTTACTCCTTATTAAATCTTAGAAATTTCTGTCTAAAGCATAAAATTAAAAAACTGAGTATACCTAAATTAGGTTGTGGAAGAGACAATTTAAATTGGTCGGATGTCAAACTTATGATTCAGTACGTGTTTAGGAATTCAGAAATTATCATAACCGTTTTCAAACTTCCTAGATTAGAATTGAATGCAAATGAGTCTAACGAATTTGATGCCTTCTTTACGTACATGGACGATTTTAATAAAAATTTCAAAAATAATGCCAGCCAGTCCATGATAGTCGAACCAGACGAAATAATCGAAATTATCGACGATAGTAACTCAGATAGTGGCGCAACCGTACATTCGAATAGAGAACACCCCATAGTAGGAATTCCTGTCGTAGACAGCCCTGTAAACATGGGAAAAAATCAAATTATAATTTCGCAAGTTGCACATAGCCCTAGTAGTCCACAGATCACTAAACATCACGATCTTAAACAACGTATTTCTATTCAATTTTCAAAATCAGACTATGAAAAGGAGATAGTAAAATTTATAAAAGATTACATCGCTCCAAAAGTAAAATATCACGTTTATTTCAAAGATGAACTTTATGAAAAATTCAGCGTTGTTTTGCAAAATTATTTTAAAAATTCAGAAATTAACATGGTCAAATGTACTCAGTTCCTAACAGACGTAGAAACGGAAGAAGAAATCATTGAAATTATAAAAAATTATCACGAGGGTAAAACGAACCACCGCGGCATCGACGACACAGAAACGCGAATAAAAGAATTATACTACTGGCCCAAATTACGCGAATCCATCCAAACGTATATTAATAGATGTGAGATCTGCCAGATAACCAAATATGACAGGAACCCGTTGAAATTAAAATATAACGTGACGCCCACAGCAAATAAACCGTTTCAGATATTACATATAGACAGCATTACCTTGGAAAGCACAAAATTCTTGACCGTAATAGATTCTTTTTCTAAATACGCACAGGCGTACAAATTAAACTCAGCCCAAGGAATTGAAATTGTCAATAACCTATTGAGATTTTTCTCGCATCACGGTACCCCAGAACAAATCATTTCGGATAACGGGGTAGAATTTAAAAATTCCCTTGTCAAAAGAATTATTGGAACTTCATAAAATCAAAATCCACTTTATATCCTCACAACACCCGGAATCCAACGGCGCAATTGAAAGATTTCATTCGACATTAATTGAGCACATTCGGCTTCTTAATAATCAAACCGAATATAAAAAGGAACCTATAGACGTGAAGGTAAATTATGCTCTTATCGCCTACAATGATTCTATACATTCAACAACAAAATTAAAATCATTTGAAATTATATCCGGAGCCTTAGACACAAAATCACTTTTTAATATAGAAATAGAAAGACAACTATTGAACAATTACATAGAAAATCACAAAAATAAAATGAAACTATTATTCCAAAAGGTTAACGAAAATCTTCAGGAAAGTAAAGTAAAGACGACAGAGTACCACAATAAAAATCGCGAAATATTACCGGAAATCCCAGGAACCGTGTATGTTAAAAACAGACAGAAAAAAGCTAAAACAAATACAAACAAATAAATACAAACGCGAAAAAATAAAATCTTTAAATGAAAATCTAAAAACGGCAAAAATTAAAACTCGCCACGGTAACACATCTGAAAATATTCACCTATCTAACATAAAAAGACCTAAACAAAAAACTTACAAATTTAAAAATCTTCCAGGCTGTTCGCATTGGGACAAGGAGCAATCTTAAAAGATATCTCTAATAATCTCGGAGTTCTACCTATAAATTTGGGCCCAGCTAAACTGGAAAAAACAGAACACACTTTCGTGCATTACTTCAATCTAGAACCATTATACGAAGAAAATGAAAATTTAAAAGAACAATACCAAAATTTAAAAACGGAATTTTTAACAGCACTCTCTATATGAGAAAAGAAATTGATAATTACGGCAAAATTGTTGAATTTTTACAAAAATCCACACAGGAAAAAATTAACAACATAAAAATACATCCTAAAATTAGGAATAAACGCGGATTTATTGACGGATTGGGATCAATAGTAAAATCTATATCCGGTAACTTAGACGCCGAAGATGGCAAAAGATATGATAAAATTATAAACCAATTAAAAGGTAAAGTAACTAACATACAAGAACAACTTAAATTCCAATACAGTATTAACGAAAAAATTATCGAAAATTTCAACTCATCCGTTCAGAATATTCAACATAACGAAAGATTGTTAAAAACAAGAATAAATCAATTAAACAGCATAGTCAATGACAGAATACAACAGACAGACATTTTATTCGCAAAAGACTTATATAACCAGTTAATAATTCTCTATAACGCAATCTTGAATGTTCTTCAAGATGTAGAAAATTCTATAACCTTTTGCAAATTGCAAACCCTTCACCCAAGCATCATAAAAACTACGGAACTCTTTGACGAGTTACAAAAAATTTCAAAATTTTATAAAAACCAGTTACCTTTTGATCTAACTTATGAAAATATATTGGACTTCGAATCTATCATAAAAATTAATTGCAAAATTGAAAGCGACCAGATAATATACTTTCTATCACTTCCAATAGACTTTGAACAAAATTATGATTTGTATTATTTACGACCCGTGCCTACAAAACACGAGTCAGAATTTGTTACTATTATACCAGATATCAAATATCTTTTGAAAAATAAAAATAACATAATACCTCTAAACGACATATGTACTAAAGGCAATAAAGTGTTCCAATGTCGCCGTCATCTACAGACAAATTGCAAATCTAAATGCGAAGAACAAATATTGCTGCAAGGAGACCCAAAGTATTGCCAATATACGAAATTAACCATCGAAGAAAACAAGTTAGACTACATATCCAAAATAGATCAGTATTTAGGAGTATTCCCGAATGAAGAAAACATCATCATAAAATGTTTACAACAAACAGAAACAAGAACGCTAAAAGGAATATTTTTGATAAAAAACGATCACTGTAAATTATTCCTAAATCAGCAAGAAATAACTTATAACAACAAAAGTTATGGGACACCACTGATCTTAAACAATGTGAATCTCCAACTACAAAAACCAAGATTTTCAAACTTTACCATTCAACTAAAAACTTTAAAATTGGAAGAACTACCATCGAATCCTGCCATACCAATTCACCAAAATTCCAAAATCATCCGCAACATGCCGAGCCTATGGACATTGATTCTTTACATCAGAATCCTAATCATTACCTGTTCGATCATCACGAAGTGGATCAAAAAGAAAATCAAGGAAAACTCCAACAAAAATCAAAATTCACAAGGACATACAACCGAGTCAAGCCCAAAACAAGGTCAAGAAGACATCGAACTTCCAGGAGGCGCCTCGTTCCAAGGGGGGAGGAGTTACCGTAGCGATTCTCGCTGACTAAACATTAACATGACACCCCTAACCATTCTTAGTATTAAGTAATTAGATAATATGCTAGAGTAGGTAATTTTGTAATGTAACATATTCACATTTTGTATTTTTGTAAATCAGTTTAGAATCAGCTTCCTTAGAAATAAGACATACTTTGTAATATAAAAATAAATCTTTTTAAAAACAAAGTTGTCGTGTATATATATATTTGTTATATTTTTTTATTATGCTCCGAGATACAGATTACTCAAGAGTATGGATACGAAAGTGTTTAAATCAAAATGGAAGGATCAAAACGAAATTAAAAAACACTTTGAACGCTTTTAAATAGAAATACTTTATTTTCAAGTCATTATAGAGAATACAATTTTTCGTCAACCGTAATAGATATTAAATACATATTTAAGTAAAGTTGTTTCTCTTTAAAGCTCTATTTAAAGATACCAAAATGACATACGTTCCCATTTAAAAACTAAAAGTTGTCCTTGATATCCTTCACTTCCGATTTATTCGGGAAGATTTCATTACTATAATTCAGTTTTTTGGATAAACTGTGGTCTTCAAAATTTTTCCCCAGCTTGCTAACACGTCGCCTTTTCTAGAAAAATCGTGCCCCTCTATCTTGATACACACAATATATATCGCTCCCTTAATACTACAATTGGGTAACTCGAATTTTGGGTATTTTGAGTTATTTGCATCTACCTGTTCAAATATTTATTATCCTTGTAATACTAAATCTAAATAAGTGCTGCTATATATTAACTTAAAAACAAAAACCCAGTAAAACAAATAAATAAGTGCATTGCTGTTAACTGCTCTTCAAAACTTAAAATTGATTTTCTGAGAAACTACTACTTTCAAGTTACTTGATTGTAGTATTAAGGGGACGATATATAGGGGGGCCGCAGGCAATATGTACATAATTTTGGGGGGTCCCATGCCAGAAAAGGTTGAGAAACACTGTCCTACACTATTTAGTTAATCCGTAATCTTCCTTTAAAGCAATGTTAGCATATATACTGCATACGTTTGTAAGTCTTGAAAATAGCAAGTCTTACTATATATAGATTGGGAAATGTAATATGTTTTTATTTCCAGTTTATTGTTTTTACAAAAATATCAGTAATCATAATTCATATATTTTTTAGTAACCAAGTAACTTCAAACTTCATTGAAGCTACTTGATAACTGCTACAGGTACTCCCCCTCCTAAATTATTGTATGAACTCAATATGAGAAGAAAATGTAACACGCTTAAATTTTGCTCGTGTTGAGACAAACGCTGAGGTTATCATGTAATTTTCGTCTACATACGCCGGTTTTAAACGATCAATCGAAACAGTGTCAATTGTATCAGATAATTGCACCTTAAAATATTTTTTATGACGTTCTATAACCTTAAATGGGCCATCGTAAGGTCTCTCTAATGGTTTCTTAATTTTATCATTTCTAATAAAAACGTACTTACAAGTGTAAATATCACGCGGAACGAAAGCTTTTCTACTGGAAAATCTATGCGGTATTGCATGAATGTCATTCATGCAAGTTTTTAACTTCCGTAAATATTCTGGTAAATTTAAATCATATATTTTAGAAAAATTTTGCGTGGTAAAGAATTGACCAGGTAATTTTAATGTTGTACCATAAACTAATTCTGCAGGACTACACTCTACATCACTTTTTAAGGTAGTTCTAATACTTAAAAGCACCAATGGTAGATTCGTTAGCCACATATTGGGACTATTTTGAGCTTTTAGCGAAGCTTTGAGCTGTCGGTGGAATCTTTCTACAATCCCATTAGACGAAGGGTGATAAGCTGTGGTTCGAATGGAGGTACTCCCTATCATTTGCATTAAAAGTTGAAAAAGACGAGAGTTAAATTGTTTTCGTCTATCCGTAGTTATTGTTGATGGAACGCCGAAACGAGATATCCAACCTTCAACAAGAGTTTAAACTACACATTCAGAACTAGTATTAGATAAAGGAAATGCTTCCGGCCATCTTGTAAAACGATCTATGCAGGTTAAAATATTGGAAAATGGTCCACAAGTGTTAACTTTAATTATATCTATATGAATGCAGTCAAATCTTTTATCAGGTAGTGGTATACCTTCGACCTGTGACAAAGTATGTCGAGTTATCTTAGATTTTTGACAATTTATACAATTTTTACACCAGTTTGCAATATCTGTATTCATGTTAAACCAAACAAAACGTTTTCTTATTAAATCTTTAGTACCTCTAACACCTGGATGAGATAGCGAATGAATGGAATCAAAAACTTGTCTTCGAAAATTATTCGGAACATATGGTCGCGGTATAGAAGTGGAAATGTCACAAATCAAGTAGATATCTTTATTAATTTTAATTGATTTGAAAACTAATGACGTATCATTATTATTTGAAAGCAATTGTTTAAGATCCGAATCCTTTAACTGTTCAGCAGCCATTCTCTTAAAACATAAATATTTATCTTCTTTTAAATGAGTTGAATTTATTTGAATTCGAGAAAGCATATCTGCTGTAAAATTATTCTTTCCTTCTATATGTCGAACATCCGAAGTAAACTGCACAATAAAATCTAAATGACGCATCTCACGGGGTGAATATTTTTCAGATCTACTATTTATAGCAAAAATTAATGGTTTGTGATCGGTCAGAACAAAAAATTGTCGCCCTTCCAAAAAATAACGAAAATGTTTAATCGACTCATAAATAGCTAAAAGTTCTCGACCAAATGTGCTATAACGACATTCGGTTTGTGATAGTTTTTTAGAGAAAAATGCTAGCGGGCACCAGGAACCATTAATAAATTGTTGCAAACAACTTCCTATGCCAATATTCGAAGCATCTACAGTAATTCTTGTTTCTGCGTTAGTACGTGGATGAATAAGCAATATTTTCTTAGCTAATAAATCTTTAACAACCTGAAAAACCTTTAATTCTTGCTTCTGCCATTGAACTACATCTGATTGACTCGTTGTTAATAAAGAATATAAAGGTTGCAGCAAAGAACTACAATTAGGAATAAACCTATGATAAAAATTGATCATTCCTAAAAATTTTTGGAGATTCTTTGTAGTTGTGGGTAATGGCAAATTTTTAATAATACTAACTCTCTCCGCTGACGGAGATATCCCGTCTTTGGAGACGTCATGTCCTAGGAAAGTCAAATTT